>JAGPOW010002067.1:5570013-5580589 GCA_030014935.1 Caiman crocodilus
GACCCCCGATCATACGGGTGGCCCTCCGCTGGACCCTCTCCATATCATCCACGTCCCTCTTGAAGTGCGGCGCCCAGAACTGGACGCAGCACTCCAGCTCCATATTCTCCATATTCTCAGAGGAGAGGACAGGAAATGAAAATGTGGACATGGAAACAGTAACCCAAAACTTTTTCTTTTGACTGTCCCGGAGAGGAACCTGAAATACGTTAACAGGAGGCGTGGGGAAGCTTGCTATGTTCCACCTACCATGGCATTTTCAAACCAGCAAAATTTCATTGCATTTAGAGATAGTCTTTTGCTTTTGATGAAATCTTTGTAGCTACAATGAAATCTTTTTGCATCAGTCTCTTGAGTTGTCACTTTGAATTTTGGATAGGGCCTAAACTTCACTTTATTTTAACAGAATTAAACATGTGAGGAAAAACATAACATTAGTACTCTGAGGTATTTCCATTTAGATTGCTATGTGTTTGTAATAATCAAAGGAAACCTGTAGTATCCTACTGCAAAATATATCAAATGGTTGGTGCTTCTTCCATTAAATATTTCCTGAAAATACAGAATGAAAAGAAAAAAGCATCATGTTGACAGAAGGGAAAGAATACTACATATAAAATAGTACATTCTGTGCATGTAATTTTTTTCAGGAAAAAAGAGAGACAAAATCACAATTCTTTTTGCAAAGCAATCAAACATAATTTAGGTTTTTTGACACTTTTCTTGGCAGTGCCAATATTTGGGAGTGACTCTTAAATGCAACCTGTCCAACCAGCGCTGAATCTCATACCCACTAGCATCTCTGTGCATTCATTAAAGTGCACAACAGTCAAACAGATCATGTGGCAGGGGACTTTTGGGTGCCTGCTTGTATGAGGACCTGTAGTGCCTGATCACCCAAAGGGCCTGAGCAGGCAGCAGAGGCAGCCTGCAGGCGGCGGCACTCCCCAATCAGGAGTCACATGGACACCAGGAGACTGCCTGATTGGGGAGCTCAGCTGCTATCCATAAAAGCAGCACTGTAAAGTAGGGTCTAAGACAGTATAAAGGGCTGTACCAGATACTAACTAGGCTAGTCACACCCAGCAGCAGTGTAGAGTAGGGCCTGAAGACACTCTGAAGGGCTTCATAGAAGCTGACCAGTACAATTAGAGTAGGGAGCCCCAGTGAGGGGCATTAGTTAAAGGCACAGGCATAAATTAAAGACTCAAGCATGTCCAAGATACCCAAGACCTAATTTAGGCCAGAGGCCACAACAGTCCAGTAACGGGCAAGGGAGCAGTAAAAAATTATGAATGCCATCTGCAGTGCATGAGCCATGGTATAGGGATGGTACAGAGCTGTGGATAATGCCCTTGGCATTGGATTTTAAAAACTGCGCAGCCTTCTGCTTAAAATTAAACAACGTATTGTTTACATCAAGGCACGGCAGACGATAATAGGTGGACAGACTGCCCAAACAGGGAGTTGGGCCAGCCTGGTGCCCGGCCCTGAGAGCTACCCTGTTAGAGGTCACACTTGTACAGATAAGAATGGAATGTGTCCTTGATATATGTAAAGGTAATAAGTTAGTCAAATGAAAACTGTTGTAACAAAACTGCATTAAACTTATATAGCTACTGTTAATTATTTGTATTACTCTGGAACCTAAAAGGCCTTGGTCCTGAATCAGATGACTATTGTACAAGGTGCTATATAAATACCGGACAAAAAGTCCTTCCTCCAAAAAGCTCACAACTTATATATATTACAAAAGACAATGGATAACATAATATATAGATAGACAGGAAGTACCAACACACTGAGGTAGTGTTGGTCAGCATGAGAGACAGTGGTCCAGAATAGCAGCGGAGGGAGGGCTTTGGCAACACGGCAGAACAGACTTCAGAGGAAGCTTCTGAAGAAAGATGATGAAGTAGCTTTGCAGCTATTTGTGGTGAGCTCCACCACAAAGAGCAGCACAGGAGAAACCCAAAGCAGGTTTCTAATAAACAAATGAGTGGAGGCTGGCAAGGTAGTTTCCAATGTCCATTCCTCAACAGTGAATGAGAAATGATCCTTAGCATAGGCATAGGTGATGAAGGGCTTCGAAAATGAAAACAAATAGCTTGTTTGATGCAACAGACAGGGAGAGTCAGCAGCAGAGATGCAATGGACAGATAACACAGTCAAAGTGAAAGGATAAGAAAACTGTCTTTTCCTACCATTCCAAATACATGTGAGCATGGAAAGATTGCATTGTTGAGGTCAGGGGGTGTGTATCTTCATTAGATGCTTTACTGCAAAGAAGTATAGCTTACTGTGCAGTAATTATGTGTATCTACACATGCACATGCTTACTGCGCCATAAACCCCACCAATCATGAGTAAATTTGCTACCTGAAAATGCAAGTAGCAAATTTACTCATGAGTGGTTACTGCTCAGCAGCGCTTGTGTAGATGCCTGACACGAAACAAATCTGCTCCCCATCAGCCAAGGTGGGCACCGGGGAGCAGGAAATTTCCCACCAGGGGCAGGAAATTGCTCCCTTCCTCTGGGAACTGCCTGCTGCTGGGGTGGGGTTCACCACTGAAGCCTGAGCATGAACTATGTTGCCTTGTCCCAGCAGCAAGGAGCTCCAAGTCCCCCTGCTCTGAGATCGTGATCAGGAAGTGAGGGGTTGGATCCTCACTGCTAGCTGCCCCACCAGCAGATTGGGGCAGAGGGCTGAGACATACCCCCCCCCCCGCAGCTCTTTCCAGGTCCCCTGCCCTGATCAGGGAGCTGGGGCTGGGCAGCATGCAGCCTTGAAGGGCAGAAAGCAATGGCCCAATCCATTGCTCCCTGCCAGCCCCTGGGCTAGCACCTAGAGCCCCCCCGGTGATTGCAGGTGCCCATTGCAGGGCCCCAGAAAGAAGGAGAAGTTTGCTGTCATTAGCAGCCAATCTGCTCCCACTTCTGTACATGTGTAGACACATGCCCAGAAGCATTTACTTGTAAGTAGTTTACTCATGAATAAGCTGCTCCCAGATCTAATGCACCTGTAGACACACCCATAGAGAAGGGTGTTTCACTAACGGAGATGTGACAGAATTAGAGCCTAGACTTGAGATTTGGCAGTGAGATTGGATAGAAAAAGCTAAATGTTGATATAGTTCAGATCAGAAGACTTACGGAATGGTCTTGGTCAAAAGTGATGCCCAAAATTGAGATGTGAACAATAGAATTAGTAGGTTTGTCCATGGAAAGGAAATAGAGTAGAGGTTCTGGAACAGGTGAGGGGTGGAGAACTCCTTTTAGCTATATTGAATGCTGGCAGGTGGCCAGACATTCATTAGGAAAAGTAAGAGGTTAGAGGTTGCTGGAAAGAAGGCCTGTTTGAAATAGAACCAGGAGTCAGCAGCGTAGAGATGGTAGTTGAATCTGTTTTTGCAAATGAGATGTTCTAGAGAGAAAGTGTAGAAAGAAAAGAAAAGGGTACCAAAGACCCAGTGTTGAGAACCCCCTGCAGAAAGCTGGAAGAAAATAAGCAGGATCCTCCAAATAGGTAGTGAGATACAAAAAAATAAAAAAAGACATGGAAGCCAAAGAAGAATAAAACAGTAGCCTAAACATACCTCATTACATGTATATAGTTTGTATGGCATGAGAGATGACCAGTATTTTAAGTACACGTTTAGGTTTTAAATAACCCTATATATATTGTCTCTACTGAAAATTAGCTTTCCTTCCTGAGAAAACAAAACTCAGTAAACAGACATCTTTTAAGAACCACAGTCAAAAGCTGGAATAGAGATTAGACATATCTAGTCCTCCATAAAATCCTTATGTTGGGAAGAAAGTAAATTTGTTAAAAAGTGAAATTCTATGCATCATTTCCTTCCATTTGTACTGATACTTGCTTCTATGGTTAGAACATTACTTCTCTTCTCGCCACTGAAAATAGGAAAAGAAGACCAATAATGCCACCCACAGGTGCACAGGTTAATTGCTGGATTGCACTGAATGTTGAGATTTGCTTTCTTGGCTTGCATTTAATTGGAAACCTGGTTACAAGTATCAATATATGAATCTCTCTCAATTTTCACACTCTCGTATGAGGAGAAAGTGCTGACAGACTTGGAAAGATGGATTATCTGCTCTCATTACTGGCATCTTCAAAATAAAACATGGCCAAATCAGCAATGAACATTTAATATAGAGTTAGTTGTATATACTCTACTAGATGGAATTTCAAAATTCAAAAACTGGAAAAAGTTTCAACAAAAAAATTGTATTTCTTTTAAACAAAAAATTACCCATCCTATTTTTCTAAACATTTCAAAGTTGGCAAAAGCTTTCAAAATATCAAATGCCATCCAAATTTGATTGAAAAAATAAACATGCACGAAATGGTCACAATAGTTTTTGTAGTTCATGTTCCTAGCTCCACAGCAAAGAATCTGGAAGTCCTTGAATCATTCACTGCCCCTAAGCTGCAGGCTCTGGAATCCAGAGCTGTCAGCCTTGGGACAGCCTCTTTGCCAAGTCTGCCTTACAGCTGTAGATCCTAGACCCAAGGGCAGTCCAGGATCTTAGAAGCATGAAATTTGGCCCTGGAGCAATCTGCCAACCATGCAGCTAGGGATTCTTCAGCACCTTGCCTTGGTTCAGTGAAAGTCTAAACACAGGATATTTCAAATGAAACATTTAAAGTTGAATTATTCAGTATATTCCATATCTTGCCATCAGGAAAATCCTTTAGCACACACTACTTTTTTCCCAACCTCCCTTACAATTCTTACAAGGAAAGATATAAATTAGTCTGGTATAATCTGCCTTTCAGTTGCCTTTCAGACAACTATACTGCATTTACCTCATTTTTCCTTTCCTTCAAAATTTAATTTCTTGCATACTGGATTTGTTAAAGTATCGTTCTACTGGACATGTTATTATGTGTCAGCTCTTTCAAAATGCTGGGGTGGGACTCAGGCACAATGAGATTTGAGATTTCCTTCACCTTGGATGCAGTGATTTCCATGTTTATATTCCCATCATCTCTTCTTTCTCTCTCTCACTATATTTGTCATTCTGACCCTTAGTAAAAGCTGATGATTTCAAATCTCTGCCCCTTTCTCACTGCACTTTTGTTTGATTCCTTATTGTCTTTTTGTTTCTTAGGTTGGAAAAGGCTTTGTAGTTAGACTTTGCAAAGAAAAGTAAACTCCTCGCTGGTGTACAATGCCAACCTTTCATGTTTATCTCTATTTCTATCTTGTCTTGAGCGTCTATCTTTGTATCTGTATTTCAGTCATGATTGCTTTTCTACCATGTTTCTTTTATTCTTAAGATATCTGGTTTTACATCCTGTACCAGCCATTCAAATTTTTCAGTTGTTCAATTTTGTTGTCCAAGGTCTTTGTATTAGTATATGAACATTTCAGTTATGCCTCGCAGACCATGACCAGTTAGCTCAGGGGTTGTCAACGAGGGGTACACATACCCCTGGGGGTACTTGGGATGGCCCAAGGAAGTACATGCAGTGGCATGGGGAAGTGGCGCACAGTGGCAGCGCAGAGTAGTGAATGGCAGCGGTGACTGCCATGTGCGAGCTCCCTGCCGCCATCATTCATCACTCTGCACCACCACCACATGCCACTTCCCCAACCCCTGCCACCATCATTCACCACTTTTTACTGCCACTGCACACTGATTCCCCATTCTGCTGTGTGCTGCTGGCTTTGCATCCATCAGCACACACACCCCGCCCCCCACTTGCTGGCTTGTCGTCAGCAGCCCTCCCACCCCATCTGGAAAGGGTACACACTCCAGAAGGGGTACACTCCTTTAAAAAGATTGAAAACCCCTGCCTTTACATTAGGAGCATTCTTGTCCTTCATTAGTTGTATTGCATACAGTTCTTCATGCCACCTGTCACTTTATCCTCTAGTACTCCTTTATCCAGGCTGTATGCTCACTTATCTGTTTCTCTTTGCCTTTCCCTTTAACCCATGCCTAGAGATTATATAAACATTTTGAAAACTTCTGCCCATTTCTCCAATTAAAGTTCTTATTAGTTGTGCTAGCCTTAGTCCCAGAAGGCTAGTCCTAGGCAGGAAAGACAGGTGGGCTCAGGTGACCTCAGAAAGATGACTATCCAGTCTCCTCTTGAAGATTTCCAAGGTAGACGATTGCACCACCTCTGGAGGGAGCTTATTCTATGTCTGGACACCCTAACTGTGAAGAAGTTATTCCTAATATTAAGCCTGAAACTGTCTTCCAGGAGTTTGTGGCCATGACATGTGGTTCTCCCCCAGGGTGCCCTGGTGAACAGCTGTTCACTGAGCCTCTGATGTATTCCCCGTAACAGAGCAGTAAACTGATACCAAGTCCCCTCCCAGCCTTCTCTTTTTCAGGCTGAAGAGTCCCAAGTCCCTCAGCCTTTCCTTGTTTGGCTTGCTGTGCAAGCCTCTAATCATGTGGGTGGCTCTTCGCTGGACTGTATCAAGTTGTACTACATCCTTGTTAAAGTGCAGCACCCAAAACTGGATGCAGTGTTCCAGTTGCGGCTCTCACTAGTGCCAAGTAGAGAGGAAGAATCTCCTCCTTGGTCTTGCTGGAGATGCATTGATTGATGCATGCCAGAGTATTATTTGCCCTGCTGGCAACAGAGTTACATTGGCAGCTCATATTCATGCTGTGGCCTATTATTACCCCCAGATCCCTTTCATTCGTCATGCTGGTCAGGTTGGCATTGCCAAGCCTGTAGGTGTGTAGGGAACTGTTCATCCCCAGGTAGAGCACTTTACATTTCTCAACATTGAGAACCACCTGGTTCTGACACGCTCAACTTGCTAACCTGTCTAGATCTGCCTATATCTGTAGCCACGCTTCCCCATAACTTAGTGTCATCTGCGAACTTGGCCAGTGAGCTCTTCACCTCCTCATCCAAATCATTGATGAAGATGTTGAAAAATACAGGACCAAGCACTGACCCCTATGGGACACTGCTGCCCACTTCTTGCCAAGATGATGCAAATCTGTTCATTAGGACCCCACCTAACTGTCTTGCAGCTTAATCCACTATCTTCCAATTTTCTCATGAGAACATTGTGCAATACCAGATCAAAGGCTTTTTGGAAGTCAAGGTATACAATATCCATGACTTCTTCCTTATCCAGGTGGCAAGTCACCTGATCGTAAAAGGAGATGAGGTTGGTTAGATAAGACCTGCCTGTAATGAAGCCCCATTTTTTTTAATAATGGAACTAGCAGTTAGGACATGGAGTTCAAGTTTTAAGCTAGTATTAGTATATATCTACAACTGCAAACTCCAATCTACAACTTAAAACTGGTGTGATGTACATGCTGTAACAGTGTTTTAAATTATCTTAAATGTACAGATGCCTTCTTGGCAGGCAAGGTTCTTTGGGTGAATCTGATATCTTTTATTAGACCAACTTAAATAGTTTGAAAAAAAATTCTTAGCAAACTTTCAGGTTTAAAAACCTTTCATCAGGCTGAGGGAGCATTTGCAGGTGGTGTGTGTTCTTCCTGGATGGAATGAATAGTAAAGAAGCCAGAGGCTGGTATGTGTGCAAGAAAGGCAGTCAATGAAGATGTAAATTGAGGAGTCAGTGGGTGAGAGACAGGCTAGGGGAGGAGGGGCAAAGAAGGGGCGGGCATGAATGTAGCAGGTAGATAGTGGAGAGGTACCTGGGGATTCAGATGTCAGCCAGGTTATAATGTGTCATAAATCCAATGTCTATATTTAGTCCATTATTTTCTGTATCCAGGAGGTTCATGAACTGAAGTTCATAGGCTAGTCTGTGAAAAGTGTTTTGTAAGTTCCTTTTGAAGATTAGGATTGAGAGATTGGAGAGAGAGTGGTTTTCTTGTGAGAAATTTTCCCACACTGGTAATTGGATAGTCTTGTCTTTAATAGATTTCCGCTGTGTATTCATTCTGGTGTGCAGTTGTTGTTTAGTCTCTCCTACATATTTTCCATCCGGGCATTTGGTGCATTGGATGAGATATATTACGTCACATGTACTCCTCCAAAGAGACAGATTGCATGTTTGAAAGAGCCACCCAGATGCCACATGAAAAATTGCCGCAGTACAGAAGAAAGTCCCACACAAACTGCACACCACTGGTTATGACATATCACCCCTCTTTCAAACCCATACAGAAAATTCTCAAACAATTGCAACCCATACTAGAAGGAGACCTTAAAGATCTTCCCAGAACCAATCATCCTAGCCTTCAAACAAACACTGTCTCCCCAATCTCTCAGTTCTATCCTCAACATTAGCATTTATCTGCAACATTAGCATTTAGCTGTGCATATGATTTCAAACTGGAATTCATAGCATTAAAATGTGATGACCTGCTGCATTCTGAGTTCTTTGCAACAGAAGCATTGCTCTATTTTTTTGTAATAAAAAATGAGCAAAAACTAAGAGCTGACATTTTCCAATGGGTTCTCCACGTTTAAGAAGGGGTGCCTTGAGTCTATGAAGGTTGAGAAGCACTGCACTAAGCAGAATACAGGATTTGTGACCTCTATCACAATGTGGTTGTACTGGACTAATGATAACTCATATCTCCTGTTCTCTTCAAGGATGTCCTCTGTTGGTCTCAGCCCTCATGATGTAAACCTGCCTTTCTCTCACTCTCAGGCCATGTGCTATGCAATGATCCCTAGATCATAACTGTGATCATCTCATCTTTGAAAGTCTGATCTGAGCTCAGGGTCACTCTGTTACACAATGAAGGTGGGAAATAGTGCCAAAGTAGCTTCTTTAGAGTAGTATTTACTAAGCGGGGGGAGGAGAGAAGGAGAAGAAAGGGGTGCAGGGGAGCACATCCAAGAAAACATCTCTCAAGACCACAAAACGTACTGCATCTCTAGTTTTTCATTAAGACTGACAGTTACGGGATCTGGAAGGCTCTGTTCTTTCAGACCCTTCTGAGACGCCTCTCTCCCCAGAGTGCTGTTCAGTGATTTCTCCTCTGGCAAGCTTTTCCATTTTTCATTCTTTTTTTGATCTCCAACTCTCAGTTGTGGCAAAATATGGTTTATCTTACACTGAAGGATCATTTAAGTTAACAGCTGGCTCCATTCTTCTTGTAACATATATGTAAATCCTTCCCTCCTCCTTTTGCTACTACATTTCCTTTCAGCATATTTCCATTGCAATGGCACATTATAGGCATGTAATAAACATTCCATTAATTCCAATATAAGTTAAATCACATATACCAATATATGTCTTGACTAGGTCACACCATTACATATTAATGCATAGTAATGCTTATTCAGTGGGAGTTGGATCAGGCCATACTTACATAGTGTATTCCTGAAGTTACTCGCACACTTTTATGTATGTGGAATTTGGGCCAAAGATCTGATGCTTAATATTGTTAAAGGGAACAGTGGGATTACTAGATAGGATTCATGTTTCCTCATTAACCATCAAGTAAATGAGGTACATCTTGCAATGCAAATTAAGAGAAGAATAGAATATCTTAAAAAGGGAAGCAGTAGAACTGGTACTCATGCCAAGATTTTATACCACATATGTGATATTAAGACAGCTCCAGACTAAATTAAAGTGAATATAGATCCACTGAAGACAATGTAGGAACACACATTTACATCTGGTCCTATTTTTAACTGAGAATTCAAAATCTGTAGGTGCTTAAATTCTTGATTTTCAGGTAGAGGGGCAGGGAGTGCAGTGTGTCTGTGAGGAAGATAAAGGAAATGTGGTCTCATAGTGTGGACCCAGAGAAAACCCAGACTGCTATTGAACTGTATCCTGACCTCAGAAAGATCATTTCACTTCTCTCTAATTCCATTTTCTCAGTGTCTATGCAAACTGAAAACTTCTGGGGAAGCTTCTGTCTCTTGCTATGTGTGTATATAGTACCTAGCATAATTTTGGTATCATCTTGGAGCTCCAGTCATGGATGAGGACTCCTTTGTGCTAGAGACTCATTTCCCTTCCCCATACGGCTTGGGGTCCAAATATGAGATTCAAAAATTGGTGAAGGCTTCTGAGGGTTGCCATAACACAAGTAAAAACATATTAGTAATATGAACAGATTCTTACTTACTACAATCAATTAAATTTTCCATTGTTTTTGCCACTTTGTTACCTACATAAGTAACCATAGTATCTAGGGTCAGAAGGGACCTAAAGCAGGCTATCTAGTCTGACCCCCTGCCAGTGGCAGGAACGAGTGCCAGGGTCACAGGACCCCAGCCAAGTACCTATCTAATCTATTCTTGAAGGTGCCCAAGGTATTCCCTAGGAAGCTGGTTCCACATCCTAGCCACCCTAACTGTGAAGCAGTGCTTCCTAATGTCCAACCTAAACCTGCTCTCCAGTAACTTGTGACCATTGGTTCTAGTTACTCCTGGTGGTGCCCTGGAAAAAAGAGCCTGCCCTATTTCCTGCTTATCTCCTCTCAGCAGTTTATAGGCAGCCACCAGGTCCCCCCTCAGCCTCCGTTTACTGAGGCTGAACAGGTTCAGGTCCTTCAGACGCTCCTCGTAAGGCCTATCCTGCTGCCCGCATATCAATCTAGTGGCCCTCCTCTGGACCCTCT
>JAGPOW010002067.1:5589197-5605046 GCA_030014935.1 Caiman crocodilus
TTTTTTTTTGATTCCTGCCCCTTCTGCACTGCTCTAGGTGGGAAGGAAGCTTCAACCAAGTAGCTTCTGCCCCAGTGTGGGACACCAGCTTCAGTTCCCGGCTGCCTTCCACCCACTCAGCAACCCATGCTAATTGGCTAGTCATCTCGGGTGTCTGCACATGAATGCACAGAAAAACTGTAAGTCCTTGCACAGTAACAGATCCATGATGTAATTGGACTACCAGAGACTTGGTGAAACAGCTTGCATGACTGGAGTACTGTCACAAATGGGTATAAACTTTTCAGGAAGAACAAGCAGGAGAACACAGGAGGAGTTGAACTTTATGTAAAAAGATCTCTGTGATTGCTCAGAGCTCCAGTATGAAACTGAAAACAAGTCTGTTGAAAGTCTCTGTGTTAGGGTCAGAGGGGAGAGCAACAAGGGTGCTGTTGTGGTGGGTGTATGCTACACACCAGTGGCTTTCAATATATTTTCATTTGTGGACCCCTAAAAAATTTTGAATGGAGATGTGGATGCCTTTGAATTGTAAGTGTGTACATTTACATACTTTTGATCATAGTCCTCTTTTTGTGGAACCCTTAGACATAGTCTGTGGACCCGCAGGTTGAAAACCACTACTATAGACTGCCAGACCAGACGGATATGGTGGATCACAGGGCCTGGTTCTCATGTGGGACTTCAATCACCCTGACACCTTCTGGGACAGTAATACAGCAGTGCACAGGCAATCCGGAAAGTTCTTGGAGAGTGTTATGGACAACGTGCTGCTGCAAGTGTTGGGGAGGCCAACTAGGGGCCATGCTCTTCTTGACCTGCTGCTCACAAATGGGGAAGACTTGGCAGTGAATGTAGAAGTGGATGGTAACTTGGGCAGCAGCAACCACAAGATGATTGAGTTCAGGATCCTAAGGGGAGGAAGGAAGGAAGGAGAGCAGCAGACTAAGGACCCTGGATTTCAGAAAAGCTGGCTGTGGCTCACTCAGGAAACTGATGGGCAGGATCTCCTGGAAAGCCAGTCTGAGGGGGAAGGCAGTCCAGGCGAGCTGACTGTATTTTAAAAATACCTCACTGAAGGAACAAGCCATCCCAATGTGCAGGAACACTAGCAAGTATGGCAGAAGACTAGCTTGGCTTAGCAGGAAACCCATTAGTGAGCTAAAACATAAAAAAGAAGCTTACAAGAATTGGTAACTTGGACAAATGACTAGGGAGGAGTATAAATGGATTGCTCAGGCATGCAGGAAAGCCAAAGTGCAGTTGTAGTTGCAGCTAGTGAGGGATGTGAAGGGTAACAAGAAGGGTTTCTGAAAGTATGTCAGTAATGAAAGGAAGATCAGGGAAATTGTGGGTCCCTTACTGAATGGCAGAAGCAAGCAAATGACAGATAATGAGGAAGGAGCTGAAGTAACTCAATGCATTTTTTTTTACCTCCGTCTTCACAGGCATGGTCAGCTTCCAGAGTACTGCATCTGACAGCATAGTTTGGGGATGAGTGGTAAAAGAACAGGTTATGTACTATTTAGAAAAACTGGATATGTATAAGTCCATGGACAGATATGATGACAGGTTGGATGCATGGACTGTAAGGTGGATAGGAAACTGGCTGGATCATTGGGATCAAAAGGTAGACAATAGCTCGATGTCTATTTGGCGCCTGTCTCAAATGGAGTGCCTCAGAAGTTGATCCTGAGGCCAGTTTTGTTCAATATCTTCTTCAATGATCTGGAAGATTGGATGGAGTGCATGGTCAGCAAGTCTGCAGATGACATCAAGCTGAAGGGAACTGTAGATAAGCTGGAGTGTAGAGCTGGGATCCCAAGGGACCTAGACAAATTGGAGGACTGGACCAAAAGAAATCTCATGAGGCTCAACAAGGACAAGTACCTTAAGTCCTGCACTTAGGATGGAAGAGTCCCATGCACCAGTACAGGCTGGGGGCTGACTGGCTGGGCAGCAGCTCTGCAGGAAAGGAGCTAGGGGTTACAGTGGACAATAAGATGAATATAAACCAACAGTGTGCCCTTGTTGCCAGGAAGCCTAATGGTATACAAGTCTGCATCAGCAACAGTGCTGCTAGCAGATCGTGGGAAGTGATTCTTCCCCTCTATTCAGCACTCATAAGGAGACATCTGGAGTACTGTGTCCAGTTCTGGGCTCCCCACTATGGAAAGGATGCAAACAAATTGGAGATAGTCTTCTTTTCTTCAGACTAAATAAGCCCAGTTCCCCCTTACCATTTTTGTTGCCCTCTGCTAGACTGAGAGGGGATTTAATAGCAGCCTTCAACTACCTGAAGTGTGGTTTCAAAGAGGATAGAGCTAGACTGTTCTTAGTGGTGGCAGATAACAGAACAAGGAGCAATGGTCTCAAGTTACAGCAATGAATTATCTCACTAGGAGGGTTGTAAAACACTAGAATAGGTGACCTAGACAGGTGGTAGAATCTCTGTCCTTGAAGGCTTTTAAGCCCTGACTACACAAAGCTTTGGCTGGGATGATCTAGTTGGGGGTGGTCCTACTATGAGCAGGGGTTGGACTAGATGTGACCTCCTGAGGTCCCTTCCAGCACCAGTTTTCTTTGATTCTATAATATACAGCCTGGACCTGACAGAAGCCACAGTTCAACTGAATGAAGAGCGTATCTTCTGAGCTGCACAGGGATAGCCAATTTTTCCCCCATAGGGATTTTAGGTATCACATCAGAAAACTAGATTGATTAGTTTATTAACAGAGATTCATGGACTGATTGGTGACCAAATACTGTTTTAAAAACCCAAAATAAATGCTAGCAAGATCTTAAAAGAAGCAGACTCGAGAAAGGTTGTGGATAAATAAAGTACTTGAAAAGTCTTAATCTGAAAAGTGTCAAGACCCTTCGGCCTCTGCTCACTGAAATAAAAGCTCAGAGGACTTTGCTTAAAGGAGTAGTATAGGGCCACTGATCCAGAAGGCAGGACAGAGATCCAGTCTACAGTCTGCATAAGCAAGGGACAAATGCTTCAGGTACGCTATGTGTGGCTACCAAATGTCTTTCTACATGCCCACTAGTGTCTGCTCCCATTCCCGTCTCATGGCAAAACCCCTGTTCATAAAAATGGCCTAAGCTCTTACACCCTTTTCCATACTATGGGTTTTAAATATTTGAAACCAAATTCATTTTTTGGAGAGGGAGAAGGCTGGGTGAGGGATGGGGAGAGGGAACCTTGGAAGCTCAGCAGGGATCCTGCATCATGCACACATTATCTCCATAGAAAACCTTTTGCTATTTACACCAGGAAGCAACACCTTCAGAAAATATGGTGCTAATATGCTGTATTGAACTGAAAGGGGGTTACAGATGTTATTTGCTCAAGTGGAAGCTCAAGAAGGAATTCTGGCCAGTGTTCCCTCAGGAAACAGAGTGCATGCTTGCCAGGTGACTGCCAAAGTATCTATCTGGAGTCCGTTGCAGTACAATAGGTGATAAAATCTTCCACTGCAGATCATTTTTCAGCCACCACTGAAGCAGGGAATTGGTGTTTATTAAGGAAATAAAAAACATAACCTTTTGCTAACAGCACAGTCAGATCTCTGCTCTAGGAATATGGGGAAGTAGCATATATTTAAAAACATTCAAGCCCATGTATAAATCTCCAGCTCTGCTCAAATGCAGAGAAAAGTTAAGGATAAGGGGATGATATATGATTTAATAAGAAAATAACATATAGGAGCAATAAGGTCAATTTCTGAGCTCTTTGTGGTGGCTGGTATAATTCATTTCAGCAAGAAAAGCCCTTTATATTGTTTGTATTAAAGCACATTGCAACCAACCACACTTTCATTTTGTTTCCTTCTTTAAAGAAAACCTGTCTGAGCTTAAAGAATACTGCCTAAACTGCTGCCCTTTGGCCAGTACTTTAAGTTCATTACTGTAGCTAAATTGTTCAGGTTCAAGTCAAACGCATGGGCTTAAGTGACTAACCTGATTAAAACACGGTTAGGATTTCACCTTCAGCAGTTCCACCCCACATTTCATATTTCCCCCAGGTAGAAAGAGACACTAGTAAAAGCAGAATGAGTAGGGAGAGGATTTAATTCAAACTCCTTTGAAACCAAGAATAATCTTTAGCCTGACTTCAGTGGGCTAAGGATCAGGCCATAGGTCCAACGTGAAAGGAATTGCTGTGGCACAGAAATTCTGGTTGCTGGAATATAAATAAGAACTAAAAATAGAAAGTAAGTTTAAAGTATACATATGTTACATAGGGCCATGAGAAGGCCCAAAGGGCATTTTAGATGTGGCAGTCCACTTCTTCCAGCTGGCGCTACACTCTTGTTCTGGTTTCTGCTTAACGAAATAAAAGCTTTACAAGCTAAACCCCTTTGGAAGACGCCTTTCAAATGTAACAGCAGGCATAGTCCAGGTCATAAGAATGAGTGCATCTGCCTACCTGAAGCCCTTGAGTGACAAAGATGATAACCTACTGTGGGAAGTTTAGGGCTAAATGTTCCATTCTTCATGAAATGGGAGGTGCTTTATTGAATTACTTAAATCACTGTGTTGTGCTCAGAAGCCTGTGGCAGTGAGCTGGGAAGATGTAATGAAAAGTTACATCATACCATATTAAGCAACTTGGTCTTGGAGCTATGTTCAGTTTTCACCCAGACCTAGTCTCTCAGCACTACTTTGAGCCCAGATAAAGATTCACCCTCTGTCTTACATAATGCTGCAGCTTGATGCTTATGGCACAAGAAATTAAAATGCACATCAGGTACCTGGTACTTTATTAGGCAGGGAATTTCAAGAGGGATGATCAGAGGTCTTTCTAAACACACATATCGTATTTAGAGCCAAATCATGAGACACTTTGGGTGCATCTGCATGCATGCTTTACTGTGGAGTTGACTAAATAGCTTGGTAGTAAAGTGTCACCATCTACACATGTGCCCCTATTAGGGCACAGTAAATTAACTAACTCCACTATAGGATAGTGCTGTCCAGGACAAATACTATCCTCCAATGAAGTTATTAAGTGCACTGAAATGCGTATGTAGACAATGACTGAGGGTGGCTGGGGCATGAGGGTGCCACAGTGTGGGGGCTGCCTGCCAGCTAGCCTCACACTGGAACATCCTCGTGCCCCAGCCAGACCTTCTGCAACATGTTGAGCCAGAGTCAGGCAGCTCCAGGCTAGCGGGCTGACCATCCCCACCAACCCCCAACCCTCCCCACCCCCCCCCCCCCCCGCAGCCCCACAACACACACCCCTTGCCAGCTGGGGATACTCTGCCTTGGTTCAACATGCTGCAGTCCTGGGCGCATGTGTAAATGCTGCACCCAGGGGCAATGAACTCTGGTTCAAATTGTGCTGGAGTTTAATGCTCTATGCTGATTGCATGTGTAGATGCACCCTGGGAGCACTTAGTGGGTATGTCTACATGAAACACTGATTGCACAGTAGCCTGATACTACTGTGTAGTAGTGTTCCATGGCAAAAACTGTTACATGACACTACTGCATAGTAGTATTAGGCTACTGCACAATAGCATCACAAAAAAGAAGTTTGCTGGCACTAGTGTGCAGTAATTTGTGTTATTGTGCATTTATTTAGTACCTGTACAAGTACTAAATAAATGTGCAGTAACTCAAATTACTGCACACTAGCACTAAGGAATGCCTTTTTTACAAGATGTGCATTTTGGAACTGGCCATGTTCATTTATACAAGTACTAAATAAATGCACAGTAACCACTGTGCAGTAGCATATTGTGTAGATGCAGCCAGTTCCACTGAAAAAAAAAAAGCCTAACCCGATGCCTGTGAGTAAACTGGTAAACTTTCCATTGACTTCAGGGCCCAGGACTCAATATCATGTTAACTTGAAAAATGTTATAATTAATATGTAACCCCCATATGCAGCACCTTGGATCCCCAAATATTGCAGCACCTTAGATCCCCTTGCCTCCAAATCATGCATTAGAACAAATATCCTTAATTCGTTTGTACTCCTTGAGCTGACAGCAGGCACTAGCCCTTAATCTGCTGGCCACTGGAGCTAGACTAGGCTCCCAGAGGCGTGGTTCCTTCATCTCAGTGGATGAATAGATTAAACTTGCCTCTGCAGAGCTTTAATGCCATAACAAGTTAAAAGCTATCAATGATCAACCAAGTTTAAAATGAAGAAATGAACAAATAGCAGAGTATAGGGAAAAAAGAGAAAAGGGAAAGGAACAAAATGCATGAACATATAGTACCCACATCAGCACCCACAGATAAAAGCAGCTCTCAGATGCAAAAATGCAATAAAGCCTCGATGCAGAATAGAGCAGGAAAGTGAGTGCAACCCCTGATTTTGCACCCAGGCCATTGCTTCTTGCTGGAGTTACAAGAGTACAGGTGCATCTGCCCAACAAAATCACCAAGCAAATGCTCCAGACCTATCCATCACTAATCTCTAATATCAGCAGGAAATTCCAGGGGTGTCTGCACCCCACTGGACACCCACTCACCAAGGATTCCTGTCCCCACCCCCAGCTTCTTCCCACATTGCCAAAGGAAATGTCCCCACTACTCACCCAAGGGAGATGTCCCCACTACTCACCCAAAGGAAATCTCTTGCTGAGCCAAATAGGTCTCCAGTGGCTTAAACCATCGTTGTTCTTTGCCTTTCAGAACAAGGGAGATCTTGGCACTGAGAAGGGCAGAGTGACCCCTACCCCTCTGAAGTGGAGCCTCATGTTCTCTTGCTCTCTGGTCTGGACCAGGTGTTCTTGTCCAGCTGAGACTCTAAAGGCAAATAACAACATGGAGCATTTTCTGCTAAAGAAACCAATCCCTCTGGTACAGTTCCTTCAACGGCTGTGCCAGCTCCCTGCTCCCTTCTCCACACCCCTGACTAAGTTTGTCCATCATGCTTCTGGCCTCACAAGCTGCTTGTGCTGATGGCATCTGATTAAACAGCCCTCAGGAAGGGGATAGGGTCTTGCTCCCAGGACACAGGCTGCATTTACTATTGCCTTAGATTAACATCTTGTGCAAAGCACTGTAGAGACATGTGATGAGAGAGACAAACTCAAATAATCCTTTGAAATAGTTGGTGGTGGGTGCATCTATACCTGATGCTACGGTGACATAGCATCCCTGGGTGCCTACACATGACCAGCAGCTACTTCACCATAGTGGCAGAGTAGCTGCTAAAAATACCTGTGTACTGCTCATATGGCGCAGTATGGACAGTTACTGCGCCATGCTTCAGTACTTCCAGAAGGAAGCACTAAAGCACAGCACGTTAACAACATTGCCATAGGGCAATATGTAGATGTGCCCTGTGAGCAGCTGTTTTCATCGTCAAATCTGAAGTGGGTGGTAGAACATGAGAATCGCCATACTAGATAAGACCCATGCATACTGAATAAGACCCATGGTTTATCTAGTTGTGAATCCTGTTACTCCCAAGTGCAAGTCAGAAAAACCTGCAAGAAGCTACTACAGGCAAATGTGGAATAATCAGTCTCTGATAAAAGTATCACATTCTTTTTTAGCAATTACATTTTCTAATAGAAATATCTAATTCTTCCTTAAATCTTGCTAAGTTCTTGCTCACTGTAACATGCTCTGGTGATTAATATTACAAGCTAGGAATTATTTAACAAATTATTTCCTTTTATCACTTTTGAATTTGCCATCTTTCAGTTGCATTAAATGGTTCCTTGTGTTATAAGGCAAAGGAGAACAAAAATTATGGACCGACTTTTCTATCATGATCCATCCTTTCCAAAGTAAGAAGTCCCAATTACACCAGCCTTTCTTTGTGTGGTGGTATTACAATGTCCCAATCATTTTTAGTTGAACTGGTCAAGACTTTTCTGTCAAAATAATTTTTTATCCAAAATTTCCTGGCATTCCAGGTGCATCAAGCTGAAGTTATAATACAAGTTTACCTGAAGTTGAATCCATGAAAAGCCAATGAGCATACACATTCACAGCTGCCCATATTGCAAACACATTTGTAAGGTTTAGTCAAACATAGGTCCAGACATGTCATGAGGGTCTAGGATCTCTGAGAGATCTGAGAACCTCAACAAACAAGTCTGGAATTGTGTTACAAAAGGTTTTCCATCGTTCTAGCTTTAAATCAGGCATGAAGGTGGTGGGAGAGAGCGGGGGACTGTAATATGCTGTAGATCCTTTATTAAGCCAATACAACATTAATGAAGTTGCTGCCTACTGAGATTAGATAGTTCCACTTGAACCCAGCCACTCTGACAACAATATAAGATTTCCTCAAAAAATAAGTCTTTCCATTTAGAGTCACATGGCATAACAGTCTGTGAGAGACAGCTTCACAGGCCAGCCCCTAGGGATCCAACTGGTAAGCCTTCTATCCGTGAAAAATCAATGTACATTCTATTCAGCTTCTGAACACCACGCTCTTTACTGAAACGCTATTTCTTTTTATATCTGTATGTAATGGCTTAGGGGTGAAAAAAAATAGGGAGGAACCCAATGCTACCACTTTAGAAAACTTACTCTAATCAACCTTACCACAATTTTTGTTATGCAATATGAAAGAGAGTTAAATTCTCTTGCTTAGAATTTACTGTAGAGTGGCTTAGTGCTTATATGAGGAGTTATGCCATAATGTCAGGGTTGGTGGGATCAGGCACATTTTGAGGCATCACTTTTAGTTTGGTTTCACTTAGAATGTTTTAAGGGATCAATGACTTTATGCCCATATAAAATAAGTGTTAGAATAACTTCTGAGTAGGGATCAGATGATTCCTGTGTACAGTCGAACCCGGTCCATTCACATGCATGTGGTTTGCAATATATTTAAGGTTCAAACAAGTGTTTATGGGACATGACTCAGGTTTAAGTGGCTTAATTTAAGCCACTTAAACCTGAGTTGGGATTGCTGTGTACCAGTGTTCACTACTTGCTGGAAGGAGAGGCGAGCAGCAAAAGGTAAGTAAGCTAGAGAGGAGATGGTGGGGGAAATGCTGGCAGATCTGTGGGGGCTGGAAGGACTACAAGTTAAGCTAGGTGGCAAGTCCACAGAGAGAGGCCTGGTGTGGTAAGGGGGTTAATTGGGATAGAGTGGTAAAAACAGTTCAATCAGGAGGTGGGGACAGAAGGTGAAAACAGCATAGCCTGTGGTGCATTCAGCTTTCCCAGCCTTGTGGCTCTGCTGGGAACGTGCAAGTGTTTGTTAGGTTGGCTTAGCTCATTTTAGGTCAGGTTAGCACCATGCCAATCTAAAGTTAGTTCTAGTCTGACAAGAATTTTTACAGAAACCTAGGCCCTACAAACACTTACATACCTGGGTGTTTAGATCACTGTAAGATCGATGTAACACTAGGATGATCAATGTAACACTTGTATGTACCTTCAGCTGGCAGCAGTATGACAAATGTAGGCTAATGCAGCTGATTACAGAAGTAGAGGCACCCTTTAAAATAAACTATGCACCAAACAACAAGAGCAACTTTGTGGCCCTATACAATTGTTTTGCTGTGGCTCCCCAGATATTTCATAAACTTCATCCTTGGAAGGGGTAACATACCTAACCCTGTGAAGTATCTGTGTTCTAGTGCATTTACCTCCCCTGACACTTGTTCCTCATTAATATGTGCACTTCTAAAATGTTTTAAGTCTTCCACACATGCTGTGCAGTGCATGGTTTGAATTATTAGAGTAATAATGATGAGATAACACTTACATAATTCCTTGTCGTTCAGAAGAAACTTACAGTGCTTTCACATATACTCAGCCTCAGTGAGAGTCCAGGGTGGGTTGGCGCTGAGGCAGTGAACTAGTCCTCAGGCAATTTGTGTTGAATTCTGTTTATATAACCTTTAAGGGGTTTCTTTTCTTTTGTTTTCTTTTTTTAAATCCAGTTAAAGAGAAGTGAACCATGCTGGACATAGCAAGGCTTACATATCTTCCTAGAACTCAACCCAAACACAAACCTCCACATTTAGAGAAAAAAATATTTAAAAAAAACCCTCCCAAAATAAAGCAATTCTGTATTTTTGTAATTTTTGCCAGGCTCAGAAACCACATTCTGAAACTTTTCAAGAGAGGATTTCTACTTACAAAGACTAAAATATGTTCTTTCCATCTGGGTGGCTTCTTTCATCATGAGAAAAATGAACAATAAATAAGGAACAAAGTTTGATGAACTATATAGCAAATATTTTATCTCAGGTGTGTGACAAACATTTTTTTCTTTGACAATTTAATCCATTGGAATTAGTCCAATTGACATTAAGCATCTCACGTCAATATGCCCTTTGACTCACATTATACAATATTTCCTGCCCTTGAAGGAAATCTGAGACATCTTTTCATTCAAAGATACCAAAAAAATTAGAAAAAATGCATCTGCATTGCAAAGTATGCTATATTTACAATATTTTTCACACAGGGCCACTTTCTGGACCAAATGGGATTTTTCAGATAAACAGCTAAACTGAATTTCTGAGCTTTATGAAGTTAGGCTTACCATATTTACTCAACTATAAGACAAGGTTTTTTCGGGTTTTTCCCCAATCAGCATGGAGGAAAAAAAAAAGCTCATTTGCATACAAGGAGACCTCACTAAATTCATTATTTAGCATTAAACTACTGCAGCATGTGCTCAGTAATGGAAACCAACTATGAAATTGGTTAAATATAGCCAATATTGAGCATGGCTATAAGACACATGGCCCATATTGAGGAAACATACTGATAGAAGCCTTTTTTTTAATTTTGGCCCCTAAAAAAATACAGGTCAGTGTTCCCTCCACAGGGAACTGGCACCAAGCCTGGAGGTACTGCAATACCAGGCTAGCATTGGGAGGGCCAGAACCAGCCCTGACACCCTCCCTTTGGTACCAAAAAGTCTACATATGACATGCTGATAGGAAACTTTTTTTTTTAATTTTGGAAATTGTTTATGTTCCAGGTCAGATTAGCCAGATCAGTTCCAAATCCTTTTGACTGAGCAAAACTCAATTGTTCAAACACCATATGTGGCACTGCAACCAAAAAATATCCTCTACCCCAGACTTTTCAGCCTGGGGCTTCAAATACTTCCAAATCCATTAGCAGGCATCCTACAGGCAAGCGCAAACTTGGAGGCTTGGGGTTCAGATGCTTCCAAGCTTGGCTTGCCCTCAACCAATGGCCACAGGAGCAAGCTAGGGAGGAATCCCCCATTCCCATAAAGTAGGTGTGTAGCCGAGATCCTCCCACTGGAAGCTGACCAGTGGGAAACTAGTTACAAGAGTCTCATAGAGTGTCCTGTCTGCAGTTCATTTGGACAGGGGTGCACCTCTACTACCCAATGCTATTCAAATCCATTTTTGGTGCAGGTACCAGACCACTGCAGAGACTACACTTGATCTTAGACCACGAAAGGCCAAGCTTACAGGAATCTTTTTTCTTTTCCATCTTCCAAGGCAAAGTAGCCAAAACAAATTCCAAATCCAAGAGCTAGTCCAGAACCATAAGTGGCCTTGCTACTGGCAAACATCCTCCACTCGATGTGGGGCTTCAGATATTTCTAAAACCTTTGGCAGGCATCCTACTTGCAGGCCCAAGCCCAGAGGCTTGGGGTTCGGATGCCCCCAAGTTTTGCTTGCCCTTAACCATAAGGAGCAGGCTAGGGAGGAAGCTCCCATTTCCATAAAGTGGGCATAAAGCCAAGGTTAACTACGCATTACCTATGCAGGTACTATTCCATGCCAGCAGAGTGGTTTTCCCTCTCGCGACTAGGAAGCCACCATGGTGATCATGGTATTTCCCCTGCCAGGCAAGCACAGGACTACACTTAATCTGACCCTTCAATAGGAATCTACCTTTTTTTTAAATTAAAACACACACACACACACACACACACACACACACACCTTTGTAGTCCTCCTCACCGTCTCCAGATCCAGTTGTATCTCTGTCCTCTTTGTTCTCTTTGTCCACTTCCCCTCCCAAGAAGTCTTTTTGAACAACCTGTGCCAGCTGTCGCTTTTCCAGATGAAGTTGGCTACATCTTCTCCATCCTCACTCACTGATTTCTGGTGGCGGGACTGAAGTTCGCTCAGAAAGATTTTAACGCAGTCTGCTACCTTGAGCTCGGTGTGCCTATATAACAAGAGGTTCCTGCATTGCTACAGGGCACTCCTGGCACAGGACAGAAACTGGTCGAAATGCATTGTCTGGAACTCCTGCTGCTCAGTCAGGTGTCCGTACATCGCTGCCTCCCTTGTCATCAGCCTGACTCCTGTCACTCTTTCAAGGAGACAGCTTACCTTTTCCCACACACCCTTGGCCTACAGGCAGTGCCACAAGAGGTGGTCAATGGTTTCTGCTTATTCTTGGCAAGTTTCCTTGGGGCAATTGAGTTGAATCCCTTGTCCCTCCCTGTACCTCCATGCCCTCACTGGGAATACTCGGTGTGCTATCAACCAACTCAAGTCCCTGTGGTCCTTGCAGAGGTCCTTGTGGAAGATCCAGTTCCAGATGGCTTGGCAGTCCTCATCAGTAAGCATCTTCACAGTTGCTAACCTGTCTCTGACTGCCCTCTGTATCTTTTTGTGGTTGGACATAGTCACCGGGCTTTCCTTCTGTAACCCATACTCATTCTAGAACTCATTCAGGACCCTGTAAAACCAGAGCTGCTCCATGGTCCCTGGTCTCCCATTGGTTGGTGTGTATAGCCCCCACCATCTCAGAAGGTGACCTGCAAAAAACTTTACTAGACAGGCTGTTTTGGTATCTGGCCCAGTCACCAGCTTGCAGACCTGGCTTGTGTACCATACCCACAGGAGCAGGTAGATGTCTGGCATCCCTCTGCCCCCAGCCCATTTCTTTTTGTACAGGGTCTTCCTTACCACCTTCTCCATTTGGGATCCCCAGAAGAAGATGCTCACAGCTCTCTGGATTCTGTGGATGATACGTTTGGTGGCAGGGAAGACCAGTGTTGAGTACAGAAAAACTGGTAGCAATACCATGTTTATGAGTGCCACACACCCATCAATGGAAAGAGGACGCCCATGCTACATACTCAACCTCTGTTTCTCCTTGACCTTCTTCTCCCAGGCCCTCCTTCCACTCAGCTCCGGGTCAAATACCACCCCAAGGATCTTGACCCCTCGCAGAGGACCGAGACTCCCAGGGACTCCAGGTCCCCGAGCTCACAGCTGGGCAGGTGCTTTTGCTCACATTGAGCTTGACCCTCACTTCTGCTTCATAAATCCATCTGTGACACAGGACTCTTTCTACTGTATTCTTATTCTTGCACAGGATGTTCAAATCATCCATGTAGGCCAGGTCTTTGCCTTTTTCCTTACTTCCTCTGGGGAGCTGGACTCCATGGATCCCAGGGTCCTGCCTGATGTGCTGAGCCAGGAGTTCAATGGTGCAGATGAAGAGGATCAGGGAAAGTAGGCAACCCTGATGGACCCCCAACTCTATCGTGACCCACTCGCTCAGGAAATCATTTACCTCACTGCTTTTATCCATGTACAACATCCTTATCCAGCTGCTGAAAGTCAGAGGGATGCCCATCCTCTACAGGGTCTCAGAGGAGCCTGTGTGAAACTGTTGTGGGCTCTTTCCAGGTCCAGGTTCAGCACTACCATCTTCTGTCCACTGTCTCATTCCAGCTGAAGCATGTCTGTCAGTTGCAACAGGGCTCCATGGATCTCGTGTTCTGGTATTACACACAACTGGTCCTTGCAGATGATGGCACCTAGGACAGATTTAAATCGCTTAGCCAAGACCTTGAACAGCAATTTATAGTTGAAGTTCAGGAGGGTAATGGGCCTCCAGTTCTTCAAATCCTCCTTTGGATCCTTCTGGTACAGAAGGGTCACATGGTCCCTCTCCATCACAGGCGCCCTTCCTGCAGTTGCTCCTGAAAGAGCTCCAGCATATCAGGGCCCACCAGGTCCGAGAAGGTCATGTAAAATTCCTTAGGCAGGCCATCTGACCCAGAAGTTTTACTGTTCTTAAATCCCCAGAGGGTCTTCTTGACCTTCTCCTGTGTCCACTCTTGCTCTAGATGTTGCTGCTACTCCTCTCTGAAGGCCTGGGTGAGGTGCTGCAGGCACTGCTGCCTGGCCCCTGGGTCCTCTGGTCATTTGGTGTAGAGCTCCTGGTAGAAGACAGCTGCTGCATTTAGTGTGCCATCCTTTGACTCGTGCTCTGCTCCTGCTCCATCTCTCAGGCTTGCCATGAGCTTCTCTTTGCTGTTCTTTAACCTGGTGAAGTAAGCAGACCACTTATCCCCCTCCTCCACCCATTGGGCCCTGGCCTGGAAGATCTTTTTCCTAGTCCACTCAGTACTAGGCACCAATCTGGGCCTTTGCCTCTCGCATGTCCTCCCTCACATCCCAGCCCGCTGCTGCCTGCCTATGCAAGGCCTGCAACTTATGGGTCAGGTGCTTGTGCTGCTTTCTGTGGAAGAAAGCTCGACACTTGCCGGCCTGCTAGAAGAAGGCTCTGGTCCTGTCTTTGACACTGGTCCATCACTCTGGTTCAGATACAAAGCCATTAGGGTCCTCCAGCCTGCATATTGCTCTTTGAACCTGTGCTAGGTCTTCTCATCTTCCAGCAGACTGGTGTTTAGCTTCCACACCTTTCTTCCCCTTTCCAGCTGTCCTCCCATTTCAGCCTGGATCATGAGGGGGCAGTGATCTGAGGAACAGACAGGTGTGGAGTGGGCTTCCTTTGCCCTCCACTCCTTGGGGAGGAAGACAAAGTCTATCCAGGTCTTGTTTTTCCCTGTGGGGTCCACCTGTGTGAAGTTACCCTTGAGGCCTTGGGCTTCTTTACCAGCATCTACTAGGCTATGGTCCTGGATCAGTTGTTTCAGTTGCCTAGAGGATCTGTCCATGCCTAACTTCTGGGTGCTGCTGACTCTGTCATTCTCACTGATGATGCAGCTGAAGTCCCCAGCTATTATTACTGGCCAGCCACCCGGCATTGTTTTGGCCATGTTTTCTAAAAACTCACACCTTGCCTTGGGGTGGGTTGGCACATATACACACAACACTTTGAAAGTTATCCCATTTGCTTCTATGGTGGCTTGTAGTAGTCTGCCTGCAACTATTTCTCGGTGCTGCAGAGGGTGCAAAGTGTCTCTTTTCAGCAGGATTACACAATGTGGAGCCTCTTCATTTTGCTGCCTGTTCAGAGGAAGGGAAGGGGAGGCTTTCTGCTTTCACTTTCTCCTTTGCAACCAGAGCCTGTAGCTTGTACCTTGTCTTTTCATATCTTTGGTGACTGCTTTTCCAAGCCCTGATGTGCTCTTTTTCAAGAGAGTGGTGGATTTTTCCCTGTCTGGCTTTCCTTTGTGCTTTCCTCTGACTGTAGATTATTTCCCAGTTGCTTGTATTTAGATTTCTTCTCGGACTCGGTGGGGGGTGATCCAAGGCTTAGAGTTTTCACCTTCCTCTTCCATGTCCACCCTCTCTCTCCTGGGACTGAGTCCCAGTCTCAGGGGTCTTTTTAGTCACCTCCATTGCTCCTTCTTCTGTCTCCCCGCCCTCTACACTTTGTTCCTCTACAGGTTTTGGACAGGAGCCCGCCTTTTTAGCTTTTTAGCTTTTTAGGCAGTTCTTTAGCTGCCTGATGGTTTCCCCCACTTCTAGAGATAGCTTGGGAGTCCCTGTCTCTGATAAGCCCTCTTCCCTTTCTTTCTTCTCCTCTCTTTCTTGCTCTGCTTTCCCAGAGCTAGCTTCTTCGATATCTCCCTGACATGTAATGTCAGAGAGCATCGAGGGGACATCATCCTCTTTCTCTTCTTGAAAGTCTTCATTGGCTTTTGCCCTGAGACATTTTCTAAACTGGTGTCCCTCCTCCCCACAAAGGTTGCAGTTCCAT
>JAGPOW010002067.1:5619306-5630871 GCA_030014935.1 Caiman crocodilus
GGAAGGGTGAGCTGCGGATAAGCAGAGCAGTCCCTGGCCTGCGGTGGGGGCTGGTGCTTCCCTCTGTGGCAGCACCCCCCCATACCGAGTGGCACCCACCCACAGGCACCCAGCTTGGATGGTCCTGGGGGCACTGCAGCCATGGTGGGAAGTACCCAGCCCCCATGCAGCTCAGGCAGGCAGGCTCCAGGGGGGAAAAGATGAGACTCCCTGCTTTTGTTGGATGGAGCCTGCCTTCTTGGGCTGCTGCCAGGCTGCCTGCAGGGCTTCCTGCAGAGCCACAGAGCTGCACAGACCCTGGTGCTTCACTCCATGGCTGTAGGGGCAGCAACTAAAACTCCTCTAAGGAGCCCCAAGTCATTTAAAGTGCATTATGCCACCGAATTTCCTACACCACCAAGGCATGAAAACACCAGCGCCATTAAATCAGTGCAAAAACATTTAGCCTGCTTTAAAATGTCTTGCACACACACTCCTCATTTTGTCTACACACCGCCAAAGATATTAGTTCTAATACTTGAGATGCATGAAACTGTAGATGCTTTTTTGACCCATTTAACATATATCATTTAACTTGCTTGCTTGCTTGCATTCAGCTGTTTAGTTCAAACAGAAGCTAGATTTCTTAAAAATGCTTCCTGAAATTTCTAAGTATGCTTCAAAAAAACAGAAACATCTTTACTTATAGGTCCTGTGTCAAATGTACTCAAACTTAGCTAGGGCGCAACATTAATTCCATGTACAGGGGCAGAGGATGTTCAAAACTTGCATAGTTATCACTGTGGATCCCTGTTTTCTCTGTTTAAAAAACATACATTCGATAATAAAAAATCCCAAATTCTCTGATTAAAAAACCTGAAATTCACATTTTTCTGTGATTAAAATGAAATACCGAAAAATAGATAGATAGATAGATAGATAGATAGATAGATAGATAGATATCAGTTGAACACAATGTTTTATTGATATATTAACTATTTTAAAGCAATTTGGAAGCCTACTAGTGCCTCAATCACTATAATAAAATAAATCCTAATGCCTATATATATTTTGGTATTTGATTTTGGTTTTTGTATTATGGAAAATAAGAAATCCCCCTGCCTTCTTCATTCACTGGGATGAGGGTCCACCTGCAGCTGTCTCCCCTGATGCTTTGTGGTGCTGAGCAGCCCTGATATGGCGGTGCCGTACTCCTGCTGTTGCCCCTCACCCTCTACCACAGCCCCTCCCCCCAGCCCTGACAGTGCCACTCACTCCCAACTCACAGCCCACCCCGCCCCTAGCCATGCTGGTGCCCTTCGCGCCCCTCAATCCCTGCCAATGCCCCTCATTTGCAACCCATAGCCCCTCACCCCCCAGCTCTGCCAGTGCCTCTGACTTCCCACCCCCCAGCTCTGCTGGTGCCTCTCACTCCCCATCCCTGCCAATGCCCCCCCAACCATGTAGAGAGGACACCCAGCTGCCAGGGCTACAGGACCTAGTGGCTGTATTCTAGCCACTGCCTGTTCCACAGGTGCCAGATGCAGCACCCAAGCTCCAGCTGCTAAATGAAGGTGGTGGTGGCTATTGCAGCCCGAGCAGAGCAGAGAGCAAGCCTCCTCCACATACCCACGGGTGGCACAAAGGATACAGAATGCCCACGACAGGGCTTGGAGCTCTCTGACCTGGTGCCCTCCCCATGGGGCCTCCATGGCCTAGTGGATGGGATCCAGCGCAGGAGGGCAGAGCAGCTTCTGGCAGCCTTTAAAAGAGTAAATCCATGTTTTTACATGACAAACAGAAAACCCAGGTTCCTGGTTAGCATCCACTGCTTTCCCCTACTAACAGTTGTTCCCTTACTCTAACAAATTATGGAATCCTGCACTGATCTGTGGTGGGAAAGCTCACGCTCTTTAAGTATAATAAACAATATTCAGGACATTGAAAATCATAGGGAAATAAAAAAGAGGATTAATAATGCCAAGAATCATATTCTAATGTCAGTTATGCTAGTATAAACACATACTAACTTCAATGGATTTGTTAAATTCAAAGATCATCTATAGCTACACACTGTTACCAGGTGTGTCTACATGTGCAATTAGTACTCTATTGGTTTGCTGTGCAGTAATTTATGTGTAGGCATTTGGGAGAAGATTTGCTTCTCATGGTACTAACCTGTTCCCAGCCTCCTCCAGCCCTGGACCACCCCTAAAAGCAGCCAGGGGGAGCTGGAGGCTCCAGCCACGGTGCCTTCTTTAAAAGCCAGCCCCACACAGTGCTCCCTAGCCACCTGCCTTCCTGGCCCATAACAGTCTCCAGTGTGCTGGTACAGCCCTCTCTGAGTGTATCTCCAGAGTCTGTCCCCACCACACAATGGCTGCTCTTCTTCCAGGCCCCAGTGGTGATGATCCATCGCCCATGCTCCTTCTCACCCCCTGCTTGTGTGGCAACCACCACCTGGCCCAGATCAGTCTTGGCCCTGCCTGCCTCCCTGTGCTATGTAGCCATGCACCCAGACTCACCATAATATCTGAGGCCCCCTGCCACTGCACTACTACAGCCCAGTCCCTGGGCTGCCTCCCGAGCTCCATCAAGGATACTAATGACATGCACACATATCTAGGCTCCAGTTCCACCACCTGTGGGCCTGCTGAGCTAGCCAGGATAGGTGGCTGCAAATAATTCAGCACACCTGGGATGATAAGCAGTGGTTGGAGTCCTTTCAGATGACCTTGGCCACCTTCTACACGCTCTTTGATCAGCTTTGCCTACACCTGGAGGACAGGCCACAACCATGAGGCTGCCTCTCTCTGCAGAGACCCAGCTGGTCATTGCCTTGCTCAAGCTGGCCATCCCCACCAGCCTGTGCTACATCAGCCACCTTTTCAATGTGGGCAAGGCAACTGCCAGGAAGGCTGTCCTGGAAGTCTGCATGCCCTCCAGGACATACTGGGGCACACCAGGCTGTGGGTGCACAACCCCTGGCAGTGGTGGTGAGGTTCCACACCCTGGGCTTCCCCAGTGCATCAGAGCTCTGAGTGGGACCCACATTCTCATCATGTGCCCACCCCACAGTGACCACCCCTACTACAGCCAGTGGAGCTTTCACTCCATTGTGCTGCAGGCCATCATTGACCACCATCACAAATATGAGTGCTGGCCAGGCAGGCAGTACCCACAATGCCCACATCTTCCAGAATTCTGCCCTGCCAGCCCTGGTGTAGAGCGGGCATATTGTGCCAGGGGTGCTGGACCTCCAGCTGGGAAAGGTGGCAGTCTCACCCCCCTCATCGGGGACCCCACTCCTCCCCTGGCTCATGCAGACCTGCACACTGGTGGAGTGCACCTTTGGCCACCTGAAGGGACACTGGCATATCCTCACCACCCACCTCAAGGTCACAGAGGCCAATATCACCTGGGTCATCATCATATCCCGTGTGCTGCATAACATCTGCAAGGCCTGAGAGGAGCTCTTCCATGAGGCCTGGGCAGAGCAGGTGCAGCAGGCAGTGGACATTTGGCACTGGTAATGCCAGCTGCAGTGGCAGTGGCAGTGACAGCAACTGCCCAGCCCCATATCGAACCACCAATGGGGTGGTTGAGACAGGTTGTTTGTGTGCCCTCTGTCCATGGTAGCCTTGGTTTCCCCTTCATGCTGAGCTGCAAACAGTGAGGGTAAATGGTGCTAAGGCCAGGCTGGCCTTCTGGGCACAGTTGTGCATTTGGAGCTGACAGGGCAGGTGCTGGCCTGGTATGCTATATGATGCCAGAAGCAGGGACTGTGGCAGGATGGGTTTCTGGCACCCTAAAGGGCCTTCCTCTGCTTACAACTCATCACTGCCTCCAGGCCACAGCAGAGGCTCCAGCAGGCCTCCCATGCTAGAATACATGGTGCAGCTCTGGCCAGGTTCCCAGGGTGCAAGGATGTGGTCCAGCTGCCACATAAAGGGCATGGACCTACAGGAAGCCTCCAACTTGTTGTTGTGGTTGGTAATGCTGATGCACTGTGCCCACAAGGTCTTGACCTTTTTGCAGCACTGATGCACTGACTTGTTGTGCCCATGCTCCCACATGCAGCCCAGCAGGCCCTTATAGATATGGGCATTTCAGTGTCTGCTCCAGGAAAACTGGCTCAGGACCTCAGATTTGTCCTGCAGCACCACAAGGTCTGTGGTCTCCTCCTGGGACCAGTTCTTCCTCCAGGAGGTGGTGTGTGGCATCAGGGACAAAGGCACTGTGGCTCCCTCAATGGCCCTCAGGGACTGCAGGAGAGAGAGGGCACAGCGTGGGAGAGGGAGGCAGGCAGTGGGGCTGGGCCGGGGGCCAATGCTGGGATCCAGGCAGGCTACTGTGGCTGGCATGGGGCCAGTGCTGCAAGACCCAGTGGCCAGAGGCTGGCAACAGGTTGCATAGGCCCCCAGGGTCACCACAGCATTTTAAAAACCAGGCAGAGGCAGGTAAAGGACCACTCCAGCCCCAGGGCTGGAGAAGCTCTGAACCCTGTGGCCCTGGGGCTAACCTGAGGGTGGCCTCCTCATGAGGGGGGCTTTCCAAGAGCAAATTTACTCCCAGTTGGTGTCTACATGTGCTCTACTTCACAGTAACTATGGTGCAGTTAATTTGCAACCTGCATTTGCAGGTAGTAAATTAATCATGCAGTAGAGAACCTTACTGTGCAGTAAGCATCTACGCATGTAGATAATGATGCTTCACCATACAGTCAATTAATGCAGTAACCACCTCATGTAGATGCACCCACTGAGACCATAATATGGCCCCATATCTTCTTTGGGATCAACAAATCAGTTATTGTAGGACACATATTTACACAAATCTTATGCTATAGAGATGGTTAATACTGCAGGTTAACTTGAAAAGAGTTTATTTGGTCTACTCTCACTTGTTTAGATATGCAGAAGAAAGTTAAAATACTTATTCTAACCTACACAAACTAGTTCATTGGTATATTTTGCTGCAAGAGCAGGGAGAAATTTAAATTTCATCATCTTTTCATTTTTTTTTAAATTGATTGCTGGGACACTTCTTACATTTTTGCACTATTTATTGGTTCTTTTGGTTTATAAATAGGGTGGATTTACTGCTAAAATGAGAAAAGTTACAAACTACAAAGCCTCCTTAAAGAATCTAATCATCTAAAGTTGAGAACATTTATGCACTATATCTTTGTTGAGTCCTGCTAATATCTACAATAAACAAGATAAAAATATCCATAAATCCATAGAATTCCCAGAGAGAGAGCTCGATTGTCTTCAGCAAATACTGTAGCTAAGAATATCTGAATTGATTCCAGGTCTCCAGTTTCAATATTAAAGCAACAGCAGCCTTTAATTCACAGCTCTCATCTTTGACTATAAACTTAATGATAAAACAAATATTTTTATTAGATTTATTCTACCTAGGAGAGAAACAGTTTTAAACTACACTGACTGACTACACAAAAAACTATCTGAAGTATCTTAGGATTTTCCCTGTGATCTGAATGCAGACCACATGAAGTTCAGCTTGGACTTGAGAGGTAGTTAAGAGAAACTGAGGCATTAGAAGAAAAAGCATGAGGCGCAGCAATGAGAATACATGCCATACATGTACCCCTAGTTAAAAAGTCTCCAAGCCTGAGCATATGAGGGCCATACACATCCCTAGCAGAACGTGCATGTGGATAATCACTTGGAAAAGAACCTCAGTTTACAAAGGAAAATATTTTTCTCACTCTTCTCCCTGCGCTATAAACCCAACTTTGAAAGTCAAAATGAAAGCAATGTTCACATACACTTATCAGTAGGGTGACCAGACACCCCAGGCAAACTGGGACAGTCCAGGCTTCTGTAATCCAGTCCCTGCCATCACAGGGGTTGCAAAAATCCAGCATGTTGGAGTGCAATAAGCAGTTCTGTTGATGTGTGATGAAGTGAGGAAAAACTCTCCCGAGCTAACAGCAGAGGGAACCTTACCGATCCAGACAGATCCAACTACAACGAGCAACCAACAGCAGCTACCGTTCATCAGCAGCTGCTCAATCAAGATCAGCCCTGCCCTCAGCAGCAGGGGTATTTCTGGCCCACTGCCAGAGCTGAGAGGGGAAAGATGGATGTCGGACGAGCACAGGGAGCCGGGAATGCTGAGACACCAGCAAAGGAAACCCAAGCCATGAAGAGCCAGCAGAGCTACCTCTCAGGAGCCCAGATAGGCTCCATTGATTTCAAATGCTGCCATGAAAACCGCAGCAGTGAGGATGGTGGGGAGCACTGGTAGGAAGATGTTCCAAAGGAAGGGGCCATCTGGGGAACCGGCAGTTCTCTGAACAGGTTTGTTTTGCTTTTGGGTTGCTTTTTTTTTCCTTTACTCGGTCATAAAGCCTGGGAGGCTGGGCTGTAGCCCTGGAAAAAGGGGGAAGGATCAAACCAACACTGGCTTGGTCACACCGGCAGGGGAACTGACTTCAGGCTTCCAAGGAGCTGAGTTGCTAAGGGCAAGCGGATGGACCCACCCTACCTGAGGAAGGCAGGAGGTGCCACTGAAACTTTGATGGTGGATTTCAGAGCATCCAAGGCTGGGAAATGCCAAAGTTGGGGCAAAGGGGCCAAGAAAGCTTGTATCTTTCCTTTTGGTTCCTTTTATTCCTTTTTTGCTGGAGGGCCAGGCATTTAGGAAAGACCCGCAGCCCTAAGGACTAGATTATCTCATGGCCAGTGGATGTCGTCTATGGTAGCCACAGTCCTACTAGCCAAGACTTACTTGAGTTCCATTTCACCATTTGTGTTGTCCTCCAGTTTTCCTCTGTGAATCATGCCGCGACTGACTGAGAGGAGAGCTGGCTCAGTCATAGCCTCCACAAGCCAGGCCCAAGATGAATGGGCGTCTACAGGAGAAAAGAACAGAAGAAAAGTGCTTATTGAGAGCCAAGGGCACAACAGATGCTGTAACAATAGAGTGGTGCTTGGACATGTAGGGGAGGTTACAGCCCGGTAGAAGAACTGGACCCAGTTTGTCCAGGACTACATGTAGCAGAAGTAGACTATCTCCCAACTAAGACAAATTTCAACATCAGGACGTGGCAATCTCCTCTGGGTGTTAGAATTGAGTGAGCTCGTGTCCCCATGTTCCAGTCTCACCAGGCGCAGGGCCATTGGGCCCCACAGCCCTATCCTATACTGCACCAACATGATGATGTAAAAGAAAGGCTACCATTTTATTCACTTTACACTGTTAATTCTAAAGACTGAATGGGAGTAAGAATTTATCTTCCTTATCGACATCAGCAGATATGCAAATATACTCCTGGAACTGATCTGTTAAGAGACGTGCCATTTTGACAGACCAATTTTTCAGATTAAAATCATAAAGTGCACTAGAAACATTTTTAAATAGTCCTAAAATGTCACTGGTAACAATTTCAGTCTGCTCACTACAGGTTTAATGTGATAAAAAGGAGTCTCATAAGAATTTTTCCCATATGCCCTGAACTCAAAGATTTCACGTTCTTTAAAAGCCTGACTCTGCTTTTTTTACTATCTCATTATTAGACCGCTTGGCCTGTCAAAAAACCCAGCAAGGGCCAGTTTCAAATCCAACCGAAGTCAACAGGAGTCTTTTCACCGACTGCAGTGAACTGGAAGATATTCTGGTAGTCCAGCTTAATAAGTGCAATAGCAGGAACCAGAATGACAGTGTTAGCACTCTAAAGGAGGCACTTCAGCATGACTTTATTGCAAAGAAAGGAAGATTTATTTACTACTCAGGAATGATTCTTCAAATCCTTAACGAGAAGCCCTACTTCTTAACTGTTTGTGATATTTATTGCATGCTCTAAAATCCCATTTTATCTCAAGAAGAGCTGTTTCACTCAGTAGCTTACTTTGCAATTCATGTACCGTGGTTTGTGATAGAGGTATGGATTACCAAAATGCAGGAAGAGGTGTAGCATGTTTTTTCTATGCAGCAGCCAGACTGAGGTTAGGGACAGATTTAATAAATATATGGAAAACTGTATCTAAGTTCATGAAAGAATATGCAACTAAATAGAGATCAAAGACAAGTTGGAAAATTAAGAAGCCTGATTCTCATTTCACTTAAATAGATCTCATTCCTGCATAACTGAGTGACTTCAGTGAGGTTACACCTGCTCTATAACAGTACAGCTGAGATCAGGATCAGGACCTTTCTTTTATCAGAGATATACTATCTGAATATATGCCTTGGTGTTTCACTATTCCTGGCTCAAGAGAATCTTTTGAACCATACACGTTGTTTGAAGACAGAGAGATGGTGCATAGGCGTACTGAGTATGATCCCACTTGGTTGAGAATTTGATCATTCTAGAGACACTATTTTATCTTTCCTAAAAACTCCACATTACTAGAATTATGAATTTTCACCCTGGCCTTCAGGCTCTCAGAAACTATTCCTAAGCATCCTAACTTTCAATTTGTTTGGACTACACTTCCTGAACAGATCACTTTTCTTTCACCACTATCTAATCTGATGCTTGGAGTTTCTTTTGCATACTCTCTACACATTTTGTTTAATCCTTTTACCATTAAATAAGAGGTGCTTGATAGCATGTAAGATAGCAAATTATGGCCAAGAGTGAAACCTAGAATTGTGTTTAATAGTGGTTTCACTATTCAGTATTTATAAGTCTTTGTAATAATTATATTCTGACAACCTTGCAGCTTGAGAAACTGGCACAACAAACAAGGGAGAGTTCCAGTTTTTATATAGAAAATCATAGGGATTAGGGTCACAAGCCAGTGGGCCAAAGGGAGGGTTCAGGTAAAAGGTAAAGAAACATCAACACTGTGGTAACATATGTAACGGGCAAATTGAGTTATTAGCTCTTAGCATAACTTTAGGCCTTCCCAGAACTAATTAGTTAAATTGTACAGAGTGCCTTATAAGGGACTGGGAAAAGTGAGTGCTGTGATTGGTATGGTGGGCTAACCAGGTACAGTAGCTTTCCTAAAAGAAAAGGAAACCAGTAACAGAATAGGATTGGAGTACCTTATCTGAAAAGATGAAGTAAGAAACTTGAAGATTGGACTATTTGAGGTGAGAAAGTTACAAAGGCAGTGGACAAACAAAGGAACAGCTGTTGTGTGTTGTGTCGCCACCCCGGGGAGACGGGAGCAACTTGGAATGCTTGCCTGGACAGTGGGAAGCCGGAAACTAACACCTCACACACCCAGCAAAGGGTTGGGGAATTGGAGTAACTCCCCAATATGCCCTGATTTCCTTCCTTGCTACCCACACCAGGGAGCTAGAGGGAACTAATTATTGATTGGATTAGTTCTGGACAAGTTGTGAAATTAAGCATTATGTTGCCATTCCCCCCACAACTGGCATCTGCAGCAGTTTGTGGAACAGCTGAACGTTGATACAGAGAAACAGGTTAAGCAGTTGAAAAATCTTCACTGTCAGATGTTTGTTGAGGCTTTGCAGGCAGCTATTATAGAAAAGACAACAGCAGAGGAAAGGAATGAGTTAACAAATAAATGTGGAAAGTTAGAAAGCAAAGCAGTGCAGAGATTGGTATAGTTAATTTGGATGCAAGAGCTGGCAGGAGGGGCAGAGCCAAACCTACATCAGTCAATTCAGCCTTCAGTACCTCCCAATCCACCATAGGGAAGGAATGCCCTATTCCCTAAGCACCCAAGGGGCTAGTAGTACAAGTTTATTTTGACTACTAGGGGTGCCCAACCATTCAAGCTTTAGTGGAAGATAACAGAAATATGGAAAACCCTCTAATGCTGATTGATACTGGAGCCTTGATTAGCATTTTTTGTAACAGCAATGAGTTCCAGACAGGGTTATGATGGACCCTAAATCATTTGTAACAGCAACCTTATACAAGAGACTTAGAGAACTCACTGGTTAATATTATAAGGAGTGAAAGCTGCAGAAAAAATCATGCTGTACAGAAAAATAAGTGGAGGAGAGAGTGAGAATAGAATTTTAGGACTGAGTGTTGTACAGCAGGGAGAGATGCAACAATCCTGAAAGAGAGTTGTAACTGATCTTGGAGAGTGCCTGAGTTGGTTAAGTCTGAGTTGGCTTGTCATATCCTGTATCTGTAACTTCCAGTTCTACCACTGGTCTGATAGGAAGTCAGTAGCAAAGAAAATTAACCTCTGTGCTAGAAACCGTGTGAATGTTTGTAACAGAAATAGAGCCTAAGCTCTATGAGTGAGCTGCTCATGAGTGAGCAGCTTTGCAAGATTGTTACAGTGTTTGCATGGGTGACTGTCGCCTATTGAGTTGGGGGGCACATGCCCCCTGACTCCAGTCTGCAACCGGGGGGGGGTGTCCCCTGGCGGCTGATGCCACTGGCTTGGGGGGGGTCCCCTGATGGCAAGTCCCACTGACTGGGAGGGATGGGGGCCCCCAGCCAATCTCACTCACCAAGAAGCAGCCGCATCACTTCCAGAAGTCCAGCAGCCACTTCTGGAAGCAGCGTGGCCACTTTTGCTGGCAGCCCCACTCCCCAGCTGGTGCTCGCAGGGGGTGCTTGCCCCCCTGCCCTCCAGCTAAACAGGGAGCGTGGCCTCACAGGGGGTGCACCAGCACTCTCAGGGAGTGCACATGCTCACCTGTGCACCCTCTACACATTGCCACTGGGTGTTTGTGCAACACAAAGAGTGTAAGCAGTGATGGGTGTTTGCTCTGAAAACTATAAATTGGAAGTTACGGATACCAGATATGACAACACAGGCAACACAGCTTCAGGGAGCTCAGACACAGTTAAAGAAAAAAGCAAAAAAGGGTCCACCCCCACCCTGAGATTGGGTCAGGGGATGTGCTATAGATAACTTGTGATCCTGTGTACCCCTGTGCCTAGCAAGATAGGAGGGGACACATGAGATGATCAATGTTACTGGGTATGTACATATTCTTTTTGTTGCCTTGCAAAGATTATGCTAACATGCATGTGAGCGATAACATGCATGTGTTGCAAGGTAGAAAGGCTGTTGGAAGTGTGTGTGCACTCTTGTTGGTAATGGGGGGTGAGAAATGTTTTTGCTACCTCTCCTCACTCTCCAGGAATAGTGTGGAAATCCTAGAAGGGGAAAGTGTTAACAGCTTGTTGAAGCAAAAAAAAAAAAGTTGTTTATGAAAACTCAGTATGCAGCTATTAAGGTTTTTGCTGTAATTGACAGGGTTAATCAAGACAAGTAAATAAAGGCATTTCTTAAGGTGCAGGCAGAAAAAGTTAAATGTGGCAAGATACAGGCATGTGTCTTGAATGAGGAATCAAACTTTCCCCCACAAAGCAGTGTGAATATTCACTAGCAGCTGAAATAGAATTATAATTTATACTAGAGCATTTATTAAGTTAGGGAATAATAGTATAGATGTTCAGTGTGTGTAACTCCCCAATTTGGTCTGTTTTGAAGGCAAACAGGAAAACCTGCAAACTGACAATAAACTTCAGCGCTTTGATTTCAGTAACTACTGTTGTAGCTCCTGGTGTAGCAAAATACCCTGACATTCCAGCAGCTATAGCAGGAGGGGTAAAATGGGTTTTAGTACTGAATTTGGCTAAAGCAGGTTTTGGTTATTTCCTTG
>JAGPOW010002067.1:5656719-5669815 GCA_030014935.1 Caiman crocodilus
ACACACACTATACATTACCTTCATTTGCCTCTCATTTGAGTCCTTAATTGGTTGGTAGACCAATTAATAGGACTCTGTGAAATTTTGCTTGATGTTTTGTTTCGCTGTTTCGAGCTCAAAGCAAGTCGAAATCAAAATTAAATGAAGGGTTTTGAAACAGCCTCAAAATGAAACAAGGCCAGTCAAAATGTTTCAAGTTTCAAAGCTGAAGCTGCACTTGCCTGCAGGGAAACAGAAGATAGGTAGAGGGAGGGGAAGAAGAGGAGGGGAGGGCAGGGGGAAGGACAGCAAAGGCTACCATTCATTTCCTACTTGCTAGGCTAGCAAGAGGAAGTTTAGAATATGTTTTTCTTTCTTCCACATGCTTTTATTTTATTATTATATTAACTGATTTATTCTTTTCAAATTTTATAATTATATTCGATAGGATATTACTATATAATTTAATTTATATAGGAAGGGAAATACATTTATATTTTATTTCTATACATTTAAAGCTTGCAACATACATACATTATAGAATTTATACAGGAAGATATATTCATATTTTTATATACTTTTATACTTTTCACCACACACATTATTGAATTTATATAGGAGGCAAGACATATTCATTCATTCATATGTGTTTTTATACATTTCTACTTTGTGACACACTCACTCACATTATTGAATTTATATAGGAACGTGAATAAATTTATATATTTGTACAAAAGCAAGACATTATGAAATGCACCATGAAGTGTGATGGAAAGGCAGGTGGTGGCAAGCCTTCAGGGAGGGGCAGAAGATGAGGTAGAGGGGGAGATGCAAGTTCCCTCTCACCCCGCCCCCAAACTGAGAAAGAGCCTCTTTCCTCCAGCGAGAAGGAATGAGGCTTCCACAAGCAGAAAGGAGAGGGGAGCAGTGCCAGTGCTACTGCCTGTGCCTGAGACTGCATCCCCTCCATGAGCACAAGCCATAACCACCACCACCATGACAAGCAGCAGCAGTAGCACCAATACCAGCCTGACAGTCTCCTCCACCCCCATTTCACTTCTCCTGCTGAGCCTTCCAGTGCCAGAGGAAGAGCTGGAGCTGGAGTTGAGTGCCCCGTCAAGGGAAATTCTGGGGAAGGAGGGGGAATTAGCTGAATTTGTGCTCTACACCCCTCAAGTTTCCCCTAGAGCCAGCTCTCCTTCCCCAGAAGGCACTACAGTGGAGGCTGAGGTAGAGGTTGCAGAGGCAAGCAGCTCAGCTGAGTCCATTCCTCCTGTTGCTGTGCCTCTGTCTGCTGAGGAGGGAGAAAGTGCAGCATTGTCCACACACGCACCCACACCCCAGAAGTGAGCGGGTCATATGGTCTGGGATCATTTTGAGCTGGCAGATGATCCCACATACGCTATCTGCCAGCACTGCCAAGTCCAAATCAGCTGGGGCAACAGAACAAAACACGAGCACCACAGAAATGCTGATGCATGTTTGCAGGCAGCACCCCCTTGCCCTTGCTCCTCCTTGACCTGGCACCAGTGGAAGTATGCCCAAAGGAAAGTCTCCCTCTCGCTCCAAAGCCCCTGCCCCCTCAAAGCAGAAGCAGGCCACCCTGGAACAGTGGGGGAAAGGTGGACAGAAAGCGAGGCGTGTTGCAAAAGTGAGCAAGATCACCCAGACCACTGGGGAGATGCTTGCTGTTGATGGCCAGCCCTTTTCCTTAGTTGAGTGGCCAGGGTTCAGGTGACTCATGGCTCCATTCTACCAAGTGCCCACATGCACCACCTTCAGCAAGACAGTGGTGCCCTCCTTGCATGAGTGGGCTCTCCCTCAGGCTGAGGTGATGGATGAGTTCCACACAGCAACAGAGATCATGGGGGCCATGAACCACTTAGCACAGGGGTGGCTCATTGACCAGAGTGAGCTCACCCACAGGTTCATGGTTACCGACAATCAGGGCAATATGGTCAAGGTTGTCCATGATGCCAACTTCATTGGCAACTGCTGTGTCACACACAAGTTGAACATCCTTGTCAGGGATGCCTTGGAGGAGGACAGGGCTGCCGGTGATGGTGCCAGCACCACCAGCAAGCTCATTTCAAAATGCAGGAAGGAGGCAGGCTACTTCCACCAGAGCAACAAGTGGGGCAAGATGCTGTGGGACATACAAGCAGAGCTGAACATCCCACAGCACAAAATCATGCAGGATGTAGAGACTCGGTGGAACTCCACATACCTGATGCGCATGAGACAGGTTCAGCAACAGAAGGCCATCCATGAGATGGTCTTGTTCGGGAAGATTGGGATCATTGGCCCCCTTAACAGAACTGAGCGAGATACCATCTCCCAGATCTTGGTGGTCCTCAAGCCCTTCCTTGAGGCCACCGGGACCCTCAATGCTGGCGATGCCTTCTTTGGCCAGGTGATCCCCATAGTGAGGGAACATCAGAGCCAAATGGAAAGCTTTCAAGGGATCAGTGTTCCTACCTGGGTCAAGCCACTGTCACCAGATGTGTAAGCACTGGGGAGGCGGCTGAAGGAGTGCATCAGGAAATGGCTTGATCCCTTGAGGTCCAGTACAGTCCATGTGCTGGCTGCCATGTGTGACCCGAGGGGAAGGGCAGCGTACGCAGCAGCAGAACCCTGAATAGGTGGATGGAGGTGCTGGTGAAGAGAGTCAGGGAGGCAGAACAGCAGAGGTGAGGAGATGTGGAAGAGTGGGGGATCCACTGTCCCATGCTACCACGCCATCCAATCTCACCTCCATCTCATGCACTGCCAATGTGGGCCAAGGGCATGGCTTCCATGGTGGGGTCCAAAGACACCAAATACCACTATCAGGCAGGTAGTGCTCACACCTTGGTGGCTCCCTATCTCGCTAAGGATGTGGAGCCACTGCTATGCAACCCCTTGGCCTACTGGGCAAACTACAGCCAGATGTGGCCAGCTCACCAGGTTGCCCAGGAACACCTGTCCTGTCCACTGACCAGTGTTCCAAGTGAGAGGGTGTTCAGCATTGCTGGGAATGTAGTGACAGCCCACTACAACTGCTTGGATCCTGATTTAGTGGAGCAGCTGGTATTCCTCAAGGTGAACCTCCTGCTGCTATGGTTCCTCAAGCTCCAGGTGCAGACAGAGTGAATGCCACCCTTCTCACTCCATCTGCACCTATTTCCTTTATCAAAAAATATTTAATGCCCTGCTCTCAGAGCTGGAGGAGGCACTCACTGCATCACCAGCCAGCAGGGGAAGAACATGTCTCTGCTGAGCTTCTGTGCCAAGATGAACTTGAAGGTATGAGCTGGGGTTAGGGGGAAGGAAGAGACCCCAGGTCCTGGGCATGACCACTAACATTCCACTCTGCCAGGGTCAGGAAGTCCTGGTGGTACTACTGGTGGTGCACAGCCCCAGGAAATGCCAGGACCAAGGACCCACCTGGTGAAAGGTGGGTAGGATATGCCATAACCTCCAGCTACCACATACATGCACACAGTCTTGGCTGGGGAAAACCCAGACCCCTCATGTCTGACAGGCCTGAGGCTTGCTGGCTGCAGTGAAGTTGTGAGGCTCCAGGTGAGCTGAGCTTACCTGCCTGGGATGCCAGTTTTCAGGTTGAAAAACCCTTCGTCAGGCTGAGGAAGCACCTGCAGTAGGTGTGTGTGCATGTGCACATGCTGTTCCTGGATGGAAGGAATAGTAAAAAAGCCAGAAGCTGGCATGCAATGCAGGCAAGAAAGCCAGTCAATGAAAATGGAAATAGAGGTGTCAGGAGATGAGGAACAGGCTTGGTGGGGGGAGGAAGGGAGGAGAAGGGAGGGCCATGTAGCAGCACAGGTAAAAGTGCAAAGGTACCTGGGAAGTCAGATGTCTGGCAGGTCTTAGCATGTCAGAATTCCAGTGTTTATATTGAGTCTATGAGTTTCTGTACCTAGGAGGCTGATGAAGTGAAGTTCATAGGCTCGGCTGTGAAAAGTGACTTGTAAATTCCCGCTTGGGATTTGGCCTGAGAGACTGGAGACAGAATATTTTTTTGTGAGAAATGTGTCTCCACAGGTAGTTCGGTATTCTTGTCCTTGATAGATTCTGGTGTACAGTTTATGAGGGTACTGCAGATTGTTGGAAGGTTTTGTGCTTTGAGCTGCAGGAAGTTGTTTTCTGGTGATGTGGTTAGGTTAGCAAGGTTTGGTGTTTGTTTGAAATTAAAAATCACTTTACAGAGCTGGGCCTATAAACTGCACTTTATCAACCTCCAGGGAGTAAGTACAGAAACTCATGGACTCAATACAGACAGTGGAATTCTGACACCCTACAACCTGCCAGACATCCCAACTCCCCACGTACCTGTGCACTTTTACCTGCACTGCTACATCCCCCTTCACTGCCCCACCCTAGCCTGGCCCTCATCCCCTGATGTGTTCATTTCCTTTTTGCTCCAGGGTTGCAGAGCAGTAAAAGATGCACCCCGCAGCAGTTCCCTCCACAGCTGGCATGGCCTGCTCCCAGGGCTGCACTTTATCAACCTCCAGGGAGGCTGCAGCCGGGGCTGGGGTGTATACCGTACCCCATGCCCCACTTGTCTGCACTCACCCTAGCCCATGCTGGAGTGGCCCCAGGAGCAGCCAACACCAGCTGCCTGCACCAGGGCATGGTGCAGCCCAGAAGCAGAGGTGAGTGTGAACAAGTGGAGCCCACACGCTGGGGAAAACAGATGGAGCACGATGCAGCCCAGCGGCTGCAGGCAGCAAGCAGCTGCCATCAGACATTCCCAGGGTCACTGCCTCTGGGGCTGGGGTGACTGGGGCCACAGCCCTTTCTCCTGCCTCCACAGACTTACCTGCTTGGGTGGCGGGAGTGTCTATGCTGATCAGAGCAAATTTACCTCGCAAATAACAAATTATGGGTCTAAATATGCTCATCACATAAGAGCAAATTTGCATATAAAGAACCCGCATAAAATTGTGGGAAACATATACTGTGCTTGTAGCGTGGGGTGGGCAAAATATGGCCTGCAGATTGGATGTCCCCTGCAAGGCCATTCTATCCAGCCCACGGGGCCCCTAAAAATATTTGAAAAATTAATATTTTTCTGCCCTTGGCTCCAGCAAAAATGACAGGAACCAAGGGCAGTAGGAGCCAGGGGAAGCCCAGCAATCTACCATAACAGCAGGGCCGGCACAGCCCTGCCCCCCAGCCGGAAGCCCCAGGAAGGGTTTCAGGGCTGGGAGCATGTGGCTGCCCCAGCACAGGAAGCTCAGGTAAGTGGGGAGGCAAGGAAGGAGCATGGAAGGGGGGTGGTAAAGCAGCCTCTCCCCACCCACGCCCAGTGCCCTGCACTCCAGCTGCTTGCAGCCCACATAAGGCTGCCTGTGCCCACTCCAGACAGCCCCATGCGGGCTGCGAGTGCCTGCAGTGTGGGACACCAAGCATGGGGTGGAAAAGGGGCTGCTTTCCCCCCACACTCAGCTTTTCACTGGGCTTCTTCCCTACATGGAGAAAAGTGGCCACTCACACACCACATGGCTGACACCCCATGCTGCAGGTGCTCACAGCCCACATAGGCCTCTCTGGAGCAGGCACAGGCAGCCACAGGCTGGCTGCAAGTGGCTGCAGCATGGGGCACTGGGCATGGGGAGGGGAGGAGAGGGGCTGCTTTCTCCACCCCTCCATGCTCAGCACCAGCTTGTAACCTGGCTCCACTGCCAGGCTGGCAGTGGTACCAGATTACAAGCTGGTGCTAGGCATGCGGAAAAGTAGCCACTCACCCGCTCCATGGCCTGTGCCCCACACTACAGCCACTTGCAGCCTACCTGGGGCTGCCTCTGCCTGCTCCAGACAGTCCCACACAGGCTGCACGTGCCAGCCATGGGGCAGGTGAGTGGCCACTTTTCCCCACGTTCAGCACCAGCTTCTTCCTTGCTGGCAAGCAGGGGGTCAGGCATGTGCGCTGCCCCCTGCCTGTACTGTGGGGCTGTGGGGCACTGGGTGTGAGCAGATGGGGAGCCAGTGGGAGCACAGGGCCCTCACTGGCATCCCGGGGCCAGCACCAGTGGGGCCTAGAGCAGGGCAGCAGGAGTACAGGGTCCTGGCTGGCATGGGCTCTGTAGAACCAGGCCAGTTCCCCCCTCTCCCTGCTGGTGCAGCCCAGCCAAGCTCCACACACCCCTGCCAGCCTGCGCCCCGCTGTGGGTCCCACCAATTCTGGCCCTGGGGCATTGGTCCCAAGACATTGGGACATTAGTCGCAAGATGATGACCAGGGGGTGGGGCAGGGCTACCCATGCAGCCCTTGACAGCATGCCAAAACTGGGTAAGCAGCCCTCTGCTCAAAATAATTGTAGCACCTTGTCTGTAGACACACCTGCAGTTGCTTTGGATTTGGGCTTTATAGACTCATATCCAGGAGAGTTATTTGAGTCAAAGTTCCAACATATCCAGAAACACCAGGTTCCAGATGCTTAATGGGCAAAGCGTATAAAACTGGCCTGGTTCCACTGCAGAACTATACATCTAACACTCATGCCAAGCAGTGGACAGTGAGGGTACTTGTCCACAGTATCAGCTTTTTCTAGCTTAAGCTATTCCTAAGGTTTTTTTTACTGTCATAATGTACCACAACAAATGACGCAATGTGTACCTTCTGTAATGCATTTAAGTCTCATTATGGATTAATACACTATTACTAGGGCAGTGAACTTGGCCTAACTTAAAAGTTTGTGATGAAACCCAAAAGCAGGAAGTTCAACTTCTGCAATTCTTGTACATGCTGGAATTGTTTTTCTGATTTGTTCATAGGAGCTTTAAGAGTCAAAGTACCTGGGAAGTGTGGCCTTGCAAACCTTATTGTCCCCTGTGTGAGCAGAGAGCAGCTACTGTGGCTGAAGGAACAACCCCATATGGCTTTGCTGCTATTCCACACCTGCGGGGTAGGAGATGAACTCCATGTTTTCCCAACCTACCCAGAACACTCCAGTATGCAGCCGAATACCTTGATTCTCTGACTATAATTGCCTTGGTGCCATGTACCATATTACTTTGACTGGGGCAAAATGTATCCTCAGTGCTAGCCATAACTGGTACATCTCTGTGCACCAGTGAAAGTGTTAACCAACATTGTTACCTCAATGCTACAATAAAGCAGCATTGATTAATGTAAATGCATTTCATCACATCCAGACTAAGACTGCCTTCAAGTTTTTAAACACATTTGAAAACCATCTTCATTACTAATAATTCCTTGAAACCGTAAACACATAATCAGCTTACAGATCAGATCTGTCTTGTTCTAAGTAACAGATTGTTTTGTTGCCAGTTGCTGTGCCTGAACTGTCAAAGCTCATTTGTTTCCTAGTTCAAGTACAGCAGTGTAAAAAGTGGCATTGCCATACTGGGGTATTCTTCCGGCAGACACTGTGCCTTCTGCATCCTTTCTACCTCATCAAAGGCTACCTGTTTGGCCCCTGTAGTTTCATTGTATCAATATTAAACTAATCGGGACATTTAACATGCAAGACCAAAGTTAGCACATGCAATCCCACCTTAGTTTCTGTGAGTATTGTGCCTCCGTGCATACAAATTGTGAGGCTCTAATCTCTGCTTCCCCTTACAGGGTTCCATCATAAAATTCCCAAACAGAGGATACCTCCTAGCTGCCATCCCCTAGTGCATTGGTTCCCAATCCTGGAGCACGACCCATATCAGGGTCACGGGGAGTCCTCAGTAAGGTTGCAAAGGGCCCACACACATGCACAGTCATGCACGTGGCCCAGGAGTAGTGGGCAGGCAGGTGGGCAGGGCCGCCATGCACAAAGCAGGCAATGGTGGCTTCCCCATGCCCTGCCACCATTCACCTAGCTGGAGTGAAGCCGCTACTTGTCCAGGAGGTGCAGGGAGGCTGGGCCAGCTCCCGCCACTGCATGCCGCTTGTCTGGAGGCAGCACAGTGGCTCAGGCTTGTGCCGGCCCCGTGCCAGGTGGGCAAGCAGTGAGAGGTGCAGCCCCTGCTCCCAGTGCCTTCTGCCCAGAGCACAGCCCAGGGCAGTCCTGGCCCTGCCTTACCCATGCAGATCCTGGGGCATATGTCCCAACCCCATGCCCTCCAGAACCACTGGTGGGAGCAGCAGCAAGGGCTGCAGGACAAGCCACCACACAAGCAGCTCCCAGACCAGCAACATGCAGTGGTACAAGCCACCCCACTGCCTCCCTGGATAGCACTTGCCCCAACCCCAATTGCTCCTTCGCTGCAGGGGCATTGATCTGCCCCCCCATGCTTCTTCCTACCACACTTACCAGCTGGATGCAGCTGTGTCAACTGTTGTAAGGGCAAAACTGGCATGGGAACCTTGAAACGGGGTGTCAACTTACAAATGTCATAAATGCTATTAGTTGTAACTCAAGAAGTGGTAAGTCAAGGATTGCCTGTAGTATTCCATGCTTACATAAGGCTCCTCCAAATGCTGCTGTCCTCCTATGGCCATGCTCTCCCAAAAAATAGCCATCTCCTAAGCTGTCCACATGCTTCTGGGGCACAGACCTGGCTCTTTCCCTCCTTCGTGCTCTTTCCTCCCAAAACCAAGTGCTCTTCCTCCCTTGTTTTCATTTAAGTCAATGGGAGCAAGTGGAATGTCATGGTGACTTGATTCCCTGTCACATTATAGCACCTAAACAACACTGGAAAGGCTGCTGAAGAGTTTTCTCCATCTATGTAATGCTGTGAGGTATAAGGAGAGCCTGAAATGCATGTTCTGTACCCAACAGAATTTAAAATAAAGAAAAGCCCAATAATTACTCTGAAAAAGGGTCTCACCAGGCACACTACACCAACCAACTTGCCCCTGTAGATTAAACATTAACAGCATGATGTTAGCTCATGTTACAAAATAAAGAGACACAGGCCTCCATTCAATATAAAAAAATCCCTTAGAAAACCTGCTACTAGCATTTATTAGTCCAATAGTCACTTAGGCCCAGACAGACAAAGGTATTCAGGTGGTACACAAATTCATTTGCAGGCACATAAAGTAGTATTTGGGAATCTTGGCTATATAGTCAGATTTCCAAAATGCTCAACATCTGGCAGCAACAATTTTTTCCATTATTTTATCAGATTTTTCAAAGAGCTTGGCATGCTCTTACGTCCCTGAGCAATTATGATAATGTGGCCACTTATAATGCGGTGCCTAAAAGGATGGCAAACTTTTTAGGATATTTAGCCCCATAAAATCCTACTTCCTCAGCTACAGAAGTCTTTATGGCAGCAAAATCAGGGTGTGGTTTCTCTTCATGAGCTGCAGACATGGATTCACTGATCCGTGCAATGGGAATATACCATTAATACTGCCGAAAAAACATAAAAAAAACTAGAATTCTCTTCATTACAGCTTGCAAAGGTAAAGGGGTGGATGTGGAAAGGAGGCAGCACAGGCAGTTGTGGGAGCAGGGTGAAAGGAATTATGATTATGTAGTCCAAGATTATGTAGGTCTTTCCCACTCATCTATGTTGAAATCAAGTTAAATTTGTTCAAGACTGCTACAGAGCTAGTTCATGGGTAAAGATGTACCCCTTCCCCAAACCCAGCCCAGCTTTGCGAGCTGCATGCTCCACAGTGGATTTTTCTCTAATTTCAATTATTCAATAGAAACTTTCCAAAAAAGTATTTATGACACTCAGTTTTCCAGTACAAGGCAGTTTCATAATATACTGCATTTCTTTCCTGACTATCTCTTTTATTGGAAACATATGGATTTAATTTTGTACCAACTTGTAATAGTGGAAGCAATTTTCAAATAACGATCAGTGGGACTCACTGGGAAAGTATATCAAAGGCTGTATAATTGCAATTGATTTTTTTTAATCGAGATTTAGATTTGGAATAGTATCTTTATGTTTTGCAACTCAAGAGGAAAGGTGAGATTTACCTACGATACAAATTACTTTTCCTGTTATTAATTAAATCTGGGTGAATTTCAAATCTATAACTTTTGTGGCTTGTTTTGTATAGGCATGCAACAGACTGACTTTTTGAGCCTGAACTGGATATCTCATGAAAAAGGTAGCGATCCACCAGAAGGAAAAACACAAGAGCTGAACCTGGTTTCATATTCAAGTTTATGCATGGACCTACCCGTGTAATAGGCCAGACAGGAACACCAATGTCAGTACTCTAAGAAACTTAAGATTTGCATTGTGACTTCTGCTTTAAGGACCTGCAGCTTTGCTCATGACCTCCCATCTAGAGTTCAGAGATCAGATTTAACTCAAGCTAATCTTCATTATCATAAAGGATTTTGCTAGAACATATGTACTTCAGGAAGAACTTATATTAATATTTTTTTCCAACACCAGTGTGGAACTGGGTGTAACATCCCAAAAGTTTTGGACTTAGCGTTCTGTCTTTGGTTGGCATGAACTGCTACCTCATTTTATTTAAAGTCAGTTAACATCCCTGTGGTTCTGCCTCCTTTCCAATTCTTTGTCTGTGTTAGGAATTTGATTAGCAGCTGTTCTGGACTGCCTCTCACTTTGTTTATACAATGCTTAGCTCAATGGTCCTCTATCTGATTTAGAGCCTCTAGGCACAACTGTAATGCAAATAAACTTGGTTCTTATTTAAACCAGGACCTGTTTTTCCACTCAGAATCACCCAGATCAAAAATGTAATTTACCAAGAGGTGTTTTTCCAGCTTCACTGGGGAATTTGTGGGAATGAAAATGGACTTGTTGCTTCACATCACTTTAGCACGTTTGTCTTGCTGTGTCTTGCTGGTTGAACATCCATATTAGTTTGTTCTTAGTATCCTTATTTGGCAAGGTATCGCTGCAGCAGCCACCAGAATGCTTCCTAATATTGGTTTTCACGTTTGATTTCTCTTTCATATAAACATCTTCCCGCTCAGAATTCACTGCTTTGTTTCTTGTTAAAATAATACATGCTTCCCTTAAATCTTTGCCACAATTCTTTCTGTATTAATCAGTGTTTTTATTCTGTTTGTTTATTTCCCTGCTTAGAAAGTGCTCTCATCATATCTTCCTCATGAATAAAAGGTATTATCTCTATTCCCAGTACATCTTTAAACACAGCAACATATTTTCTCCCCTGCAGAGCTCAAGACATCAACAGTGTTCTCAGTGAGGTCTGAAAACAAAGTAGTACGGTTGCATAACCTTCTTCGGCTCTCATTCTAAAGCTCCAGCTGCATTGTTATCGTGCTGTAGCACTCATTTACATGTTTCTAAGTACCTGCTGAGCCGAAACAGTTATGCATTGCAAAAATAATTTGACTACTCCAATAAACGGACTTCCACATAACCAGGGCAGAGAAAGATACAGCTCAAACAAACTAGTACAAAGTTAAACCAGTTTTTAACTGTTGCGTGGACTGGATGTGGTTTAAATGGCAGTGAAATGGAACAAGTAATCCCTTTTCACAGTGACCTGGAGTATATACTCTTCTGTAGCAGTAGGGCTGGGCAAACAGTGCTAAAGCTTATAGTGAGTTACAGTAATTGGAGATCATATCAATTGCTAAGGGTCCTAAGGATCCTACTCAAACCATCTTGTTAAAAGGGGCTGAGATTTTCAATGAAGCCCAAGATACCATCTTTTTGACATGCATTGAGATTTGAGTACCCGATTCCCTTAGGTTCATTTGAAATTCTACTCCAAGTCTCCTTTAACATTTCATGCAATAGTCCTTCCAACAGGCTTCAAAAATGCTTTGGAATTCTGCACTATTGTGCAGTTTTACACTCTGGACAACAGGAACTCATGTTTCCCTGCCCACATGCCCAGATGTTTACAACAGCTTGATTTATTGAGATGAGTACAATAATCTGGGATCCAGGAAACATTTCAGCTAAGGAACTATCATGAGACCTGCTCAAAACATGTTGGATGTGTTTACATAACCTTGAAAGAGCGCTCAGTCTTACCACTGAAGAAATAAACCCCACCGGTGCCTGCCACTGTGCATGCACCAGCCCTGAAGGATATAGTAAGGACACTGTGGGATCCCAGGAGCTGATCTTGAACACACCTCAATTTAGGTGCAACTCTACATTTGCCCTTCGGATTGCCCTAAAACCTCATTTCTGCGGTTGATGCGCACTGAGCAGAGGCAGGTAAGCACAGCTTACTTCCTTGGGAACGTACGATCTGTATGAAGTCCTCAAGGAGAAGCTTGGTCTTGACTAGTGGCTTTAGGTGTTATGGATGATAAATAATACTATGAGCTAATTTTTTTTTTCATGAGCACTTTGCAATTTAAAAATTGTGGCATACCTACTCTTTTAGCACTAAGCATTTGGTCTCAGCAAATAATTTTTCTCGTCTAATTTCTGCTCAAAAGGCTTGTGCCAGTTTGTTGTTAGCAAACAACAGGACACACTGCAAGGTATGGTTCCTTTGCTTCTCATTATTTCCTTGACTGTTGCACATTTACAAGAGATAGGATAGGATTTCCTGGGCCTCTCGCTGCTATGCTACACACTCTGATGTAGCTGTGGAAGTTGCCATTAATGCTTTAGAACACTTGGGCTACCTATACACATGCTCGTGGATGGGAGATCTAATTAGAGTGGTTCCTGGAGAGCCGCTCTAATTAAGATGCCTCACCACGACACGTATTAAGCCCCCATGCATTTAGAAATGGCTGTGGGATGCTTTAGCTAAACCTCATTCATCAAGGTTTAGATAAGCAGACAAGGTTCTTTGGGTGAATCTGATATCTTTTATTAGACCAACTTAAATAGTTGGAAAACAATTATTAAGCAAGCTTTCAGGTTCCAAAACCCTTCGTCAGGCTAAGGAAGTTTCTGAAGTTGGTGTGTGCTCTTCCTGGATTGAATGAAAAGTAAAGAAGCCAGGGGCTGGGCTTGTACCATACAAGACAGGTAGTCAGTGAAAATGTAGACTGAGGAGTCAATGGGTGAGAGACAGGCAGGGGAGTGGAAAGAGAGAGAGAAGAGAGATGAAAGTGGAGAGATACCAGGGGAGTCCGTTGTCAGGCAGGTTATAATGCGTCATAAATCCAATGTCATAGTATCATAGTATCTAGAGTCGGAAGGGACCTGGGCAGATCATCTAGTCCGACCCCCTGCCTTGGCAGGAAAGAGCACCGGGGTCAGATGAC
>JAGPOW010002067.1:5669915-5681515 GCA_030014935.1 Caiman crocodilus
TTTAGTCCATGATTTTTAGTATCCAGGAGGTTGATGAAGTGGAGTTCATAGGCTCATCTCTGGGAAGTGTTTTGTAAGTTTCCTTTGAGGATCAGGACCGAGAGATTGGAGATAGAGTGGTTTTCTTGTGAGAAATGCGTCCCCACAGGTAACTGGATATTCCTGTCTTTGATGGATTTCCAGTGTGCGTTCATTCTGGTGCGCAGTTGTTGTTTGGTCTCTCCTACATATTTTCCACCAGGGCATTTGGTGCATTGGATGAGGGATATCACATTTCTGGAGGTGCAGTTGTAAGATCCAGGAATGCTGATGGCTCTGTGGTGGGGAGTAGTAATAGTGGGGGTGGTGGAGATGTGTTGGCAGGTTTTGCATTTCTTGTCATGGCACGGTGTGGATTCATTGGATGTGTTCTGGGGTTGAGGAAGTTTGCTTCTGGTGATGAGGTTAGCGAGGTTCGGTGCTTGTTTGAAGGCTAGGATGGGTGGCTCTGGGAAGATCTTTTTAAGAATAGGGTCTCTCTTTCTACTATGGGTTGCAATTGTTTGAGAATTTTCTGTACAGGTTCAAGGGAGGGGTGATGTGTCATAACCAGCGGTGTGCGATTTGTGGGGGGGTTTCTTCTGTACTGCAGCAGGTCTTCACGTGGTATCCAGGTAGCTCTTTCAAATGTGCAATCTAAGGTTTAGATAAAGCACTCTTGTGGTCATCTTTAAATGTGTGGGGTTTCACACATTATACATGTGATGGTGAGGCCAAGCCAGAATGTCCCGATTAGAATGTGGAGTATACTTAATTAATCTCATTAGAAAGCAAACCAGCAGGTGTATAGGCAGCCTTTACCTGTTGTTTTCTAGCATCCTTTTAAGATAATGTCCTCATTTGCATGTCTGACTAATGCAATGATCCTCACTGACACTTTACACATCCGTTTCCCTTTGCAGGGAATTTTGGATGAGATCAATATGGGTATAATATTATACAGTTGTTTGTAAAATGTTTTCATCAACCCCTCTTTGCTGCAAAGACTTCACAGGGAAAAAATGTATTGCCCATAAAACAAGTATTTCATTCTAATCTGGGGAGCTGTAACAGACAAGGGCACAGTCACTAAGCTAAGTAATAGAAAGTATTTTCTGCCTTCCTAAAGGTACAATAGCTTTCCATAGCAGGAACCGTGTGTTGTAAACAGACAGTGCTTACTCATGGACACAGATTGCTCCATATTAGGTCATTCATTCCAGTTAATTTCCAACACTTTTGAGGAAGAAAGACCCTTTGAGAAAGGTCATCCAGGCCCCCTGAAATTAAGAGGCCAGTTCCATCAGCCAATCCCCCACAACAGACAAAGAAACAGTGAGCCCCTGTTTTACTGTTTTCCATTCAGGCAGACGAATTACAGACTGAAAAGAAACAGAAACAAGCAGAGCATCCTAATTAGCAGATCAATATGTAGGAACCAGACTGCATCTTAAATAAGCTAATGAATTTCACAGGTACAGCAAAGTGCAGAAGTACAAGGTGCTCGTGTAATTTAAGGAGTGCTTTACTAGATACATAGAAAAAAAAAAAAACGCTACCAGCTTTCCAAGATGCTGAATTGCAGACCCTGGCCTTTGTCAGTTACACTGGAGATGGCCTTCTTTCTTACAAACCAGTGTGCATTTTTTCTTCTGAGAGGTCCAGCATTGAGATTGCATCTTCAGCAATTCTGCTGCCTTCATCCATAGTCAACAAAGCTGTTCTTAGAGACAATCAGGAACTTTTCAATGAAATCCTGGCATGTTATTAGGACTTTCAAATAATACTGGATATACCTTACATGCAGCCACACTTTACAAAATCTGACTGTGGGGATTCATTATCCTAGTCTACCACTTAAAGCAGGGGTGGGCAATTATTCTGGGCAGAGGGCTACCTCCCCAGTTTTGGCAGGCTGTCAAGGGTCGCATGGGTAGCCCCACCCATGACAGGTGCCCCGCCCCCTGTTCACCATCTTGGGACCAATGTCCCAATGTCTTGGGGCCAATGTCCCAGGGCCAGCACTGGTGGGGCCCAGAGCAGGGCACAGGTTGGCAGGGGTCTGTGAAGCTGGGCTGGGCTGCACCAGCAGGGACAGGGGGCAGCCAGCCCAGCTCCATAGGGCCCCTGCCACCAGGGCCTCTGCACTCCTGCCACCCTAATCTGGGCCCCACTGTTACTGTCTCCAGAACACCAGCGCAGCTCCCGTGCTCCCACTGGCTCCCCACCCACTCATTCCCAGTGCCCCCCAGCCCTGTGGTATAGGTGGCAGGCAGTGCACAGCCCCGACCCCCTGCTCACTGGCAAGGAAGAAGCTGGTGCTGAGCACAGGTTAAGAGTGACCCCTCACCCACCTCATGGCCCATGCTCCCTGCTGCAGGCACTCGCAGCCCACGCGGGGCTGTCTGGAGCAGACACAGGCAGTCCCACATGGGCTGCAAGTGTCTGCACAAGTATGGGGTAAGCAAGGGGCTGCATTTCCTCGTGCTCAGCACCAGCTTGCAACCCAGCCCTGTTGCCAGCCTGGGCCCCGCGCTGGCTCCAGGCTCTCCCATCAGGGCTGCATACAGCAGTAGCAGCTGCAGGCTCCCCACTTGCCATGCTGGGCAGTGTTGGCTGCTGCTGCCTGCCTGGAGCTTGCACACTGGGCAGCACAGAAGCGGCAGTGGTGAACACTGTCCGGCACGGCAAGTGGGGGGACTGCAGCTGCTGCCACCACATGCAGCCTCGATGGGCGAGCCCAGAGTCGGCATAAGGCCCAGGTTACAAGGTGGTGCTGAGCGTGAGGGAGGGAAAAGCAGCCTCTCCCCGCCCAGTGCCCTGCGCTGCAGCTGCTCACGGCCCACGTGAGACAGCCTGCGCCTGCTTCAGACAGCCCCATGCAGACTGTGAGCAGCTGCAGCAGGGAGTGCCAGTCACGGGGTGGGTGAGGGGCTGCTTTTCCCTGTGTTAGGAAGGAACAGGGAAGGAGCCCGGGGATAAGCTGAGTGCAGAACTGGGAAAAGCCGCCTTTCTCCTGCCCCGTGGCCAGCACTCCCTGCTGCAGCCACTCACAACCCACACCCTGCACAGGGCTGTCCGGAACAGACACAGGCAACCCCCACATGGGCTGCAAGGAGCTGCAGCAGAGGGCACTGAGTGGGCAAGGGGCCGCTTTCCCACACCCCCATGCTCAGCTTTTCCCCCAGCTCCTTCCCTGCTTGGGGTCCCCCCCTGGCCTCCCCTCCCCTTTATCTGAGGTTCCAGCATGGAGCAGCCACACGGTTCCAGGCCAGAGGCCCTTCCTGGGGCTTCTGGCTGAGGGGGTGGGGCCAGGTAGGCTCTGCTGTTGTGGGAACCCACCAGGCTTCCCCTGGGTCCTACTGCACTTGGTTCCTGTCATTTTTGACAGGAACCAAGAGCAGATAAATAATAATTTTCTAAATTTTTAGGAGCTCTGTGGGCCAGATAGAATGGCCTCATGGGCCAGATCTGGCCCATGGGCCATATTTTGCCCACCCCTGACTTAGAGAAAGAAGGTCCCATCTAATCTTTCAAACTTCTTAACTGCTAGCCAAGGCAAATACAGTTATTTTGAAACCAAAATAAAAAGTGTTTGGAACACAAACGACACTTGAGCACTGAGGAAAATAGTGGCCCTTCCTGGAGTTATGAATGCAGGGCCTTGAACCCTGGTTCTTTTATAATTTTTTGGTACATGAAAGAACATTGGTTTTGTGCGTGCCTGATTTTGAGTCTGATAATGGAAGCCCACACTTATATTTCCAGGGATCCTGCTACTAAAAATATAAAAGAACAAAAAAAAAAAAAACCCCACCTCTTTATACAATATGCAGTTTGTATAATCTACTTAAGCACTGCACAAAAGTGTTTCCATTTGGGGAAAAAAAATGATCTTGACATGTCTTACTGACACTCAAAGCTGGTGCCAATGCTTTTGAAGACAGACTATAAACTCTCACTGCCTACTGTCTGGCATTTATCCCAGTCAGAACGCATTTTTTTTTTTTAACTGTTCAGCACAGTCTAGCTGCATAAGTATTTACCTAGTTGCCCAGAATGGTGTTGGATCCTGATCTAAGCTGAATGCTGCCATAACCAGACTGATACCTGTATTCTAGCTAAGCAGAAGACAGGGTAGATCTGCATCTGAGCCAGGTACAGGCATTACATTTTTACCAGTATAAGTGATTGGAAACCTGTCTATCCCCATAACAGAATGAAAGTTCAGCACACAGGCGAGTTTAAAAATGGCAGAACTTGGTCTAAGATTTGACCCCCCACCACCACTAAATGGCAAGTGTGTATCCTGTTCACTACCGATGTAAAACTGCACCCCTTACAAAAAACTGCATAACAGATCAATTCCGCCTCAGGCTTTTTGAATGTCTGTGCCTAGCCTTTACAGACTACCTGAATTCAGTTAGTCTGTAAGATGGATATCTACCCTGCCCTCAGCCTGACTTCAAACTAACACAGCTAACTATCTCTCTCTATATCTAAGTTCAGTAGCATACAGCTGGCTAATGCATGTCTCCATGAGCTACAGCACAGTCCATGTGCCCTAACTCAGGCTCAGCAAGCAGACAGCAGGCTGTCCTCAGCTCTTTTAAACCATGTTACCCAGATCCTTGTAATCATTATAACTGGCTATTATATTATCTATTTAAAGTCATAATATAACATTAGCAAAAATGAAAAGGACCAAGGACCTGTGAAATAAGGCCTTGGCAGGAATAGGCCTTAGGATAAATAAAACCTAGTTAAAATTAATAGTTGGCTGATATCAAACTATTATTCATAAGATGAATTAAGTGGTAAACACAATAGCATAATAAAGCACAGACATCAGCAAAACAGGTGTTTTTGTAAATTTGAGGATATTTTTAAGTAAGTAAAAAAAGGCCTCTGACATTTTTAAGTACACTTAGCTAGGATAACCTGCTGATGCGACTCTTAATAGGGCGTCTACACAAGATACTACTTCACCGTAGTGATGAGTTACATCTGCATAGTCTGGTACACGTGTAGCTGTGCCCAATGAATAGGTAATGTTAGTTGTAACTAACATATTACAAGGTAGATGTTTCAAAAATTTGTGGGTGTGCATTATCAGTTACAGTCTAGCTCTCACAGAGACATTTTCAGCACATGCTTCCTGCGGAGTGCCATGAGTTACAATGGGGAGCTACTTAACTGTTCGTAAAAGTGGCTTCTGACTCAACAAAACAACAACCCCAGTTTTACCTTTTCAAGTTTTGGCACATCTCAAATAACAGTTTACCTTGGTATAAGCACTGGGTTTTTTACTGCATCTGTCTTGCTAATAATGACTTATGGTCTTATAAAAAGGAAGTGAAAAGAACCTTGTCCTCCACAACTATTTTTGCTCAAAATACATCTAGTTAAAACCAGAAAGATCATTGAGTATCTCATCTTAATTCTAAAGAATTAAAAGTGATTTCATTTAAAACAAACAAACAAACAAAAACTAATCAGTGACAATGTTTTCCACAGTGGCTTAAGTTCAACTGCCAAGTGGTTGTTCATGCACATTAGCCACGTAACAAGTAAAAGTGTTTCCAAGGATGCATTTCAAATCATTTCATAAAAAGTTGTAATGATGTCTTCAGTTGAATTCAAATCGTGCTGTGAAGGCTATTAGGTTAATCAAAATATGAGGGAAGCTCACCATCTACTCTTAATTAATAAATTGCATGCTACAGTGCAATCAGCAAGATTCCATTGGGGTTAAAATCATGCCAGCCCCATGACCTGCTATCCTAATGTGAAAATTGTGAATATGCAGCAATGGCAGCCAACTGAACCTACTTTTTGGAGTGACAAAAATATTCTTTAAAAAGAGTTGTCTACATTAACTTTAAGCACATATTCAAGTCTCACTACATTGATGGGTAATTACTTCAACATTAAGGACACATGGTCAACTATATGAGTCTGGTCCTACCGAAGCCAGAACACATAAGCCTTTTCAGAATCAGGATCCAATTCCCAATTTTTGTCTTTGTTTCTGTAAATGCTTAGGCATGTGTCTTACTTGACATTCATCAATAGTCCCATTCAACACAACAGAGCTACTTTTATATATGAAAAGTTAGCCACTGGCATATTTGTACCTTGAAGTGGATGTTTGTATTCTATTCCATGACTTGGTGAACAAAGTAAATGTAAAAAAAAATGAAAATAAAACAAAAACCTAACATCTCTCACAATAGCTAAATAATATTTAAAAAAATAAAAGTGTTGCATAAGACTTTGCTATTGGTCTCTTAAGCTACTGTTTGCCACTGGTGCTTTCAAAGTAGATGGCTGGCACCAGCAGAGGGTTCAGAAATAACTGTTATTAAAAAAAAAAAATCAAATGTATTAGGCAGTAATTCAGAGTGAAAGATCCTAATTTTGTTAACTCCCAGATCCTAGGCTCAACCAAATGGGACAATTTCCTTCTGCTTAAAGGTTATTAAATCAAGAGAAGGCATCAGTCAGAGTACAGGATGTGGGTGATAATGCTCTTTCAGTGAAGTTATTTCTGATAAGGCCCCAAGGGGCCTATGAATTTTACACAAGACCTAAAAAAACCAAAAAGCAGGAGGGCAGTGCACGATTTTTGTTTAAGGCCTGAAGCTTGGTTTAACTAGGTTCAGTTATTAGTGATATATGTTCATTTTTCTGACCCAAAACATTACTGCTAATAATACAGGATGACCCTATTATGAGAATTGTCCTGTGCCTTTCTTATACCAGTAGTTTACTGTAACCTTAGCTCTAGGAATTTGACACCATGGAGGAGTAACATCTCAGCAGAATTGCTATCCAAGTAAGCATAAGACCATAAAGCCCTGGAGCAAAGCAGTTAAGGATGCACTTCTCTAACGTACACTGAGGTTCGATTGACTTCATTGGAACCTAGGCATATAATATACATGCTGAAGTGATTTGCTGAATTAGAGCCTCACATTTTGAAATGAAAGAGAATAAAAACTAAAAGTCTTCATGACCCCATTTAAAATATGTCTTGATTGAGAAATAAGGGTGCCTATATACAAGCAGGGGCTGCTCCAATGTGCTGCAATTACAGCATCTCACAGCAGACTTGGTTAATCAAGTCTGCTGGACAGTAGTAATTAACATGCTCCATCCAGCCTCCATATCTCATGTATCAGCATCCCTGCACTTCAAAATGGAGGTGAGGCACTTTAACTAAAGCTCATGCAACCAGCTTTAGATAAAAATGGCAGGAGGGGTACTTTAAGTGCAGGGATGCTAATACAGGAGACTCCAGGTGCTTTCAATTAGAGTGGCTCCAAGAGCTATTGTAAATAAAGTCCTCCCCTCCCCCACACTTGGCACTGGATTTATGACCCACATACATTGTTCCATGTGGACTCAAACCCTCAGACCAACCATGACTTCTTCTATTTGACAATAGGCAAATTTTATTGATACACAGCAATAGTAGATAAAAATAATGCAGGCAACGCAAACAAAATACCCCACTCCCCAATTCTATATCTATTAGTCCTAGCATTCACAGTGTCCAAATTACCAAAGTGTATTTGTATTCAAGTGTCCAAATTACCAAAGCCAAATAAAGTTCCCAAAAGCCAGAGTCCAGAAGCAGAGACAAGCAGGGTCAGAAACCAAAAAACCAAAGAGCACAAGATCCGGGGAGGATTTCCACCGCAGACCCTCAGGCAGAACTGTTGATTTGCCTACAGTCTGCCGACACAGGCAGTCATAGATGGGGAGGCTGCTCTCTCCAGCAGTCAATCAGGCCTAAAAGTGGGCAGTTGGTTCATTAGCCAAATTAGGGCTTCCAGGTTAGAGCTTCTGACACATTTGTCCAACTAGGCAATTAGTTCTCACTATGCTGCCTGTTAGGGGCCCTGAAAGATGTTCAGAAGTCTCACGCTCTGATTCTGCTCCTATGAGACCAATGACTTCACTACCTATGTTTTATTTGTGGTTGTGGTGGTAAGAAGCCCCCACAGGCACCAAGGGGGCTGGGGGAAACCCTGAGAGCCCCTGAGGGGAACAAACAGGGCCCCCACACCCCAGGAAACTAACCTCCTGGAGCCCAGCTGGAGCCACAGCCACGTGAGCCAGCATCACACCAGCTCTTTAAACAGCTGCTCCCAAGGTGGGGGAGTGATGGGCTAATTGTGGTACCTGGGGACACTGCCATGGGAAGTTTAAAAACCCCACCAGAAGCCAGAGAGGAAGAGGAGGGATGGAGCAAGCCAGCAGGGAACCAGCCAGGCAGGCAGTGAGTCCGGAGGCTGGCAGAAGCATTTGGGAGTGGGTGCTGCACCCACTCCCAGAGGACACCCAAAGCTACGATACCGTGAAGGCTGCAATCTTGTACTAGCTCGAGATTTCCCCTGAGAGCCATAGGCAGGCATTCTGAGTCCGAAAACCCAAAGATGTCAGGAGGCCTTGGAGTCTGCTACAGTACCTGCAAGACCCACTAAATAAATGGCTTCCCATGGGCCAATTAAACCAGGATGGTGTCATTGACTGCATCCTGTTGGAACAATTCCTCTGGGACCTGGAGGAGGACACCCAGGTGTGGGTGAGAAGGCACCAACCCCAAACTAGCAAAGAAGCCCTCTGCCTCACAGAGGCTTTTGCCAGCTTGGAGAATGAGCATGGTCAGGGGTGAGGCCTCCATTCCCCAACAGGGAGCATAGCTAAAGAAGAGAGGTAAACTGGGCCTCAGAAGGAGATGTCAAGGGTTGTAGTCTGCTACCACTGTGGTTGAGCCGGTCATAGTATGAGGGAATGAGGACTGGGCTTTAGCAAACTGGGTCACGGTTTGGCAACACCTACTCCGCCCTGAGAAAGGAAAAAGGAGACTGATCAAGTTGAGCTTATGAATTGCAGTTTTGGTTCTACCATACATGAAGGAGGCTGGGACTGCCCACTCATGCCAGCCTGGATCAGAGATCAAGTGGTACAAGCAATCCTGGACACAGGAAGCTCCCAGTCCCTCCTCCACATGGACCTGGCCCCTAGAACAGGAATAAAGGAAGCTGGACCATTGGTAATGACCTGCATCTTGGGTGGAGAGATGCACTTTCAGAACTGTTACCTCCTCTGGAAAATGTCATTGTTTCATAGTTGGTAAGGTCGAAAGGGACCTGAGCAGATCATCTAGTCTGACCCCCTGCCATGGCAAGAAAGAGTACTGGGGTCAAACAACCCCAGCCAGATGTTCATCCAGCCTCCTTTTAAAGACCCACAGGGTAGGAGTCAGCACCACTTCTTTTGGAAGTTGATTCCAGCTCCTAGCCACCCTGACAGCGAAATAGCGCTTCCTAATATCTAGCCTGAAACTACCCTCCACTAGCTTGTGTCCGTTGTTTCTTATAACTCCCAGGATTGGTCTGGAGAACAGGGATTCTCTCCCAGTGCCTGCTGGTCCCCCTTGACTCTTGACTAGTTTGTAGACTGCTACTAGATCCCCTCTCAGCCTTCTCTTTTGGAGGCTGAACAGGTTCAGGTCCCTCAGCCTCTCCTTGTAGGGCCTGCCCTGATGACCTTTGATCATGCAAGTGGCCCTCCTTTGGACCCTCTGCATATTGGCCACATCCCTCCTGAAGTGCAGTGTCCAGAACTGGATGCAGTACTCCAGTTGTGGTCTGACCAGTGTCATGTAGAGGGGGAGGATCCCCTCCTTGAACCTGCTTGAGATGCATCTGTGGATGCACGACAAGGTATGGTTGGCCTTCCTGACCACATCCCCACACTGTTGGCCCATGTTCATTGTGGCATCAATGATGAATCCAAGATCCTTTTCTCTCTCTCAACACTGGTGAGAAGGGAGTTTCCCAGCCTGTAGGTGTGCTGCTGGCTCTTTCTCCCCAGGTGCATTACCCTGCACTTGTCAGTGTTGAAGCCCATCCTGTTCTCTTCAGCCCACCCCTGTAACCTGTCTAGATCCGCTTGCAGTCTGTTCCTTCCTACTAGCATACCCACTTCCCCCCACATCTTAGTGTCATCTACTAGCATACTCACTTCCCCCCACATCTTAGTGTCAAGGTGATGGAGTTCCAAGGTGAGCTGTGGATCAGCTTGGCCCCAGCATTGGCTTATGATATGATCTTGGATTGAGAATGGGGGCTGTTTTACATGGTACTTGAACATATGTAATCAACTGAGGAAGAGAGAAAAAAAGTAAGAAGAGGGGAAGGCTGCCCAGAGATATCACCTCCCCACCGAATGAAGCTATCTGAGACAGCATTGACATGGAGCAGGTGCCCAGCACTGCACAGTTCCAGCAGGCCCAACAGTAAGACTCGGAGCTACAATGGTTAGGAATAGAAGACCCAGGAGAGGGAACATCCAGAAGCTACCCTAACTTTGAGGTAATAGGGGGGCTACTATATCAGGCCCAGAGGGGTCAGGAAGGGATGGCAGAAAGACAGCAGCTACTGTTTCCATCCTCGCTTCACCAACCAATTTGGAAATTGGCACATGACTCCCCATTAGGTGGTCATTTAAGCTGCACCAAAACCCGGACTAGACTAGTCTGGGACTTCTTTTGGCCCTGTCTACAAGAAGACGTAGAGAGATGGGGTGCCGCCTACCCAGTGTGTCAGACAACCCAGGAATGGAGGACTCAGCAGGCACTACTGCAACCCACACCCATAACTGAGATACCATTCTCCCATGTAGCACTCAACATTGTGAGTCCTTTTCCAAAATATCACAGAGGATACCAATATGTGTTAGTCCTAGTGGATTATGCCATGCAGTTCCCAGATGAAGTTCCACTTAGGTCTATTACAGCTACTTATGTGGCAGAAGAAATCCTAAAATGGATCGCCCAGGTAGGAATCCCATGAGAAACCAGACCAGGGGACAAATTTTGTGTCGGATATAATTAAGGCTCTTTGTAACACCCTTAGCATTACCCACCTGAAAACGTCAGTTTATCACCTCCAAACTAATGGCTTAGTTAAAAGGCTACATGAAACCATCAAAAGAATGCTCAGGCAGTGCACCCAGGAGAACCCCCATAGATAGGACACCATATTGACCCTGCTATTGTTTGCCCTGTGAGATGCGACCCAAGAGTCGATGCAGTTCTCTCCTTTCCAGCTAATATACAGTCACAGTCCCAGAGGTCTGTTACAGATCATCCGGGAAGAATGGGAAAGGCTCCTGGGGCCAGGAATAGTAGCCAACAGGTACTGGCAGGAGCTATAAGACTGGATCAACAGGCCCAGCAGATCGCTTACCAGAATCTGCAAGGCATGCAAGGACAACAGGAGACACAGTATAATTGATGAATGAAACCCAGAGCATTCCAGCCAGGGGACATGGTATTAGTCTCACTTCCAGCATCAACAAGTAAACACCTAATGATGTGGGAAGGCCCATTTAAGGTAATCCCTCAGGTAGGTCCGGTAGATTATGAAGTGCTCAAGACCAGACACCACCGCAAGCACCACATTTACCATGACTGGGCGGTGAATATCGAGGGCTATAGGCTATACAGGAGGGACAGGATAGGAAGGAAAGGGGGGGGAGTGGCACTCTACATCAAGGAGGAATAC
>JAGPOW010002067.1:5681615-5712918 GCA_030014935.1 Caiman crocodilus
CGGTGCTCTTTCCTGCCAAGGCAGGGGGTCGGACTAGATGATCTGCCCAGGTCCCTTCCGACTCTAGACACTATGATATGATACTATGATATGATACCATGTAATCCTCCTCAAGGAATGGAAGGCCCTACAAGGTTGGCTGGCACAAAAAGGCGGCAGCAGAGGAGCTGGGACCCCCCTGCCCAGAGTTAGGAGGATCCACACTGGAGAGGCAAATACAACTAGGGGAGGATTTGGACACCAATCAAAGTCGGGAACTGGAGGAGATGATAGAGACCTTCTGGGATGTGTTCCAAGCAACCCCAGGACTAGTGCATGGAATTGAGCACAAGATCAGGATGCTACCTGGCACACTAGTCAGGGAAAGATGGAGGCCTATACCACACCAGTTGCAGCAGGAGGTATGACAGAAGTTAGAAAAGATGCGGAAGCAGGGAATTATCCGCCTGTCCTGAAGCCCATGGTGCAGTCCAATCATACTGGTGGCCATACTAGCAACCTTCGACACATTCCCCAGGCCTCATATTGCCCACCTCATTGAAAGAATTGGAGAAGCAAAGTATATATCCACCATCAACCTAGCAAAAGGGTACTGGAAAATCCTGATAAGAGCTGTGCATTGTGCCCATAGCTATGCATTTTAAAATGACTGCAGAATGCTTTATCAAAAGCTTGTATGATGAAGTATAGATAAAGCACTCCTGCAGTCATTTTAAAATGCACAGGGGCTTAATACACATGACAGTGAGGTGATGCTGAAACATTCCAATTAGAATGCGGAGCAGACTTGATTACTCAAGTCTGATCCATTGCACTCTAATTAGAATGTGAACGAACACATCTATAGGCACACACATTTTCCAAGAATAATGTGATTTCATTACTGGGAAATTCTATAGACGATATTTTGGTCAGCAAAATTTAATTGATCACGCACTAAAGGCTGCAGAACACATTGATGACCATTTAATTTATAAGTTCAAGTTAAAATAGAGAAAGTTGTAGCTTTACAAATTTTCAGTACTTGCCTAATGCAAATTGAAATTATTTCAGGATATTGGAACTTTTAAGAGGAGAGCAAAAATAGAGGGTCTTTAATCTAAAAGTAACATCCAAGATGTATTTCAATTACCTAAACCCTGTGTTTTCCCATATGTAGAATCTAAACAATAATTCAATTTCTGGCTAAAATGCTGTTTATCCAAGAATTTTGGATGCATCCAGAGAAGTGGTTAGATATAATACTTCAGTATGAAATTATATATATTGCCAATATGAAATTATATGTAAGAAGACAGCATTGCCAACTTTCAGGGTTCTATTAAGACTCATAATTTTTTTTGGTACTCCTAATATTCAAAATTATATGATGACAAGGATTACAATGGTCATTTTAATTTTAAAAATAAAATAAAAAGAAAGTCTCAAGCCTTGAAGACTGGGGAAGTATGCTTGAACACATGACTCACAAAGGCTCAAAAATATATTAGCTATAAAAAAAGTATGTCAAACATTTATTTAAAATTTCTTTTTTTTTAAGCCCATCTCGTGACTTTTTAAAATTGTAACTCATTTTTTAACGTTAGGGGCAAGGAGTTAGGCTATGATAACTGATTCTTTAGATCAAAATATTTTTCAAATTGTTTCATTTTTCCTCATAAAAAATTCAATATTTAACTTTGGATAACTGTAAGATAAGGAAGCACTAAATTGACAAAAACTTCCAAAAAGATGGGAGCTGGAGGTGGGGAGCAGAAAAGAGGCTAAAGCAGTATTCCAATCTGACCCAGTATTTCAGGAGCTAGAGCACTCACTCAAGATGTGGAAGCCCTTCATAAATATTGGCCATTAGCATCAGTAACTATGTAAACTGTGCCTAATTGGCAGAGTGCAATTAGATGTACCAGAATGTTACTCCTATCTGCTGGGGCCTAATTTGACAATCAATGCTTATGTTAGTGTCTGCACCCATGTGTTATCCCTCTAGTCTCACCCACCACAACTTTGATTTTACTTATTTAGATCAGAAGGCTTCCCACGGGTTAGGATATTCAGACAAGACCGGTGGATGTCTTCTTGAGGCTCCTACCTTCCCTTATACCCTGTCCTTTCACCAACCTCCTGTTACTTCAGAATAAACTCAAAGTCACTTTATAAGGTTGAGTGTCAATAATTAAAATTGATCAGTCTAATTCCATAATGGTTTTATCACAATTTAAAACTGAAACTGTGTCACTAGTAAACTCAAAGTTCAGTGTTTACATGCACAGCATGCTTGTTCTTTATCCAGGAAGTCTTTTCTTGTAGTCCTCGGTCTGGGGTCTTGCTCTGGTCCCCTCTTGCCACAACCACTCCTCCGACTGGCTGGACTTGCACTGCTTTTCTTCTGCTCCTCTCTGGGGCAGGCTACCTGTGTCCAGCCAACCTTGTCCTCCCTGCCAACTACTTCCAGTTTGCTGGCTTTTTGCCTATTGCTGGCTCAATCTGGCGTGCTGGTCGCCCCTGGCCTGCAGGCTCTCCCACTGGTGCCGGTCTTCCCCAGAATGCAGGCTCTCCTGCCAGTGTCCATCTTCCCCGGTGTGCCTGCCCTCAGCTAGCTGCTAGCTTTCTTTTGAAGCTGACTCAGGACTTCCAACCAAACCAGAAGCAGCTGGATGCCTCCCCACGCACACCCAGCACACACTTTTAGAGCATGTCTGAGGCAGTCCGCGATCTGTCCGCCAATCCCCCAATGCTGCTGGGACACTTGACCCCATGTAAGCAGCTCCAGTGGCCCTTCCCAAGCCTTCTGCCCTCATCTCAGGGTCTGGCACTGTCGCACTTGCCAGTCCCCATCCCATGATCTTCAGGAGCATGGGGGACACACTCCCACAAACTGCAATGGCAGAGAAGGGTGATCACCAGCAACACAGTTCTGTCTGCAGGGGAGGGTCTCTCAAACATATTTAGCTTGCTTAGGTGAAACTCTATAAAGTACTAGCATAAAAGAGTGTTCTTCTTTCCCCTGATAACTTACCTCAGTCCTCATGGGATAGCTCCATAGAAGACATGAGCTTCCTGATATTATTTTACCTATGTCCTAGCAATCCCTCTAAACAGTCAAGTAAAGCCATGATAGGATCTAATGCATGATCCACACAATCGCACTTCCTGCCATGCCACGCATGCATGGCAGGAGGCATGATTGTGAGATCCAGTATCAGATTCCACCATGCCTTACTGCCAGTAAAGGGGAAGCCCAGGATTGCCATCCTGGGTTCCCCAAGTACCATTGAGTAACAAGGTCTCACAGTGCAAGTGCTGTAGCTGACAGGGCTCACAGCCATGACCGCACCCCAGGGCTGCCAGGTCTGAGAGTCCAGTCAGCTGATGTGGCTCCCAGCCACAGAGGCAGACCCTGCTACATGTGCAAAATAAAGCTGAATAGAAACCAATTATAAAATTATTACAAATTTTCCAGCAATAACTTTACAGTTGGTTGGACCAGTTTAAAGTGTGTCAGTTAATTTGCATGTGTAGCTAGTCTAAATTAACTGTGCAATTAGCCTGGCTTTATTTGTGGCACACCTGCCTAAAAGGCTGGTTCCGACTCTTCTTGAACTTCAACAAAGGACAGAGAACCAGCTAACAAATCCCTGATGGGATGATTAAGAATTTCTTAAATAACCAATTTTGAAATATATCTGTGCTCAATGCCCAGAACTCCATCATAATTTCATAGGCTTTAAAAAAGCTTTTCATAGGGTGTGCCAAAAAGCACTTTGGCTGACAATGAAGAAGCATAACACATCAGTCCCACATGGATATGTCTTGTAGAAGTACTCGATAACTATACAGGTAGTGGAGTCCTGCTTGACAACACTGTGGAGTGTTTTGCACCATCACTAGGAGTATGCCAAGTCTGTCTTCTCTCATCGTGCTTGTTTAATTTATACCTGGAACAAATCATGTCAGATACCTTGGGGAACTTCACTGGAATAGCGTCACTTGGAGGACGAGAAATTAACAACCTTCATTTTGCTGATGACATTGATCTGATAGCTGGAATTGCAGAAGAGCTTAAAAAAATAAAAAGGCTGCATAAGGCTACAAAGAGATATGGAATGGCAATTACTATGAAGATCAAAGTGATGATAATATCAGCCAGGAGCAATGATGATGCATCAGTAAAAACTGGTAATAAGCAGCTAGAAAAAGTAACACACTTTAAATACCTTGAAGCAACTATCACAAAAAATGCTACATCAGAAAAAGTAGTAAAAACAAGAATAGCCATTGCCATTGGACAACTAGCAAAGCTGAAGAAAATCTGGATTAGAAGAAACATCACAATAAAAATGAAACACCACCTACTATATGCTGTTGTAATTTCAACAACTCAGGAGGAGTCTGGGAGAATCTGCTCTGCAAATTCTGTCACACACAGGCATCAATAGGAAACCATGCCATCAAGTAGCCGGACAACCCCATTGAGTCCTTGAGAATGCTAGCTAGTCCTCCAGCCTAAAGTCCCAGAAATCATGAGATTCACTTTGTGGTAGGATCCTGCACAGATATAGTGAGAGGAGAGAGGAGGGAAATTGCTTCTTTAGGTGTCCCACTCCCACCAGGTGATCATTCTGAGGCAGCAAGGATACATCCCTTATACATCAGCACAATGTTTACCATCATTGGGTTCCTCTTTTTAGCCCAAGTGCACTTTTTTTTTTTTTTTTTTTTATCTGGCAGTGCCCTTCAGTGCCAACTTTAAACTGAAGCAGAATTTGTTTGCCATTAGTATAGGTTAGCAGAGCAATCCTTATTAATTGCCACTCTTGGGCTTAATAAAATAACATTATGCGTTGCATAATTTTATTTATTTATTTATTTATTTATTGCAGAACAAAGATTCTTTTGCTAACACTATGCTTCAAAAAACAAATGTTTAATGAGTTATGGGGTTGGGATTTGTTTTGTATCTAAATCCTGGCCAAGGATCAGTGAAACGTCCTCCAGTTTCAAAGACATTGAAGAGAGTTGGCATTTTAATTAAAGTATTATCTACAGCAGTTCTGAAACAAATGAGTTCATAAACCTTTCCCTTGCATTGGACAACTCAGTACAGCAATAAAATAGACACTTATTATGCTGCTCAAAACCTTTCAAGATGCATGCTTTACTATTAAACCATGGGAGCAAAATAAAAAAAATATGCTACTGGGTTTGGATAATCAGATCTCTAACACTGTTTAAGGGAAATACTGCTCACCTAGATCTCAGAAACAGTGCTCAGCTGGATTTCTTGAGGTAATGAAGGGACAAGTAGCATGAAAAACGAAGGTTTTTTTCCCCTGACTTTTAAATATCTCCCTCACTTTCCATCTTTGTTACATGGCTCAGGAGATAGGCACTAGTCTCACAAGTCAGGGAACAGGTTTTTATTCCTGCTCTACCACAGACTTGTTATGTGCCCCTTAGCAGCTTGGCATAGGAGGTCAGGGTCCTCAAGGATCAATTACTTGCTCTTTGATAACTGTTGAAAGTGCTTATCACCATCATTATGGTGTTATACTTTAAGACCTCAATTTCTATTGAAGTCAGTGCTCTTCCTCCTCCTGACTCTACTATGAATGTTGTCCATGTGGAAGATGCCCGATTAGCAGCCCTGCTGTCCAGAACACACTGTCCACCCACAGAGCAGTACTGTAGTGGGCAGTGCAACCTTCCTCATGCTGATCCACCCTGACCTCCTCTGCAAGGAAAGTGACAATTTAAGCTGCAGTTCACAAATGTAGATGATGTATTTAAATCACCTCTTGGGTTTCTCTGCCAGAGCCCCCAAATCCTGACAGATGAATGGCCTATAAATAGCTGCAGGTTTCAAGTGTGTAAGTATTCCCACTACACACAATCAAACTGCAGGAGTGCTTCAGCTTACACAGGTGCTTACACTCTCAGTCCTTTGCATCTGCTGCCATTGCCAACAAGAGTAATACACTATAACTGACAACAAGGGTAGCAGCAGGAGAGAAATGATAATTTTTGTATAATAAGGACTGCACCAAAGCTATCATGACATATTCCAGGTAAGTCACAGAACAGCACACAGATGGGAATTACTTTTATCCCTCCTGACCTGAATTGAATTCAGCTAGGCAAATTAAAGTTGAATGAGTCTCTATCCTATTGCCAATCTCCTTAATCATCCATTCCCAGTGTCACTGCCTATTTTGCAAAACAAATGAAGAATAATTTCACTCCTCATCTTGAGCTGGGAGACTAAATGTAAACATGCAAGTCTAACCTTTACTTTGTACATTCCTGTGGTCCATACAGGTTAGTAATGAAAAGTCACTATACATGCAACACCTGAAATCTTAGACTTTGAAATGTGTGCGTGTGTGTGCGTGCGTGCATGCATGTGCATGATGAGCTCACAAAAGGAAAACTAAATCAGTATTCCCAAAATATTAATGAAAATGTCAATAACAAGACCCTGAATTCCTATGATGGACATGTACAATCACAACTGACATATAGGAACACACCCCCTGCACAAAATAACAGAATTGCGTGTCATACACTTTTACATTTACATTTTATATCATATTTACATATCACCCAGCCATGTATAATACCAGTCTAACTACCCGTGAATGTGCTTGCCTAGTGCCAACCAGATACAACAATTATTTCTGATTTGCCTCCAATTAAATTCTCCTCCAATTAAATTCTCATCTCTACAGATGGTTTTCACTATAGTGATTCAAATCCCAGGAAAGTCAAACAAAATGTTTGCATTGACTTTTAATGGATCTACCTAAAAAAAAAAGTTCAGCCCAGTTCTATAGGGTTCCAAGTCAACTGTAATAATTCTACTCTTGATCAAAACTTCCACAGCATCTAATATATAGTGACCTGTGCTTTCTTTTGATCAGGCACGATAGATAATCTCCAGTACTTATTTAGCATGGTCTGATAGCTGTCTGCTACAGAGGACGCTTCTCTTTCGATTAAAAGTAATTTAGTTAATACCTTATGCAGAACCTTAACCAAACTTTTTACTTTGTCATTTAACACAAATCTAGGTCAATACAGGCTTAACAGGAATATAGGTCAGGTAAAATATTTACCTAGCTCAAGAAGGTGATGATGCTTCTCATCCTGATGCTTGAAAATAGAACTGGTCAAAAGACTTCAAACAAAAGTTTGATTAAATTTAAAAAAACAGCTTAGGGGATGTTGTAAAACCGTTGGCATTTTAAAAATGTATTTCTGGAACATTCATACTTTGAAATATTTTTTTTCAATTTTTTATAAAAGACATTATTGAAATCCTCATCCATTTTTTATTTAAGACAACCTCAGTTTTGGAAATGGGTTGTTTAAATATGAAAGAGATTACATTTGATAAAACCAGAAAAGGTCCATTTCAAACCTTTTATGAGCATCCTGATTGGTTGTCTTGGCAGCCAATCACAATGCTGACTGAAACAACTAATCAGAGTGCTCTGCACAGACAGACACACATGGTGGAGCACTGTCATGACAGCAGTGACTCAGAGGCTGGAGCAGCCCTGCTCCTTGGAGGCAGCAATGGCATGAGGTGCTGGCAGCCCAGCGCTGACCTCACCACCACACCCAAAGGGTGGCCTCAACCCCTCCCCCCCCCGCCCTGCTCCTTGGAGGCGACGGCTATGGCAGCTATGGGCAGCTTCGTCCCTGCCACTATGGCAGCATCCTGTCCCTGACAGAGTGGGATGCAGGGGACAGTGGGAATAGACTAGCATGGCGGATCACTATCATGACGGATGAGATGGGATGGAATGGGAGGCGAGGCGAGGCCAGCGCTGCACCACCAGCCCCCCTGCACTACAGCCACCCCCAATGAGCAAGGTCAGGGGAGGAGGGGAGCCAAGCCACCCCTTGGATTAGGCAGCAGTGTGGGGTGCTGACAGCAGGGATGGTGAGGCAAGCTTCCCTGCCTTTCACTTCTGGCAAGCAGTGGTAGCGCGGGATGGTGAGTGGCAGCACTTCATTGCCCCCCTGCAAGTCATTCATGACAAGCAATTTTCTAGTTATACATACTAGCCATACCAAACTGGGAAACACAAATAATTCCCAGTGCCTATAATAGTCTCTACACTTACAGAAACTTCTGAGGCAAGCTGTATGTCATTAAGTCATGCCAGGGAAACTGCCAGAACACTTTGACCCAGACTTCACTGAGATTGTATATGATAAACTTAAGAGATCAGATGTCAGTACAGTTGAGTAGACTGAAAGGAGGAGTGTACCAGGGATGGAAACAAGGAAATGGAAGATCCCCTCCCATGGTGGAACCTGGGGCAGAGACAGCCCATCCTGACAAAGAAAAGCAAAGCCCTGACGACAGGGTGAACTTACCTTTTTCAGGAGGAGAAGGGACAGACAAGCCACACCAGGATGGAGCACCTGTGTGGTTTGTCAGCTGCTTTTATTTCTGGCTAAAAGTGTGCAGGTGGATGGTATCATACAAGAATGCCACCCAGCAGAAATAAAAGCCAGCAGTGAGAAGACAGCTGGGGAGGCACTGCAGGGAGCAAGCTTCAAGGATGCTTCCCATGCTGAGCAAGGACTGCACCACCTGCCACCAAGGGACCCAAGGGTGGACACACTGGAGGGGCCTGTAAGCAAGTAAGAGACAAGGACAGAGTCAAGGGATTGTGGAGCTTCAGACGCTGGAGTTGTGAGTGGGGATGGGCTAAAGCCCTGCTCCCCTTTTCCTTTCTTTGTTAATTTGTTGTTTTGTGGACTACCCAGAGGGGCCCCAAGACAAGGGTTGGGGCCATGGGCAGCACTCAGGGAATAGGAGTGGCCAGGGCAGCACTGCAAGCAGCAGTGCAGCAGAATGCAATCCTGCATAACAGCAGGGAAAGTCTAGCTTCCCAAAGACACCTGGGACAGAATGAGATTATCAAGAGCCCACCAGACAAGGAGGGTCCAGGAGGCAACACCAGAGAGTGAGCCAACAGACCATCAAGTGGCTGTTATAAAGGTTAGCACATGGCTGGGGTATAGGGGAGTTGGAGCCCCAAGAATACCCACTAGGAGGTGCAACTGACCCACGAGAGGCTACAGGAGGGAGCCCCACCACTAAAAGAAAGACCAAAGTCACAGCAGGTGAGTTTCAGGGTTTCCCTCGGGGAGAACACTAGCTCTCTCCAACACCACAAGAATAAATGCTGTGGCCAATCCCAGACACATGCTACAAAGCAGCAAGGGAATGCCTTTTTGAGACCAGGGAAGTACAAAGTGGTGCATTTGCCAGGAACCCTCAAAGGAACCCGGTGGAAGCTGACAACACCACAATGGAACTGGCAGCAATAGTCCCTCCTGATGTATTGAGCCAAAACCTGCAGGCCCTCATACAGATTGTAGACACCCAGTAGCAAATGATGGATTGGCAACAGGACTGGCTATACCACAGCCTAGGTGCCTTCAAGAGGCCCAAGATGACCTGGGAGGATGACCCAGATGCATCCATAGAAGCCTTTAAGTGACATGGGATCATGACCAGGCTGGATAAGGGGTATTGGACCAGCCAGCTGGGTGTGCTTGTCGTGGGCAAGGCAAAAGTGGTGTATCAGGCCTTACCCCATGATGGGGCCTGAGATTATGAGTGAGTCAAGGTAGCCATCTTATACAGGCTTGAGATTAACCTGGAACACTACTAAAAACAGTTCCAGGGCCAAGAAGGGGCCAGATGAGAAGCAGCCTTGGATCCTACTGCAGCTACTTCAAAACTTCTTGAACAAGTGGGTAAGCCCTGCAGTTTATGATTGGGACACCCTGACAGACCAGATATTGCTGGAACAATTCCAGAATGACCTGGAAGAGCAGACACAGTGCTGGGTTTGTCAGCACTTGCCACACACTTGCAAAGAGGCCTTGAAACTGTCTGAGGCCTTCACAGTGTTGGAAGCAGGGTACAGCCAGGAGAAGTGGGTCCTAAGTCTGGTGACTGCATACCCACGGGAAGTGGACAGGAGGTGACCCCCTCCCCCCCCCCCCCCCAGTAAGGGTGGACCAAGAGATACAGTCTGTTTTCAATGTGGAAGAGCAGAACACTTCTCATGGGAATGCCTGACTGGCCCTACTGAGCAGTGGAGGCCTGATAATTCCCCAAGAGGACAGATCAAGGGATGGAAGGAGCCAGACAGATGAACTGATGGATTGTAGCTACGTGTCTGGAGGGGACAACGCCATCTGGAGTCACCCGGTCATGGAGGCATAGGTGGGAAACCGCCCCATTATGGCCATGCTAGACTCAGGGTGTGCCCAGTCATTAATGAAGGCAGACCCTGTCACTTCTCGGAGGAATTGCAAGGCATCCCCTATAAAGATGGCCTGTCTCGGAGAGGTGGAGTGAGTTGACTGCCAGTGAATCTGGGTGATAGAGCATCAAGAGGAGCCAATGGTCTGAAAGGTACCATAGATGGCCTGAGATGTATTGTTCGGGTGGAACTGGACACTGATTTATGTCTTGGGCCGGGTCCGAGATGCCGACAGCTCAGGAAGCTTGGTAACGATGAGGGGTCAGAGGACACCAATGAAGTTGACCTGCACGATGTAGTTAGTAGCCCACAATTCAGGGAAGCCCAGGAGGAAGAGAAGGAACTCCAGGTGATCCGAGCACAGGCCCTCAATGCAGGTAGTGACCAGATGGGAGCACTGGCCAGAACCTCACAATACGAGGTAAGAAACCAGCTACTATATTAGGTACAGAGGGGAGGCCAACAGGATAGGAGGAGACACAGTTAGTGGTGCCTACCCAGTTCCGTCAGCTGATATGAAGTCTAGCCCACACAAACCCTACAGGGGAGCACCTGGGCTGAGAAAAACCCTGGCCAGGGTGACTAGGTGGTTCTTCTGGCCAGGGCTAGGGGCAGAGATTTCCTGCCGATATGCAGCAAGTCTATAGTGTCAGAAGACAAGGGAGGACTGCACAGTCCAGGCAATGCTCCAGCCTCTACCCGTTATTGACACCCCATTCTTGAGGATCGCGAATGGATGTAGTTGGGCCCTCTCCCTGGAGTAGCACAAGAGACCAGTACTTACTGGTTTTCATTGTTTACACCACCTGTTATCCTGAGGCGATCTCCCTCTGGGCAGTGACAGCACCGTGAATTGCTGAAGAGCTAATCAACTGGATTGCAAGGGTGGGGATACCTAAAGAGATCCTAACTGATCAAGGAAGGAATATTATGTCCAGAGTGTTATAGGTCATATGCTGTACACTATGGATAAGACATTTAAGGATTTCTGTATACCATCTGCAGACCAACCGTCTCATGGAGTGCCTCAATGGCAGCTTAAAGTAGATGTTACCACGATGTATACAAAGCAACCCCTGAAAATGGGACTTGCTCCTCCTTTTGGTATTGTTTGCTATACAAAATATCCCACAGGAGTCAGCAAATTATTCATAGAAGTAAGGTCGGAAGGGACCTTGTAGATCAAGTCTGACCCCCTGCCCTGGGCAGGAAAGAAAACCAGGCTCAAATGACCCCAGCCAGGTGGATGTCAAGCCTCCTCTTAAAGACCCCCAGGGTAGGAGCCATCACCACTTCCCTTGGAAGTTGGCTCCAGATCCTAGGTGCCCTACCTGTGAAGTATTGCCTTCAGATGTCTAGTCTAAACCTATTCACAATTTGTGGCCGTTATTCCTTGTTACCCCGGGTAGTGCTAGGGGGAACAGTTTCTCTACCAAACCCTGCTGGCTCACTCTAGTAAGTTGATAGATGGCCACTGGGTCCCCCCTCAGCCTTCTCTTGCTAAGGCTGAACAAGTTAAGATCCCGTAGCCTCTATTCGTAGGGTCTGCCCTGCTGTCCCCGGATCATGTGGGTGGCCCTCCTCTGGACCCTCTCAATGCTGAAGTGCGGCACCCAGAACTGAACACGGTACTCCAGCTGCAGCCTGACCAGTGTTGCATAGAGGGGGAGGATCACCTCCTTGGCCCTGCTTGAGATGCATCTGTGGATGCATGACAAGGTATGGTTAGCCTTACTGACCATGACCTTACATTGTCAGCCTATGTTCATCTTGGAGTCAATAATGACTCCAAGATTTCTTTCTGCCACCATGCCCTCAACAAGGGAGTTTCCCAGCTTATAAGTGTGCTTGCTGCTGGTTCCTACTGCCCAAGTGCAGCACCCTGCACTTGTCAATATTGAAACTCATCCTATTTTCATTAGCCCACCAATGTAACCTGTGCAGGTCCTGCTATAATCTGTCCTTCCCTACTAGTGTTCCCACCTCACCCCAAATCTTGGTATCATCAACAAATTTAAACAGGCTGCATTTTACCCCATCATCCAAGTCACTAATAAAGAAATTGAACAGTGAGGACCCAAGGACCGAGCCCTGGGGGACTCCACCGCCCACTTCCCTCCAGGTCGAAAAAGACCTGTCTACCACTACCCTCTGAATACAACCCTTCAGCCAATTTGCAATCCATCTGACTGCGTAGGCATCAATGGCACAGTCACCTAGTTTTTTGATGAGAATGGGGTAGGAGACAGCATCAAAGGCCTTGCTGAAGTCCAGAAAGACTATATACACCATGACACCTGCATCCAATGCTTTTGTGACCTGATCATAGAAGGCAATCAGTTTGGTTTAACAGGACCTGCCCATAATGAAACCGTGCTGGGTGCCCTTGAGCATCATCCCTGCTGCTGGCCCACCACAGATGTGCTCCTTGATGATCTTCTCAAAGAGTTTCCCCAGTATTTAAGTAAGACTAATGGGGGGCTAAAGTTGCCCAGGTCCTCCCTCTTCCCTTAGTCGCCATTTGAACTCATACTTGGTCACTGCCCTCAGAGCCTGGTGCAGGCACTACAGGAAGAATGGGAACAAGACGAGGGTAATGTGAAGATCCCAGCTGTCTATATGCGAGAATTCTGACAGCGGATCCAGGTAGACCAGAGTTTAGCTAGAAACAACCTGCAGGAAGCACAGTGACACCAGAAAGAAAGGTATGACTCGCATGCCAGAGAGAGGGAGTTTAGGCCTGGCCAGAGGGTCCTAGTACTCCTAGCCAAATCCTCAAACAAGATGTTGACTCAACAGCAAGGCTCATTCAAAATAATCCACTGAGTCAGCCCAGTAGATTATGAAGTCCACAGACCAGGGTACCAGCGAGAAAAACAGATTTACCATATAACTCTCCTGCAAGAATGGTGCAAGCCTGAGGGGTCTAGAATTAATGGATTCTTCCAGGGGCTCCTGAATGTCCATATCACCCCTTGTTTTAGGATTTTTTTGACCTTCTTGCAAACTGTGCTAAGGAAGAAGTGAGGTACTGGTCACCACCTCTCCCACACTATTGCTCCTGGGGGAGTGCCTATTATGTGGCAACTGCTCTATGAGGAGCTGGATGGGTCCAGAAGATGTCCCTAAAGTCTTCCACCATCACCCACATCTCATGCTTCTGGAATGCTAATAGTTCTTCCCCTATCCAGACCTGATCTTCTGTCCTGCTTTTTGGCTCCTCATTCATTAATCCCTGGGGCCTGAGATCTTCCATTTCGCTCTCCGGGAAAGTGGTCCACGATACAGCATGAGTGCTTTCACAATCCAGTGGGCCATGGAGCATTTCTGATCCTACCCGGTGGGGAGGGAGTTCAAACTCATAACAGACCATGCACCTCTACAGTGGTTAAGCAGGGCCAACATCAATAATGCCTAAATAACTAGGTGGGGCTCTGGCCCTGGAGCCATTTAAATTCCACATTCTACACTGGCTGGCGAAAGATAAAACTATGGCAGATTTCTGAACCAGGTGCAAGAGTGGGGCTGGACCAACAAAAATAGTAAACCAAGTGACAAGGACCCGAATGATACAAGGTAGGAAACCTGGACAGAGAGATGAAGTGTCCCAAGGCATCCTGAGGAGGGTTGTCTCCCAGGGGGGTGGAAAGAAGGAAAAGGGAGACCCCTCCTGCAGTGGAACCTAGAACAGAGGCAGTCCGTCCCCACAAGGAAAAGGAAAGCCCTGAAGACAGGGCGAACTTTTTTTCAGGAGAAGGAATGGATGAGCCACACTGGGACGGAGCAACTATGTGGTCTGTCAGCTGCTTTTATTTCCCATGAGCCTGCAAGCAAGTAAAAGAGACTAGAACAGCATCAAGGGATTGTGGAGCCACAAACGCCAGATTTGTGAATGGGGATGGGCTAAGGCCCTGCTCCCCTTTTCCTTTCTTTGTTAATTTTTTCTTTTGTGGATTACCCAGAAGGGCCCCAAGACAAGGGTCGGGGCCATGGGTGGTCCTTAGGGAATAGGAGTAGCCGGTGCAGCACTGCAAGCAGCAGTGCAGCAAAAGAAATCTTGGCATAACAGCAGGAAAAATCTAGCTTCCCAAAGATACCTGGGGAAGCGTGAGATCATCAGGAGACCACCAGATGAGGAAGGTCCAGGGGACAACACCAGAGGACAAGCCAATTGACCATCAAATGGCCATCATAAAGGCTGGTACATGGCTGGGGCTTAGGGGAGGTGGAGCCCCAAGAATACCTACTAGGAAGTGCGACTGACCCATGAGGGGCTCCAGGAGGAAGCTCCACCACTGAAAGAAAGACCTAAGTCATGGCAGGAGAGTTTCAGGGTTTCCCTCAGGGAGAATGCAAGTCCTCGCCAAGACCACAGGAACAAATGCTGTGGCCAATCCCAGGCACTCACTCCAAGGCAACAAGGGTATGCCTTTGAGACCAGATAGGAACAATGAGTTTAAATAATTTTGTAATAAGCCACCCCCTTTTTGCTTACCCCAATACCATAAATCCCCACCTCCACATAACAAAGGCTTCTTGCCTGCACTACCAGTCCTTCCTTGGGGTATTTCTCTTTCTTCTGTCTTTTCTTCCTGCCTCCCTTCCCTTCTTCCTTTTTGGTAGAAGGATAAGGATATGGAATTATTTAGATATTCTATTAAATTTATGCTTTATATCACAGTTTATATAAATATAGTATTGTATTGTGCATTTGTATTTTTCCCCTCACTGTATTTGGTATTCAGTACAATAGTGTGCCATGGCATTTTACCTTTTATATTTTATGCTTTCAACCTTGTAACAAATGGGGGTTTTTGGGGGGTTTTTTTAGAAGTAAGTTCTACCCTGTAACAATAGTAGCAAGGGCAGGAATGGAACTACCATGTCTATTTATTGGGCTGATCTCTGTATGAATGTGAGTAAGTGACTGCATAATGACAGTAGCTAGCTACAATAAGGAGTTAATGAGCAAGGACTAACACCTACCAAACTGCAGACTAACAAGAGGAAAGAATCAATACAGAGCTGGGAACTCCCTGAAACCGCATTGTTAAAGGAACAGAACCCCTGTTTGAGTTGATCAACACAGGAGACTGGCTATTGGAACTGAATAATACCTCCTGATCTGCTGCTTTCGGAGTCCAGACAATGCCAAAAACTAAATTAATCAAAATCACCAATGGACATAACCCCGGGAGCTGACAGCTGTCCCCTGGCAGCCACTCATGGACATCCCATGAGGGTCAGGAACCCCTGGATCAGGCAAATCTGAAAACTGAGGAAAACATGGAAGTCTGTCAGAGAGGAGGATAAGAGGCAATGATGAGTGACCCTCGGTGATGTCCTCTTAACCTGACCAGCACTCTACCTGTCCAGCCAGAAGGACCAGCTGGTGACCCCTTTCTGGAAACACCACAACTTGGAAGAAACCTCAACTGGTCATTGACAGCAGACTCCAATACATAGGATAGGTATACCTTACACTGGTGCTCTATTGCAACTATATGAGAGAGAGTACCCCTCATAATTTCAAGGTTTGATTTATGGTTTTTGACTCTATAAATTTTGTACATTCTGTCTAATAAGCCAACATTTTAAGGGTCCTGGGAGTTGATCATTTGTAGCCAACAATTTGATCAACTGACCTGACTGGGCAAAAATCCATCCTCACTTTTCTTCCCATTTTATATTTAAGCCACTTCACAATGTGGCTGTGGTTTTTGTAGGTTTTTTGTCAAAATAATTTTTACAGGCTGATGAATATGTAGTTTCCTTCATTATTACACTGATATCTATTGACAAGAATACAGCTGATCAGCTGTGGGAAATTCAGTCAACTTTAACACAAGACGCCTGTGTTTCTATAATGGGAACGATGAAAAGCACTTTTCCCCCTTCCAACCCTGCCATGGGCTACTTATGTTTCTATCCTTAGAAAGGTCAACTGTCTTATACAAGAGCATAACTGAAACTTACAACTGCATTCTACAGAACAAAGCTTTGGCCCCATAATTCACATTGTAAAATCTGTGGTACAAATGCAAATCTGGTGTCTTAGGGGAGCCATAGATACTGTGAAAAAGTCAAGTAGCTTCATTCTTTTTTCCTGCTGTCACAGCAAGGACAAAAAACCCATGCCAACAAAATTAATTTATTCCTGTGATGAGGAAAATAAGAAGAGAAAATGGTAGGAAAAACAAATGTAACCTTATGACATTTGTAACACTGACAAGAATATGAAATGGCAAAAAGGCCTATTTTTCACAGCAGTCCATTACATCAACCTGTTATTTCCAGACTTGACTTATTTATTCTCCAGTATCTAAATAACTCCCCAGAGGCCTACAAAACAAAGAGAGTTATAAAAAGTGAATAAATGAGACATTACCTAAAATTAACTAAGTTGTGTAAAAGTGAGAATACATTTATGGTTTCCCCATCAGGACTGATACTAAAAATAATACAAAAGGCAACTCAAGTGAAGTAGCTATAATAAATTTAGCTCAATGCCATTATTCGCAGTGGGATGAGCCTCTGTTATTCTCCTCTTCAACCTATGAGACCTGCTCATTCAGTTTAAGAACAAGAGAGAAGAACATTGCTTCTGAGTTGCTAACTATTTGCTCCCTTACAATGGAGTTCAGGCTGACATCAGGTGCTCTTCGACTCTTTGCTTGCCACATAGTGGCAGCTCTGCAGTGCATACCCGCAACACCATCCCTAGCACATCTTTCAAGCCAAAGCCATGTTTCAGAGCCAACTTTAACCCTTCAAAAACTCTTTAAATATTGCTTTCCCAAAGTAAAAATGAGTGCCAGCTAGCTACAATCAGTTGGGATAAGCCAGTGGCTCCCTTCGGGCCACATGGCTACCCAAGAACCAGAAAACTGACAGGTCCTTTTCTTCATAGGCAGCATTAAATCTCAGGAACCCTTTGAGCAAATGACTGCATATCTGCACTGTTAAACCTAGCACAGATTTAAACAAGTCATGCATATTTTCAGGAAAAATCTGAATATGTATGTGGATTGTAGAGCGCTTAAAGTTACCTGATAAACAGCAAGTAAGTCACAACCTTAACTGTGGTTCAACCAAAGTCCTCCAGAACACAGGGCACAGGCAAAATGAAATATTTGGACACCCTTGTTGCTGTGTATGCCTCTAAGTCACTTTTCAGGGGTTTAAGCCTGTTGTTAATCTTTATTTCATGAATCTTTGCTGAATATTCAACTAGGATCAAATGTGCTCGGGATGCCAACCCTGTAGGGGACAGCAAACAAGCAGGAGGAAAGAGCCAGACAGCAAAGTAAGGTATGAGAAGTTTTTGCGCTGGAGGATTACATACAATGAGCAGATTTGAGAAAGTCACTGAAAAGAAAAACATTAAGGTCTCATGTTGCTCCTGAATAATTCATTTCCAATATATTTTCTAGGACTGCCCAAGTTCTATAGAATGCCAAAACGCCAGCATCGTTCAAAGCCAAGTTAAAAAAACCCAAACCATTGGCACCTCTGACATGCCCCCCAGCAGAGAAAATTCTTTTTAATTTTTTAATTACACAGAAGAAAAACTTAATGATTAAGAATAAATCAGCATATGTCATCTCATTTCCCATGCTCAGTTCTCCCACATCAAATACAAAGGCTGACAGGGAGCCATTAATTTAGCCCCTGTTCTAAATTTCCAGAAGATGTTAAGGCAAAAATAAGATTGTTTCAAAAATTTCTTTTCTGATCATGGTTTTGTCTAGGATTTTTCTTGGGACTGTAGAATCACTGCCCAGCCTGATACCAGTCTCCCCTCAAGAGGAGAGCAGGTGCCATAGTGCTGCATTTTCTATACGTGCCTCCTCTTTCTCCTTAATATCACACAAGTTAGTTTTAAAATATTTAATAGTATTTTCACAGCACCCCAAAGTGCTTTGGCTCTTTAGAGAAACATATAAAGTAAACAAGGTCACTGTACCAATTAACTTGGGATCACAGACCCCCATTTGCCAGGAACTCTGTATCTAAGGCATCAGCAGATATGCCCAAGAAAGGAAGTTCTATTGCAGGTTGAAGGAAGTTATCCTCTAGCCTAAGTCATTTATAATGAAATGTAGCTCATTCTATGATACAAATGCTGACATTCCTCCTGTAGCAGTTCTTCTCCAACTTTAATTACAAGGATCCTATCCATCTTTTGTGCTGGGTACAAAAGGCAGTGAAGAATGAATATGCTGCACTGACAGGATATTAGAGAAGGTGAGAACCGATAGGACATGAAGGGTGGATAATCATATGAGTACCAGTTAGCAGCAATTTGCAATTTAAATTGTCCAGTTTGGGAACAAAAGACTGATGACTCTGGAGTGCTATATGAATTCTGTGGGCAACCAGATACAAGTGCAAAGAAATTGAACTTTTCATGCAAAATAATCATTACTTGCACATGTAACCTGGGCAGTACTCCCAAAAGGTACCCCCTCTCCAATTGAAGGGATCAAAGCAGATGCACAAGTGCTGTAGGGACTCTCCTCCCTCTATAGAGCAGAGCCAGACCACCACTGGGGACTTAACCATATACCTTTTAATGAGGGCACAATACTGGGAACAGAACAGGCATAATCAAGGGGTATAGCGGACACTACAATGCCTCAAGGGGGCAGGATGCAACAAAGGTTAGACACTTACAATCACTGACAAAAGACAGGGTTAACAAAATACAAAACACAAACAGCAGAGCAAACAATACTGGTTGGGGAAATATAAAAAGGCACAAAATACACAATGTCAAAGAAATATAGGGCCTAGGTACCTGGAGGGGGATAAGGGGGGAAATACAACAGCCCCTTTCCACTGCAAGAGGAATTTCTCTTTGTTAGTTCACTTACCCCAAGTCACCAAAGCTGGGACCTGAACTTGGATTTCCCATGTGGTAGGCAGAGACACTGCCATACAGCTACCAATGCTGGTAGTGCTCCAAGCTGCTAAGGGTCTTGACCTTCCTGGAGCCCCAGCCTCATGTCAAGCAGCCTGGTCTCTGATTGGAGGAGCTGGAAGGCGAGCTGGGAACCTCTCAGGTCACTGCTCAGATCCTTGCTGAAGTAGGAAGCCTCTCCTGCTGGCCACAGCCTCTCGTAGGGGATCCTGGAGCCCAGCAGGAAGCCCCTCCTGCCGGCCACACGCCGTGCTGCTGAGGGTCCACCTGCTGCCTGCCAGTCCTGCTCCTTCAGGCTCTTCTGGGACAACTGCTCCCACTTCACTGGCTCAGCTCTTGCCAGCTCTTTGAAGCTCCTTCCTTGTGGTCCCTCGCTGGTCTCCCCTAAGTCAGCCGCACTACCCCTTTTATCCCCCCAACAGATGACCCAAGGGGCCAATCAGGGGACATGAGGGGTGAATCTATGGGGCCTGATTGATGAGGAAAGGGAATCCCAAGTCCTTTAATCATCTTTTACCCTTTCAAAACCCCTGGGCCAAATCATTACCAGATTGGTGAGGAAAGGGAATCCCAAGTCCTCCAATCATCTTTTTCCCTTTCAAAACCCCTGGGCTAAGTCACTGCCAGCTAGCCCATCACATACGTTTGTGCATGGAACAGGAAGATCGGACTGATTTTTTTTTTTTAATATATGTTGCCTTGGATGGCAATGAGGTAATACCTAGAATGAAATACATATCTCCCTGTTACGAGGTCAGTACCACCTACCTTGAGAAAGGTTTCAGATACTTCAAACACTCAATAAAAAATAAATGATGCCTTTCCCAAATGCAGTCTAACATTTAAAGCATTAATGAGAAAGAGTAGGAGAGGATAGGTACAGTAACAGCACCCCCAGCCAAATATGTTTTATAATTTCATGCTAGCAGCATACACATCAGGGGCCAGCTGGTATAATTTGTTATTAACAGGAAGAAATTGCAACTGGTTTCCAGGTACCAACAGTCAAACAACACTTATTCATTCCCTAAACTCCACTTAGAAAGAAATTATTACTCCTTGAATTATTGGGACTAGCATGTTCCTCTCTTTAATAATGTACAAGCGAACTTTGAGTTGTGTCAGCAGTAGCTCAGCTGGAGATCTCTAATTAAATTCAAACTATATTCAGAGATTCACTTAGGAGAGTTTGAGAAATAGTGTCTTAGAATATCTAATGCGTGAACTTGCATTTTAACACTAGCCTTTCTTTAATTTCCATGTAGCCATCTTTTAAGTACCAGTGTTCTGGCCATAATACCACAAAGGTTGCAAAGTGTAAAGCTTCTGAACAGCATCTTCTACTTACCAGAGCAATTAAGGTAAACACTTATGGACCAAATTCAGCCTTTGGAGAATTTGGAAAAGCTTCTAAGGCTTTTACCATTTCAAAGGGAATGAAATGGATACATCCAAGAGTTAATTGTCCTATATTTTATAAAAGTGAATGGGCATGTCACAGGAGCACCACTAACACTAAGTTAAAATGGTTATCCATGAGTAGTTACTTGCAATAGGCACTATTACAGGTGATCACTACTAGATGACAGGAGGCATGTAACGGCATGGTTGCCTACAGCAAAGAGCTGCTGTTGGATGGAAACAGACAGACAAGACTTATACTGATATAACTTACATCACGTACCACTGTTTTGAGGTAGTTGCAAAAGTGTAGGGATTTACTTCAGCTGTGTGATTCTTGTTTATGTTGCTGTAAAATCTGAGTGAAATAGTGGAAATGTGTTGCGGGTATATGACCAGCCAAGGAAGACAGATCCCTGGAGATAATGAAATATAACCAGGGAGCTGAAAAAAGCAGCAACTTACACAGGAATTGTAGGTTTTAAAATAATAAACCTATTTAAAACTACTTCCTCAGGAAGATTTTTCACTTGTAAATTGCTATTTGGCTTACCCTAGTGAATAGTACCTTATTTGACAGTAGTTCCATTAATTTTAATGAAATGCTTCACACAATAAAGAGTAACACAACATGAGCAGGAGAAGGAGAACGTGTTAACCTCAAGATATCCCTTTAGGTCTTGACAGTCCAAATCACTGCTGTCATCTGGAGTAATACCAAAGGTTGTTGATATTAGTTTTGGAAAAAAAATTAGACAGGCATTTTAGTTACTCAAACCAGGAAAGACCCCTAAAAATAAGAGGTCACTTGTTAGCTGCATATACCAGGACTGCTCAACATCTGGCCTTCAGGCCAAATGCTGCCTGCAGTGCCTTGGAATCTGGCCCCAGAGCTCCCCCATGGGCCAGAAAACTTGGCAGCAGGGGAAACAGTGGCAGTTAATACCAGAAGATACCAGTTAATAGTACCAGCAGTTAATACTGCCAGCCATCCCCACTGCCACAATCCATGCAATGGGTCAGACCTGAACCACAATCTTCCCCACACATGGCCAGATTGGGGCTGGGTCACACTCCCTTTCCTCCACACTGCTGGCTTGGGGCTGGGTCATGTCCCCTCCCCTTCCCCCTTCTTGAGGCTGATCACAACCCCTTCTCACCCTGTCATGGGTCTATGTCAAGCCCCCTTCCCCAGCTCAGCTAGATTAGGGCCAGGCTGCTTCCAGCCCCCCTCCACATGGCAAGATGGGCCCCTGCTGTGCCAGCCCTAGTCACCAGACTGAATCTACCAGCCATATCCAGCCCGCAGAGAGACCAGGCACTGCTCATCCAGCCCACTGGACAAAAGGTTGACCACTGGTGACATATTAAAAAGACCTAATGTTCTAAAATGGGTGCTCAGCACTTCATGTTTAATGTATTAATTTTTCTGGTGTCTCAAATCAGGCAACAAAAAAACAAAGCAACCCAAATGACTCCACCAAACTTTTCCAAAAAAGTTATTTGTCTCTCTTGAAAGCATGTGTCCCCACTATGTCATCTTCCTTGCACTATTTTTTCTTTCTTTTTTTTTTAAACACACAATTGACTTGCCTTCTAAATCAGTCCCACTGACATCTAAACATCAACAAAGGCACTATAAAGCCATCCATCCTTTGATTAGTCCCATACTTCAATCCAACTTCCCTCCCAACTCCATGAAAACCAATGAATGTTGCACACCATCAAGAGCATGAATTCTGGACTCTGACAGAACAGTGTGAAGTTCAGAATCCTTCACTAACAATATCCTGGTATCTATCTCACCCCAAAAGGCTCATCTGTTGGTGATTACAGATGGAGAAAAAGCCTAGTTCTCTGGCTGTTAGGAATCCAACAATTTAAGCTAACATGAATAACCAGAACTATATCCAGAAATTGGTCAACAACCAATACAGACAACAGCATAACGTGCACTTTGCTTGAAGCTCATTTTAACCAAGAAGTCATGTTCTTCAGTAGCTTAGGTTTCTGACGTTTCCCAAAGAGCAGATTTGTATCATGGCTCTATGAATATGCGTCTTAAAAGACCTATTTTAGTTCTGTTGCTGCACAGAGCTCTACTAATTTGTCTTAATGACAGCAGTTTCATGCTGTTGGACTCACTTTTTCTCTAGAGCTTTAAAAAAGTTTTTAGTTCACAAGATTTGTTAAATATTATAAATAAACTCATTAGTAAAAAACATCATAGAGCATGGGAAACCATAGTGGACTCAGGCTGCATCGTACTCCCAAACTGTTATAATCATGGGTAGCCTATGCCTCATCTGGCACTTCCTCAGTTTGTTAAAATGCTTTCATCCAGTTATGATAAGGAATGTTTACCAACGGGAATTATACATAGCAATAATAATAAATCCAAGTACTTCAAGCACTTTATAATCATTCGTTTATTTATTCTGACAACAATTCTCTAATACTGACAAGAGAATGAATCTACACAAACACACATCATCACAGATGGACACAGGATTGCTATCTGAATGTGCCTTGCTTTATTTAAGTGAGAACTAGACACCTAGTAATGCTGTCATGCAATGGAAATATCTTAACAGTCACTACTGAAAAATCAACTATTCAGATTCACCCTGCAGATCTATTCCTCCTCCTCACTTTCTGATGCAAACTATTGTTCAGTTTTACTTTATGTTAAACAGCTGTTTTCTATGTGTAGATATATAGGCTAGGACAGGTATTGGCAACATTTTTAGGCAGAGTGCCAAAAACAGTCACAACTTCAACTTGTGAGATGCTAGCATGCCAGGGATGCAAGGTAGAGGAGCTGCAACGAGCCCAAACTCTGTTGTCTCAGTACAGCCCCAGCCTTTTCCCGGCCATCCACCCCAAGGCAAGTGTGCCAAGCAATATACCTGCACTTGCCACATACTGACATTTGTGCTGGGGGTTGCCAGCCCATGCCCTAGGAATTGCTGCATTTCATTAGTGCGGTGGTTTTCAACCGTTTTAGATCAAGGCACTCCTCAATAGACTCAAAGCGCTCTTCAGAAAATGCCAACTCTTAGTTTTCACTAGATTTTTTACTGCAGACAAATAATAGAGTAATTCTGTTGCAAAACTCAGAAAGGTCACAACAGGTCAGAATGTTTTTAGCACTATGGATTCCTTTTTAAAGTCTCTGGGTTTATCTTGTGAATGATGTTTGGAGAATCTAACAGCTAAAATTATATGGCACCGTGCAACAGAAAGATCTCTCAGGTTGCCACAGCACCACTTGAGAATCACTGCATTAGTGACAGGGGCTAATTCGACCCTCCATCTTAACCAGTTCAATACAATATGTTTTATGTTACTACTAAATAAAAGTGTAACAAGTATGTAACGCATCATTTGCAAAGACTTCTTAGGAGAGTTAGGACATAAAAATTATACGAGAAGGTTAGAACATAAAATGAAGGTGTAATACAGATCAATTCTGTGTATAACCTGCCCAAGGATCAATAATATGGTGTTATGTATCTGTTTTTAGCACAAAAATATGTATGTCTGACATATTGTGGATAACCAGTTCACTTGCTATATGTTTTATTATGTAACACAGGTTTTTTTTATTAACTTTGATGTGTTATATACAATATTGTCACTGTGATTAGAGCAAATACAGCAAAGATGATGACTATAATTATCCAAAGGTTGTGTTGAAATGGAGAAGCAAATTTGATATGAACACTGGGGCCAAACTTCTCATGGGTATCTCTCCGGCTGAAGAACACCAATAGAGGTGGAATAACAAACTGGATAATGGTTGCAGCATAAGAGCCAGTTACTCCTACAATCACTTCTATATTCTCTGTAACCATTGCAATCACAATTGGTGGGAGAATGGTCAATATTGGAAAGATGAGTCTTTCAACAATCCAGCCGTGAGAACACTGAAATGGGCTAAACATAGCCCACAGATTATCCCTTAAAGTCACTGCATTCAGGGGAAAGATGGCACTCACCTTAAAAGTGGTATAGAGTCCTAAGAAATAAATGAAGAATACCCCAGGAGCAACAGAGCAGTCCAAAAAATTTAACAGGACAATTGTCTGAATCTTCTCATTTTCAAAGGTGAACATGATTGTTAATGAAAGCAGGGCATAGAGAGTCCCCACAACTATAAAGACAATAGCAATACCAAAACCAAGATAGGCCTTGTTTTGTATAGGAGGGATGATCTGAGGAAGGGTGGCGTGAGATACAGCAGCCAGTGAACAAGCTCCAAAGAGGTTTGGGAGCGCTCCAAAGTTAGCCAAGCTGGGATTTCCTTTGCCACGGCCAGTAGCTAGGAGGTGAAATGCCACGACGAATATGATGCAAAAAACTACAAAAGAAGAAGAAGAGAGTTAGAATTAAAGACCAAGTTGAGAAATGGTTGATAGGGACTAGATATCTATATTTAGATATATTGCTGAAGACTGGTGTACCTCCATTATCCTTTTTTTCCCCCCCTCTAAATCCATGTATAAGCCATTACTACTTCCTTTTTTAAATCACTGGCAATTACTATAATAAACAATGGAGACAAGCATGAAACTATACTGGGAGTGCAAACAGCCCTAAACGTGGAAGGGTTCTGACCCAGATCTGGACTTTGTAGCAGGGGACAGATTCATACAAAACAATGAGCTACTGTAGCAAAGCCCTGAGTTTTTCTTTTTTATTATTATTTTAAAATACATTCCCTTCCTTCCCCAATTATTTTTTTTTTTTTACTTTTTCGCTCCCTCTCTATTCCCTATAGATAAGTACAAGTAAACCAAGACATAAGATAAGCTTTAGCATTTTATTTTAATAGCAAATTTTTATTTGTTTGTTTGTTTTTCTCTCTCTCCTTTATGGATCATCACTATTTTATATTATATAGTTATTATGCTGATATTAATATTTAGTGTTTTATATTACTGTTTTACTCATTTTTACTTTTTTTTTAGGCCTACATGTATAAGTTAGCATAAGTCATGTCAAGCCCTTATCTTGTAATGTCAAGTCTCCATCTTGTCCCCCCTGCCTGGGCGTACCCCATCATAACTGTGTTGTAACTGTGTGACTCATGACCCTCCTCCCAGCCAAACTGGTTCCATGTGTGAGTGGGTGATTGACAGACAATGGCAGTAGGTCTAAAAATAGCTCACTCTGAAGGACCAAATCATCAACTTGATGACCCAACCATCTCCCTGCATTGACCCTCCCTGGCTCAAGATTTGGAAGACAAAGACCGCTGCAGAAATCAGCCAACCCACCATTACAGTCCAGTCTTCCTCCTGCCCAGGCAGGGGGTTGGACTTGAAGATCTACAAGGTCCCTTCTGACCCCACTTCTATGATTCTATGATACATACACCTGAATCTGCATGTTCTTGCCAAAATGCACATGCTCAGTACACCAGGGGCTGACCTTTGCCTGGCATGCCCCTGCCACTAGGGTCATAGAAGGTCTGCCCCTATAAAAGGGGGCAGTGAAGACAGACCCAGTGAGACGCCCTTTCCATCTGGACCAGCACCACGCCACACCACTTACTCACCCAGAGGCCCTGCCGGTAACACTGGACAACACCTTGCTGAAGAAGACCCCGACTGGCCATCATGGATCAACTCACAGCCCAGGATAGGTAGATATCACCCACCTTCTTTTCTCAAGCAAAGGACCTGGATTCTGTTCTCTCCAGGTGGGTGGGTGGGTGGATGTGTGTGTGTACACACCAATAACTTCATGGGACTGTGTAGTGTTGTCTGTTTAATAAACCTGTTATTTTGAAACCCCGAGTTCAGTTTTTGTCTGTTTCCTCCTTATCACCATTTATCTGCCTCCTAATCTCCTAGCTTTCTGCCTCTCAGTTTCCAGCCCCAAACTGCCAGCTTTTTGCCTCAGTTTCAGGCTCTCATCTCCCAACTTTCTACCTTTCTCTTTCCTGGCTGCCTCCTCCTTGTCACTGGGCTTTTTCCCTTGCTTCCACCCCAGCACCAGTGACCTCAAGTAAAGCCTAGGGTCACTTGACCTTAAGTAACCCCAGCTTCCCTGCAGTCTGCTGGTTCTAATCCCGGCTCCAGCTACTTTCACTCCTGGTACTTTCACTGTCTTAGTTTTCCCTCTCTCATCCTAACCCCCATTCATCTCCCTCCTTCCCCTCTTTCTGGAAATCTTTGACCCTTGATTTCCACCCCTTCCCATAGTCACCAAACACCCTAGGTACCCCAAGTACCCTAAGCACACAGACGCACCACACCACCCAAGTCAGGAACACATACACCTGTATGTGTAGGTATGTGGTGTGTGTGTGAGAACTGGTAAATACATACATACATACGTGCGGTATATGAATTATTAATCCATATATCCATATTGGGTTGCAGGTATTGACAATTGATTTTTGTCTAACTTTTGGTGTGTATAGTGTGTAGGTGCTTAAATTGATGATAGGTGTGCATGTGCTTAGACTGGTAATCTTGGATGTATATGCACCTGAGTTGGCAGAGTGTGTGTGCATGCGCCTAGAGTGTGTGTATGTGCGTGTGTGTGTGTGTGTATGCGCAATTGTATCACACCCTCCCATGTAACAGCACAATTTTGAGATCCTGCAAGTCGACTTGGTCCTACAGGACAACACTACTAGAAATACAAATGTAAGAAATGGTTGAATACAGTAAGCATAGGCTAAGCCATGTCCTCAGCCGGTACAAATTAGCACAGCTCCATTGATTTCAATGGAAATAATACTGATTTACACCAGCTGAGGATCTGACTCTTGCCTGCAAATGGGCACTTATGAGTCATGACCTGACTAAGATAGTTACGAAGGATGGAGCTGAGCAAGAAATAAATTAAGTTTAAATTAACAAATTTGACTTTGCAGGTTACTGGACGATTAACTCTGTATTACATAAAAGCAAAAGAAGAACCAAGAAATGGTCTCTACTTCAGTCGGTCCCACAGAGCTTTTATTATTATACATATATATGTTTTTATAGGAAGACATATATGTATATATGCAAACACATAGAGCAAACGTGTAGGCATCACTCCAAATCTGCTTCCCTTACCTGCCTACTCCCCCCCCACCACTCCCTCTCCAACACACATGTGCATATGCACAAATTTTTCCAGTGGAAAATCAAGAAATCCCTTTGTGAATAAAAAAAAATTATTTCTGATTTACATAAATATTTAGAGGAAGTTTGATAAGTTCAGTAATAGTGACTCTCTTGTATTACGTTCATATAAATCCAGAGATTCACAAAAAAAAAAATATCAGACAAACCAGTGAGTTTCATCTGATCTGGTGAATCTCACTGTAACAGATCAATAAATCACTGGACTTTGACAGTTCATTTTAGGAGCCTAATCATTTCCATCAGTTTTGTAACAGAACTCTGACCAGGAAACTTGTCAGTTTCAGCAACACCTTTCAGCATGTCCCCTGCTCTATGCAGTCTCTGTCCAGGGGAAAAAAAGATACATTTGGACATAAGTCATTCTGCTAACAAATGGTTGCCTTGTACTATTGAGATGAGATCACAGAAGGTAAAGATTGAATAGACTGATGGAGCCATTGATTCATCTTCAAGAGACGGCAGGAATTTGTTACAAAAGCTTTACACAGCTCTACTTGAAGTACTCCTGAGCTACTTTTGTGTAAAGAGGTATTCAGCATAAGGGTTGTCTCTACTGACGGCAATGTCAGGTTCTCGCATAGCGCCTTTTGGTTTATCTCTATTGACTTTAATGAAACTATGACAATTTACACAAAATGAAGTGCCTGATCCTAAATGACTATATTTCTAAAAGATGACTGCTAAAAGTGCAGATGTCCAATATCTGTCTTTACCAATTAAAAAAGACCTCCTCGGAAACTTGTAAATGACTAAGACAGTTATAGACATGCCCTTACACTACCATCCTCCTCAGAGGTTCTTTCCCCATTGCAGGCCTGGAATCCAGGAACATACAGGCAGAAGATAGCAAGTTAAATGAAGAAAAGGTTATTATGGTTTTAAAAGAAAGACTGGTATCTGAACTGCACCACTGCCCAGGAGCGCCAACTAAGAGTGCAACCTCTTCGTGACTGGCACTTGCGCAATCCCAATACCTACTAAGAGACCATCCCCACCTCATGAGTAGGTGATTGAAAGAACAAAATGTAGGTGATTTACCCATGCATTGCTGTTCATTTGAATACTATGGTTTCCTTTGAACTGACTGCACAGCTTCAAAAATTGCAGCTAATTGTTTTCTGAAGAATGATCTGTTAATAGAAAGTCTGTCTGTTAAGAAATGCTGCCTCAAAAAGTAACATAAGTATGCTGTGTAGGTTTTTAAGAAACTCCCTTTTCTCCAAACAGCTTTAATCCAAATATCAAGATTTCGTTCTGCTTGTTAAAGAATTCTGTGCTACCATACGAGTACTAACATACAGTATAAGTTATTGCTATTCAATGTGTACCACTGACATTATGTCAGTGCCAAGAACCTTGCTTCCATTCATGTATGATTAATGGATAACCTGGCAAACACACTGTGTATGGTGCCAAATGCCAAGTTATCTTGAGTTAATTTTTGCCAAGTGACATATAAAAAATATTCCCACTTGGAAACAGATTTCAGCTACCAGCAGGAAGTCCCAAATTCCTTCGCAAATTCCTAATCGTTTCATTCTCGTCCAAACTCTTATCTGTCAATAACCACACAAAACTCGGCTTCCAAACTGCTTTGGGAACCTCTTTATCCCATGATGACAGTAATGGTTTTGTCAAGAAATTCTGATCTGGATCTGAACTCTGCTTAGAACTATATTCAGGCTGTATCAGAGCAAAGTGTTTGATTCATGTGCATGTATTTGCCTAAGATAAAAATATGCAAGATTATTTATCTTAATTGAAATCAACCTCAGGAGTAAAGGCATCAAGGGAAACAGCCATTCAGACAGGGCACCAAGGAGATGTAAGGCACCCTGCTTTCTTCCCCTCCACGGGCTACTTGTATCACAGTTATGGAACAGTTTGCACAGAAAGCTACTCCAGTCCTACATAGGTGAGAGGAGCATTAACTCTACCCCTTCCCCCCCGAGCCAGTGTAAGAGAGGAAAATTAATCAGAGTCAGTTAAAAGGTTCTCCTTGGAGTAAATGGGAGAGACCAAGGATCAAACTGGAAGTCTCCAAGTCACAGTTAGGACACTGGGTTGTCCAGTTTGCAGTAACTCCACAATCAAGCCCTAAATTAGGTTTATGACTTTTCTGTCCATCTGTACAGTACAGTGAAAGGACATAAAGCTACACAGCGTCTATAAATACAGCTGGTGGGAAGCAAGAAATTCAAGTTTGAGACGTATTTCATACAACTGCAAATTTCCCAATAAACTAATACAATTAAAAACAACACGTGCTATAGTCCATTGCATGTCTTTTTGTTCTGATACATTAAATCTGTTACAAACTTTTGTTGAAACTCTAGCAGGCAGTAAAATGTGCAGTACTAACATGCTTAGGGGGGAAAAACCTTGGTCTTCACTTATATCATTTGTAGCCATGTTTGGGGGATTTCAGTTGAAAACATGAAGCATAGTTTTTCTTTCTAGGCTCATGCAGTCCCACAACAGAGATATGGCATTTCCATATGGCATATCCATTTCAGCAACTACAGATGGTCAGTGACAGATGGAATTAAAGAGGGAAGCTGATAGACAGAAAAGGCCTTCTCAGTGCCACAACCAAAGTTCTCTCTGAAAAGGTGAGACGTTAATAGAAAAAGATAAATAAAGATATGGTTCAAACAAAGACCTGGCAACTTATGCTCACATCTCACAGACAGAAGTGTAATTGGGTGCTTGAACACCCTGTGTGGCAGCCACGTGTGCAGCAACATTGATGTCTGTGCTGCCAGTCGCGTGGCAGCAGTTGAGATGGCAGCACAGCTGTTACTATTTTTTAATCTCCCTCAGGATTGGCACCCAGGGCTGATGCTCCAGATGCCCCCATCTCTTATGCTACTGTGAACAGCAATGCTAGATGGGTTTTTCCTGCGATAAAAAAAAAAAAAAATCTTTTCAACAACCAATTTTTTCAATTTAAAACCCCAAACTGTTCGGGTTTTATTTGCCCCCCAAAAGGGAACTTCTTCTATTTTGGGAGGGAGGGCCGGAAACTGAGGAGGGGTTTTTTGTTTGGTTGGGCGTTTTTTGGATATTTTTCCAATAATTTTGTGGGAGTCGGGGTAGAGGAGGCTTGAGTTTTTTGTTGTTGTTTTGTGATGGGGGGCAGCGGTTGGGGGGGGTTACAAAGTTTAAAACAAAAAGAAAAAATGTTGAGAAATGGTCAAGCAAATACAATAATTCTTGTCTGTATCTCTAGTGTCTCAGTACACCTTCTCTTTCAGAATATAAACTTGAATCCTTCCAGACCATTAACCAAAGGCTGAACATTCATTTAGAAATGATTCCACTGCTTCAGGTATTACAGTGCACCGAGTTGCAGGTGAGCATACAAACCATAGGCCTACCCCGCAAACAGTCCACATGCAGCATGCCCACTGGCACTGAAGTTCGCAGCAGCTCCTCATGCCAAGCACTCGCAGCATGTGTGGTGCTACAACAGACTGAATGCACACCAGCACCTGTTAAAGGCTCAGCACTAGGGCTACGCGAAATGGGAG
>JAGPOW010002067.1:5713018-5725355 GCA_030014935.1 Caiman crocodilus
TTTTGCCATTTCGACACTGTTTCAACATTTCTCCCATAAGCTAAAATGAGGAAGGTCAAAACAGGCTATAACTTTGTCAGTTCTTGACATATTTGGATGAAACCTACAGGAATGGTAGCAGCTTCTGAGGGAATGATGCACACCAGGTTTCAAGAAGACAGGTACAAGGGTTTCAGAGAAACTGTACCCCAAAGTCTTGAGAGAAAAACTCATGTCACATATATGTATTAAGCCACTTTGGGGTTAAAACTGCAGGCATGCTAGCCCCTGATGAGGCAACAAAGCCTGCCAAGTTTCAAGGAGATAGGTGCAGGGGTTTGGGGAAACTGCACCTCAAGCTGTGGACAAGCAAAATTCGTGACATGGATGACACTGTGTTAAGGCACAACCAGGTGAAAGCTGCAGGCCTGCTAGCCTCTGCTGTGGCCACAAAGCCTGCCAGCTGTTGAGGAGATAGGAGCAGGAGTTCTGGGGCCCTGTACCTCTGGCCACAGGCAGGAAAAACTCATGTCATGGGTGCTTGTGCAACTGTGTCTATCTTGGGACAGGAGGAACCACTGCAGGCTGGCTGTTAGGCCCTGCTGCAGCCACCAAGCCTGTCAGCTGTCAAGAAGATAGGTTCAGGGAGCTCTGGGGCCCTGCACCCCTAGCTGCTGACAGGCAAAACTCGTGACATGTGTGCTTGTGCAACTGCTGCGTCTTATCAAGCAGCAGGACTGAAAATCCCCCATCACTTGTCACCAATACCTGAGGGTTATAATTGACCACAGTATGAACATGAGCAATAGTGCGATGCTGTAGCCAGCAAGGCCAAGAATACGCTGGCATGCATGAATTGATGCATCTCCAGCAAAACCATTGCAAAGAAGTTATTCTCCTGCTCTACTCAGCGCTGGGGAGATCGCAGCTAGAGTATTGCTTCCAGTTCTGGGCTCTGCACCTTAACAAGGACATGGTAAACCTTGAGAGAGTCCAGAGAAGGGCCACTCCTATGATCAGAGACTTGCATGGAAAGCCATATGATGAAAGGATGAGAGACCTGAGACTCTCCAGCCTGAAAAAGAGAAGGCTGAGAGGGGACTTGGTTGCAGCTTACTGCTATATCAGAAGCGTACATCTAGGGCTCGGTGAACAACTCGTGGCCTATAATCATCTCGCAGGCCAACAACGGGGTGAGCCTGACTCTCAGCTCATCATGAAATTCCAGCATTCTGAAGGGCAGTGCCCAGCAGGAGGATCCAGAACTACAATGGCTGGCAGATGAGGATCCCCGGGATGGGACAACAACAAGAGAGGTCCGTTATAAGGTAAAGGTGGGGGGTCTTCTATATCAGGTCCAGATAGGCAAGAGACCAGGGTGGAGAGACACCAACTAGTGTACCAAGCATGTTCCATGTCAAACCTGGCCATTGGTACATGACATCACATTGGGAGGGCACCTGGGGTGCAGCAAGAAAAAGGCATGTATTGCCTGTGAGTTCTTCTGGCCACATTTACAAGATGATGTAGAGTGATGGGGTGTGATGTCCAGAGTGCCAAAAAGCTCAAGAGCAGAGGACTCCTAAAGCCCCTTTACAGTCAATGCCTACAATTGAAACATCACTCTCATGGGTGGCACTGGAAATCATGAAACCATTGCCGAAGTCCCAGGCTAGGTTATCAACACATACTGTTCCTAGCAGACTATGCCACAAGATTCCCAGAGGCAGCACTGCTCAGGTGAATCACAGCAACCTGGTGGTGGAAGAGTTACTAAAATGGATTGCCCAAGCTGGGATACCTCACGAGATCCTCACCAACCAGGGGACCAATTTTATGTTGGGAATAATGAAGGCACTGTTGCAGCACCTTAGACATAACCCACTGAAGACATCCATGCACCACCCCCAGTCCAGCATGTTAGTGGAGAGGCTAAATGGGATGATCAAGAGAATGCTTTGGAGGTGCGCCCAGGAGGACTCACACAAGTGGGACACAGTGTTAACACCATTGTTGTTTGCACTGTGTGATGCACCATAAGAATCAACTCAATTCTCACCCTTCCAGCTAGTATATGGGCACAACCCAAGGGGGCTGCTGCATATGATCAGGAAAGACTGGGAGAGGCCAGCGGGATGTAGGGTCACAGCAGAGGAATTATCACTGGGAGCTACAGAAATGGCTGTACAGATAGGCAGATCGCTAATCAGAATATAAAAGAATCATAATTGCAGAAGGCCCGATATGATCATGGAACAAGGGCGAGAGCATTCCAGCCAGGGGATACGGTACTGGTTCTACTCCCCACATCCATGAGCAAACAACTCACAACACGGCAAGGACCATTCAAGATCATCAGACAGGTGGGACCTGTAGACTATGAAGTCTTTATGCTTGGACACCAAAGGGAGCACCAAATTTATCACAATACCATCACAATACTGGATGGTATTGCATAATGAAGAGGACAGGAAGTTCAGACCCTCTTATCTGGAGCTGAAAACCGGTGAGACACCAAAGGCACAAGTCCAATTCAGGAAAGAACTGACCACAGGGCAACAATGGGAATTGGCCAAGTTTGTGAAGGCATTTCAAGATGTGTTCCAGGAGACTCCTGGATGGGCTAGAGGAGTGGAACATGACATTAGAACACTGCCAGGGACACTAGTCAGAGAAAGGTGGCAACCCATCCCATAACTGCTGCAAGAAGAGGTCCACCAGGAGATGGATAAAATGCAGAAGGAGGGTACCATCTTCCCATCCTGGAGCCCATGGCACAGCCCCATAATGGGTCACCAAACCCAATGGGTCACTTCAATTATATATCGATTACTGAAAATTAAATGCATTAGCAACTTTTGATGCCTTCCCCATGCGGCGCATCTACTGGAAAAAATAGGGGAAGTGAAATTTATAATCAACTGCAGACCTATCCAAGAGATACTGGCAAATCTCCACAAAGCCCTCAGATTGTGCCAAGACAGCATTTGGAAGCTGTGGGGCTTATTTGAATTCTCATGTATGCCATTTGGGCTTAATGGGGCTGTGGCCACTTTTCAAAGACTGATGGACTCACTACTGGCCCCACATGCAGCCGCCTATATTGACGATATAGTTATCTTCACAATGGATTGGGCACCGCACCTCCATACTCTGAAGACCATCCTAGGGGAACTAAGAGTGGTCAGGATGATGGCTAACCCTAAGAAGTACAAACTTGCCAGGCAAGAGATCAAATATTTGGGGTTCTGCATGGGACGAGGGATAAAATCAAGCCCCTAAAGGACAAAGTTGAGGTGATACGATGCTTCCAGGAACCACATAATCAACAGCAACTACAATCATTCCTGGGGCTCATCAACTATTATCATAGATTCATATCACACTTTGTAGAGCTAGTCAAACCCTTAACAGATGCTTTACAAGGAAAATCCTCAAGGACCCCACAATGATCTCCAGAGATATGTGAGAGTTTTGAAAAATTAAAGGAGGCACTGTGTAAAGATATAGTGGTACATACCCCTGATTTTGCAGCACCTTTATCTTGCAAATTGATGCATCAAACAGCACACTGGGAGCCATTCTGCTGCAACAATGAGAAGAGCACCCAGTAGCATTCACTAGTCATAAGCTTAACTCAGTGGAGGTCAGGTATGCGACTATCAAGAAGGAATGCTTGGCGATACACTGGGCAATGGAGTATTTTAGATATTATCTGCTAAGTTGGAGTTTATAATAGTAATGGACCATGCCCTATTGCAGTGATTATCAAGGTCTCACTTAGAAAATGCTTGTATAACCCACTGGGTGCTGGCCCTACAGTTGTTAAGTTTATGATAATACACTGTCCCGGCAAGGACAACTTTGTTGCCAGCACTGTGCCAGCTTCTCAAACATCTGTCAATCAGACTGGGCAGTGGCCGGCTGATGACATCAGCTGTGGCTGCCACCATGGGAGGTTTAAAAACTTTGGCAGAAGCCAGGTGCTGAAGGAACAAAGGAGGCGATGCGCGAAGCTTGCTGGGGTGCAACCCAGACAGTGCAGGTTCTGCCACGATGCTGATCCACCAGAGGTGAGTGGGAGGAGTGTAAGGGAGCCAGAAGGGACTCCCCCATGCAGAGTTCCCAGAGAAAGGTTTTGGTGCTCTGTCACTGCCTTGGGAGCTCTTAATCATTACAACCATCCTCGAACCCACGGAGAGTACAGCAGTTCCAGGCCCAGTGAAGGGACAGAGCAGGACCCAGGATCAGGGACGAGTGCCAGGCTGCAACTACAAGCCTGCACTTCACACTGAGGCTGATGGGAGGCCATCAGGGGCTGGAGCCAGTAATTGGACGTGATGGCCTTCATGGTTGGCAAGTGGACTGGGGTGTAGGGGAGGCAGAACCCCAGGACCAACCGCACCAAGTCAGTGAGTATTACCATTTGTGGGACAGAGCAGGGAACACCTTTGAACCCTTCCTTTAATTACATTTCCATCAAATCGTGACAGGAAAGTCACGGTGCCTGGCCTAAGAAACGGAGATACTCACAACACCAACTGAGGGTGTCACAACATCTCAAGTCTTTTACATATGTAACAGAAAGTTGGTATCTTATTTCTGATCTCTCTGATATCAATTATTTCTTAATCACCTCTGCAAGTATTTAGGGCTAGGGTTTTTTATTATTATTTCCTCCCCTCTACCTGATCAGTCTGCTTATGTTTTCTGTACTCCATGACTCAAAGTGTATTTCAAAGAATGAATGAAATGTGATTTAATGAATGTGTATTTAATTGCAAGCATTCTGATTGCCTGGTTATTATATTTTTTTTCCATCTCCCTTGTCTCCCTGTACACTATCATAACAACAAGTTAAGAAAACTTCACTTTCTTCTCCTTAAATAAAGGTTATATCACAAAGATAACTCTAAAGCACTTGTTTAACCTTGAAATGTGTTTAATCCCAAATTAGCATCTTCAAGATGAGACATATTGTACTAACAAGATACTGATGGGCAATGATTTATTAATAGATTTCAAGTTAAGAATATTTTGCCCTAAAAGGTGAGGCATTTATGAAAACTTGTACATTTTTCCCTACTTTACTCATGTATAAATATTTTAGTCCATAAAGAGACTCAGAGCCTTCTATTCCAATCATTGGCCATTAACTTCTAGTGCTAAATTTTTTATACATTCAAAATCTAGATGGCTCAAAAATTATGTATTTACATATACAAAATACTGCTTTTCAAAGTGTGCACAAAAGGTGAGGTGAAGTTCACCCTGGCTTTTTGACTGAAGAGGTTTTGTGAGAGTGACTACAAAGCAGTTGATGCCCAGCAACTACAATAACAGTCCCTGAGCTTTAATAATATGAACCAGAACCCCTGCATATTCCTTTCATTATGGCTCTGTAACTGGTCATAACATTTTCCAGCCCCTTTCTAGGCCCAGCTATGTAGTTCAGTGATCATCTGTAATTTCCAGTCAGATGCATCATACTTTCCTCACATGCAGGAATAGTATGTTCTGTTACTTAGATTGCCTCCAAGATTTATTGCTAAGAACAACCACACCATCTGTTGGAAATGCCTGCTTATTTCTTACTTTTTTCATGTGTTTGTATTTAGTAGAGAAAACCAAATCTGTGATACATTTAAACTTATGCTGTGTCATAAAATGTAACCCAGATCCAGGAACCCAGAACCATTGTATACAATGGTTTCTACCCATGGACCCAACTTCATTAAAGTCATTGTAAATTCTGAATGATCCTGCTGAAATCAGATCCTTAGCAATGTATGAGAACATATCTGAGGCCAGAATCTGATCCATTATCTATGAATCAGCAAAGGAGAAATATTGCATTTGAAAGCAATTAATCTGGAAGAATTGAGAGAAAAACTATAGAGGGTGGGTGATAAATAAATAAGTAAGCAAGACCTGAAACTATGTAATGTACCAGTCACTGATTGCAGCAATACTGCAAGATCATATAAAAAGCATGCAGTTTAATTTCAGTAGAAATAAGATAACTGTTTCTCCAAGGGCCTGATACAAAACTCACTGAAGTCAAAAGAAAGACCTCCTACTAATTTCAATATACTATTGCTCAGTGTCATGTTGGAGTGGACAGATAAGAAAGTATGTGCATTTTAGAACATGAACCTCCTAAAATTAACTTTGTCACAATAGCCACCATTCTGCTATAATTGACACTACAGGACCTAACTTCCTCATAGTGCATTAGCAATTTACATGCTGAAATCTACATTGCTGCTAATGAAAATGATGCATTTAAGTCAACCCCTACCTGCAGAAAACAAACCTCTGGTTTTTTGCCAACTGATTGTATCTTTCTTCTTTAAGAAAATTACTGTGCTACGTGCTTGTAATACATCAACAGTATAACCAGACATGGGCAAATGAGGCTCTGGGCACCTACCTAGGGGAGTGCAAAGATAGTAGCTTCTGCAGCTGCCAGCTCAGTTGCTACAGCCACTACATCAAGCCTGATCCTTGCTACCACCACCACTGCCCAGGGTGCAGAACTCAATTGTGATACTTCTGTGACACATACCCCAGTTGGACACCCCCTCAACTTCTAATTGAAACAAAATAAGCTCTTAATAAGAGTCTTTTCCATACAGCAAATTTCTGTAAGAAAGTTGGCCAGCAGGTTGCTGTAATCAAGAGACAGTTTAATATATTGCAATTTCTATGCCAGAATCCTTGAAAGTGTTTTTATATCTGTACGATTCGCTCCAGTTTCAACTTCCTCTCCTTGTCTTGCTTTATTTGATACCCTCACAGTCTGATAAAATCATCAGGTCTCTGGATATGGAGAAGCAATCTTTTCTAGTTTGATTAAGTGCATAACGTAATGCCATCAGCTGCACTAGGGTGAGGAATAAAAATGTAGGCTAACTGGAAGTCCAAGTCAGCGTGAGCCACATCGATCTCTAAAGCAGTGCCATGAGGCTTGAATAAGTAATTACATATTAACAGTTTGCCTGCAATAACCTGCAAATTTCCTGTAGCTAGCAAAGTAACAGTAGAATTAACGGTAGGGATAAAAATCCCTGCAATATCACTTTTTTAATATTTGGAGTGCTCGGTTGGGGAGAGGGATGGAATTGGGCACAAGTGTTGGGAAGTCCAAATGAATCTGAGGCATTCCTTAATAAAATTAGGAAATTTTTAATAAGGAATGTCTCAGATTCGTTTGGACTTCCCAGCACTTGGGGGATAATTGAAAGCACTGAGAAGAATTCACGTTGGTTGTATCCAGCTTTAAAAAGGCAACAAAACCCTCTAACTACAGTGCTAACTACAGGTTATTTAAATACTGGAAGTGAACCGCTAAGCAAATATAAACTATGCCTCAGAAATGAACAAAGGAGTGCTTTAATCTTAGCCAAATGGTGTGCACCATCACCTACTGTATCAGGAAATCAGTTACAGCATCAAGAGCAAATTGATAGAGAGGCTTCTGAATCTAATCTGAAATTAGATTCAGGCTTTAGATGGTGTTAGGGACATTATCTTTGATACATTCCAGTATCAAGACCTCAGTTTGACATCTGCATTCAAATTGTGAACAAGGTGGTGTCAAATAGAAAAGGAGCTCAGTTTGCTAATCAGTGAAAAGATTCAGTAAGGGTCACAGGAGAGCTAAGGCAAAACTAACTCTCAGAACTGCTACAGAAATAAGGTTTTAAAATAAAGGGGCATAAGGAATCCAAGCAGCACTGAAAAATCCATGACTCCAGTAACATGGCACTAAAAAAATGTAATGTGTCATGCACTCGGCCCCCTGAAAGCACTCTACAGCTGTGCCATGACACACATGCACAGCTGCAGAGCACTTTAAAAGTGGTCGATCACATGATAAATTAACCCTCATCTAATGAGGAATCAGATGAAGGTGCTCCAAAGCAGAGCACCTTAGATGACTTCTGTCAATCTCGGTGCACAATCAGGGCTATCTATAGGAAGGGAGGGATGAGAAGGAAGGGGGAGAGAGGGAGGGGCTGGAAGTTTGCCCAGCCTGAACTGGTGAGGTGGTAAGTAGATTGGCACCCCACTGCCTCATGGCCCCCCTTCAGTTCCCTCCCCCTCCAGCTTAAGCTAGCCCATGGTTCCTTCTCCCTCCCTGCAGACAGCACCAGAGCTGCAGGAGAGGGGGCAGAGCTATGGCAGACAGGCCGTAGGCAAGCAGCTCCTCCATTGGTTTGGCTCCAAAGTGGAGCTTGATCCTACTTTTTCCCCTCCCCTTCCTTCCCCTCCCCTCCACCAACCCAACAGCAAGCATCTGTTGGGTTTGGTAGGGGGAGGTCGCTCTAACTCATGGCACTTTCTGTGAAGCACCATGAGTTAGTATGAGAAGCTGCAAGTCTCACATCATCCTAGATGATACTCATGCTCATTACAAGTGATGACTTACAAAGCCCAGCAGGCACATGCAGTTTCATCCAGGCATCTGCAGGTACCTCATCCATACAAAGGCTACGTACAAGTGCTTTCCTGGTGCCAGAGTGAGGCTTATTATCAAAATTATGCCCAGTTAAACTGTTTTCAGACCCAGTAAGAACCTGCTCTTTGGAATAAATGCTCACAAGCTACATATCTTAAATCATATTTCAGCTTTAGGCACTTGTGTAATAAAACATGGATCCTTTTAAGAGAGTGAAGCTGATTTTAAAAGTTCTGATGTGAACTTGGGGTCACAAAAGCTTGCACTCTATCTAACTCTCTGGAGAGAGCAGGCAGGGATCTTAAATATCTTATTTAGTTAGTCTGTTGTGGTGACAAACTACCCTGGCCAGGAGTGGGGACTGAATGGCTGAGGAGCTTGGCAGTGAGACATGAGGCCTTTTGCCATTCAATCAATTCAATCAACTTCATTTCCATTCAGCGACGTATGTCAGTCAGTCCAGTTCCAGTAGGCAGAGGTCCACATCAAAACTATCGCACTTACTGGCAGTTTCAATGGAGAAGGCAATAACTGATTAAACCTCCTTTCCTCCCTCTTCAACACAGGACTGAGGCACACTGGTGGGATGAAGTGGGCAGTCACTTACTGATACTGCCCCTACCACACATAGGAAATCAGAAATTAGTAGTGTATAAAGCCCAAAGGAACCATTTGATCTTCTATTCTTAACCGTACATAAGACAGACCATTGACTATCAGGCACTGAGCCCAATAACAACTTGTGCCTGACTAAAGTAGATCTTCTCAAAGGGGCCTGGGACAAAGCCACAATCTGCTCCCCACATATCCCTGTGACAGGCACTGACTCCACAGGCAGGGATGTGCAGGAAGTGGATTGTGGCTCTGCTTTGGGCCCTGGCCCTACACTGTCCCTGCCCTATGATCCAGATCCTGGCCCTGGCCTCAGCCTGCTGCCACATGCTGCTTCCTGCCCACCTGCAGCCCTATGCATCTGCCCACATGAGGACACCCTGCCCAGGGGAGTCCCAGGACAGTTTCCATGGGGACCATGCCTGCTTGCTCCATCTGGCACCTCTGGAAATGGGTGTGGAGTGGATGGGCTGGGGTGCCAAGGCAGCGGGACTGGGTCCAGTAGTGGCAGAGACACTAGTGGGGGCAACCAGAAAGAGCTGGTGTTACGGGGGCTGCCAGGAAACAACGGCCAACTGCTGCACTGTCCCTGCCCTGCCATACCCCTGAGGCTGGTAGGACTAGCCATACATGCCACAACCCAGGCTTGCCCCCACACTGTAGGCTGGACAGAACCCATCCATGAGCCAGACAGAATACACCTTGGCGGTCTAAATCCAGCCTAAGGGACATATGTTGCTCACCCATGCACTAGACCAGGATTACCTTCATACCAGATCTTAAGAGGATTTCAAGAATGCTGCAACAAGCATATGCCCACTAACCCCCCTATAGTAATTGCCAAACAAATGTTATTCTAATATTCCAAAATAACAGCTACATTTCTATCCTGAAACAAAGATGAAACGCATTCAATTTGGTATCATCAGAACTTTTTTTTGAACTTCCTGGACTATTCTGAGCCATCTGTTCCCTCCAGCGAGTGTACTGAAAAAACACAGCAACCTATTATAGAAACTCCCTTGAAAACTGGAGCACGAAGACAGAAGTCCTACTGTGTGGTGCTGTAGGAAATTGCAAGACATGCAGCTTTTCATATGGGAGATCCCCAGAGCACAAGCAGGGTCAAGGCTTCTGGGATTATGGGAGGAACCAGGGTTCAGTTAAACCACCAGCAGGCTGCCTCTCTGGGAGGCACAGATTTAAGACTGCCTCTCATCCACACCTCAGTTCTTCAGTGGCTTTCTTAGCATACTGAAAACCATATGTTTAGGAGTTTGGGAGTGGTTATCAAATCTGAAAGAGGCTTGACTAAGCTAATTATTACAGACAACCCCCGACTGCTGCCATATAAGCAGAAGTGCTGTTCCTAGAATCTTCCCACGCAAGCTCTCCAACAGTCTTGGGCACTTTTCAATGGGCACTTTCAGTCATCCCTAATGCCAATGACTGTACACATTTAATTCTCGGAATCAGTGGAGTGATAACATATGCAGCTTATAGTTCTAACTCCCTTCTGGAAATGTGAGCTCTTTAGGCACAGGTTTTTTACTACAAAGGGGAAGTTATTGCTGTGTAGGTGATTCCTGGCCCTGCTGAAATTCATCCATTTGACAGCAGCTGACTAGGCCAGGCCTAATGTTTTAGAAATAAGAAAATATATTTATCTTCAGCCTCTTAGAATTCTAACTGCCCCCTTTTTTTTTGAAGACTTAGTTCTCATATGTCTTGCATTCTGCAAAAGGGAGCAATAGGTCTCCCTGACACATGTAGTTTAACTCCCCTGAGCTTTTCTTATCAGAGATACCAGATCTACACCAAGAAAATGCATGCTTCCCAGCTTCTTTTAGCATTGCATTTCTGACACGCTAGTCTGTTTCCTTTCATTGGTCTTGTATAATTTGAAGACAAAGATTTTTCTGAATAATGAATGTTCAAAGCTTTCACTCCGGCAGAAATGAGATGAAAATTTCATTCTAAAAATAGGTAAAGATCAAAACCTCAGGAATAATAGAAAATTTTCCATGTAAATCCAAAGGGGAAGATTACACAGCTCTGAAAAGAGCAGTGAAAAGGAAGTGTGTATTAACAAACAATGGTTATCTGACCTCTGCATACTCTAAATCTTTCTGCCTTATGCTGCTGCATACTGCTCAAAACGCCTGTCCTTGTTACATGCCTATTATGAACACGAGTTGATTTGTACAGTATCTTAAAACCTAACAGGGAACTCGTTTGATGGATATTCTTTCAATGTTTCGCTACCCTAACGTCACATCCCACCTTTATGTAACATGTATTATTCAGTATTTCTGAGTTCCCATCAGAACATACAATTAAGAAAACAGTGAGTCCAGCAAGGGAATTTGTAGCTGCAAAATATCAACCTGACTCTCATTTCCTCAGAAATCCTAAAACTAAGGTCTATGGACCACTCTTGGCCTGGAGACACCTGAAGGCTGTCCTCAAGGCATTGACTAGTTCCTAGTTTCCAGCTACTGAGACGCACTGAAAGAATGTAAAAATGCATTAAACTTTTTCCAATATCATTTTTCCTTGTACGTTATTGCTCTGGTGGCCACAGGGGGGTCATGTGACTAAGAACAGGTGGGAAGGGTAGGCCATGCAAGAATCCCGAGATGAAGATCTTCAGACAAGGGAGAAAGCTGAAGAAGCCCTACCTTAGAACAATATCACAGGTCACTCAGAGAAGAAGTACGTCAAGACCAAAATACCCTAAAACATGTTTCAAAACTAAGAAAAACTGCATCTGCGAAATACAGTGATAGATCTAGTGCTTCAAGATAGCTCCTTTCTTATTCTGAGCATCTAGCTCTCTCAGCGGTTAAGTCTAAGAGTCTTGTGCTACTCAGCCCAGAGCCTTGTGAGGGAAGGAAGTGTTTTCCTATCTTGTATCAATAGCCTTCTGAACAGTAAGCGTCAGTCCCGTTTTCTCATACACCTTAGTGAAGACATTGACAATTGCTGGAAGGTCTACATCCAAGTGAGCTCACACTACAGCAACATCAGTGTACTGGAGCTTGATGATTTGGGGTGGTCTTGGTTTTGGCTAAGAATTAGCTGAGAGTAAACAGTTTACCATCTATTTGGTAGTTTAGCTCCACACTCCAACTGGAAACTTTTTGGTAGTCAGATACAGCTTCACAGCCAGAAATATTAAGACTTTAAAGTGTTGGAGCGATGATGCAGCCCTGGTTAACTCCTGTCCTAACTTCAAAGGGATCTGCAGTAAATCCATTACTGACAAAGTTTTCTAACAAC
>JAGPOW010002067.1:5725455-5737597 GCA_030014935.1 Caiman crocodilus
CTAGCTCTGGTAATTCAGAGTTACAGTGAGACCCTGGAGAACGCTGAGTATTTCCCATCGCTCAGAAGCCCTCTCTCACAGAAGGCTGACATCGACAAAGAAATCCAACATTGCCTTAAAAATGCAAGTGCAGCCTTCAGACGCCTGAGGAAATGGGTGTTCAATGATCGCAACATCAGATCTGAAACCAAGCTCATGATTTATCAAGCAGTCATAATCTCCACCATAATCTCCATCTACAGAGCTGAGACATGAAGAACACACAGGAGACATCTCAGGTCATTGGAAAAGTGCCATCAATGCTGCCTGTGGAAGATCAGGCAAACACCACAAGCATGGAGGTGACGATCATCTGACATTAATTTCACTAGGCCAGCCACATCATCCAGATGTCCGACTCTAGATTTCCAAAGCAAGTCTTATTCTCCCAGATCAGTCAAGGCATATGCTCAAGAAACGGACAGAGAAAGTGCTTCAAAGATATCCTCAAGGCCAACTTGAAAAAAAATGTAATATCAACATCAACTCATGGGAAACTATGACCCAGGACTGCCCCAAATGAAAGACAAGTCTGCTGCAAGGAGCTCATACATGACTTTGAACCCTTACGATGACAGCAAGAGGTGGAACGGTGGGAATGGCAGAAACAGCATGTCACAGGCCAGATCAAGGTTCCAGAGTCACCCACCCTGCCCTGCAACAGAGGCTGTTGATCCTGAATCAACCTTGTCAGCCATCTTTGGACCTGCAAAAGCAGGTAATGCAATCATGGAAGACAATCATCCTCAACTGTAAAGGACTGCAGATGATTCCTGGGATTGGGATAGTCTTTTCCTGTGCCTGGTAATAATCCTGCCAGTCCTTAATTTGGATTTTAAAACCCTTTTTTCTTTTTCTTTTTTTTCTTGTATATCCATCCATCCATCCATCCATCAGGTATTTTTTGGCAGGTTCCACAACATATTTATGGTTTGAATCATTGTTTTAACTGTACAGATTTAAGCCCCTGCCTTATTGTGAAGTTCTGAAACTGCTTTTGGTATACACCATATACATGTTTCACCAGTTTTAATTAGGACTTCTTCTGCCACGAAGCACAGGAATTTGGAGGACTAAACCAATTTGGGACCCCAGGAGCAAACATCCATAACAAAGCTGTATCTTGGTCCAAAACAGGAAAGATGGTCTCAGTTTGGTATTTTTAAATGAGCTATCTGACCCCTGGCCCCCATCCTTTCTGAGCCGGTAAATCAATGGCAGGTATTTTAATAGTAAAAGCTACCATTTCTCTTAGGAGATAGATGTGGAGACTGTTATTCTCAATATGCAAACAGCAAAACTTTTGCTGTCTTGAACATTTCTAAATTTTGCTAATTTAAAAAAAACACCTTTATTGAAAAAAATTCCACCCAGTGAACTCAGCTGCAAACCACTGTTTCTGGAAATTTATAAGTATATTAGTTTTCACATGCAAACAGTTATAAAGCACAAGCTTGATTTCCAGTAAGGCTACAAATGAACCTGCATATTTTTGCTACTTAGAAAATGGAGCAAACACCTTTGACCCACTCTCTTACTGCCAACGAGCTATAAAAAAAATCCAAATAGCTATAGTTCTGATCAGACCTGATGAAGAACAGCTTGCATTCAAAAGCTTGTTTAACTCTATCTCAACTATACAGTTGGTCCAGTAAGATATCACCCTAAGAAATCCTTCTCTTGCATAATTTCTGGACCATCATGACTTCAGCATCTCTCCTACATTACCATATCTATTTACATACCTTCAAACATATGTCCAGTCTTTAATGGACTGGGTGTACACTGTGATAAAGAATAGGTGACCAAACGCCAGTATGTCTAAATAAAAGGTGACCAAACACCAGAACAATGTAAAACATGAGAGTGAATTATGTTCGAAGTGTGAGGGATTTACGATCACAGTGTTAATGAGGCGTGTGGCCGCACGGCCGGCGATCACAGTCTCCTGAATGAAAGTCAGCAGACACACAGGGCACGTTCTGATTGGCTCTCTAGCCTATAAAAGGGGAGAAATTTCTGGAACCAGCATGGGACCCACACGACACTGGAGAGGCCTGATCACCCTTTCCAGAGATCCTGCGTCCACGATATCCCTTCCCCCTGGACGCCCCCATCACGACCAAATACATCATTCAGATGTGTGTAGAGCTCTCGAGTTCCCCGTAAGTTTGGTCTTGAAGCTGTTGTAAAGGGAACTGCTAGTGCAAAAGTGTGAGTAAAGCATTTATTTGTTACCCGGTGCATACACTGTGTACATCGACAGTGCGAGTCTGTGTACTTCGACGGTGTGAGTAAAGTCATCTTAATTGCAGCTATAACGGAGTTGCCTGCACTGTGTGCATTGACAGTGCGAGTCTGTGTACTTCGGCAGTGTAAATAAAGCTATTTCAGTTTAACCAGTACGTGTCTGTGCCTAATTCTGCTCCATCGGTCGAAGTACCCACCTACCCTCTGGGCTCGTGGCCACAGCCCTGCCAGCTATACTCAGCCCCCGCATACACTAACTAATGCTAGCTTGAAGGACTGGTACTCTAAATGCCATGAATAATTCAGTAGAGTAGCTCATATCTCCAGTTTACAGTAATTTCAGATAGCAAGTATAATGCAGAGTAAAAACAAACCAAAATCAAACTGTCAGTCTTGATTTTCTTTTAGAAGAGAGGTGGCTCTCCACCATTTATAAAGCACCATTTACAGTTTGGAGAAGTTTTCTCCCCCAAGCAAGGGGCGTGCTTGTCAGGGCTAACTGACTGTCACTGGTCCCCGAGAAAGAAATCATGTATCTTCTAACTAAAAGCAAGAAGTCCTCATTATTAATCAGTATCAATTAAGTATTTCTTTCCAAACAATATTTTGACCAGTAAGCATTCTCTCAGTCACATAATTTACACAATCTAACTAACACTTTTAGAACCTGACATCCTTTCTACTTTTATCTGTTTTCCTTTTCTGCTATTTCTAATATTAGATAGTATTAGATAGCAGTTTCAATCCATGTCGATGACTCTCTTACTCTACCCAAGCATAGTTTGTCTGTGATTATAATGAATGAAAGAAAAATACTGTAAAGCAGCCCCTTTCTAAACTTTCAGTGTTGTATAGATTTGTACTCACGTGTGAATGAGGAGGAAAGCAAGCTCAAGTTTTCAACATAATGATAAAGACAGCTGACACTGTGAATCAAATGTCTTTGTTACTTGGAATAGTTGCTCCTCGGGCAGTCAGTTAGCTGAAAACACGATATCCAAGCTTCAATAACGCTGCTGGAGATCAGTGTAATTATAACAGGGAGAACAACTGGCCTTGGGAGATAATGTTTTCCTAAATTTTTGTGGGCAAATCAAATAAGGTTCTCAAATCAGTCAGAGGTTGGCATCAGCACGGGTTTATAACTCCTTCTGTGTGCCCTGGGACACAAAATGACAAATGCTCCCAAACTCTTAAATTGCTGCATTTTACTTTTAAAGGGGTGAGCTTGTCATGTTCTCTCCCATATCCTTCAACATTCACATTTCTATATGGCAGAAGTCAAGAAGATTTGTGGATTAACACCTGAAAAGGATGAAGCATATGAAAAGGGATTACTAAACATTTCCCCTGCTCTAGTTCACAGGTAGATTCAAGAGCAGTTGTTTTCACAGTTAATTGTGAAAGACAAAATATTTCATACAGCACTAAATAAAGATTCAAACCAAGATGATCCCAAACCATACATCTCAGAGCAAATTGCTTGTTTTTTGGAGAGGATCTTGGATTTGAAGCCAAATCCATCTTGAAAGGCCCAGATCAAAACCAAACCCAGAAGAGGAGTATTTTCCTCTTTGGAAACATCTAAAACCTAGTGAGAAAAGAAAGAGGCAACATTCCTAATTAAAAAAAGCCGAACTTCTTCCCTTCTCTGGGCTCAGTGACAAACAGTGTGATCACTGCAGACCATCTAACAGACACAGTAACACTAGCTCTTCTCTGAGACAACAGGCTAGTCCTAATTGGCAAACCTTCAAATTTTGATAAGATAGAACACAGTTAAGTTATAAGCAGGAATCATGACTAACGAAAGGCTGTGTGCTTATGTGCAGTACAGGGAAATGATTTGTTGGTCTTGATCCAGTTCCCCCGTTGTCCTCATTCCCATCATGGGGACAGCAAAGGAAGGGCAAGGAGTGTTGGGGACGGCACAGAGAAGCGTCACTTCCAGCCTGCTGCCAGTTCAAGCCATCTTCTGTTACATATCCTGTGGTGTCTACTGCTCAGTTTTCAGAGAGTAAACTATTGTTTAGACAAACAGCATCTTACAGCAAAAGCTACAGGGGCCAGATCACACTTAGGGATGGACTGATTGACATGAACATGCAAACTGACAAAAAAAATAAAGCCTGCATTTCTCTTTGGCAGAGAAGCCCTAGATAAATACACAGCATTTCGATTTCTACTTGCCAGGTTCATTCTACACATCATGTCTCTGGAGCTTAAATATCCAAACTGAAATCAGTATTGAGATCGACACTACCCACGTCTGACAGAGCATAATGCACAAAACATACTGGTGGAAGGAAGCAGAGGATTTTGTGCTCAATTTCTCCTGCACCATACAGATGGTTTAAGCCCTGCTACCAAATATACCTGCACTGTTTTGGGTGGGTACTACAGTACAGAAAATGCTGCAGCAATATTTACTTACACCCTTCTATCTCTATCCATGGGACAGGAGTCATCTTGAGAGACCAAAACTTCATAAATGCTTGTGTTCTAGCATTTTCCAGCCAGAATAAGAGCCCATGGGCATGTCCAGATAAGTGTGGACATTTGGTTCCCAAGGGACCGGCAGTCACAGCACAGCTCCAGGCAGCCTGGCTCCCCTTTTCAGCAGTGCATGCTGCCTGAGTGTGTGCTGCCGAGTTTTGTTTTGTTTTTCATGTGGGTTTTTTTCCAGGGACCATGCTTATCTGGATGCACCCCATGAGAGCTACTGAACACCATGAAATAAGTGCAGTTTTCAAGCTGCTCTGAATCTGCATAAAGGCTATACTAATCCCTGGTAACCACATGGAGAGCTAAGATGTCATATCACCAGTTGTATGGACCTAGTTAAAGACAACTTTAAAATAGCTTCCAGCTGAGTCCAGCACTATAGACTACACTGTTTACCCAAACAGCAGCAAAGTTCCATTAGGCATTCTCCAAAGTGGTGCATTTGCAGTGATGAATAGAGTAGACTTTCAGTCTGAACTAAAGATTTAACATTCAGGCACCAGCAGGAAAGTTTAGGAACTTTAGATTAGTGCACTGTGATGCATCTGGCATCCAAAAGACAGAGAAGTAGGAAAGAAAAGCGGTTTAACTACAAACAAGAAAAAGGAATCTAATTCTGCTTGGCTAGATGGGAACAATTGCTGAACTGTAAACGTTACAGGGATGATTTTCCTCACATTTAAACTGATGTGAACTGGGCATAAAGCCACTGAAGTCAACAGTGTTATACTAGTATAAAACTGAGGCAGTAAATGAGAGAAGCAGGCCCTAGCCATTTCATATTGCTTTTTACATATACATATATAGCAGGGGCAGGACAATACGTCCCGTAGGCCACATCCGGCCCACCAAGCCATTCTATCCAGTCTGCGGAGCCCCTAAAAAATTGAGTAAATTAATATTTATTTGCCACAGCTCCCTGTGAATGCTGACTGGAGCCAGGGGCAGTAGGACCCAGAGGGAGCCCTCAGCAGGCTTGAGCAGCCCAGCCCTGCCCATCCCCAGCCATTTCCCTGCTTTCCTGCCCCTGCCCTGCTCCAACAGCATAAGTCTGTGGCTCCTGGCTGCATCCCCGGACCACAGAGCATGGGACTGCACTGATAGGGGTGTGTATGTGTGTGTACATGTGTGGGCAGGCACAGGGGCAGAGTGCAAGTATGTTCCACACACGCGCGCGCGCACGCACACACGCACCTCCAAACACATGCACCTACGCCTCCCCTTGCAATGCTATACACAAACCCCAGCCACACTCCCTTCATACCCACAGCCCCCACAAATCTATACCCACCTCCTCACGACATACAAAAATAAGACTTCATTTTAAGCTATTGTGCAGTCACCTCTGCATACACTACACAAACGCATGTAAATCAGGACAAAAATGTTTTTTTAAATCAAATTAATGAAGGTTGTAGATGATTACTTTTTAGAATATAACTTGGTATTTTTCTGGTTCTGAGATGGCAAAACCCCTTTCTGAAAGGAGTATGTCCGGGGGGCAAGGGGAGGGACTTCTGGTGGCAAACATCAGGGGTTAGGGGGTGGGACTTCTGGTCATAAGATGGCGACCAAGGGGCAGATCACTTGTCAAGGAGCAGGGCTACCTATGCAGCCCTTGACAGCTTGCCAAAACTTAATAAGCAGCCCTCCACCTGCAATAAATTGCCCACCCTTGATATATAGGCTGGATCTTTTCCACACTGGTCCATAAGCCTGGAGAGGCTGTTTTCTTGGGGACAGAGCCAGGGATTCCTGGGTTCCATGCTTTGCTCTACCACGCACTCACTGTAGAGTCTTGGGCAAATCGCTTCAGCTTCTCAGTGCCTTGCACACCCCACCTAACCTAAACTCTGAAAGGAATGTAATCAGTCAGGGCTAATGCTAAGGGCTTTCTTACACCTTAGGCCAGAGGCAGGCAGTTATTTCAGGTGAGGCAGGCAATTATTTCAGGTGGAGGGCCGCTTACTGAGTTTTGGCAAGCCATCAAAGGCTGCATGACAGGCAGCCAGGGGCAGATAAATATGAATTTTGTAAATTTTTAGGGGCCCTGCAAGCCAGATAGAATGGCCTGGTGGGCAGCATCTGGCCCACAGGCCGCATTTTGCCCACCCCTGCCTTAGGCTGTGAGCCACACACATTTTGATGAGCACTAGTGCTAACATGGAGTTTGGAGCAGGCACATGCTTCATCTAGAAACCTTATCTGGTTATCCCTCATTAGCACAGCTGTGACTTGCCACTAGAGGCCTGGTGATCAGGGGCAAGACCAAGAACTGTAGCTGTGACTCGCCATGACAGGGCTGATGAGCCAGGACAAGGGTAAGAGAGATCCTGGGCTACTGCAGGACTGGAAGCCACACCGTAATGGAACAGGAGCTGGGTAATGCAGATCAGAGATGATTCTGCCCTAGAGTGGCATAACTTTGAGCTGCATAATAAGTGTTTAAAACCACATTGAAGTGTTAATGTGTGGACAATCCATGGGTTAAGAGTTCTAGGAGCCACCCAAATTACTGTGCAACAAGGCCCCAAAGCAGGGGCAGGCAAAATATGGCCTATGGGCCAAGCCCACAGGCACCCACCAATTAATTATACCCTGCTCAGCCAGTATGCTTCAATCCACTTTCATGGTTGGAAAGGCCTGCCCCAGCCAGCACGCAGCTTCCAAGTGGGGCTGCTGCTGCCACTGCTGCAGCCACCAGGGGACCTGCTCAGCTTCCCCAGTGTCCAGCAGTTCCTACTTATCTCTCTGCTGCAGCACTTGCTCTGGGCAGCTGGTAGGAAAGTGGAGGAGAGGAACTGCATGCAGCTGGGTAGGGACCACAGGACTGGCTATGCAAGCACTTGAGTATAAAACAAAAGCTCTGTGACAAGACGACAACGCCCATGGTAAACATGCTGAAGCTGCAGTTTTGCCTTCTGACCCTCCAACTTCAGCAAGATGCAAAGCAAAACCCCACTGATGTCATTTGGGATCTGCACAATTATGAGGGTCCAGCTGAGCAGCTCAGGTCAACCAGATCAGGTCTCATTCATGTTCTTTCACGTTCTCAATCATCTCGTCAAATTCTATGGGACTGGATGTAGAAGTGACTGAGCAACATCCACAGCTTACATTTTGCTAAATTCAGACTAGATTAATATAAGAGTCTGTTTTTGCCTCAAAATCTATAAATCTCAGCCACTAAATTACTGTACAAGTCTTGTAAGGAACTGACTCTTTTTAATAATGGAGACAATCTCAAGTAAGAAAAATATGCGATAAGAAGAGATTTTTCTTTATTTCAGCCGATTTCTTTAATCAACCTAACTGAATCAGAAAAACCTTCTTCCATCCCTCAAGCTTCCTCTTTTAAATGAAAAACAGGGGCCTATTCAATGATCCAGTACCGATATCAAAAGCATTCACTGAAAGTTAATAATTGTGCCTCTCAGTCATTTTTTCTACATTTTTTCTACTAGTTCAGCTGTTGGTTCTTGCAGTCTGGCAAACTGCAGCGTATCACTTTGACCAAAATATCTCATTAAAAAAAAAAAGGAGGAAGAAAGAAATTTTCTTTTCCCTCTATTTGAAATTTAATTCCACAAAAAAAATTCTTCTTTCCCCTCTAATACTTGTTTTGCTATCTGTTTAACCACAGACCAAGGCACAGAATCTTCACATAACTTCCTGAAGCAGAAACACATAGCCAATACCCAAGTGCAGAAGGTTAGTAACTCAGTATCAAGTAATACAACGTTGTAAATCAGTCAATAGGGCAAAGGACTCCACTGCTCACTGGTCTTGTGGAATTGATTATCTGAACAGTAAAGAAGATTAATTTTTTTGAGAACCAGACAGAGCAGTTATTGTTTGGGAGCAGGAGGAGTGGAGTTTTCTTGTCATGTTTAGCAGAGGAATCATCATCCATAGCCAAATATAAAACAGAGTGTAGAACTAGGTGGACTAATTCCAAACAGCTACATCATAGGGCCTACTCTACATTGGATACATGACTTAATGTAATCTGTGGCTCAGAGGAAATGATTACTGCAATAAGGACTCTTAAATTCTGCTGTAGGGTGGTAGCGAATTCTGCAGCAAAAGCCCTATGACAGCATGAAATCCTGAGAGACTTCCACAAACTACAATTGGTATTGAGAAATATGCATCATTGGGAGTGCGTTTATATCAACTGTTAATTTTTAGAACTTCTCCTTGTGCATAGTGATGTCTGCCTCCATTTCAAGCTCCTCGCCTACAAGTTGGAGTTGAAGTGGGTGGACAGGTGGGGTGGAGGTTGAAGGGTAAGTGAAGAGATGAGCACAGATCTGCCTACTCTGCTAAGAGCAGAGAGAGGTTTACCTCCCCTGCTTCCTCCCCTCTTCCCCTTACTTGGTGGAGAGGGGCAGGGAGGGGGGTAGAAAGAAGAGTAGCACTTCACAAAACTCCTTCTCTTGGCTTGGTGTAGTTCCCTCCCCACCACCCATTTCAACTGCTGAATTGAAGGTCTTGGCTGGCAAGTTTAGGGTCATTCTCCAAGCCTGTGAGAGCAGTCTATCTTTCCTTCCAAAGGCTGCTCTGGAGGTGGCAGCAGCAAGTGTCAGTGAGAGGACAAGGAAGAGGACACTAATGAAGTGGGCCACAGAGGAGTGGTAATAGTAAAGAAAATGAAAAATTTAAGAGGTTGGCATACAAAAGACTTTAGAGAACATCCTGGCCTCTCCTAGAAGGTTCCAACTCCAGGAGGATCAGTCCGTACCCAGAGGAAATAGATGTCCCAAGTGCAGATTTCAGGGTGAAAGTCTGAATTTTTAAGAAGCACCTGGAAGTTCAGGCACCAAGCTTGAGATTCCCTAGGCCTGGCCTTCATAGAGATGCTGAGCATACGCTGTTTGAAGCATTAGGGATGCTTGCCCCTCTGAAAAATATGTGGGCATCTTTAAAAATGTATGTCTTGCTACTTAGCCAGAAGAACAGGAGACCAGAAAGTCCTTTGTGGCTTTGCTAGCAAGCTCTTCCACTTTGGGACATGCAGAGAAAGGTGCAAGTGGCAAACAACAAGGCAGGCAGGGAGTGCCTCTGAAGCAAAGGAAAGTCAGCAGAAACAATCACAGCTGGGCAAATAAGGCATGAGGATGTCAAACCCTCAACAATTAGAGAAAGTATCTATTGTCGTTCTAATAATTGCCTTTCAAATCATTTAAAATCCAGTAAGTTTGTATTGTAGCCATAAACAATGTGCATGAATTCTAAATACCCGTGTTTTGCTGCCCCCCACAGGGGCCACTGCTCCCCCACAGGTCGAGGCTACCACCCCCCCTCGCAGGGCCCACCCCTGCTTGCTCCCCCAGCCCCCAGATTGCTGCCCCACCTGGCCCCATCCCCTGCTTACACCCCTACCCCAGCCTCCAGCACTTTAAAAACAAAACATTTAAAAGCCTGTACTCACCACAGTAGCAGGGGCTGTGGGGGCTTTGGGGCCTCCTGGCAGAGCCCCCCCCCCCCCCATGCAGCATGGGCCAACAGGGCCAGGGCCGGGTCTTCTGCAGCTGTCAACTGGCCTTGTGTTGTGTGGGCTGGCCCCAGTGACCCTGACAGCAGCTGCTCCTGCCAGTGAGTGCAGTGGGGGGGGCATGGGTTTGTTTGGGTTTTTTTTTTAATTGCCAGGATGCTGGGGCCCAAAGAGGCAATGATCGAGAGGGGAGCATGGGGGATAGGAGGAACTGGGCCAGACAGGGCAGGGATCGGGGGTCAGGGGGAGGTGATGGATGGAGCCAGGCAGGGAAGGGCATGGGGATGGCTGCTACCAAAGCATCCCTGCGGAGGACTCAGCCTCCAGTTGCCACAGGGCAAGGTCCAGGGCCATACCCTGCCCTGCTTTTTTCCACTGTAGTGTTTTTTGACCCCTGGGTATCCTGGGATCTAATTTTGCACCCACGCTGCAAGTTTGCAGCATGAGGAACGTTTTCTCATTTCTGCACGTGCCTCTTGCACATGTGCACTCATCTGGATGCACCCTGGGAGTCCAGCCTTATTGCTACTGTACTACAAAAAATTCAATAATGAATGAAAATAAGGAAATCTTGAGGTGGGCACAAATCCGGGGACATCCTAACACAGCTGCTCTTTCCCATCACAGCTTTGCACTACTAAGACGTATGGTTTCCCACCATGACAATAATTTGTTTTTATCATAACATCTCTGTAACCCACTGGGAGTAAAAGATGCTTCTCTCTTAGAAGTCTTTAGAAAGAGAAATTATGAATGTTCGTTATGGTTTTAGGCAATAACACAAGGATTGGCCTACAGAGGAAAAAAGCCTTTGAATTCCTCAAAGTAGAAACCTGCGCTAAAGTATATCACACACAATTTTGTTTGGATTTGGTGCCTCAGAGATAACCTGACTCTCCTTTAAGACAACACAACGTTGAATGCTTATGATAACAATTTGGCACAAGAGTAATAAACCAGAGTGTGTATTTAATAACTGTTCTCTGAATACAGGGACTTAGGAGCCTCTAGGCAACAGAATGATGTATTAGATGGATGGTAAGATGTAAATGCAACAGTAAAAAACCCAGAACAGTGTGTTTTAGGAGTCATAAAGCAGTCTGAGTTGATTATGTCAATATGACCTAGGCCAGGGGTAGGCAACATTTCTGGCCAGAGTGCCAAAAACCCCCACAATGTCTACCTTGTAAGGTGCCAGAATGCTGCCATGCCGGGGGGGGGGGGAAACAAGGGGGAAGGTTGGACACGGCAGGACATACGGGGGGGGGGAGAGGGGGGTCCATGGCAGGATATACTGCATACAGCTAATAATGATAAATGCTTTTTTTTTCCAGTAAACATCAGGTTTTCTAAAAATTCTAAACCTAGTGACAATAAATAAAAAAACTTCATATACTACCTTATGTTTTGTTAAGCATGCTGTGATCAGAGAAAAAATTGGAGAGAGAAAGAAAAAAAAAAAAGAGAGAAAAAAGATGAAAACAAAAGATAAAAGAAAAAAGTAGAAAGAGGAAAGAAAGAGAAGAGAGAAAAGAAAGAGAAACAGAAAGAAGGTATGCCCCTTGCCACCCATGTGTCTGACTGCTACTTTCGACCTGAAAGGGTGTGGGCAGTGGGGTCCCGCAGGACTCGGTCCTTGGACCGATTCTCTTTAATGTCTTCATCAGCGACTTGGACGAGTGAGTGAAGTGTACTCTGTCCAAGTTTGCAGATAACACAAAGCTATGGGGAGAAGTGGACATGCCATAGGGCAGGGAACAGCTGGAAGCAGACCTGGACAGGTTGGACATATGGGCAGAAAACAACAGAATGCAGTTCAACAAGGAGAAATGCAAAGTGCTGCACCTAGGG
>JAGPOW010002067.1:5737697-5791435 GCA_030014935.1 Caiman crocodilus
ATGGGCAGAAAACAACAGAATGCAGTTCAACAAGGAGAAATGCAAAGTGCTGCACCTAGGGAGGAAAAATGTCCAGCACACCTACTGCCTAGGAAATGAGCTGCTTGGTGGCATGGAAGTGAAAAGGGATCTTGGAGTCCTAGGGGACTCCAAGATGAACATGAGCCGGCAGTGTGACGAAGCCATCAGAAAAGCCAATGGCACTTTAACGTGCATCAGCAGATGCATGACGAACAGATCCAAAGAGGTCACATCCATAGATACTTCCCCTCTATCGGGCGCTGGTCAGACCGCAGTTGGAGTACTGCGTGCAATTCTGGGCACCGCACTTCGAGCAGGATGTGGATAACCTGGAGAGGTTCCAAAGAAGGGCCACTCGTATGAGTAAGGGCTTGCAAAGCAAGCCCTACAAGGAGAGACTAGAGAACCTGGACCTTTTCAGCCTCTGCAAGAGAAGGTTGAGAGGTGACCTTGTGGCTGCCTGCAAGTTCATCGCGGGGGCACAGAAGGGAATTTGTGAGGTTTTATTCAGCAAGGTGCCCCCGGGGGTTACAAGAAATAATGGCCACAAGCTAGCAGAGAGCAGATTTAGACTGTACATTAGGAAGAACTTCTTTACAGTCAGAGTGGTCAAGGTCTGGAATGGGCTCCCAAGGGAGCTGGTGCTCTCCCCTACCCTAGGGGTCATCAAGAGGAGGTTGGATATGCACCTAGCTGGGGTCATCTAGACCCAGCACTCTTTCCTGCCTATTTAGGGGGTTGGATTCAATGATCTATTGAGGTCCCTTCCAACCCTAACATCTATGAATCTATAGATGTGGCTCAGGCCTGCTGGTCTAGGACAGTGTCCAGTGGAGGGAGGTAGCAGCACCCCAGCAGCAGCCGCCAGGGCTGGGATGCTCAGGCCTCCCCGATGGTCCCAGAGCAGGGGGAGCCTGGGCCCAAGGCTGGGATGGAGGGCCCGACTAGGGCTCAGGCAGACAAATGCCCTGTCCCATCGAGGCAGAGGCAGCACCAGGGTGCTGAGTGCTAGGGCTGGGGCCTCAGGGCAGGGTCTGGACAGGCCAAGAAGAAGCAGGCACAGGAGGCGGCACCATGGGCAGGCTGGTGCAGCTGGACCCCTGGGAAAGTGACAACCAGAGAAGAGCAGGGGCTGGGCAGGAAGCGGGGGATGCCCTGGGGCCACCTGCCCGCAAACTAAGGCCATGGCAGGTGAGCAGGGGTGTCCAGCAGCATTTGAGGTGGGGCCCACATAACTCTGTAGGGATGGGCTGCAGCTGCCCTGCCTACAAAAGGATGCCACCTGCCCAGGGCAGGACACTGGGCTCAGAGGGCTCCCAGCTCTGGGCTTGGCCTCCCTGCACACTGGGTACAGTGCAAGCAGGATGGAGCTCTCCCTGCTGCAAGGACCTGGCCAGGCTTAGGTTGATACAGTACAAATCACTGAAACAATTAAAAAACACTTAATATGCACCATTCCAGAAAGTCCAGTAAGCCTTTGATAATCATAATACTGTTCTTGCTGTAGTGTTTTTATACAGCAAGCTGGGTTTTATTTCCTACTCTACTATGGACTCTTTGTGTGATCTTGGTAGATCACTGAACCCCTATGCATCCATTTCCAATCTATGAAATGAGGATTATATTTCTGTTCTGCTACCCCTTCATCTGTTTTGCCTGTTTGGGTCAGAAACCCTTTCAGCTGTGTTAACTCACAAGGTTATAGTAAGGATGTCTGTATTTGATACTTTGTTTGGTTTTTAAATCTCAGGGTTCTGAAATTGTGAGAATTTCTGCTTTCCTCAAAATAAATTTAAGAAGATTTAAGCAAAGTTTCCAAGCTCAAAAATGATAAAGAATCCCCCCCCCCTTTTTTTTTTATAAAAATATATCACGTGATTTTAAGCCACTGTCATGACAGAGTCATGGATTATTATTTTTGAAAACTCAGGGTTTATAATTCTTCTCTGAAGCGTGTTTGAACAACACATGCAGCATACGGGTGCTTTTCTTTCCACAGAGACTTGTGGGCATTACTGTATTACACATAAGAAAGGCCATTTGTAAACGGCTTGAGATATTCAGAGGGAAAGCACCATAAGAAGAATCATCCTTATTTATACATATCTTGTTATAAGAAAATAAAGCTCTTCAACTTCCCTGTAATAAATTATTTCACAGGAGAAAAAGAACTGAGAAAAAAACTATAACACAAGGGTAGAATAGGAACACAAATGACACTGCCTTAAAAGCCTTTTTTATATTTAAACTAGCACAATATATGATGTGGGATATAAAAACTTGGAGCGCAACCAAGAAATTTGTGAATGGCTTCAGAGCCCTTTAGAATCAGTAAATTTATAAATGTTATTTGTTTATGTTCAACAGGGCGGGGGATTGGTTGGCTGGTTGGTTGTTTTGTTTTAATTCCTCCTGCTTTGTCTCCTTACTGTTTTGACATGGTGACATTGAAAAGGAAGTGCTCCCTTCTACTGCAGGATCTAACTACCTACTCCAAGTAAGGACCTGATTCAGCCTCAAGGTGCTGCGCTCCTTCTGAAAAGTGCCTAGCACCCTCTTAGGTTGGAAGCAGTCAGACCTTTGCTGGACCAAGCCCTGAATGCTGTCTGACTGATTGTACACAAGAAAAATAACACGCGAACACCAGAGGGATGTGCTGGGCTAGGGGAGGGTGTGCAGTCAGGCTGACCCAGCTTTCCACAAGCTGGGAAGCTGAAGCATGAAGAACAGGAAACACCAAGCCTCTTTTCTTTGAACATGCAGCAGCAAACCTGCAGAAAAAGAAACTGTTATTCTCTCTATTCAGACCACCCCTTAGGAAAGCTTTTCCAGATGACAGTTTTGTAGCTGTTACAGCTCTGGGAACAGACCAAATGGCTTTTATGTGCACAAGGTTCTTCTTTATGCTATGGCCTGGTTTACAAAGCTGGATAGATCTAAACAGGTGTGGGTTTTGGTTTGGTTTTTACCTCTTTTAGTTTTTGTCCGAGTTGCCGGGTAAAATTAAAGCAGTACAGCTTTCTAGTATACACAAGAAGAGAATGGAGAACAGAGCTTTGCCTTTGCTTTCTGACTGACTACACCAGGTATGTGCAAACACTAATACAAGACACACTTCTGCAGATTCAATTTTGCTATCCTGTTTCTCTTCTCAAATCATTTGCTTTACACCTAGCTAGAATCTCACCTCAGAACCGCCCTACTGGGTCGGACCATCTGCCCATCTAGTCCAGCACTGTCTCTCTGACCAGGGTGAGCACCAGATACTTCACAGGAAGATGCAAGAAACCACTCAGCTGCAAGTTGAATGAGTAACATATTCACAGGGACAATTTTCTTCTAACCCCCATTAGTAAGAGGTTGGCATATGCCCTGAAGCATAATAGTTTATAAAAGCATATAGCAGGAACAATCACTCCTCTGGAATATTGGGGGTGGTAAGGCCATTTGACGGAGCAGATATTACACTGCAATTCTGAATTACAGTACCAACTACTGAACAGTGCCTTCAATCGCCTCTCCTCACCCCAGGCACAGTTATACAAACTTGGATTCTGGGCAGAATTCAGCAGAGTCTGAGAGCAGCAGTTTGTCATCCACAGACAAGGTGGCTTTTATTTTTAGGCACAGGCTGCTTGAATCAATTTCCTCGGTAGTTGATAAACTGCTCCCATTCCTCCTACTTAGGTTAACTCCACCACTGCAACCAAGAAATGCATTCCCTAGAGAAGAATAAAAGCCAATATTATTTGTGCTATAGCTGAGGAAGCAGCAGAGAGAAGCTAGTTAGTATTGTAATACAAACTAAAAATCAGGCCATCTCTGCCTTTTCTATTTATGGAAGGTGGGAAGAAATCATTCCCTTTAGGTACCCAAATGAATACAAAATAGATCACTTGTAAAATCACCGCATTTCAGACTTGGATCTATTTCAGCAGGAAGTAAACAATTTGCCCCAGCTCAGATGCCAGGCATATCATGTTTGTTATACTCTGGCGCTTTTCTCCTCAAGAGTCCAGCAGGCCTAGGCTGCCACTCAAAATAGACATCTTTGAAGAAGCCCTCTCAGATTGTTAAATGCCACATACAATTAACAAAGTTTACTATTCGTTCCATCCAGGAAGAGCACACACCAACTGCAGATGTTTCCTCAGCCTGACTAAGGTTACTTATGCCCGAAAGCTTGCAAAGAAGAGTTTTTCCAACTATTTGAGTTGGTCACATAAAAGATATCAGATTTACCCAAAGAACCTTGTCTGCCATTAACAAAGTTTAGGGCTTTTCAGCAACGCTAAAGCAAACATTAAGAGTGCCACAACGGTAGCAAACAGCAGCAAAAACTGCCTTCTACCCTTCCACTTGTCATTTTATGCCCCACAGCATTAAATTAGCCTGAGGAAAAGGATTACCTTCTTCACCTTTGCCAGTCTGAGGGAGATTTTGGGCTTCAGTGGCCAAGGTGTTTTAGTTTAATTTGATTTTTAAGATGTACACAGGTCTAGCTCCTTGCACAATAGCAATAGCAAATAGCACCCAGTCAAATATAGCTTACAGAAAATAAATAGCATCAAAATGATTTGAGGTTCTATTTGATTGAATGAAAAGTCTGGGTGATGAACATAAGTGTGCATTGAAAAAATATTAGACCTCTGTAAGGTGCTCGTCTTACTTGCACAGAACTTTTAAAAAAAATAGAATTATTCAATGTCAATGTAGCTCATATTCAAATGATTAAAAACTGATTGACCGATTGATCTTGAAAAATAAAGAGAACAGAGAATGGGGGCTTCTAGTGGGATTCTGTTAGTGCCTGTTCTTAGCCCAATGTTATTCAATATGTTTACTGATAATCTCAAAGAAAAATAAAATAATTATTTGCAACATTTATAAATTAGGAGTGTGGTGAAGTAGTTTGGCAAAATAACCTCATTTGAGCAACATGCACATGAACAGAGCCAAATGCAATGACGCAAATCTAGGAATATAGAATGTAGGTCACTTTCACACTAAAAAAGGACTTAAGATAGATTAACCAACTGAATATGAGCTCTTACTGTGATGCTGTAGCTAAGAAAGTAAATGCAATCCTGGGATATTTAGAAAAGTATCAAAGGAGAAGATATTACCAATACAAATTCTAAATACTACAAAAATGGTCCAGGGTCCAGAAACAATGCCTTAAGGTGAGGGGCTAAGAAGATCAGTCTAGGTTTGTTTGTTTAATTGAAGGGAAGGTTAGGACATGGCTTAAGCATGGACTATAACAGAGGTTCCCAAAAGGGCTGTGTGAAACGGCACCATTTCATTTCAACTTCCGTTTCACCGTTTTGCTGTTTCGACGTTTTGCCCATAGGCTATGAATAGATGGGGAATCTCAAAAATGCCTAAAATGTAATTTATGGCATGATTCAGATGAAAATTGCAGGGATGGCAGCCCCTTCTAAGGGCATGAAGACTGCTAAGTTTCAAAGAGATGGGTGCAGAGGTTCCTGGAAAATTGCACCTCTAATAGTTGAAAGGAAAACCTCGTATCACTTGCTGGCAGCGGCAGCATCCTGTCATCCTGCGTGCAGATCTGGGGCCCTTACAAGCAGTAAGGCAAAAGTTCTTGATTTCAGGTGGGCTGACAATGAGCTAAGAAGATCAGTAGGGAAGACACTGGGGATTCGGAGCCTCAATGAGATGGAAGTCCAGTACGGGTGGTTGTTACTTCAAGAGACAATTCTCCAAGCTCAGAGAAAGTCAGTTCCAACAAAAACCAAAGGAGGTCAGAGTGATAAGAAGCCCCCCTTGGCTCAGGAAAGGCATCCAGGAGGGCCTGAGGGCAAAAAAGGTGGCATACAATCAGTGGAAGCAAGGGGCAATCACCAAGAAGGATGGATTACACCTCCATTGCTTGTGATTGCAGGGAGGGAGTTAGGAAAGCCAAGGCAGAAGTGGAACTAGGGCTGGTGAACAGAATTAGGGATAATAAAATGTCCTTTTTCAAACAGGGATTAAGAAGGCACCATAATACAGTCCACAGGGTAGAAGCCAAACATGGACAGCCCTAGGATAGGTGCAAAATTTATAATGCAAAAAGTAATTTAAACACTGAAACAAGTTATCTAGGAGGTGAGGTTGATTACCCTTCATTTGAATCTTGGATGTAAGGCTAGGCTGACTAGAGGACTGAAAAATTATGTATGTCAAATGAAGCTACAGTTTAATGCAAATATTGCTGGTAAAATTCTATGGCCTGTTATAGAACCCAAACTGGATGATCATAATGGTCTTCTCTGGCCTTAAAATGCACCAATCTCTGAATAAACAAAGCTTTACCTGTCCATAAAGGGATCCTTTGTCATTGGTTTTTCCAGCGGCAATGTGTAAGGGATATACATGCACCCCTGAGAATGCTGGTGCATCCCTGATAGCCAGCGCTCCCCAGTTAGGCAACAGGCAGGGATGGCTGGCAGAAGCACTGTTGTGCCCCCCTGTGAGTGCCAGCCGGGGAGTGGGGGCACCAGGAGAAAAGCCACTGGCACTACTGGGAGCACTGCTTGTGCTTCCAGGTTGGCGCAATCGGCTGCAGGGGGTTAGACCCTTCCAGTTGGCGAGATCAGCCATAGGGGACCATCCCCCAGTTGGCACAGTCATCTGCAGGGAAGACCCCTCCCCCAATCACTGACTGGCTGCTGTGGGGGCACATGCCCCCCCTGACTCAGAAGACACCAGTCACTCATGAGTTTTTCCCAGTTGCTTCATATTCAGTGTCTGATCTCCTCAGTGTCCAGAGGAGAGCCACGCTTATGACCACAGGTCAAGAGAATAGGCGTTATGATGAGAGGCTGAGAGCCATGGGACTCTTCAGCCTGGAAAAGCATAAGCTCAGGGGTGACCTGATGGCTGCCTGTAAGTATGTAAAGGGTGCGCATCAGGATCTGGGGGAACATCTATTCACCAGAGTACCCCAGGGGATAACAAGGACCAACAGTCATAAACTCCTCCATGACTGCTTTAGGCTGGACCTTAGAAAAAAATTCTTTACTGTCGCAGCCCTGAAGGCCTGGAATACATTGCCTCCAGAAGTGGTGCAGACACCTACTCCGGACACATTCAAGAAATGATTGGATGCTTATCTTGCTGGGACCCTTTGACCCTAGCTGACTTCCTTCCCTTGGGACAGGGGTCTAGATTTGATGATCTTCAAGGTCCCTTCCAGCCCTAACATCTATGAAATCTATGAATACCGATATAGCTTTATTTCATAGATGTTAGGGCTGTAAGTCCAGGAAGTTAGCTGGGGTCAGATGACCCCAGCAAGATAGTCAGCCAAATGCTTCTTGAACGTGTCCAGAGTAGGTGCTTGTACCACTTCTGAGGGGAGTCCATTCCAGAGGCTGGAGACTCAGACAGTAAAGAAGTTTTTTCTCATATCCCGTCTAAAACAGTCCTTCCAGCAGTCTGTGACCATTTGACCTTGTCTTCCCCCAGGGTGCAGTGGTGAAAAGATGTTCTCCCAAATCCTGATGCACACCCTTTATGTACTTATAGGCTGCTACCAAATCCCCACTGAGCCCATGCTTCTCCAGGTTGATGAGTCCCATGCCTCTCAGCTTCTCTTCATAAGTCTTGCTTTCTTGACCTTTGATCATGTGTGGCTCTCCTCTGGACTCTCTCAAGCTTATCCACAACCTTTTTCAAGTGTGGAGCCCAGAATTGGATGCACTCGTGGTGCTACTGATTGTAGCACTGCCAAGCCAATAGGTATGATTTGGGTTCTTTCTCCTGAGATGAAGCACCTTGCATTTCTCTGTTGAATGTAATCAGGTTTTGATCTGCCTACCTTGTGAACCTGTCCAAGTCAGCCTGAACCCCCAGCCTATTATCTAGAGCAGGGATAGGGAACATCTGGCCCACAGGCTGGATCCAGTCAGCCAGGGACTTCATTTCCCATCTGCCCCTGCCCACATGGCTTGCGCCAGTCTCCACGGGGACCCCAGCCTCAGCCACACTGGCAATATATGCAGCAGAGCAGCACAGGGGGCTGCTCCAGAGCTGCTGGGAATGTGGGACGGGGGTGGCTTGTTCTGAAGCCAGGGCAGAACCACGATCTATAGTCTTCATGCTCTGAGCAGGGGCATGAATGCAGAGGATTGTGGCTTTGCCCCAGCTTCTTGTAGCTGTGAAAGCCTGTCTGGAGCCAAGGCAGAGTCAGAATCCCCTGGATTGTGCAGGCTACAGATCACAGCTCTGGAGCAAGTTGCTCCTGTCCCACATTCCTGGCAGCTCTGGAGCAGCCCCCTGTGCTGGTCTGCCGCATGCGCTTCTGGTGTAACTGAGGTCTCCATGGAGACACAAGCCATGCATGCAGCAGCAGCTGGGAAATGGAGAACCCTTATAAGCTTCTCCTTTAAGATTAAAGATGTCCAAGAGTTCCCAACTAAGCTAAGGGTGTCTCCCAGCCCTTTTGCTATATTTCCTATAAGCTGGAATGGACTTCCCTTATGCTTTTAGGATTGCATCCTTAAGGAGTGACTACTCATCATGGACTCCACTCCCTGTCAAATATGATCTCTCAGGACCTCTACAACCAACCTCCTGAGCCTGAGAAAGTCAGCTTTCCTAAAGTTGAGAATTTCTGCATTGCTGACTGATTTGCCAGCTATGCAATGGATAGAGAAAAAGTGATCAACTCATGGTCACTATCACCAAGCTTCCTTTTGATCCTCAGGTCACTGGCTAGATCATCCCCTTTGGCCAGAACCAGATGCAGCAGTGCCTTATCCCTTGCCAGTCCGTAGACTTCTCGAGTCAAATAGAGCTCATTGGTGCAAGTGAGGAAACTTCATGACCGATCAGATATGGCTGAATGCTCTTCCCATGAGATGTCAGGGTGATTCAAGTCATCCAGGATGACCATGCACTGAGCGCGTGCAGCCTCTGCTAGTTCCCTAGAGCAGGGGTCCCCAAAGTTTTTATGCCGCAGCCCAGCAAACCATGGCCCAGCAGTCACAGCCAACTGCAGCCAGAATTTCCAGCCAGAAGACAGGTAAGGATACCCCCACCCCCTGGGTGGGACAGTGAGCCAAACCCTGCACTGCCATGGGCCCTGCAAAAGGAGCTGTGGCCTCTCCACCTGGCTCTGGGGAGCCGTGGTTTGCCAGTCCACAGCCACTTCTGATCTGGCAGCCAACCGTGCTGCAGACCGGCAGCCAACCCACCACAGCCTGGCACCAAGCCGTGGCCTGGGGATTGAGAATCTCTGTCCCGCAGAATTCATGGTCAAGTTCTTCCTCCTGGTTCACAGGTCTGTAATAGACTCCTACAGTTATATCCCTTTCACCACATTCTCCCCATATTCTAACCCAATCTAAAATCGAGCCAAAGTCAACTGGTTTGTTCTTATACCAAATACCAAAAAAATAGGGTGTAAGATACAATAGTGTGTACAATACAATACATAGCTTCTGGCAATTATGTATTTATCAAATACATGTAATGAAACTAAAGTATACTTGATGTGGGGAGTCCTTGTGAACTCATTACTATAATTCCAAATTCTATTAACCAACCAACAAACCACACCAGGCCAAAACTTGCAGACCTGGTCTCAGTGGCTGTAAACTAGCTAACCCCACCTCAGTGAAGTTTTATTGATTTCCCCCCTGAGGATCAGACCACCTTTCAACAGTTTGAGGGCATTTTTTCATAAAGTTGATCAGCTTGCAAGTTTAGCAACTAACCATGAGCAGCGAGAGAAATTTTTGCTTTTTCTGTGATACCTCTGCTTTGGGCTGTATCATATTTTATTTTCATGGAGAGATTGCAGTGGGATTCTGCAGAGCAAAATTCCAATGAACTATATGTAGTAGCCTGTGCCACCATCTAAAAGTACCACTTTGCAACATCATCTAATAAAAATGAGGTGCATGACCAACCATTGGTGCAAACTTCATTTTTTCCAGTAGGTGCTTGCAGATGTAACCCTCTCCTCCCCATAACCCCCCCTCACCCCCACCAAAAACTTTATTTTAAACTTGGCGCATTCCTACACCAAGCCCCACACATGCCTGGAAGAGGCAATGTGTTGCTTCAACCCAAGTCCAAAGCATCTGTAAAGATCAGTGGTGTGCTTCAGCAGGGCTTTTTGGTGCTTTAATCTAATATCTGATTGAATCAGCTTTTGCTAAAAGCGCCAAAAATCCCTGCTGAAGCACCCAATCTTTACAGACGCTGCACAGCTGGGTTGAAGTAACGCACTGCTTCTTCCAGTAAAGGACAGGACAGTTTTTGGTTTTGTGTTTGTTTGTTTTTTAACATCTCATCTGCAAGGAAAAAACAGCTGTGGATTGGGGGTGCTGAGCACCAGCTAATTTTGTTCAGTGGATGCTTGAGCCCCAGAGAACCCATGGAATCAGCACCCATGTGACCAACTGTTTCAAAATCACAAACCTTCCTGCAGCAGCAAGGAAAACACTATTGTAACACATTGTTTTAGAATAGAAAACAAGAACCAAAATCTAAATTAAATCCATTTGATAGAGAACGTGTTATATGCATAGAAAATGCAAATACCGAGTTGATGCACTGAAACCCTCATCTCACTTAAATTATCGGTATACACTATTATATAATCATAGATTACACTAATCAAATAGTAATGCACTTTAGAGTGTGTAAACTTAACTTTATCTCAGGCTACTAAGAAATGCAGCAGCAATTTCATAATTGCTAGACATTTCCCATAGGGATGACAGATGTGGCTGATGAAAATGCTGCTCTACTTTGCTCAAAGACTTCCAAATACTTAGTTAATGCTACACTCTAGCCCCTGATACATTCATTTAAAGACACAATGGGATTTGATCCCCAAACCCAACAGTTACACCTTCTGCAAGGTAACACATACGTGGCAGGAGGTGAGATTTTGGGATCAGGAGTCGGATCTCAAATGTGCCCTTTCTATCTGACATTGCAGGCGAAGCCCAGGACCATGATCCTGGGCTCCTCATGCACTGGCAAACTGAAAGCCAGATACCTACAAGTCTGGGCCCCGGGCAGCCAATCAGCTGATTGTCAGCCCTTGCCCCAGAATGCAACAGGGCCAGTTTGAGACCCCAGCGTGGTCCTGGGTTGCAGCTGACAATTACTAATTGTCAGCCCCGGCCCCAACCTGCTACACATTCAATTTAAGGTGCCATACAAATCAGGGATAACAAATGTTCTACATTATACATAGAACATTTTCATAGAGAGTTTGCCTCTATTGTGCCTTAAATTGGATGTCCATGAAGAACCATTTACTCTAAAACTAACATATTAATTGTGATATAAATTATACATAGGAGGTGTGGAGGACTGTGACTAGCCATTATGCCCTGAGAAAAGGGAAAATAGTGTTAAACTGATCCTGAAGCAACCAAGGAAAGAGCTTGCAACTCAAAGACTGCAACTCTCTCAGTCTCCTGCCGCTCTGGACAGGATGGAAATTGAGAGAGGGCTATACCTGGCACAACATTTTTAAGCTTATGCACAGATGTGTCAGGAGGAGAAGAGAAGGACAGGGCTCTGTCCAATCCCCATCTTCTTCCTCCCTTTCGGCTCCTGGGAGATGAGGCTGGTCAGTGTCTCACAAGATAAGGCCTTCATTAATTTACTTACCTAATCCCTACCAAGTAGCAATAAAATAATCTTGATAGTGAAGTTTGTTCAAACAGCATAAGTACAACACATGTTGGCAGAGGTGCAAGGGGAGGGGACAAGTACAACAGCTTAGGGCTTACATTTGCTAGACACAGAATTACTCCACTTCATTATACAACTGGCAGAGTCTTCAGGTACTTTTACACATGTCCTAGGGTGGGGGGGGGGTGCATTTTAATTAGAATGGTTCTTGGGAGCCACTTTAATTAAAATGTCTACAGCATCCCATGTATTCACATCCTGCGTTTCAAAATGGTGGCGGGGCACTTTAAGTAAAGCCCATTTGACAAGCTTTAGTTAAAGTGCCCCTGCCACCGTTCCGAAATGCAGGACGCTGAATACGAGATGCTGCAGCAGGCTGGAGGGTTCTGGCTCAATTAATTGAGTCTGCTCCAGTGCATTCGAATCAGAACACATGTAATAGTGCCCTTCATGTTCAGGTAAAGAACAAAAGCAAAAGCAAAAGTACTCTTTTTGTTTCGTTAATAAGTCCAATGAGGTCAAATCATTGCACATTGGCTGCATGCATGAAAACTTGCTAAGCCTTCATGCCTAATTATATATACATGAACTCCAGTCTCCAGGAACACGTTTATTATGCTTTCCAAACCCTATCACTTAAATAAAAATCTATGTATTCGTTATCTGTAGAAACTCTTCAAGTGGTCTGATTAAAAAGAAAGAAAGGATGGAGACGAGCCTCCAGGGCGATGAGACAAGGTTGCAAAGAGAATTGCCAAAATACTAGCTGTAATTCAAGTTTGGAATTTGACAAAAGGATTTGAACCTGAAGAAATAAGGGCTGGCAATTCAAAAGAATATATTATCAGTATCAATGGAGATTTGCAGTATGAGCTTTTCTTCAGGCAAACCTACTTGCTAAGATAAATGAGCTAAAAAAATTCAGTATTCATATAAACGTCCCTATGTGTCCATAAAAATAAGCAAGAAACCTCAAGAAGATTCAGTTTAAAACAATTGTGGGGGAAAATAGGACTCATGTTCAATAAATAAAGTTCCCCAAATCCTCTGCTCTCAAAGAACAGCAAAGAACATCTTTACAATCCCGTAAATCCATCTCATCACTGTTATTTCCCCATGTTTACCAAGTCTCTTAGAAAGGAATATAATCTTTTGAACAGTATTACATTCAGATAAGTACAAGATAAACAAGTTATTGTTCTTGTTAATTATGGCTAACACCAGTGCACTAGGTGGCAAATCATGAGATGACTCAATTAAAAAGAGCACGATAATTGCTCTAGTTCTTGAAAATGCTTCCTGTCCATTTATTTTCAGAAGCAGATCATTTCACTAGTAAGCTTTGTTTTGCCTGAATCTCTCGCACTAAAAAGCAGTTTAGGTCTTATCTGTTCTAAAATAACTATTCCTGATTAACTACCTGTGTGGGCTCTCTTAAACTGGAACGAGTACTTTATTTGGAATTTGCTTGCTCTTCTTCAGTGGATTAAGGTAATCCCTAAAAGGAGTAGTCACTCAGACTTAATCAGTGATACACACTACACTTAAAAATTCCCTCTGTACCTAAGCTTGGAAATTAACCTCCCTATGTAGACAAGACCAGAGCTATAACTGCTGCCTATGTCCTGTCCGCAAGCAAACAAGGAAAAGAGTACAATGTGGTTTAAGAGGCTCTATAGTCAGAAAAACAGTCAACCCCCCCCTCCATCAGAATCAAAACTTCTGTATTTTAAGTTAAAAAGCACAGAAGAAAAAGGGTCTGCTCAAGACCCTTGTTGTGTGCATGTCCCCCACCCCCCCCGGGCTTCTGCAATTCCCCAGATTATGCAATTTCAGAAGACCCTTCAGTGTGCAAAGGAAGCTCACCAGATACATTTCTGGAGCCACTCCAGTCATTAGGACCCACTATCTCACTTCTTAAACTGCGGAGAACAGGAATTTGGGGTGGGGATGTATTTGAGTGGCAACTGTCATGCTGAAATCCATTACGGCATCGAAGCACACGCAGAGAACACAAATGACACCGATAAGAGCTTTATACCAAGGAAAGAAACAATTATTGCATCAAAAGAAGCAACAGTTTGGTTGCCCTGAGCAAACATTCTGAAAAATGCCTTAGCTCTAAATTGCATTCACTTTGTACAATAACAGTTAAACCGGTCAGCCAGCAAGCTAAAAACAGGAAACATTTTCCTCCTTTTATAAATGAGGAAACTGACACCCAGGCAGGTTACAAGACTTACACAGCATTTCTGGTCCAGGTAGAACCAGAAAAAGGATCCTCGACCTCCTGACACTGTTCTAGATTAAGCTGCAACCCCAAATGCCTCACTTAAAGCAATCCATACTTCTCAGAAATTAGGTCTCATAGTCAGTTCAAGGTACCTGAAAAGTTAATTTTAAGTGATGTGGATTTTCTATTAAACAAGTGTACCACAGCCTATGGATAAAGAATGAAACCATAAACCATACACACAGTATAGAAAGTTAGCAAAACCAAAAATTTTAAAAACCTTTTCAACTTGCTGACAATCTCCCAGATGGAGAGTAATTCATTCAGAAACCAGTCTTTTACTGCATTGATTTGATTAAATTCAGTGACAAATTTTAACCAACTTGCTACATTCACTACGATTTGCCAGGCTGATTATAAATTTAAAACCAATGTCTCCATTTTTCCCCCAGATTTTTACCAATTACCGATAAATTTATCTTAGTCAGGAATTAGCATGGAGATTCAGCAATTCCCCAAATAGAACAACCACAAATGTGTGTGTATTTAACCTTTAGACTGCCGAGTAAATTTTAAACACAATAATCCTTTCTGCAGAGAACCGCATTGGAAGAATGAAATTAGCAATGTCTGAGATTTTTGGATTGAAACCTAAAACAACAGAAGTACAAATATTGTGCTGAAATGACTGACCATCTGCGTGCAAGATACAAACACAATCTGTGGACACACAGGGCTCCTATAGATGCTCAGAGAGCCAGCTCTGACGCTGGAAATGCAGCATGCTGGAGGAGACTCGATTAATTGAGCCTGCAGGAGCATGGAAATAAACACTCCAGCAGCCTCCCATATCAACATTGTCGCATTGAAAAATGGCAGTGGTGCATGCTGAGCTAAAGCTCATTTGATGAGCTTTAGTTCAAAATGCCCCAATGCCATTTTTCAGCACAAAGGACACTGATACACATGATGCTTGGGCACTTTAAATTAGCACAGCTCGCTCATTAAAGCAGCTTGCCCCATGCCTACAGCATGTGTAAAAATGCCCACAGTGACCTTTTAAGTTTTTATGCACGTAAACATGATCTAGAAGGAGTACATGAGACTTCTAGAAACCCTCAGTATGACAACCTTATAAACACATATTGTTAAGACATGATCAGAAATATTAGGCCCACGATACCCAAAAAAGGTTTTTATTTTCTTTCCTTTGAAAAACAAAGGAGCTCTTGGAACAGTCAATTCTTTAGGGGATCCTTGGAGAACATGAGTTGCATGACTCTCCAGGAAGAAAGGCCATCATGTAAATGCACCAACATGATTGAATGATGTCACCAGAGATGATCTAAGTAAAGTTTGTCACATAGGGCTCATCTACACATACACTTTAACGCACATTTAGCCTGTTTAAATGCACATTAAAGTGTTACTAGAAAATCATGCTATTCAGTTAACGCACATTAAAACAGGCTAATGTGCATTTTCCTAATACCTCACAATGGAGGTGCTAGATTTAATGTGCATTAACTAAAGTACATTAATGCATGTGTAGACGTGCCCATAAATGCAGAAGAAGGGTTGTTTTGACAAAAATGGATTCAGGTACTATTTACCCAGTCTTGAAAGGCAGAGCCACAGGCAGCATAAACAAATCAGTCTCATTCATTCACCCACCCACTCACCCTTACAGAATTCAATTAGGCAGAAGGCAGGGCAGGGTGGCACATTACAGACTTGTTCAGAAAGGCATAGGTTTAGAACATGGAGCGATGAGGACAAAGAAAGAAATCAAGGATATCACACTTCATTTACATCTCCCAATTTCACTGATTGTTAAAGGGAATTGACAGTGTTTAACCCTGAGCTTCCATCTAGCATGGGTTATGTTGGCTGGTCAGACACTTCACTTAAGTGAAAAACATAAGACCTGTCTGTAAAGGCCAATTATGTCTGCATCAGACAAACTCACTCAGTTAGATCATTAAGATCCTTGCATATTCTGTAGCAGGTAGCCAAAAACAAAGGTAAAAACTAACACAGGTTTTTTTCCCCCTCAAATTAAAGACAATAAAAAAGATTTCTCTTTGATCTACTAACAATTATTTTGGCAGGACTCGATCATGTACAAATGTTGGCTACATGTAAGCTCCCTAGGGCAAAGGGAAAGCAAATTGCCCTGGTATATTACTGATTGGGAGCTATCCCTTTTATAGCTGGCAAACAATTCAACTTCACTGATGTCTCCCCATTTTATTTTGGTAATAACTAGTATTGTGACTGTAAGCCAGGAACTCGAAAGCAAAAGCAGAAGCCTACATCTTGAATTAAAAGGTTGTCTCCTAGCTGGCAGCTGCAGAAAAGCTGTATCCTCTGTGGATCAGCCACACAGCAGGCAGCCTATCACACTCTGAGGTACTCTTGCACTAAACCCAATATTGTAATCTCTACCCCTTGCCATGATAAAATGTCAATGAAATGTACAGCTGGCAACATGACAGCTATATGGAAAGTTGATCTACACAGGTCTGGTCAATGACATCAGGTTATCATAAGCAAGGCTTTCACATGGCAGTGATGCATCACATGGCAGTGATCCTCTGATACAGGATGCTAACTCATTAGGCTATGAAAAGAATCATCTTATACCCTCACCCACCCTAAAATGAGTTAACAGTATAGGTAGGTCAAGCAGCTGAGTCTCTTTCAGGAAGAATGTACTGAACAGTTATGTAATATTTCAAGCATTCCCACAGGACTTCTGCATCCATCTCGCCTCTTTTCATTCCAGAAAAATGACACCCCAGCTGAAAGCATTCTAACCTCCTTACTTAAACAAACATAGAAATAATAACAATTGTATTAAAACTTGGACAATATACGCATAAATGAGTTCCAGTCTTCTCCTTCTAGTTCCAAGAACATCCAAAATAAATGCTAACCTGTAGGGGTGTGCAAAGCTTCAGTCACTGAGTCAATTTAGTGGAGATTTGGCCCAATTTGGCAGCCAAATCTCTGAATCTGAATAGAATCAGGAGACCCTGTAATCTCTCAATTGAATCAGAACCCTTCGAATTGATTCAGAGAGATTCGATGATTTGGACACAGACACAGCTTTAAATGTTTTTTCTACATACCTCAAGGAACCAGGTGGCTGCCCCTTCCCCCCACGTTCCAGTGAGACACTCCATCCGCTCCACCACTGCAGTGTTCATGAGCTGTGCCTGGTACCTCGAGGTATGTACAAAAAACATTTAAATCTTCATCTATGGCAAATCAGTATCAAATCTTCAGATTTGGATTTGGCCGAATCAAATCAAGACAGTGATCCAAATCAATTAATTGAATCACTGTTCCCCGATTTCCACCAAATCTGAATCAAATATGGCCCGTTTTGCACACTCTTACTAACCTGACTCAGCTCTCCTACTATTGGACCACGCTCTTTACCATTATAAAGTAAATTATAAGGACCATCAGAGCTTCCTTTTGGAGGCAATGATTTATACTGTGACAGCATCTGGCACCTAATGTTTAACCAACTTTGACTAGCAGACCAAGTCTGAGTGAAAATAGTGTTGTATGGCAGGACCATATTTTTCCTTGTGCAGCCAGTGCAAATAGGAAAGGTTGTATAGACAGAATTGGAGACACAAAAGTGAAACAAGAGCAGCTGTAAGTAATTTGAAGAGAAGCATGAGAAAGAACTTTGCAAACTTCCTTTTGCAAAGACAGCCAAAATCCTCAGAGAAATGTCCAAGTTCTGAGATAACTAATGAAGTCAAAAGCTGTGAAGCAGGCATAGCTTTCTGACTTACATTTTGCAGTGTTGATAAAAGTTGAAAGTACCTACCAGGCAAGTCTGTTTACCAAGTGGCTAGATAATTTTAGAATGCATTATATTCTTCCCAACACTTAGAGCTGAGACCAGAGTCAGCTGACTGAGTTGTACAACCACATGAGTCCTTTAAGGAAGTTCTACAAAAACCTTCCCTTGAATGTGTGTGTCCAATCAAACAAAATACAACAAAGAATTATTCAAAGCTCGGGGCACCAGGGATTATCCCCTCTTCTTCTATCACATGGCAGTGCCCAGTAGGATCCCTGTTGAGGAATAAGCATGTGATTTTTACTGTGCTTGCCAGCTATCCTGACACCAGGCTATAGTCTCATGCCAGTGATGATGATAAAATTTTCTATCAACTTCAGTGGGACCAAGTTTAATCAGTTTACTGTGATATGAATGACTGGTGCCTTCCAAGACTTGGGGGGGGAGGGGGGTTGCACCATGGCAGTGAGCAGGGACCGCCTATAGCCACCACCACTGGTGGTGATGAGCACAGGCCAGCTGCAGATGCTACTGGCCACATCAGCAGTAGGGGTCGGAGGGAGGGGGGCAGATGGCAAGTGGCGACCACCAGCTGAAGTTGGCAGCAGCCAATCTTGGGGAGGAGGGGCATGTGTCCCCCCCCATACGCCTCCTACGCATCATACGTCACATACATTCCTACAACATGTAAACCTTACACATCTGTTAGGTTAGGCTGGTGGCCAACCAAGTAACAAACAGCCTCTTTTCTAATAAAAGGAGGCAAAAGAAACAGCACCTGTTCTCCCCAGGTTTGAGCAGATCCCCTAGAGTGGCTAGCATCCATAGCACAGGAAAGTGCACTTCCCAGTGATGCTTGCTCCACTGAAATGAAATATGATCTCATGATTATGGTGCTGGATTGCACTCAGGAGAGTCCCTGATTCAAACACAAGCTTTCCATGTGACCCTGAAAAAGCAATAGTATCTCTGAGCTTCAGTTCATCTGTAAATTGGAAATAACATTTCTTGTATATACCCTGTCTACTTAGATTGTAAATTTGCTGGGACAATGACTAGTCCTAAGTATTTGTACAGCACCAGGAACAGCATTGTCTTAGGTACAGCCTTTCGATGCTACTATAATAAATATCATTTACACACACCCATCTAAAAGGCCTGCCATATATGGCCCCAAGTCAGAGAGAAATTCTAACTCCTAGAAATGCTCAGCACAGAATTGGATCCTAGCAGGATATTCAGCATACAATTCTAAAGATATTACCACTTTCTCAATGGAAAGTTTTGGTCACCAGTGGATCTCTTGTTAATAGTCCCTTTAACGTATGCAGGTAATTAGCATTACACTACAAAATGCAAAAACAGTTGTGGGTAGTTAATGATTCCTTACTAGAAACACCAAAAACTTAAATGGTCCGAGGATCAGATACCTGTTTTTAAATAGTAATTTTCTCATTTAAAAGTTAAGCTAATGTAAGTGTAGCTTCCAAATAAAAACAGTGTGAATAACGCAGGCATACTATCTATAGCTACTAAATCAAATAAGACCTTTTACATTGTAATGAATGAAGAGGTAAGATATATTTTCATTACAGAGGTATAAGAAACAGAAAAAAAAAACATAGTACAGTCTGACCAATCTGACCAAGTTATACATAGTACTGGATCTACAAATTGTGGTTTTTTCCCCCCCAAATACTCATGACCATTTGTCATATCAACAGGCCCATGTCACAAATACCCTTGACAACTCCTGACAGGGGTGGAAATAAACCATGTAGGATCTTTTATCAAAGATTTCTTTTCTTCCTCTTCTGTGTTTTCAGGTAAATGTGGTAGACTACAGATCAGGTTCTTAGAGTATACTTTTCAGAAGGTGACCACTTGCAAAGCTACAGCCAGATTTTTCAAAGCAGTTCAGCTCTAATTTAAGCCAATTCTGGGGCAATTTCAATTGCCAGATTTTTCAGCATCCAGGTTTGAGAGCAGAATATAAGCAAGAACTGCCATACTGGATCCAGTATAGATACCAGATCCTCTGCTCTGTTTTCTTTCCTCCAAAACTGGTGATGACTACCTGCTTCAGGGAAAGGTACATGAAGCCCCCTAACAGAACTGTTCTGAAATAATCTGCCTCTTCAGGGCATAGTGTCCCATACTAATCTCACAGATGGACATAAGCAAAGTTATATCCCTTCCAAAGCTTGTCTTGAGTGTTTGCTATTATGTTTCTAGCCGTGTAAATGCTCAACCCCCATTCCTGAACCTTAGTACATTTTTAGGTCCAAAGCACTTTCGAAAAATGATCTCCAGGTGGCATGCCCCAACAGAAATAAGGGCCCCTTCTACAAAGGCCCCTGCATGAAATTAGCTTTACGCTAGAGCAGTAGGGCTTAGGTTCCAGTCTGGGAGCCACATCAGGCCTGCAGGGCTCCCCACGGGTCTAGAAATCTGATGGCAGGGGAGTGGTGACAACATTAATTGTCACAGCTCCCAGAACTGAATGAAACAGCCCTATGTGCCAGATTGCACCAGAATGGCACATGGGGCCACTTCATGGCCAGATCCAACATGCAGGGGTTAGGCTGGCATGTTGCATCACACCCACAGACTGACCCCAAGCTGGATCTAGCCTGTGGGATCCGGCCTGCAAACTGGCTCCATGCCACTCACCCAGCCTACTAGGCCAAAAGTTTGAGCACAAATGAGCTAGATTTTTCAAAGAAACTTCAGACTCAACTGCCGTACTTGTCTTCAGTTTCAAACCCCATTGGATGTGCTGAAAACTCCAATTTATTTCATTCATAAATCTCTACGACCTAAACCTAAACCACTTAAGTGTTTTGCACAAGTCACTGGCAAAATGCAATATAAATCATTTAAAAAGGAACCTTATATTTATTGGGAAAAAAATATTTCTATTCTTTAAGGAGATAATCACTTCTACACACTTAACTGCCTGCAATAATCCCAAGGTTGATGCATGCTGCTTCTTACCTGAGAAGGATGTGGTGGTGGCAAGAATTTGAATAAACTTATTCTTCTGAATGGAGAAAAACACAAAAGGTCCTATCAGGAAAACAAAGCCAGCCTGTTAAGGGGGGGGGAAAAGGGAGGGAAGGAAAACAAAATATGACAGCTGATAGCTGGATCTTTTCATACAAATGTTTCTACACTTTAAGAAGTTCCAGAAAACGTCACCAAAAGCCTCACCAGAAAAATCCTGTAAGCATTACTCTTGCTGATGTGCCCCCAGCAGCGGTTTTCATCCAAGTAGATACCTGTGTAATTGCTCTCTCCTGTGCACCTCGGGATATTGCTGAAAAGGGCAAAAGATACAAAGTCCCGTCTTTGCAGTAGCAGGGAAGTGTTACAGGCTTTCTGGTCTACGTTGTATGAAACCAGATCTGGAGCTCTACCAGCTGGCATTGTTCACGTACCGACACGATCCTGACCGTCACTTCTCACCACCATCAGTGACTCCTTTCTAGAGCGAATAATTATTTCTTATTTGTTCCGTGCCAGCAATATGCAGTGCTTTCCTCCTACTCCCCCCACCTTCTCTCCTATTAAATCAACAAGTGGTCCAAGAGCTCCTACAGCTGTACGTACCCTTTGTCTCTGGAGGCAGCTTTACAGACTCTCAAGTTCCATCCTGTACCTGGATATAACAACCCACTTGTGAGTTTACCCATTTCGCCAAGCTCATTGGGGCAGAAGCATTCCTTAAAGGGTCAAAGAACCTCAGAAGGGCCCTTGAAAGGAAATGCACCGTGAAACCAAGGACTGCACACCATTACATATTAACCCTGCAAAAGGCAAGACAGCTGTGACAAGGAGTGGATTGCTCATCTCCTGGCCCTCCTGATCTCTTCAGGAGTGCTGACTAGCACCACCAAACGTTAAGCCCTAATGTGAGAGGAGCTGTACAAGGACAGCTCGTGAGCTGAAGAAGTCACACAGGGATTGAAAGGAAAAGAACTGGGATAAATCAGAGAAGCAAACCAGTCACAGGCTGGGAAGCATATGGATTTTTAGATCATTTTTGCTTCGCCCTAACATAACCAACACACATGAAAGAGAAACCAAAAAAGGGACAAGTAAAATAGCTATAATATATAATATAATAATTAGTATATAATAAAACCTTTTTGGTTTTAAATAAACTCCTGCCAATTGACATTATAGCCCCTCACTCAACTCAGATTAAATGGCTGATTTGAGTTTGAAAAACACCATGAGTCTCAAAGGAGGAAATGAGTATGGCCTTATGGAGCTGCTTCACAACTGCAGAGCAATACAAGCAAGAAACACTGACTGCCTTTATTTGAAGAGAGAGAGGCCAGACTACAGGCCTTCTGTTTTGCAGGGTTATAGCCATTGGAAATTTGTTCACAGAATTCAGCTGAAACTACTACTCTTTATGCATAGGATTTGGCAGGAAAACTAGCTAAGAAATATACTCAGACACCCAGAGAAGTCTGTCAGAAATATACACGTGCAAAGGAAGAAGCAGCGCATGAAGCAGGAAGAGATCTGCAACGCTTAATGAATGTAACACACACTTCTTTATCACCATACAATATACACAGGTATGCAGGGCCAGAGTCACAGCAGGTGTCAACTGCCATATCTCTATGAGAGCCAGTGGGGCTCTAATACAGAACCCACCTGAAAATACCTGTGATATTGTTTACTGGAAAAAGCAACACTACTTCTGCCATACTAACTGACACCTAAGCTGAGCCAGATCTCCCTGGCTCTTCACTACTGCCTTCCACTGAGTTCAGGGTTCGGCCAAAAACTAGAATTCACAGCTATGATCCTCTCCCATTACCCCAACAACTATTACACAACTTCATTCCCTGCACTTCTGGCTTTTATTGGATGGCAACAGCCAATGTTGCAGAGAGAAGTGTCATTTAGCACCAATGTGCAATAGGAGGAAAAATACGCAAATAGCACAGTGGCTGCTGCATGCAAAGTGCTCATTTCCCCCTTCTCCCCATTCACCTTCCCAGGATATGCAATATTTAAAATAATCTCAGTTTAAATTTAAAATAATCTAAGTAAACCAGAGGATTAACTCCCTTAACTGGCAGCTATAGCTAACTCACTGACTTCTTTGCTGGTCTGGCCACTAGAAGGAAACAAAGGCCTCTCTCATTGTGGATTTGGCATGTGCGTCTATTAACAACCAGAATATACTTCAAGCTTTTATTATTTCATACTGAAGTCTTAACTCTACCGTAACTATAGAATTGCATGTACATGTCCATGGCTACTAAACTGCTGTGCCTGACCTAATTTTAAGGAGAAATGAAACAGATCTAGATTTTGCTTTCTGATAAGCATATTCTCTTAGTCACAAGCTTTTGCCTGCTTGAGTCCACTGAAGTACTGCTGCTTAATGCGGTGCTCTACTATTTTAAAGACCGCATAAAAAAAAATCTAAGTCTAAGCAATTTCTTCTCTATTACAATCCCCAATAAGTCATAGACTAATAATTCCCATGGTCATGGAGAGATACCACTCAGTTCAGTGAAGACAGTGGATATGCATTCCTACTTCATTCATACATGCATTCCTGCTCGTCTCATGGTCCAACATATTCAGGGGTCTCTCTTCCCATAAGTGTTTCAGAGGCAAAGCTAACTCCAAAGGAGCAAACAAAGGAGACTCCTAAGGAATAAGAATGGTTTATTTTATTCTCTTAGAGCAACTTGCAAACTCTAGTTGAGTATCCCAGGCTCTGAGGGAGCTCATTTGGAGCAGGTGCATGTCCCACATGCTCCTGAGGACACAGATGGAAATATCTTAGCTAAACATCCCCAGACATTATTTTCAGCACTGACATCTATTAAAAGGAACTCTGACATCCTCTACTTTTCTCAGCAGGCAAGGCTGCTAGGAGTTTTGCACAAGATTTAGTCACATTAATCGCACTTCCCAGCCACATTTCAGCCAGGCAGTACTCTCAGCAGACAAGGGCACACTATCAGACCAGCAGCTTCCTCCATTGACAAGCCTTTAAGAAGGTTTTCTCGCTACATGAGACAGTAGGACAGGCAGCAGAAAAGGGGGCTTTCAAAGAATTCTGTATTTAATGTGCCAAATTTTGTGCCGCCTGGATCAACAGATTTCACATGCCATACAAACTCTGACTGTGTGCACTAAGTACATGCTCAGGCTTAACAGGAAACTCACTAGCCAATAGTTTATATGACTACTAGGCCTTGTAACTTAAATGCTCAGAAAAGTTGTGGCAGTGATAAGACCCAGCAATCTCATTTCTAAGGTATTTTAAAACTAGGTAATTAATGTGCTTTTTTCTTCCAATGCTTCCCTTCTTGGCTAAGAACACTTCTTTCTTCCTTAGGCATGTTTTTCCCTTTGCTGTGTTCAGCAGCTGCTCCTTTTTGCCTTTTTTTATCCCCTTGTTCTCCTATTATTCACCTTCTTGTCCCCCTTGTCTCTCTCTGCACTGCACATATTGCCTCCCCCTCCTCACTTCCATCTCCACTCTCTTTTCAAGATAACTTCCTTGATCTCTCATGCTTCCCTTTGGTACTCCTCACTCTGCTCACACCCCTCCAGCAAGATCAGCCACTTGGCTCCTATCCTTTAGTCTGGGAAAGAAGCCAGAAGCGTCTCAGTCCCCTCTCCCCCCGCCCCTGCTTGCCTATTCCAAATACCCTTGGATAGTGCATTCAATATTATTAGTAACTGTTGAAAAACCTTCATGTGAAACAGCTCCACAACTAGATTTTGTATCTTAGAATAAGCCACAGCTATGTAACCAGCATAATGTACTGACCTCTGTGCTAAGAAGCTACATTATGAGAGAAGAGACAAACTAGGGAGCATGGCATATAACAAACAATGGGAGCTCGAGGCACTCAAATTGCAACTTCCCTCTGAGGCTCTGTGGCAGCATTTCAGTGAATCACTTTTCTTCTTTCTCCTTTTTTTTTTTTTTTTTTTAAAAAAAGCCCTCAAACTTCTGGGGGGAGGGGCCCCATTTTTAACCACTTTGATTCTGGTAGAGCCCAGGCACATCAACCAGGCCAGAGCCCAGGCATGTCAAGCAGAGAGCAAACAGCACTCCCTAATTTTACAACATGTAATATCTATGAGCTCTTCCCATCCTGCAGCTCAGGATCCTTTGTCTGAGGCTATGGAGTGATCATAGAGTCCTGGTCCTCTACACTTAGGGGCAGTAGCATCACAATGGGTGGGCAAGAGGAGCACAATGCCCGGGAGCCTAAGGGAAGAGGCACCAAAATGGAGTGCGCGCAGGCACCTTGCTCTCCTGCCCCCCATCCTCACTCCCCTAGCAACCTCCCAGCTTCAGCTCCAGCAGGAGATTGATGGATGGCACAGGGGCATGTGCAAGCGAGTAAGAGGCACTCTGGGAAACAGTTCTAGACTAGCAATGGAGGTTTGTGACAGCTGAAAGAAATGTCACCCCATTTTTTTGGCTGCCAAAACTGATGTTTCTTTGGGTGCTTGACAGGCATCTGCAGCAAAAAGATGAGATGACATCTTGTGCTGGAGATGTACCATATTTTTCTACATAGTACACACCCCAGAATAAGATGCACACTTTATTTTTGAAAGGTAGAATGAAAAAATACATTTTTTTCCTTGAAAGTGTTGGTAAGTAGCAGTAAATCACTGAGCAGAAGTAGCTAGGGAGCCTAGTATGCTTGGTCTAAGAAGCAGATGCAATGTTACTTTTGCTCCTTTCCCCCTCCTTGCCCCAAAAGAGGCTTAAGAGACAAACTGCTATTACCATATTTCTTCATTTATCATGCACACCACAATTTCAAGCAAATGATTTCTGAGGGAAAAGGTGAGTATTTTAAATGAAGAAATATGGTAAACTACAACTAATGGTCCAGGGAACTACATATGGTGCAGGAGTCAAAAGAGACCAAGCGTTCAATACGCAGGACAAACCTAGGATCAAGAACACGCAGCATTTTTACAGGTGCTCCAGAAGTTGGGGGGCACTTTAAATACAGCAGCTCTGAAAGCCACAGTGTCTCATGTATCAGTATCCCTGTGCTTCAAAATGACAGAAGGGGAACTTTAACTAAAGCTTCAGATAAAGCATCCCTGCCACCATTTAGAAGCACAGGGATGCTGATACACAAGACAAGGAAGACTGACTGGTGCACGCTAATTATCACACGTCAGAGCAGCCGCCTGGCACGTCTACAGGCACCCTTAAAGAACAGCTTCCAAGTAGAGAGTCCTGTTACTCAAGGAAAAGATCTAATAGTAAGAGGCCTTTGAATAAATTATTGTTAATCAGTTCTGAATATACCACTTACTTTAAGGTACCTGCAATTTTTCCAGCAATTCCTCCATGCTTGTTTAGCTCATAACATTTTGGGAACGGTACCAATATCAAGATTCTCTTTTACGCATCTTTTCTTTCCTCCTCACTCATACAATATAAGCTCAAGTAAATTTAAGCAGCAGTGGCTGCTGAGCCCTCTGCTCTCCACAGCAATCTATAAAAGTCTTTCCCAGACAGCAGAGTGCCATCTACATGAAAGAAGAGGGATTCTCTGAGAGTCAGCCAACTAAAGGTAATAAATTCATCAGGGAGGCATCACAGAATGCCTACAAGATGCTTTTCCAATCAGCTCTGCATACTGCAGATGTTTTGTGGCAATTTTTTAAAGTACTAAAATATTCCTGCGAATGAATGAGCAGCATTCTCAAATGGCTTGTAGCATGACACGAAAGCCCTTTTAGGTTGGTTTTTGAATATTTATACACACTTAAAGTGACATGCTTGCATAAATGTTTCAGATTCCTGCTAAGCGTCCACCTATATTCGGGTTTTCACAGATTATGGCACACAGCCATAGATAGGTGCCCAGGGTCAGACACAAACTGGAGCCCAAGGAGAGAGGCAATCACAGGATCAGCAGCCACTCAGAAAAACTGGTTGTAGTAGTTACATGATCTGTTGAAATGGTGTAATCCACTCTCTTGAACGTGTTTTACAGGCTGTCCATATCTGCAGGCATCGACTCAGGCCTGGATTCTACAAGTGATTCAGCTGGAGTTTTGTGCAGGTGTAGGGGCCCGCCCATAGTAAACTACCATAGGACTGGCCCTTACAGCACATCTGGCTATGACCATGAGTTACAAAATCTGTCTAGTTTAACTTCACGGTTACAGGTAGACCTAGAAGCATGGAGGGGACAACCACATTATGTTTTCCAAACCAGAGATTTCACCAATTCACCAAAACCTTAGCAAAGAGAATAATTTGCTGTCACGTGTTGCTCCAAATTCCACAACCCTTCAGATGTTACATTTCTCTCATTGGTAATCTATTAAAAAGACAATAAGCCTGTTCCTCATTCTGTTTTTCCAGATCAAAATAGAAAACCTATGCAGGCTGCAGGTATTTTGTGGCAAAAGAAAAGAGATCCACCTGTACACTCACAGTCTGAACAGCTATTCTTTCTGGAAGAAAGGTGAACAACAGAAAAGGTCACCTCTGACATGTTGTTCATTACACATCACCCAAAATGAAAAACTATTCCTGCGGACAGGAGGCCTCCTTAGAAACACAGTCAGTGCCGTAGCAATGAAGTTTGGCACCTGAACCAAAGCCCACAGCAGCAGCAGCCTGCCCTTGCCCCGCGCACAGATCCATGGGGCACATGCCCCCCCATGCCTGCCTGGGAGTACACGCAGAGGCGGGAGCCGCCCTTCCCCCATCTCCACACCCCCTCCCTGCAAATGAGCTACTCATGGCTTCATCCCATGTCCTGCCTCAGCTGGGCAGCACCTGTTGGCACCCCCTTGCTTCAGCACCCAGAGCAGTCACCCCATTCATTCAGTCCATGTCACCCCCACTTGCTACGACACTGCACAGAGTTGTAAAGCAAAGCAATGCAATCACAACAGCTACTTCCCTCCCACTAACCTGGCCAGTAAGGGAACAGCAATGTGTGAAATAATGATGCGTAATCTCTGCTTATTTAAGACAGTGCAGACAGTCAAAAAGCCTAAGGCTGAAGCAATTCAATCTTTGCAGGTTTCTCTCAGCTGCACAGATTGAACCAATAATGCAGTGAACGGACGTGCACTTTTGAATCCAGAAAGGCAGCCAGATGCCTACAGTGGCCTAGACCAGATGCCAGGGGGTGCTAGAGCATGCCACCCAACCTGCCTGCCACTGCCAAGGGCACCCAAATGCAGCCAAGCAGGGCCTGCTTTTTATCATCTGCCCAGCACGTGCCCCGAACCCCCTGCTGTCCCTGTGAAGGGGAATGGGGGGAAGAAACAGCCCCTCCAACATGGGGCCCAGCCAACACCCAGAATCAGCTCATGTGGAGGGATCTCCATGCCTCAGCCACCCTGGGCAGGGTCCCCCAAGTTCTGCTGCCAGCGCAGAAGGGAAATTCCCCCTGCCCACCCTTCAGCATGATCCAGCACCAGCTTAGCCCAACCCCCATCGGTGCAGTGTGGGGGGCAGGGGAAACAGCCCCTCCAGGCCAGGGCTGAGCCAGCACCCCACATCAGCTCACATAGGGGATCCCCGTGCCTCAGCAGGGGCCTCCCCCACCCTGGGCAGGATTCCCCAAGCCCTGCCACCAGTGTGGAGGGGGAATCCCTTTCTTTCTACCTTTCAGTCCTTCCCACCCCCCAGGGGTCCAGGCTAACCTCAGGCTGGAGGGACTGCTCCTCCCCTCCCACCTGCTGGCACAGGCTTGTGGGAGGTCAGACCCTCACATAGCAGGGATTGGGGCTGGAGCCAATATCCCCCTTTCCCTGCAACCCTGCCCTGCCAGGCTGACATGCACAGGCAGGACCAAGGCTGCAGAAGAGATGCTTTACTGCCTCAGCTCTGACAGCCCAGGAGCAGGGCCAGCCCTGCTTTGCTGGAGCAGACAGCTTAGGCCAAGGCAAGCCTGCCCATGCTAAGAAGGAGGTGTTGCAGGGGAGGTGCAAAGCATCCTGGGATGCTGGGGGACTGCAAGTTAAACTAGAGCCAGGAGCGGATCTGAGACAGAAGTGTGATCGACTGGTTTAACCTAAATCAGTTTAGTTTGATACTGCATTCATCCAGGCCTATCTTAAACCAGTTTCAGAAATTTTGAAACCAGTTTATATGCATTTAACTTCTGTTCTGTTACAGGCTTAAACTGGTTTCAGATTAAAGTGGTTTGTTTGTATGTATGTAAAGTCTGTCCCTAATCTAAGAGTCCCCCCTACCTGCAATAGGAACTCCCATGTGCCTAGAGACAGCTCCACAGACTTCAACCTTCATCTATCACTTAACACTTGTGCAAAATGCCAGACAGCAAGTCACACATCCTCAGGAACACAGTGTGTCAGAATCCTTGAGTGGTATGGCAATGTAAAAGGAGATCCCTTTGGCAGGAATTGTGGCAATAAATCAAATATTAAATTTACATTCATTGCTTTCATCTAAATTGGAACCGCTTAAGTATCCCCAGCAGTTGATTACACTGGCCTATACCAAAGCATCAGCAGCACCCCAGGGGTGATAAGATTACACTTTCTGCTGGCAGAGATGTCAAGGGTAAAGCATCCATTAAAGAACAACATTGAAAATAAATGGAAGGCTTTGAAATTCTGTGTAATAAATAAGGAACATCCCTTGCCAAAGTGGTGAGATTGCTTTCGAGCAAGTGAGTATCAGCACAAAGGGGGCTACAGGAGTTGCTTACCAGTCCACAGAAAAACTAGATATGAAAGCAAAGGACTGGATAAACTGCTGTGATAGACTGTATAATGTACACATATTTCTCAGGACAAGACCTGCATTGTAGTTGTGCGTGGTTGGACTCTGCCAGGCTGTGTTGACATTTCACAGGACTGCATTTATAAGCCACTTAGATTAAATCAGGCTGTATTACCAGTTGAAAGTGATATCACTATTGATGGGCATTCTTCTTGAAGAGTAAATACTGACCTTCCTTTCACACCAACCAATGAAGTGAGCTTGGACTCATGAAAGCTAATTGCTACACATCTGATTTTGCTAGTCTACAAGGTGCAAATCTATCCTGCCTTCTGCCTGACTTCAGACTAATATGGCTAACTACCTATTTCTTCTCTTCCATGGTCATGCACGGCTCCAGATCCACTGGAATAGGATGGGAGCAGTCCACAGATGGCACTGCACACCTGAGAGGTTATGGGAACAATAACCCGGGGAGGATAGATTTTTCATTGCTAATCCACTAGCACAGGGGCACCCAAGCTACTACATGTGCCACAAGTGACACAGGCAGCCTGTGTGTATGCCCCACAGCAGATCACGGCGGGGAGACAGTACAGCAGTAGACAGGACAGAAAGCAGAGCAGTAGGTAGGGTGGGGAGCACAGAGCAGGGAGTAGAAAGCAATGTGACACTGGCTCCTACCCTGGGAGTCTTTAAGAGGAGGTTAGACAAATACCTTGCTGCGGTCGTTTGACCCCAGTACTTTTTCCTGCCGTGGCAAGGGGTCGGACTTGATGATCTGCTTAGGTCCCTTCTGAGCTACCAACTATGAAACTATAACACATCAGGCAAGGCAAGGGGATCCGAGTGGCACTAAGGCAGAGTGCACAGCTAATGTGGCACACCTGCACAAAAGGTTGCCCCCACCACCACAGTAGCTTACCCCTGCAGAGCAGCACTGCAGGAGCAATAGATCTGCTATAGCCTCACGGTTCTTTCATCTACCCCATCAGTTAACAACCCTTCTGCTACACATATCCCAAGCTCCTAGACCCCGTCGGGAAAAAAGTTAGAGAACAGGCATCAGGCAGGCTTTTCTAGCTATATTCCTTCCTTCCAACTCTTTCATTCAGCATGAAATTTCCCACCCCTGCCACCATCAACAGGGGCTTAGAGATGCTGAAGTGTGACACAATAGGGTTTGTATGGGTACAAGAACCGGGGTCTTATACCCAATTCTACAGCAGTGGTGTTAGCAAGCATTACACTCAGGCAATGAAGGGAGAAACAGCCCTCCGAAGGCTCTCGTTTGCTTGGGATGTGAAATTAACTCCAGCTTTGGGATTAATAGAATCCTGTCTCCTTCATCTTTTTTATTAAAGCCAGCAGTGAGAACCCGCTGCCCACACTCGCAACACATTACTCATTCACCTCACCCTCCTGGCTCCCACACATTCCCCTCATTGCAGGATAACCTCAGGTTTAAGAAGAAATTCAAGTGAAGTCAGGGCTCCAGCGAGAGCAAGCAGCATGAATATGAATTTCTTTTCTCCTAGGCCAATGTCAAAATCCAACCTGACACATTAGTCATTTCAAACTAAGCAACGATGAAATAGCCACACAATATATCCTATAAAGGGAACTTATTTAAAAAACAGATTGCACAGCACAATGCTGCCTTTCATAAGTACAGTAATTTCTTTGGGTTTTAAAGTGATGCACAACAAGCAAGAAAAAGTAATAAATAATAAAGCTGGCTGAATAATGCAAAAAAATTTTCCTATTAATATTTCTTCACATCTTAAACAAATTCCCTCCAGCTGCATTCACGCCTTCTGTGCATTTGCCTTCCACAAACATTCATGCCATGAGGGGAGCAGATTTTAAAAAGTGACTTAAATCAGAAAGCAAATTGGACTTCTGGCATTTTTCTTCAGCTTTCCAATGGACCAAGAAAGCCTGCAAGGTTTGATTTGGTTTCAAAACATTTGTTGTTCTGCTTGTTTTTCATCTGTGAAACATCTAAGGATTGTTATATCCTATCAACTTTGCTGAAATGCTCGCTGGAGGCCTTGCTATGGATCTAAACTGCATCAACCCATAAATGCAATGGCAGGTGTGCTGGGGAATCTTTACTCCCAACTGCTCAGTGGGAATTAGAGTGAGTGTTAGAAGACCGATAAAACCAAAGGACCTACTTCTAATTCACACAAAGACCCCTTTATACTGTCACAACAGGCAGGAAGTGAGAATATGAATCATGTCCAAGAAGCCAAAGGAAAAATCCCCTTTTTTCACTCTCAGGAAGTTGAAGTAGCATTATTTCTCTAACTAGCACAAGCATACTAGTTCTCAGGTTGTCCCAAAACTATTCCATGAATAAGGAGGCAGACAGGACCTAGATTTCTTGTGTATAAAAGATGAACAAAATGCTACCAAAGCCTTCATTAATACATCCCTACAGAGGAATGGAAGAGGCGCCTCTGATAGTATTTATGCATGAACATTTTTCAGACTCCAGTAGCCCCAGCAAGATGTGAACAGAAAAATAGCACCGGTCTCAACTCCCCAAAAGAACTCACCTTAGAACCGTGGACAAAAGTAACCAGAGAATATCCAGAAATTTCTCCCACTTGTACCTTGTCATAGTCATTCACACTTCATCCTCGTGCCGGTTTCACCACGAATTCCTAATGGAACTTCTCTTGAACTCTAGAGTGGATGTGCAAATGGGCATGCTTCTCCCACTGATTTTCTGTAGGATGCATGTTTAACACACCTTGGCTCTTTGAGGAAATCTGGCTTATTTTATTTCTTCTTTGCTCTTTTTAATCTATTTCCTCCACAGTATCCAAATTGCATCTCACATTTTTACACTGTTTTAGCAGCTCAGAAATTTATGGCTGCAATGCTCCGCTCCTGAAGTTGTACTAGCTCTTACAGTTTGGTGGGAAAAAACCCTGAGGAATGGGCAATTCTACATCAAAACCTGAGTGATGGCTTGACCATCAGTCATGGTATGCAAAACTGAACGTGCCAGAATATTTACATCCTAATGACTCATGGACAGTAACTTTACTGGATTTGTATTTTTTTTCCATGTCCAACTAGTTGAGGGAGCAGCTCCAAATATCACTATCCTTAAATAATTAATTATACTGGCCAAACAGGTCTATGAAACAGCATATAGCTGTTATACATATTTTAACCAGAAGCCTCCAGAAAACAGACAGACACTGATAACAGTACTGGTGTATCTACAACAAAGTGATCAGGACCTAGCTAACAGCTCCATCTTTGAACAATTAGAAGCAACTAGTAAAGGTTGGATTAGAAACCTCACATTGACAACAGGAACAGAAAAGTGGGAGTGACAGAAAAAAAAATGTGTCATGAACTGAACCAGGAATCCAGAGCCATCCACCCACACAAAAACACACAGCCAAGTTGCAGTAGAAGCTGTTGATCCTGGATTGCCCTCATCGGCCATCTTTGGATCCACAGATAAGGCAATCATGGAAGACAGTCATCAACTGCAAGGGACTGCCAATGATCTGGTGGCCTGCATACTTTCAAAGAAATTTGCAGCATCTGCTATTTCCCAGTTATTTGTGCAGAAAGGAAAAAAAGAAATAAAGAAAAGGTGTTCAGATACCATGGTGATGGGCACCACATAATTTGGACAGAGACAGAATAGCAAGAATGCAGAAAGGTGGGCTGGTGGATGATGTTAGTGTACTTTAATTACTGTCCTGAGTGACTAATACAAAGAGGTGACAATATCTTTAATGTAACGCAGAAAGCCAGAACTTTCACTGGTGTGAGGCATTGTGATCACGGGAACTATACCAGTATGGACCAGCTGCTGACCTGGCTCTCAGACCATATCATTCCTGTCCTCTTGAAAGTAAGGGCAGAACCTCAGCTTCTGTAACGCATAAAAGACTACTAATATAATTCTTTCTTCCAACTATAAATTTTCTGAGAACCTCACTCAAAACCTCGATCTGCAGGTTTCAGAGAGAAAGTCACAATACCTGCAAAGTCTCTGCACCCTCTTCTTTCAGACTATCATGCTGTCTTACAATGAAAGTATAAGGTGAGAAGCTGAGTACTGGGGTATAATGAATCAGACTGAAGTACTTCCCTCTGATGTAAAGTCTGTGGTTCGGAAAACTAGCGCACCAGGGATTCAGTGTGCCCGACCTTTACAGAACTCCCTGGCACGAGTCGGCTTGCAGAGAAACGAAGTCTGATTCCAGCTGAGCAGCCTATCGATATCCCAAAGGGTCGTAGGATACTGTGCTATTAATGTAGCAGAGCTTGCATCTGAGCCTGTGCAAGGAAGGATTTGAGAATTCCCCCCTCTCTCTCCCTCCTTCTGCAAACCCACGCTAGTTCAGAGTCAGTGTCTCATCCTGCAAAGTACTGAGTGCCTTACGCAGGGTTCTGAGGCTCTAATCTGCTCACTTCAGCACCTTGCAGGATAGGTTTGATATTCTCTGAAAATTGTAGCTGAAGCCAAGAGCAGAAACACACTATTGCTAAAGCACCACTGCCCTCTGCTGTTCACAATGCAAATAAGGAGCCACACAAAACACTACACCAAAGGGCCTGGAATTCACTCCTGAACTACATTGTCTGCAGTCTAAGAGCTTTTTCCTATTAATTTAACTCCCCAAAGAATAAACGTGCTCATTTAATGACCTGCCTGCACTACAGAAATGAGCTGGCTTGGAGCATACAGCTCCCCTACCCAGCTGCAGACTAGAAAGATTGTATTAAGAAAGGATGTCTGAAAATGCTGCATAGAGATCAAATATGTACTGAATTGTCTGCATTGCAGTTCAGGAAAAATATTCTTTGCACTGGGAGAGGAGAGAAGGCATTAAACACATGGATATTGGGTACATCTACACAAGATGTTTTACTGCAGGAGCTGACTAATTAGCTCCAGTGCAAATCACCCCTGTCTACACATGTGGTGCTATTAGGCCATGATAAACTAATTAACTCTGCTGCAGGGTAGTACTAGCTGACAAGTACTATGCTACAGCAAAATTGTTACGTGCAGCAAAAACACGTGCTACAATGTGGGGGCTCCCTGCTGGCTAACTAGAGTAACCACCTTTCGAAATGGAAAGGCAGGACACATGTCCATCTCTCCTAACCCCCAGCAGCATGGCCAGAGCAGAGCCAAGAGAAGCCCATGGGGCTGAGGGCAGATGTGGGCTACCACTGCAGGCTTAGGGCTTCTTGCCCTTCTGCCCTCCCTATGGGAGCCTCATACTAGCCGCGCTGCCATGACATGGCAACCGCTGCCTGCCCAGAAGCAGTGGGTGGCACCATCACTCTTACCACCCTCACTGCTGCCAGGCAGGCAATTGGTGCCTTGCCATGGCAGCAAAGCCTGCACAGGGATCCCATGGAGATGGCAGCAAGTCAAGGAGCCCTAAGCCCTCAATGGACAGCCCACATCTGCCCCCAGCCCATACACAAATCTGGGGGAGAGGGGCATTTGCAACCCCTAATGATCCCCTCCCCGGGACTACGAGCAGCAGCAGGAAGCCAGCCCACCAACCAACCCCTGGACAAGTTGCCTGTGGCTCTGTCCCACTCCGTATCTGGCCCCACAGACATGTATTCCCACCCTGGCACTAGTTATCCCCAAACTAACACCCTCATGCCCCAGCCAGCTTCTCCATAACACATTGAGCTGGAAGGGAGCAGACTGATCTAGGGCCAAGAAACCACCACTCAGATGGGGCTGCACCACTCCAACTTAGTGTGCTGTGGTCCTGGGCATATGTATAAACACTGTACCTAGGAGCAATTAACTCCAGCACAAATTTCACCAGAATTTATTGTTTTGCATTAATATCATGTGTAGACATGCCCACTGTCTCTCCAAGTATCACAAGCTTAGATTTTTTTTTTTGTTGTTAGAATTCCTTCAACAACATTAACAATTTTTTCTTGCTGTGGCTGTTACAAGCCATTGCCTGAATCCCTTGGAATAAGATCACTAAGTAAGGGCTGGAAGCCAGACCCGTCACTGACAAGTCTGAAATCAATGCAGAAGTTTATGCTTGCATTATATCTGACCCATTTTCTAACATTCACTATCAATTAAGGTTGCAAAGAAGCAGAGACTTATTCCCATTTATCTTGGGAGCAAAAGTCATAATGAAGCTACAAAACAAGTTCATTTTCAACTAGACTGTCCAAAATTTCCAAGGAATATTCCTGTTGGTGACAGCCTGTCTCTTGTTGGCTAAAAAGGACAGGAGAGAAATCAGTATAATTTTTTGAGGCATTCAGATGTTGTGTCATGAGCAACAAAATTAAATAGATTAGACTGAAAAAAACCTGCAATTTATTACACAACATTTAGTAATTTTTCTCAGATCTCCTCATTTTAGATTCAGGTAAGCCTGAATAGTTCAGTTGGTAGGACACCTGACTTTTTATCTGAGGGTCCAGGGTTCAAATTCCCTACAGGAAATTGCTTTGGGAATTGGACTACATGACCTTTAAGATCCTTTTCAATCTCATGGCACCCATGTCATGATTTATGAGCCTTAGTTTCCACTTAATTAAAAGTAAAAGTTTTTAGTATTCATTACTGTGGACTTGCTTGTAAATTGCTAAACTCATCAACTCCTGTTCAGAAGCTAAATAAAAGAATTAGTTATTGTTTCTTTAAAAGCTCAGGACTTTGGGAGCCTGAAACATGATTTTGGAATGGCTGATGTTGTAGGTAGGATTAGACACCTTTAATCACAGGTTGAAAGTCAGTCGTGTGAGCGGTGTAGAGCACATGCTCAGGCCCTCTCTGCCCTCTACGCTGCCTAACTTCTGGCCTAGCAGAAAGTCAATAGGACTTGTTTCTCAGGGGTAGTCCCAAGCTCAGCACAGAGGCAGGATAGTCAGGGCTTTATTAACATGGATGCCATATGAAGCTGCTGCTAAGGAAAACATTTTCCTAATGTTAGAAGATTTTTTTTTACTGACCAGAAGAGTTCTGCAAGGCTGAAGGGAGCCATGGTCAGGAACATGGCCAGTGATCCATAAATACCCAGCATCAATGTAATCCGACTCAAAAGGTCTCCAACTGCAAAATAAAATAAGAAAGCGTGAAAGTTTCTCTTGATGTAGCCCCATGGTCTGGGGAACAGAAGTGAAAGCACTCTCTCCTGTCATCTCTCGTTGGTCTGCTGGAACTGGAAAAACATCAAATCAGCAGACCCACATCTGCTTGGGCAACGACCCTTATGCTAGTGCAAACATTTTGGTTATTTGAATGAAAATTCACTTTAGTTTTGTGTACTGAGGTAAACCATTCTTATTTAGATTTATATCCTGAACAATCTAAAAGGCTCAGAGTGGCTTACAATAAATGACCACATACTCAATGCAACTAAAAGGCAGCAGACCTGTACTGAATAAGTCCAAGGCAAGGGCAGTCTCAAAACATAAGGTAGTGAGCGAAAGGCAGGGAGTGGGGAGGTAAAACAGGTGCATCCACCTGGTAACTTCGACTCTGCTGAAGGGGCCCCACACGTCACTTTTCCTCTTGCTGGGGAAGCAGAACTTAACAACAGGAGACGGGATGAGTCTGTCTCCTGTCTCACCCTGCTATCACCAAAGCTGAAATCACTAAGAGCTGGCTGAGGAGACAGAATTTGTGGTGATGAAAAACAATGCGGGGAGGGTAACAGTTCTCAGATTTTCTCTATCACTGGACTCACGGATAACTGGAATCACTAAGTCAGTGGTTCTCAGCTGACTTTCATGGGACGCTTTCAGGAGTGCGGCAGGACAGGCACTGCCCCTGCTCCAGCCAGGTGGGGCTGCCCTGTGCACTTCAGTGCACAGCCACATATGCAGGAAGGCTCACCTGCTCTTGCTGCAGCTCTTCCCAGTCCTCCAGAAGCAGAGGCATGGAGAATGGCTCCACCTAACCCTGCATGCCCACTTCCAGGAGTGTGTGGGGTCAGACCAGGAAGGGCTGAAGAAACAGTGAGCTCAGCTACCTGCTTCAGGCTCACCTGGCTGTGCACCCCAGTTGAGAACCACTGTGGAGAGCTGAAACAATACAGCAGTGATTCTCAGCCAACATGATGCCAAATTAGATAAAGGTCTTGAGGGTGCCCTGAACCTAAAAAGGTAGAGAACCACTGCACTAAGTACCAGGGCAGGTAGATGAGCTTTGACACAACATTACAGCTGCAGACAGTGGGTTATAAGATATAGCCATACAGGAGCATGGCACAGCCTACCCTAAGAATAGAGCTGTAATCACTAACGGCTAGGTGAGTTGGTGGTGGTGCCTTGGGCCTGATCCAGCTGTGGAGAGCCAGCATGGAAGCAGCAGCAGTGCATCTCTCCATAGAAGTCAAAGTACACTCCACTCCCAGTCCCCTCGGGTAGCGGTGAACCTGCCTCTGTACATCCCCAGATCATGTGGCTTCAATACTTCCTGATAACACAATGAGCAGGGCACAGCAGGTGGAAAAGCAAAGTGGCAAAGGTACATTTATCTAATGGTTAGTCACACCAGAAAGTGGGGAAACCTGAGGCAAAGGACTGCCATCAAAGAAAGTGTTATACTTAGTATTTGTGTATTCCTGATGCATTGTTTTCTTTTCCCAAAGTAGTGCTGTGTTTCTTCTCTTTTGCAAGCATTGCCTATTTGAGACATGAAGGGGACCTTTTCTCACATTTCTAGAGAGGGCACTGAGTTGGGCCACATTTATATTCAAACTGTTATAGCAAACTGCTATAGGCAAATATGGGTATAGATCTATAAATGAGAAGTTCATACACCAGAGAGCTGAGGTAACAGCCTGACTAAAACCATATGTGACAATCTCACCGCGGCGAATACACTGCTCTACCTTCTGCCAGCTGAGCACCTGGCCCTTCACCCTCCCGGCCTCGGGATATTGCTCTAAGGCCACAGAGTCAAGGTGAAGACTTGAGTCAGTTCTGCAGCCTCCTCACCACTATGACTGTGGCTACATTGATGCCCTCAAGCCCAAACCCACCAACCACGTACACTATAAACCTTGAGCTTTGAGCCCCCACCTCTCCACATCAGTCCAGGCCCAAGGGAGAGTCATGCCTCAGCCTGCCCTGAGTGTTGTAGCATTTCCAGAACCCTTTCAGTCCCAAGTACAAGCAGTCCTCCAACAACACTCCCATAATACCCAACCCCTGACTTTCTGCACTCCTGCACCCCAATTCCTATTTCTACTGCCCCTCTATTGAAGCCAAGCAGAGTTGGAGAGAAGTTTCATGGGCAAGGCAATTCCTCAGCATGCCCCTCTCAAAGACCAGGAGGCCAAGCAAGCAGTGGCTATGAAGTGAAATGCCAACAGAGGAGCTCTCAGACTGACCGAAGGCAACACTTGGTCTCATCAACACAGCCTGGCACCAAGCACAAACCTGTAGCTTGTACTGAAAGCCATCCTGTCCCGTCCCATTTAGCCACATTATTTATACTGATGCTTTTCAGACATTTCCCGGACACTCAGAGGGGTGGCTACTGTAGCCAATGGGTCTGTAAGCCTAAAGCTAAACCCAGGGAGCAGTCCAGGCTCTGGCTAATTTCTGAGGATGGCAAAAAAACAGAATGAATCTGAGGTGTGTTGAAATGTATTAAGGCGGAAAGATGGGCCTTTGAAGGACTTGCTTAGGAGACCTGTGTTCAGTTTTCAGCTCTGCTACAACTTCACCTTGGCCCTTCACCCTTAGGGTACACATGTTGACGTGTCAGTGGGAGTGCAGCTCACCCAGTGCATTCCTGAGCATCCTCTACCCCTACTCCTGCTAGCATGCTCCAGACCCACAAACGTAGCAGCCAGGCTACAGGGGAGCACACTCAGGCAGCCCCTGCTGCAGAGCTGTCCCACCAGTGCAGACAAACTCCTTGTCTCTCCATGGTTTGACTCCCAATCCTACTTCCTGACCTCGGAAATTGAAGAGGATTTTATCTGCATAAAATGTTGAAGCACTCAGATATTACAGCAACGGGGATGATATTAGCACAATGGGTAACTCGACTATGTAATAAAATGTTAAATGCAGATTTTTCAGTTTTGTTTGCTTTTAATGTCTTGTGTGTAAAAAATAGCAGTTTGAGTTCACTTCAGCTACACTGAAAACTTGCCCCCACTGGGGGCCTATAGATACTGTGCCTTGCAGAAATGTCTATTTTATGCGTGGATCGGTGCCTCAATGAGTAGGAAACAATTTACAGGCACTCCAATTACTGGACCTACATCAGTTTGAACTGCTGAGGATCTGGTCCAGGATCATTACACCTAAAGGAAGAACAAAACTGTTCAATCCAAACTTGCTTTTCTTCTCCCAGTGTAGGTATAACAGGTCTGTGATACTATCTTACTCAGTCATCCTTGCAGTTTGGGTGTTTTTTCTGACTGCTACCAGCAAAGTCCTTCAGCTGAAGTTGGGAAGCAGACAGCCCACTGAAGTCAATGCAAGATGTGTTGCATGTAATATACTATGGCTCAGATTTCCCGATGTTTGAAGCAAGATTAATCAAGTCAGCCTAAGCACAGACAGAAATATTACCCGTCTTTCAGCATTGTGTAGCAAGCAATATTTCTGGTTGCTGCCTCCCTGCTTTTAACACCATATTATCCTCTACATCAATTCAACAATGCTTTGGTTTGTCATTTGGAAATCATAAATACAGGTGCTCTGCTATCAGCAGCTATGTTTTCTATCCATTCCTTTCTGCAGGTCTTCTTACAATAGCCATGGGAATCATTTCTAATGGAGCTTAAAACTGCTCAAAGTAACATTCATGGAGAATCAAAGCTATGTCCAAAAATGTTATTAATCACTGAACTAACAATATTTACAATGGTAGGTATCAGAGTAGATTTCCCATTACTCTGAGCATCGAGGACATTTTATGCTCAAAGTGCTACAAAAGGCAGTGCACCATGCAAATCCCATGGCCACTTAGACACAAAGACTACAGTCCAGCCAAAGAGCAAACCCATAGGAGAGAAAGTAGCACAAAGATACTCAGAGCTGCAGTTCTCCAAGGCAGTGACAGCTCAGGCAGTTGGTCCAAAACAGACTGTTTTCATATTTCCAACGTTTCCTGGAACTCATCTCTCCATTCAAAGTTGTAATATTTTTGAACAACCCAAAGTGTCAAAACATCAGAGTATTCTAACGGATGGAAGGTACTTTCCCCCCAGCATTTCAATAAAATGTAACTGGATTTTGCTGAGAGCCTCATGAGGAGAAGGAAACAATGGCCATATATCTAACAACAAAATTCACAAGGGGGTCATTGCACCAGACAGATTATAGGATTCTGCAGGCACTTCACTTACAGAAAGTGGTTTGGTTTGTGTAGTGCTTCGCTGACAAGCAGCTTTTATAGATAGTTATTTCCCAACTACAAATGTAATTAGAACGGAAAGAGTACTCTACTGAAGAAACCATTAGCAAACTAGGCTGCCACATTGTTATCCTGATCCATTCTAAGATGAACAAGGAGCAAAACAACATTAAGTTTGTCAGAGGACCAGTTCCAAAGTAAAACGGGATGAAAAAGAAATCCAAGAACCCTACCTGTATTGAAGTACATCTTTGTCAAATCAGTCAGGGAGAGCAGCTCATTTATATCAAACACACTTGGTTTAGGATCGTCTGGCAGGTAACAGCAGCAGAGGCACTTTGATAACAATTCCTTCAAGAGAAACATGAGAATATAACTGTTTTCTGATTGTATGTACTATATGTAGCACACTGGCAGAGCTGGTGTCGTATTCATCTTTGATCCACTACAGCTTGCTATTTTAAGAGATGCTTTTTCATCTTGAATTGTAGAAGCTTGAACAGCTCAAGTGGTAGGCCCTTCTGTAGTGTTGAGGCTCTAAGTCCCAATCTGGCTGGAGGCTCCCACAGATCAGGAAGGGAACTATTCAATGTTGACTAAGTAATAGCCCATAATGTGTGCATCATCACTGGTAATGGTCATTCTTGTAGGTATAAACTGAATTGACAACATTTTTGACTGCCTGCAGAATGATTTTTGCTGCCGTGGTTCCCCAGACGCAACCGTTTCCTGTTACCACACTGCTCTGCGCTAGGCGAGGAAGATTTCAAGGGAGTTCCCAAGATGATTGTTTAGGGATACAGACAAAGTTAGCTGACTTGTTGAAATGTGTGCGAAGGAACATCTCTGCAGGTTTCTATTTTGTGGGATCTGAGATGCTATGAGTGTCACAGAGCCCAGGTGCTGGCTCCAACATGTCCCAGCAAAAAGGCCTTCTGTAAAATTTCTATGCACAGCTAAGCTATGTAGGACAATGGAGTGCGTTTACCCTGATAAGATCACTGACTTGGCACTCTCCCACCCAGCTGCCGCAGCTGTTTGACCAATCTGCAGAGAGTCTGCTTCCAGATGTTGTGCAGCTGGGGCATCTTCACTGTGGCTGGAGACAGACTACTACAATTAAATGGGATTCACATTGCAGCGGAGAAGGTGGCTTGATGGCAATCCTACATCATTACTTAAGGGACCACTCTGTACTTCATATTTCCCATTCAGGGACCTCCGCAGTGAAACCCTCACTTTGCCTTGTTACTAGCCAAAGAGCTTCATCCTAAGTGGCAATATTAATATACACTATTTTTCATGTGCACATGATGATCAGGGATCTGGGTTTTCAGTTCACCATAGAAAAATGCAGATTTTCTCCTTTAAAGGGGGAAATTGTGGGAAACAGAAAGTTTCCCCTTGCAGGCTGGTAGAGTTCCAGCCTGCAAGGGGCTGCTTGGGACTTAGGGGAGGGGAAGGAGTGTGAGCAGGGATGCTGCATGCATGTGCACATGCACACAAGGACATGGCAGCCGGATAGTGTGGAGAGCAGCTCCCACAGCTCCCTGCAGGTAATTCTATGGGGTGGGCAGGGGAGGGCAGATTGAGGCCCTCACATTGAAGGTGGGAGTGGGGCTTGGATGATGCACAAATGCATGGCTGTATGGCCCAGGTGGAGAGCAAGAGAGCTTGTCCAGGGGGTTCTGGTTTTCTATTATAAAAAACCAAAATCAAATGCCAAAATATATAGGTATTTAGAATTCATTTTATTATAATGATTGAGGCACCGGTAGGCTTCAAAACTGCTTTAAAATTGTTACTATATCAATAAAACATTGTATTCATTTGATACTGCTATGCATAGAGGCATTTTATGTTAATCATGGAAAAACATGGATGAGAAATCAGAGAATTTTGGATTTTACGAGAGAATTTGAAATTTTTAAAAAATGGAGAAAGCCAGGATCCCTGGTTATGATAAAACATCATACCCGCATTGTAAATATCACAAAAAGTCATTCAAGGTAGAATCACTAATTCCCTATAAGAAAAAATATCTAAGATGGAAAGTATTTAATTAAATCCTGGATAACTATGGATTTCATGCAATCAAATTAACTAATTCACTCTCAAAGATCCAATCAACAGGTAAAAGAAAAGAGCCCTGTTCAAAGCACACTGAAGTGAATGGGATTCTTTGCATAGAATTGAATGGACTTTAGATCAAGCTAATAATGTACATATATTCAAATAATTCAGCATCACCAGTTAGATGTTTTTCAAAACACCACTGACCTTAGATTATCTATATCTGGGATGACATCTGTTGCAATGTTTGCATATGAGCTCACCTAACTTAAACTGACCCTCCTGCAGCTGAATTGGAATTCAAAGACTGAAATATACACAAAAATGGTGCGGGCTCACCATGTCCTTCAGTGGGCTACATAGTATCAGTTTTTGGTCTCAGTAGGCAGCAAAACTGTTCCTTTACTGGGTAGGAAACAGCAGTGAGAGGCTCTGAAGGGAATGTTACAGAGTGCTTCCTGCTAAAAGGATGGGAGCCTGCTGAAATGGTTGTTATAGCAAAGAGATTCCTCAGAGCTGTAATAAAGGATAATGCATGCAGAGCCATAATCTACCCAAAATGAAATTCTCACTGAAGGAAGCTTACCGAGTAAAAAGTCTTCTGGTGTGTAGGCTCTTCTCTTCTCTTTTCAGGCACAAGGATATTTTCTTTCAATTTAATTTCATTCTAAAATGAAGGGTAAATTCTGATCAGTGCCATTTTGCAGTGGCAGTAGATATAACAGGTAAGAGCCAAATCCTCAGCTGGTATAAATCTGCGTAGCTCTATAATGTTCACTTTCCTGCAACTTTACTGGCACATTCTGCCAAACCTAGTGCTCAGTTCAACCCTTACTCAAGTCCTACCTCTTGTCACCTGCACAAGCAAGTACCTAGCTATGAGAGGCATGGCAGCATGCAATTTACATATTATACATAAGTCTCATGTGTGTTGGTGGGAGGACCTAGCTGTCAAAATGTGGGGACCATCACATTTCATTGTGATCGTGGTTACATGCATCACAGTGGAACCTACAACCCCCAGCTGAGAGTAGCGTCTACTGTGGCAGCCACAGGACAGCACACGTGTAGTAACAATTCCTGTCCAGAAGAGTGTATGATTTAAATAGATAAGACGGGCCAAGAGAAAAAAATGTTATTGCTGTTGTACAGGCGGGGGAACTGAGGCAAAGTGATTAAGTGACTTACCTGAAGTCACACGGTCTGTGAAAGAGCCCAAAAAAATCTTGAATTGAATCTTAAATTATTAACTACTCCCCTTTATGACTCCCTCTTAGGTACAGCTGGTCAAAAAAAATGGGTGAAATTTAGATAAGTTTGGACTGAAATTAAAATAAGGAAAAAAAAAAAAATCACATTTGCAATAGAACCTGAAATTCAGCAATTTTGGACACTGGGGGGTTCTTTCAAATGGATACGAGAGCCACTCTAAGGCACTGCCATGTCTAGTATATCAGCATCCCAGGGCTTAAAAATGGCAGCGGGGGCACTTGAACTAAAGATCATTTGACGAGCTTTAGTTCAAGCTCCCCGCCATCATTTTTAAGTGTGGGGATGCTGATACACAAGACGCAGGAGGCTGCTGGAACGTGGCAATTGCCACGCTCCAAGAGTTGACTGAGTCTGCTCAGACGCTCATCAGAGAGGCCTTGGTGCCCAGGTATACTAAAACAAGGAAACAAAATCAAGAGTCGAAAAACAAGGCCTAAAAACATGCCTTGCAGAGAGTTGGAGGCTGCTGGCTTGAACACTATTGCTGCCCTCGGGTGCACACTGAGAGCGAGCAGGGGGGCACTAATTTAACTTGAGGAATAATACATGAAAGACAGTATGGAACCAAGGGTCCTACCTCTTTGTAGCTGTCACTTTTCCTGTTCCAAACTACTCGTGCATTGGCAGAGGCCATTACTTCAATTAGGAAGGTCACAGTAATGTAGCTGGGGAAGAAATGTGATAGGCATCGATTCTGGAATATTGAGTATTTAGTTCACCTACAACAACAGACTGCAAAAAGCTCTAACAATCTATATGTTCATTCATCTTTAACAGAGATGTGTCAATTAAAGCTTAAATCTTTTTCTAAATTCATTTTACTTTGAACCAGAAATCCAGGTTAATTCTTGGCAAGATTAAGGACCCTATGTTTCCTTACTCACACCATTTTAATTCTATTGCCTTCAATTAAATGAATCCTGAATGTAATCCAAAAGTAAATGAATGGGGAAATATGACCATGGGTTACTTCTGATAGACTTAAAACTTTCAAGGGGTTTGGCTTTGTTTGATAATGAGATTTCATCAATACCCGATTTGTCCTTTTGTTGTTATGTCCCTGATCTAGAGCTAAATCCTCAAGGGCAGACTTGAATCCAAACCTGCCTCCATCTTCCCAGGTGGGAATCAGACTTGAGGTTTTGGTTTTAGTTTGTGTTTAATCCAAGTGGGTATTTGAAACCAAGACTGTGTTTATCCATGGGGAAAGAACTCTTCAGCGTGCCAGTGGAACGAAGAATTGTGTCCAATAGAGTTCACAAGGCATATTTCCCTCTTGAGCAGCATGTTTTGTCCCTTTTGCAGAAACACAAATACAACTCTGATTTGCCGCACTGTGCAAGCTGCTTTGCAAACAAAGGCAGAGCACCCCTGCTTCCTAAAGAGTTTGCGGTTGAAATGGTTGAGTCAAGTAACAGAAAAGTCTACAAAACAAGTCATCAGAGCCCAGGCTTGACTCCAGGTCTCCCAAGTCCCACTCCAGTGCCTTATCCACAGGATACCTCATCCCATTCACATCTTTCAGCTCTCTCTCCTTAAAAGTTTGCAGTTATAAACTGATCACAGAGTCCTGGTCCTCTATACCCATTACACAGGCTGTACTAGGGGGACTGTAACAGAGATGGGACAGTCCCTTGTGGAGAGCCAGACTAATACACACTATGGGCGTATAAAGCTCTGTCTCCCTCAAGCAGCAGCAGCAAGGACAGAAAAACATTAAATGTCAAGTGCTATTCTGCTCTTGCACCCCGAGTACGACAGCAGACCTGGAACGACACTAAGGAATGGGCACTTTGTAAATTCCATCCACAACGTAAAACACACTTCACAGCAGTGGTCCTCAGCCTTCTTAGTCTCAAGGCACCTTTCACTAAACTCTGAAATTTTCACTCAATTTTTAACTACAGATAATTATATAGCAAGTCTGTGGCACGAAACAAAGACAGACTACAACAGGCCAGAATGTGTTTAACACTATGGATTCCTATTTGAAATCTCTGGGTTTATCTCATCTTGTGAGTCATGTTTGCACACCTAATAGTGCCAACATTCAGGGCTGCCTGAAGGCGCCATGCCAAGGACATCAAAACACTCCAGGGTGCCATGGCATCTCAGTTGAGAATAACTGAGCTAAGGAAATTTCAAGTTGTGTAGTGTTTGCTGTCTGTAAGGTTCTCTCACACACATGCCTCTAGATGGCAGTATGATTTAAGGAATATTTTTTTTATGCTGTAGGTACCAGGTGTGTAGGAGAACAGGACATTTTTACAAGCTCCCAGTCCAGATCGCTGGATCTCAGATGCCAAATACCTATTTACATCTCTTCATCTAAGGGAAGAAAGAGAGCAATTTTACTTGCAAGATACAGCACACAAGGAGATGCTTAGGGTTGCTTATTATGCTCATGGAAAAGGAAAAAAAAAAACCACTCAAAGACAACATGGGTCTTAATGTAATAATTAAAAGTCTGGACAAAACGTGGGGACAATGGCCAAAGTATGGCCTTCCTTTTAGCTTTGATGTGGTTCAACAGAGCTCCTTGCACCCCAGTTAAAGAAAAAAAAAGGTCTGTACCACAGAACTTATTCTCCCCACCCTATTACAATGCCATATTACAACAGGCCCATTGCAAAGATTCAGTCACTAGAAGAATGATGGCCCAGTCCATGGTCAGATTCATGGTGAAGGGGTGCAGTCACACCCCCGCTTTGACTTCGTAGCACATACACAAATGAACCTCTCCTGCCAAACCCGCTGCTTTGGTGTAGCTCTGCAACCCAAGGGGTGAACACCACAGATCACCCCACACCAAACTTGGCAAAAGGAAGGGCGGGAGTCATGCCAAAGCAGTGGTTCCAGCAGCAGCTGCACTTGCAAGCCAGTAAGCTCATAAAGCACATTACACATGTGCTGCACAGTGAAAAGGGGATGACCCATCCCAACTCAAGTTTCATTTCTAAGCTGCGCCACACATGCATCTTTTCTGACCTTGTGAAGTCACTTGAGCCAAGATCCTCAGAGACATTTAAACAACAAATTCCCATTGACACCATACCTTCAAAGATATGCGCCTTCATCCTCTCTGGACCCATTTTTCACTGCCAAATGAGGCTATACAGAACATCTCTGCCTCACAGGGTATTGTGAGAGTACAGGCATTAAAAAACTGCAAAATGCTCATAATAATTGAGAGCTCATTGGAATAAAGTTGCAAGCTCTGTTCTATGTCTGTCATATATCTGCAGCCCAACAGGCCCCTGCCAGATGATGATAGTAATGAGTAGTCACACCCTTGCCCATCCTGAAGGGAGAGCCATACTGCTTCATCAGGTGACCAAACAGAGCCATACTTTTTCCAATGACAGCTATCAGTCCATATTAGCCCAGGGTGCCAGATTAGGGCCTTATTCCTTGCACAACAGACCAGCTTCTGCCTCCTCAAGCATGTGCACAGGCAGGAATTTTCATCTTGAAAGTGTTTTTACTTCCCTTCCCTGGAGTAATTTTTAAATTGGACAAGTGAATGCTTTTAGTGCCACGTGATCAGAATCCTTTCAACACAATCCCACAGTGAGCCAACATGTTCTGCAAAGGCACTTAAATAGGCTTTTGGGAATGTAAAATCAACAACCCAGGCACATCAGCACCTGATTTGAAGGTGCCAGCACTTGTATGCATGTGCAAACGGGTGCACTCACTGTGTTGTGCATCGCTCATCTGTACTGAGGCCATGAAAAAAAATAAATCGGTAAAGAAAAATTATTTTACGCTTCTTTGACAAGCAATAATCTGCAGTAAAGGTCTTGCTACATTACACTGTATGCTGCACAGAAGAATGACAATCATGCCAGCCTCAAAAACTCATAATCTAAGAAAGGTATCAGATCACTTACAGAATGCTTTGTATACATCTTATCAGCCCAGGGCTCAATATTATGGGAGGTATCTGCACTCTAAAATAAGGACAGATTTTTGAAAGCGTTTCCATATACTGTACCTCATCACCATGGCTAATGCCAAGATAACACTGCTGGTCAGCCAGCCCGCATCAGCAAAGGCTTTTGGCAGGGCTAAGATTCCAAGCCCAAACATTGCATTGAACAAGTACATCATGCCCACCTAGAGAGCAAGAGAGACATGAATGAAAACAAAGAAAGCACATGTGGGCCAAAGCAGGATGCAAGAACGTGATCGTAAGGCACCCAAATACTAGGGTGAATTATCCCCAGCATGAAATAGTCCACATTGGGGACTGGAATCTCTAAAGTCCCTCATGTGGTTTGGCTCAGGGATCCCCCCATCCTCTGTGAAGCTTGACCATCTAGGCCAGGGACAGACATTCAAAAAGCCTGAGCCTGAATTGATTTAATCTTTGCAGGATAGTCTCACCTGCAAAGGTGAACCCATTTGCGGCTGCACAGATACTCTATCTGGACTGAGGAAATTCAGGCACATGAAGGCACACAAACTTAAACCAGTTTGTACGTAATGTCTGTCCCTAGACCTAAAGCCATGAATCATGGGGTTTCACAGGGAACCCGTATCTCTTCAGAGTTTGCCTGTACCATCCTCCTTTGCCACTGCATCCATGACAGCATGCTAGAGGTTCTCCACTGCCCTCAACCCAGTCCTTTCTGCTAAAAGGTACCATGTACCAGGAAGGAAAAATGACTGAGATGATGCTAACAGGATTATTATTTACTTGCTCCTTCCATACAAGTCCATAGTTCTAGTCTTCATTTCCTGAGAGGTATGGCTTCTGAGGCAGGCTGGAAAGAATATTACTACATGGCTAAAGTGCCTCCTTTTCCATACCAGTAAGAAAAGATTGCACAATTCACCCTTCACACAGAACCATGACAAGACCCGCATTACTTGTTTCCTGCGTAAGCTTTGAAAGTGGAACTTCATTAGTCATAAGCCTCTATGCAAGCTGTATTTTAATCTCCAAAGTATGGTTCTCTAATTGACCTCTACCAACCCCCTTTCTAGTTAGCAAATGATCCACAAGAAGTGGCTTAACAGGAGTGTTGATCCAGTGTTAGAATGAGACCTTGAAAAGTCTAGTCACACAGGAATGACTTGTAGCTTCATGATTTTAATTTCCAGCTGAAATAGACCCCTTGGCAGATTAAGCAGAAAAGTAAACTGCTTGGATCATCCACTGTTCTCCCTCATCTGAGAACATGCTCCAAAAATGGCACGTGCCATGTCACGTTGCGCTGTTTCACTCCCAGATCTCATTCCTCTATTCCCCATGCCCAGACAAAGTCCATAATTGATATGTGAGCTCACTACTTCCAGTGTCATTATTCCTCTGAAAAGCATGGCCCCGTAAAATGACTGCAGGTCTTTATCTCAGTGATGCTGTAGGTATCACACTGACTTAATTCAGAAGACCAGTCTTCAAAACTCCAGCTGGGTTGTTATGCTTCTTACACCACCAGAAAGGGGGATAAAAAGCAGATGCAGTTTGCAAAATTAAGCACTGAGGAACAACCAAACCCGAAGTAACTTTGCGATAGTAGATAGGGACATACAATGTAGGTTCTCTCAAGAGACTCAAATCAGAAGATTTTAAACAGCTAAATTAGACATGTGCCATTGCACAGGACTCTGCTGGACTTCTCAGCTTTCCTCCATGTACTTTTCTGGATACCAAGGCCAGAAGGTGCTATTTTGACCATTTAATTTGATCTCATGCATAGCAGAGCCATAGTATCAACCAAGGACACCCCTTTGCTCTGCTGCCTGTACACAGGCCTCACCTCCCACCTGGCCTCTCTCCCTTCCTGTGAAGTATGCTGTTTCTTGGCACTAACAGTGCTGCCCGCAAGACCTTGTGGTTGTAGTCTATTTAGGCCTGGAAGGGGCCTCCCTGGGCAATCAAGTCCAGTCTCCCTCATCTGCCAGAAACATTCAACTCAAGAAATTCCCCAAATCATCACTTCAAACACTTACAACTACATGAAACAATCTCTGAAACACATAATAACATGCCACAGATAAAAAGCAGGGAAGACAACGGGACTGCCCATGTCCTGCCATTGTGATAACAATCAGTAGTTAGTTACTACAGGCTCCAGAGATCCTAGAAGAACCATGCTTCACACTAGAGCAGGCTTGTTCAACATACCAGTTCCTCCAATCTGACTGGTAAACAGGTACGAGGCCCTGGTGACCCTGCAGGAGATGGAAGGAGGAGGAAGAAACCTCTGGGCAGGAACCAACACCACATTCTCCATGCTCTGAACAGGTCAAGAGATCCAAGCAGACCCAGAGGAGGAGGCATAGAGTGATTGTCATAGGCGACTCCATCCTGAGAGGTACGGAAGGACCCATCTGTCTCCAGGACCCCTCAACACGAGAGGTCGACTGCCTGCCTGGAGCAAAGATTCAGGATGTGATGGGAATAATCCAGAACAGGATTAAGCCCGCCGATTACTACCCCATGGTCCTAGTCCATGTGGGTACTAATGATGCGGCCAGGAGAAGCCCCGATCATCTGATGGACTACCATGCTCTGGGCAGTGTGCTGAGGGAGTTCGGTGCACAGGTGGTATTCTCGTCTGTCCTACCAGTGAGCGGACATGGAAGATGACATGAGAACTGCATTACAGAAACCAACTGGCGGCTTCGGCAATGGTGTTCAAGGCAGGCTTCGGCTTCCTGGACAAGACCTGCACATCATGACGAGGGACATGCTCAGTTGGGATGGGCTTCGCCTGTCCCCCAAAAGTAAGCATGTGTTCTCTTCTAGGTTGGCGGATCTCCTCCAGCGGGCTTTAAACTAGGCTCGTCGAGGGGAGGGGAAGATGAGGGCGGGGGAAGCTGTGGACCACCGAACCATTTGGCACCCACAAGGACAGCCCAGACTGAAGAAGGAGAACATCGGGAACCTGCAAGCCATGGGGTGGCCAGCAATATAGCACAGGTAAGCAGTAAGGGGCCCTTTGGGAATCGGAGCTGGGGGGCAAAAAAGGCACCAGTCACAGGGCTCAAGTGCCTATATACCAACGCAAGGAGCATGGGGAGCAAGCAGGATGAACTAGCACTCCTGCTTGCAGAAAACACCTATGACTTAGTAAGGCTATCTGAAACCTGGTGGGATTCTTCCCACAACTGGGCGGTACATATTGAGGGTTATAGGCTGTACAGAAAGTACAGGGTGTGGAAGAAAGGGGAAGGGGTTGCGCTCTATGTCAATGAGCAATATACTTTGACCCTCATCAAGACAGAATCAAAGGAGGAGAAAGTAGAAGGATTGTGGGTTAAGTTGCACTGGGGGCAAGGAAAAAGGGATTTGGTGGTAGGGGTCAAATCAAGGGGAAGAACTAGATTCAGGGCTCTTGAGGCAGCTCTCAGAGACGATAAAAACTAAGGAGGTGGTAATCATGGGGGACCTAAACGACCCAGATATCTGCTGGGAGACACAGACAGCAAAGTCCCACCGTTCACGCAGGTTTCTATCCTGTGTACAGGACCTCCACCTTACACAGGAGGTACACGGTCCAACTAGGGGGGGATGCCTTACTGGAACTGCTATTGGCAATGGGGGATGATATGGTAGGGGACCTACAGATTGGTAGTCACCTGGGGGACAGTGATCACCAAATAATAGAATTCACCATAAGACATCGAGTGGGTAAGGTAACTAGTAGGGTGAAAGTGCTAGACTTCAGGAAAGCTGATTTCAATGAACAAAGGCAATTATTCAAGGACGCACTGCAGAGTAGGAGTTTTGAAGAGATGGGATCCCAAGAAGGGTGGCTGTACCCTAAGGAAATGATCTTTTGGGCACAGACGGAGACGATCCCGATGCAAGGAAAGAGGGAAAGGGGCCATGAGGCTTCCTTGGCTGACCAGAGAAATCCAGGGCAGCCTGAGGACTAAAAGAGGAGCATATAAAAATTGGAAATGGGGAGAGATAACCAAAGAGGAGTATACCTCCTCTGCTCGCGCTTGTAGGAAGGTAGTTAGACGGGCCAAAGCTACCATGGAGCTGAGGATGGCATCCCAAGTTAAGGATAACAAAAAATTGTTTAAATATATAAGGAGTAAAAAGGAAGACCCAGGGTGGAATAGGACCCCTACTAAATGGGCAGAAGCAATTGGTGACAGACAGGGGGACAAGGCTGAACTCCTCAGCGAGTTCTTTGCCTCAGTGTTCCTAAGTGAGAGGCAAGACAAGTCTCTCACTGGGATTGTAGAAAGGCAGCAGCAGGATGCCAGACTACCATGCATAGACCCTGAAATGGTGCAGAGGCACTTGGAGGAACTGGATGCCTTTAAGTCGGCAGGCCCAGATGAGCTCCATCCGAGGGTACTGAAGGCACTGGCTGATGTCATTGCACAGCCACTGGCAGGAATATTTGAATGCTCGTGGTGCATGGGCCAGGTCCCAGAGGACTGAAAAAGGGCCAATGTGGTCTCCATTTTCAAGAAAGGGAAGAAGGAGGACCCAGGTAACTATAGGCCAGTCAGTCTCACCTCCATCCTTGGCAAAGTCTTTGAAAAATTATCAAGGCTCACATTTGCAAGATCCCGGTAGGACAAATTATGCTGAGGGAAAACCAGCACGGGTTCGTAGCAGGTAGATCATGCCTGACTAATCTAGTCTCTTCTTATGACCAGGTTACAAAATGCCTCGACACAGGAGGAGGGGTTGACATCATATACTTAGACTTCAGGAAGGCCTTCGATACTGTATCCCACCCCATACTGGTGAACAAGTTAAGAGGCTGTGACTTGGATGACTACACAGCCCGCTGGGTGGCAAATTGGCTAGATGGCCGCACCCAGAGAGTCATATTGGATGGGTCGGTTTTGACCTGGAAGGGTGTGGGCATTAGGGTCCAGTAAGGCTCAGTCCTTGGAACGATACTCTTTAATGTCTTCATCAGCGACTTGGATGAAGGAGTGAAATGTACTCTGTCCAAGTTTGCAGATGACACACAACTGTGGGGAGAAGTGGACACACCGGAGCGCAGGGAACAGCTGCAATCAGACCTGGACAGGTTGGACATACGGGCGGAAAACAACAGAATGCAATTCAACAAGGAGAAATGCAAAGCGCTGCACCTAGGGAGGAAAAATGTCCAGCACACCTACTGCCTAGGGAATAACCTGCTTGGTGGAACAGAAGCAGAAAGGGATCTTGAAGTCCTAGTGGACTCCAAGGTGAACGTGAGTCGGCAGTGCGACGAAGCCATCAGAAAAGCCAATGGCACTTTATCGTGCATCAGCAAATGCATGACAAATAGATCCAAGGAGGTGATACTTCCCCTCTATTGAGCGCTGGTCAGACCGCAGTTGGAGTACTGAGTGCAATTCTGGGCACCACACTTCAAGAGGGATGTGAATAACCTGGAGAAGGTCCAGAGAAGGGCCACTCATATAGTTAAGGGCTTGCAGGTCAAGTCCTACAAGGAGTGACTAGGGCACCTGGACCTCTTCAGCCTCTGCAAGAGAAGGTTGAGAGGTGACCTTGTGGCTGCCTATAAGTTCATCACGGGGGCACAGAAGGGAATTG
>JAGPOW010002067.1:5791535-5815536 GCA_030014935.1 Caiman crocodilus
TACAAGAAATAATGGCCACAAGCTAGCAGAGAGCAGATTTAGACTGGACATTAGGAAGAACTTCTTCACAGTCAGAGTGGCCAAAGTCTGGAACGGGCTTCCAAGGAAGGTAATGCTCTCCCCTACCCTGGGGGTCTTCAAGAGGAGGTTAGATAGGCATCTGGCTGGGGTCAGCTGAACCCAGCACTCTTTCCTGCCTATGCAGGGGGTCGGACTCGATAATCTATTGAGGTCCCTTCTGACCCTAGAAGCTATGAATCTATACGGCCCGCAGGCCACAATGCAGCCTGCCAAGCCATTTTCTGTGGCCCGTGGTGCTGCAATGGGAAATGAAAGTAAACACTGTTTACTTTTGTTCCCTCTCCTTGTCCCTCAGCACCTTCTTAATGGCTGCTGAAGGGCTGGGGAAGGGACAAGGTTCCCACACGCACCACATCAGCTTGACGTTGCTGACAAGGTGTAGCTCCTCTCCTCCCCCGCTCGTTTCATGGCATCACTTCCTTGCCCCACCCCTCCCTTCCTCATTTGCATGCCGGCCCCGCCCTGCTCTGGCCCCGCAGGCTGGAGCAGGTCACAGTGTAGCGGATAGGCGGGCACAGGGGGCACGGGTGCTGGCTCAGGGGGATGCTGCAGCTGGGCTTGCAGAAGCTGCTGCTGTGGCTGTCAAGGCAGGAAGCCAGCACCACTCCCACTTCCCCCTGCACCTGCAGACATTGTGCTTGGGGTGGTGAGTCACAGGCCCCAGGAAGGGACGGAGGAGGGGGCTGTCAGCATGGGCTCCAGCTGCCCCAGGGGAAAGGGAACAGAGGGGAGGGTGCACATCCCTGCACACCCCTGTAGAGTCCCCCACATGTCCCCAGGTGTGCAGGTGTGGGAGCATCCTCGAGGCTACCTAGGTGGCAGGGAGGACATGACAGGGCCAGGCAGCACCCCTTGACCCGTGTCCCCAAGCTGCAGCTGGACTGGACAGACTGCGCAAGCGCCCGCTCCTGGCAGCCCACTGGGTGATACGAAGTTCATGATCTGGCCCCACATTCAAAGAAGTTGGACACCCCTGCACTAGAGGAAGACAAAATCCCAACAATTCATTCCAAAGTAGACTGCAATCAAGTTCTGTCCCTGCCCCAAACCCTTCTCCTCACTAAAATAATTTCCTCTGGTCATCTGCTTTCCACTGCTTTAGTTTCATAGCTTTTTCCTAAAGCCTTGGCAATTTTCTCAGTTGAATAGTGTACATCAAAATTTGTCACTTGACCCCTCTTTTCTGTCCTAATTATTCACCTTAATATTAACCTCAAGACTGACAAATGACCAAAGTGAAGACAGGGCAGTTTTAAAAGAACAGTGCTACAACACATGGTCAGATGAGATGCAACATACCCATCATACAGATAGACAAGATCCTCATTCCCATTCCAGCTCTTTATGCCTCCTTATGCAACTCTATTACCAAGACACAACATACCCTTGTTGTGTAAATAAAGCATTTTGAAAGAACATTAATATTTTACCGTGAGTGAATATTGACTTTCTTCTTCCATCATTCACTGCTTGTTCATGTCCTGTAAAACAAAACAAACAAAAAATCAAGCAACAGGGACAAGCATCTCATTAAATATACAAAGAATATTGAAGTCCTACTTACTCCCTGGAAAGCTAGATCAAGTTCTCCAGCAAGACCCCCAAGCTAAGTGGTGCTCTGATGAGGCTTACTGGAATTTCTATAGTAGCTACAGGAACACTTTGAAATCTGAGGGAACAGTGAATGAGAACTAAGAAAAGGAAGCTACACTTTATACAGCATCTCTTATATTACCTTCATGTTGCTAAGACACCAGCTTGGAACCCAAAAACTTATTTGAGTCAGGTTTTTCCTCTGCCATAGATCTTGTGCAACTAGGACCCCTCTACACTTGCAGGGAAGGGTGAAATAGGGTCCTGATGTGAGATTCACACAATTGAGCTTCCTGCCATACCACACAAGCATGATTGTGGTATTGTGAATTAGATCCCATCACACCTTACTAACAATGCAGGGAGAGCCCAGGATCACAATGCATGATAGTAAGGAACCACAAATTATTCTACCGTTTTTGTGGAATAACTTGGTGGCTTGTTCCTTCTTTTATCACACCATTGATTGATTGAACATGTGGCCAGGTAACAATATGCAATTAGCTGGCTAATCTTTCTGTATTTCAGGTCCCCATAGATAAAATGGGGTTCATGGTGTGTACCAGAGAGCTAATCAATTAATAAATTCATGGGGAGGTAGAAGTTGAAATGCATGAGAAATGTATAAGTCAACAGAGTGAGGTTGAGAGATATGGATCAACTTAAAGCAATAATCAAGAGGTTTTTTTCCTTGAGGCACCAACTCACCTGGAGCCAGGTAGTCAACAAGCTGGTCATTAATTTTACAGACAAGAATGGCAATAGGAGCATATTTCAACAAAAAATAAAATGTATCAAGTCTCCAGTCACCAGCAGATATTTTGTATAATAAAACCACCATTATGGGGGAGCTCAATTTTCAAATGTTTACTATATAGATTAAAACATGCCTGAAAGAAAAGCAAACAACTTCAGTGCCAAAAGGAATGAAATGATGTCCTTGCATCATGGAAAAGGAAAGACACGTGCTAAAACAGACAGCATACATTTTTACCCCTACAAATTAAAAGAGGAGTGTAGACTAGCAATTGTCTACTAGCATGCATGCAGGTGCAGCTGCACTCTAGATTAGGAATTTCAGCATTCCACAAGTCATGCAACTTGAACACAGTAATACTCTCATCTATAGCACCATTCATCCAATGCTTTTGGAACTCATCAGCTCGTAAGCCACAATGTCCTAGTGAGAATTTTTCTGTACTAATTAGTAAACTGAGGCACTGAAAGGTAAAGGCTCTAGGAAGCTAACTAGAACATTAGCACAATTTACTATACACATACTAACTATTCTGCCTGTACAATACATCACTGTAGCAGCAAAACCTTGCCAGAGGCCACAGAGCACAGTAATACACCCAAAATGAAATCCAGTCCCCCTGAGATCACTGATAACCCCCCACACCTCCCTCCAGGTCTTACAAGCAGACTTTCACCCTGGTCCAACCAGCTTATCTGCATCATTCCTGTTTCTCCAGGTGGTCAAATGGGATCCTCTAATGCTTCTTAATAACACAGTACTATTGGTGCATTCTACGCAGCATATAAGAAAGAAACAAGAAGCTAAAAAAGTCACCAATACCCAAACAGTATTTTAAAGCATTTTCTGTATGATCTCATTACACCAACACTGAGCATAGCACGTTCACAATTAGGTCTCTACAGTACCATTAGGTGAGAGCACTAGCACAAGGTCACTGGAATACTGTACGTTCTGCACTCATATGTAGGGTCAGTAACACTCATGATTAGTATCTCATGATTAGTCATCTCTTTATAGCTTTTCCCACTTCCCCTCCATGCCCATAAACACCCATCACATCACTCTGTACACCCCAGCTGTTCCTCATCTCCAGTGAACTGTGAAACTTCACAATGTGGAAGAGCCTTTAGCCCAAGCCAGACCTTCACACACTATAAATTGGAACAGCTCCACTTACACCAGTTCTTTGAACTAATCTTCAACTACTGTAATTAATGGAGTAAGTAGCTCAAGTGAGTATAGCTGAGGTTGCCAGCAAGGCTGCTTTGAGAGAGGCAACATATTCCTTATTTAGAGTTAATACTAGAAAGGAGAAATTCAAGATGACCTCTGCTGGCCCCTCCACCTTCTTTTGAGAGATACTCATTCTCTCCCACTATACTGCCCTTAAAGTTACTTGAAAAAGAACAAATTGTGAAAAGTAAAAGCACCCCAGAGTGTGTTAACTCCAATCTTTCCACTTGTTGTCAACTGTCATGTGCAGCCATACACTGTTCAGCTCCCTAAGCTTGAGTTCTGGAGACTTCTCATTGAACCCAATGCAAGCACAGGATTTTTAATCTTGTTTCTGCCAAGCTATGCCTCGTTCACTTCCTAGAGCTGGATTTAGTTATACCCTGTACCAAACTTCACCTTCTGGAAAACATTAAATTTAAACTTCATCTGCATATACTTCCCACGTAACTATTTGGGAACAGATGTCTAACATTCTTGCATGTCACTTCTGCAGGAAATTTATGGCAAATAACTTCCAGTTCTTACCTTCAGTGTAAGTCAGGGATTCTTTAAAATTGAAACTGTAGAAGTATCACGACAAAACATAAAATATACATGGGCTTGATTTCCAAAACTTTGTATGAGGAATAGCAGCCTCTGTCAAAACCCATTGCCAAACTGGTCTGTACCATAATTAAGAGATATTAGAATGCAGTCAAGAGCCTTTCTGATCAGAAACTCCAACCAGGAATACAGATTATAATTTTTTCAGGGTGGGGACATAGTCTTCATTATCTGTGCATTACGTTCTAGAGCAAGCAAGTAATACATTGCACAGTTAGAGTACATTAGCACTGCAGTTTTACAAACATGTACCTTCCCCCTTCCCCATGTTATGGTCTCTGTCTGGGAAACAGTGCTGTCTCAGTAGCATTGTTGGAACAGGTAGGCAGAATTGTAGGAAAGAGTGTATGCTACGGCTCACCTCTTAGCCAACACACTGAGGATTGAATCATAGATACCCAGAACTAAAAGCATAAACTAAAACTTCACCTAAAGAAGCTGTAGGTACCACAAATACTAACTTCCAGGGGTCTACATAAAGGGAAACCTGCCACTCGCATTCACCACTGGGTTGCACTTGCACAGAAGCCAGTATCCTATGCTGTCAATACTGTTTCTGTGATAGCACTCTTGGGCCCCTGACAGATGTTACTTCCATCAAGGAACAGGCAATATCACTCAATAGAAATGGTCATGCCAAGTGACATGCTTCGCATTCAAAGGGCAAGCTATACAGGGTGGTTTGGGGGTGGGGGGAATGTCTTGGAAACTTGCTGTGCTAGTGCTCAACAGAAAGGGGAGCTGGAGAGCTGCTGACAGGGGCTGTCATTCCTCTTCATCTGTGATGGGAATAAGATGCCAGCTGGACTCGCCAGGGGAGGACGTGCACCCCAAGCCCTTGCACACATACAGGGAGTCCCTGTGAAGGCCAAGGGGGAGGAGGGAAGGAGAGGGCAGGAGTGGCAGGGTTCAACTCTCCAGGGACCTTCCTGGCAAGATGCTTGTGTGTATGTGCTTATCCTGCACACAGTTTTCTGTAAAAAATTCCACCCCACCCCCCCAACTCTCCTCATGTAAGACAAGCAGAGCATGCAAATTGAAGGCTGGTTGAAGGAAGAAAGGAGTGGCAATGAGCCATGAAATATCCTGCAACTGAGACTTGAGGAAGCAGAGTTAGGTATCAGATCCCTTGCAGGAAGGGGAGGTGAGAGAGAGGGGGACAGATCAGTCTACCTTAGGATACTGAAGGTCCTGGCCAAACATTATAAGCCTGTGTGTGACATGCCACATCATCAACAATTAAAGCTTGATAGAAACCAGCTATGAAAGTTCCCTTTTCAACTAAAAGATTTACAGCTCATTGGCCATTTTTATGCCTGGCCATTTTTACTGTCACAATTGCTTTGCACATGTAGCATGTCTAAATCTATTGTGAAATCAACCAGTTAATTGCATAATAGCTGTAAATAGCAGGGGCCTTAGAAAAGTGGGGCTGGAAGGGACCTCACAGTTCATCTAGAATGATTGGGATCTGCTTTTAGCCTTCTGATGCCTCCTGTTCAGGAAGAGTTGTAGATATAGGCTGCAATGAAATACAAAGTAGCTGAAGGAAGTTTCCAAAAACACCCTATGCACAGATGGAGGTTTCAGAAGTTGATCACATCTAGTAATTGTTTTGTTAACTGATCAAGATCAGCTGATCATGTCAGTCCAGGCCTTAGTGGACAGATCCCTACCCCACCCACCCACCCCCCAAAAACACAAACAGAAAAACAAAAAACAAAGCACCATTCTGGATTCAAATACCTCTTGGTAAGGAGCCAAGGACTGGAAATCAGCTTGATGAAAGACCCCTAACAGTAGACAGAAACTTACCCTATAAAATATACTGTAGGAAAACACAAGGACTGTTAAGATTAAAGCATTCAAGTCCCTATCTGTAAAATGGGAATGAACATACCTCTCTAAATTCTGTTCCCCAACCTCACATGCTCGTGTAGCAACTCTCTCTCTCTCACCTGTATACTACACTGCTGAGGATTCAGAAAAAGTTGACAACGCTGTTAAGGATACTTAAAATACTTATTGCCAACTGATGCCGAGTAAATGTATTATGATGCAATCACAATAGCATCATAATCTGGGATTTCGTAGGTTCTGAATTCTAAGGTGTTTCATTAAGCAGCAACACGCAATGAACTTTTAAAATGGACACTTGGAAGAAGGCAAGGAACCAACTGATAATATCTAGGTTCCTATTGTATCAGGAGGTTGGATGGTCAGGCTCCATGTGTACACAGGAGAGTCTTTTGGGGCTGGGGTGGCGTGGGTGCTAAGGCACACAGTTGACAGCCCAGAGGTTACAAATTTGAGGCCATAGCAGTAGCACTCATGGCACAGCCCTAGCAGAATATGCAGATTTGCCAGAATCTGACAAAATACATACTTTGTCATAAGGACATGGAAAAGGAAGGTCTTTGACATCTCTTTCAGAGGTGACCCTTCTCATGGATCCTCAGACTCATGAAATTCAGCATAACTTCACTGACTCCAATTGCTACACTGATTTGTACCAGCTGAGGCTGTACTTTTACATATATTGGGCCAGCTAATGCCTTCAATTTACTGTAAGCAACACTCTTACTCTCCAAGCACAGCTCATTTTAATGATGACATGTAAAGAATGCACATACCAGTTAGAATTGCCTATTATTCTTGTGGAAAAGGTTCCCAACATATAAAGGTGTACAGAAAAGGACATAAACATCAAGCCTAAAATCTCACAGTAGTTCGGAGGGATGCATTGTTAGACTGTACTGTTGAAGTCAAAATCACTACAAAAGGCTCATGATGTGCTTTAACCATGTGAAAAATGGGATCCAGATGCAAAATAAGGGAAAAGTCCAGATTTGGAGTTTTTTGGTTTGTTTGGTTTTTACACAAATATGGAAGTTTGAACACTGCTATTCCATCTGATCTATTCATTTGCTGTCTTTTTTTATATTAAATTAATTTAGATGGAAATCTATGACTCAATACAATGAGCCTGTTCTACAAGGAAGGAAAAAGAAGGAAGCCATGCTATTAAGAGAAACTGAAACATTTCTGACTGATTGCACAAGACTGGCGTAACAGATAGGAACACAGTCATCAGAGAAATAATGTTTCCATTCAGATTACCAGCACCACTGAATGAAACATTACTCTTGAATGCTATGTAAGCCTGTTTCTGCTCACTTAAGTGCCAGGATGATGCCTAGAAAGAAATGCCTTTACATTCATTCATTCTACTTCCAACTCACAGCAGGAATTATACTTTCAAAAAGTGAGCCAGACCTCCGTATTTTTGAACAAAAGATCAACATTTTGGACCAGTTGAAACTATTTATGGATTAGAAACTATTTCTGACAAGATACTAAACCCACATTTGACAGAATTTAACACCAGTGCCTTCCAAAAGGATGAAACCCTCCCACGTTGAAGTCAGCACTACGATTGCACTCATTGACTTCAGAATCAGATTTTAGATTCAATGACCGGTACAATCGTCAAATCTTAAATCTGCATAATGCAGATTTAAAACTGTCCAGAGCATGCATGCCCAACAGGCAAATGTACAGGATGGAATGTGAACCCAGGATCTCTAGCATCCCATCTAAATAACAAAACCATTATATATAAGCAAGCAGCTTGCTAACCTGAAGTGATAGACTATGTTGAGCACATTGCAATGTACAATATCCAAAGTTAGGCAATCTGCACATAAAAGCAGTTTTATTGCAGGTTTTGTAATTCAACTTCATTCAGTAAACTCCCTCACACGGGAAAAACTTCAATGAAAGCAATATTTGCATGAGTACCTCCTCCACTGTACCTCAGTCATATGAAATCCAGCTCCCTGAGAGTTAGTATGTAGTGCACAGTATATAGTATATAATGGCTAAAACGTATCCCTGCTGTGGATACTTGTTTGCTAGTTCTGTGTATGCTAACATCGCCACTACATATCAAGTGTTCAATATCAGGTACTCACATTTGATTCAATGTGGAACATGCAATGGAAGTCAGAACTAAAAAAACCCAATCAAACAAAAGCATGCTGAGTATGGTATATCTCTCTGTAGCGAGATGCACCATACCCAACATGACACCCTCTTTTAGGATGCATGTATTCAAAGCCACCAGTCATTAAATCTATCACTTACTTGACAAACAAAACCTAAAAATAAAAATCAAGAAGGGCAGCACCACCATGGTATTGCCATGAACCTGCTGCTGTTCAGTAGGGCTGTACATGAAAGCTAGTTAATGTCTGGATTTCTTGACCAGTTTACAGATCTGCATGTATTTAGACATTACAACATACATGCCAACCAAAGTCATTTCTAGATCAGAAATAACAGCCCTCTACCTGTAACAACAGAGACTTTTGAGACCTATATCAATAAGACTCAGGGCTCTGGTACATGTTCAAATTGAAGCTGGATAGAAACCAACTCTAGAGTTGTTACACATTTTCAAGCACTAACTTTATATCTGGTTGGCAGTTTCTTATCATTTGATAATTACTTTGCACATGTGGCTGGTCTAAATGTATTGCACAATTAACCAGTTAATTCTGTAATGTGTGCAACATGTAGCCAGGGCCTCAGAAAGAACAATGAGCAAATCTTACCTGCCAAGCAGATTGTTCTGATCTCAAAGATGTTTCCGCACAGCTTAGCTTAACAGGTGTAACACCACCTCTGAATTTTGCATTGGTTAAGCTTCCCATCCCAAAAGTGAGGTGTCTATTACCAGATTTGTGGGTATGAGGAATGTGAAGGACTCTAGTACGAACCTAAATTGGGTCCATTCAATTGGTCTGAAGAGAAAAGCATTTCTGATGCATGTGTCAGTGGAGTACTTGTTGGGCAATAGGTTTCAACCATCCCTAAAGATTGTTAGTGAAGTCTGGAACGGGCAGAATATATGTGCATAGAGTCTGAGGCATGTCCTTGTGAGCAGGCTGAGCTTCAGACAAAGGTATCTATTGTCATCCAGAAGCAGCAACAAGGCAGGTACTCTTTTGCTACTCTGAAATCTAGGAACTTTCCAATTAATTTTATGAATTGCATTAGGGTTAGGCAAGGCTTGTATCTGTTGATTTTTAGGCTTAGGAAGGAAATTAAATGAAATCTCATCTGGTTTGGAGTTGTAGAAAATATCTAGAGTCACTGAATTGATTACCCGACATAGCATATATGTATATTCCAATCCAAGTGAGCAGGTAGCTCTTACTGCCAGGGGTTTGGCAAGGATGTATAAAGCTGAAAGAGCTATTTGCAAGCTGAAAGAGCTATTCTAGAAGTTTCAAGTGCTTACTAGAAATCTGAGGCTGTGTAAATGGAAATGTGAAAGAAAAATGATACCTAGGGAGACCATGCAGAATTTGAAATGACACACAAGGATGTTGAGATGTCAGTGATGGATGCTGAGTCTCCAGTTCCATTTCTTTCTTGGAACTGTGAAATATTGAGAGTTAAAATCCTTTTCCTTGAATTCAGAGGGTCTCTCTAGCTATATTAATGCCTCAAACTCTTGCCTTTGTTCAGCGGGGTCTCTAAAGAAACAGGAGTTGAGGATTCCCAAGAGACAAAAGGTTCCATATCACCAGGTTCAGAAGTGGGCAGCATCAGCTGCTATTGTTAGTAAGATGGGGAAAGTGGCATTCACACCTCTGATGGTGTGTCTGCAAGCATTTCCTCTAAGATAAAGAAACATAGGTTTAAGAAGCAAAGGGCCACACTGATATCATTAATTTAATGGAGTGGCTACATTGTTAGTGAGAGAAACAGATGTTCTTCCCAAAGGTCCTCTAGGTTTGACATTCTGAAGAAGTCAAGTGCATGAAGCCAGGGTGAATATCCCATGGCAATAGCAAACATGGTCCTTGTAGCTGTATTAGTGTTACTGAGGATGGCTAATAAGAAGATTGAGTCATGGCTATAAGCTTCTGTTCTATTACAAGAGACCCTAGTTTCTTCTATTCTTCTCCAGAAGCCTGTTTCAGAAGAACTTCAGATAGTTTTATCTTAACTGGCTACCCTCATCTGAAGGCATCGTAGCTGAACAGAAGCATCACTCTGCTAGTGTTTCATCTTGCATAATGGATAGTAAGGCAGCACTGAGTAATGACTGCAGCTGCCCTGTTAGGGCATAACTCAGTTATGGCAGCCTGGACAATACAGAGTACAGGTGCAGCCAAAACAAATACCTCTTTTGGGAGTGTGGTGGGGGAGAGAGTGGGAGGAAGAAGGAGTCAACTCACATACATGGGGCATGTGCATACCATAAACAGAATCTGTATGAACAATCACTCAAAGAAAAGCCCTAGCACATGTCTGCTGGTATCAATGAGTCACTGATTGGACCTCCGCCCATTTATACAGACAAAGAACTTTGTCTCTCATTGCACTGGTCCAGCCTGTTAAGTCAGACTAGCTAGAGGGTTTTTGACACTTGTTTGAACTTTTATAGTTCTTTACTGCATTAGGCTGTCATAATCCTCATCATATCAAATAAATACTTGTTCTAGATTAGTAAGAAAACATCTCAAGAGTTACATTATAGACAATGGAGACAGTAGGGAGAGTTAATGGCAGAAATCAAAGATTGGAGTATTAATAACCCAACTGGCCTCTTGGCTTTCCAATTTTCAAACAGCCAAAAAAATTCAGAGATAGTTACAACCTTCAAAAGGCTGAAATGTTTAATTAGTTCAGAATAGAAGTAAAAACACTCAAGATCAGATCTCTCAAGTAACCCATTCCTCTTTAATGCCAGTCCCACCACTCTTGGCACAAACTTGCACTGGTCAATCCAAAAGCAGTCCATCTAACAGACTCTGAAATCCAGGTTTAGAAAGATGAATAATTTCAGACCTTACCCTAACAGTGCCATATGAGCACAGAACTTCTCCACAATATCGACGCTGACAACAGCGTCAGAATTAGAGCAGGATCTCCACACATTCCACATCAGGATCAGTTAGAAGAGTAGAATCATGAAAAGTTAGCTCCTACTGATTAGTGCAAGGAGTCAGACAAAAGAAAGTTAATACAATTTTAGGTTTTAACAAGCTTGTGGAATTAAAACAAATTACAGATAGCTGTAGTTGTTCTGCATTAAAACTAGGTAAAAGTCTGTAAAATGCCCGTGACACAAAATCTACTTCAAGTTACAAATTCACTTTGCCCCTACTCCCATCATTCACGCCTTATTAGAGCTTTTAATACATACTGTTTATCTTGAGTAGGTTCCCCAATTATTAAACTTTTAGCCAATGGGGCATTTCAATTGTTCACCACATGGTGGCAGTGTCTTAGTTTAGTGAAAGTGAATGCAGTTATCATGAACTCAGCATCTACATCTGCAATACATGAAAAGTGTACAGGAAAGATGCTAAATTACTAATTTGCATGACCAAGATCGAGCTGAAGAGGACAAAAAAAGTCACATAGGACATGGATAATGATTTAAATATTTAGGAACATCAAAGTTTTGAGCTGTTAACATACTAGCTTTAATATTCATGTGAATGTGTTATGCAAGGAGCTATTAAAATAAAATGGAAGCACTTGCAGGAGGTTATCACATCTCTTTGAAAGCCTAGGAAAATAACCAAATCAATGATGGGTGCTTGGGAAGAGAAAAAACAGTCCTTTCTAAAGCCAAAGAGATGAGAGTCAGAGTAGCAGCATTAGGACAAATCACAAGTTTCTGGGGCAGAGTGCACAGCTGACAAAAGGAAGAGTTAGCTTCAGTAGACCAGTATAATTCCTACACTGGTATCTGTGGTTCAGCAGCAGCCTGCCTGCCATGAGTTAGCTGCCAATAGGTCAGTCCTTGGTTCTGGCCAAAACAGATGACAGGGTAAACAAAGTGACAAAGTCACACTAGAGCTTACAATACATTGATATTTTAATAATGTCATTCCACATGAGAAACAGAAGTAGCTGGCACAGGGAAGTCAAGGAAAAGGGAAAGATATTGAGCTAAGATACATAAAAGAATCAAAGAGCAGAACATGCTGGTGGCTGGAGTGTTGTGGGGAGGGGCAGGGATTGGCAAGACATCTGTCCAGACCATCCCATCAGTTTTTTCAAATTACTGCTTCTGTCCAAGTTACAAAAACCTCTCCTGCAAGGACTGTCTGTGAACATTCATTGGAAGAAACTCATGGGCACCTGGGGCAGGTGTTTCAAACAGTATATTCCCTGCCCAAGTGAGACATGGTCACCATAAGCTCCCTGTCAAAGTGCCAACAACAGAAGTCCAAGTGATTATACTAAAGGTAAAAACAAGATTGAAATCAAAATAGTGAGAAATGTTTCTTACCTCTTTAGAACACCCAAAATTGCCATCCCACGAAATCAAAGCACACAGTAGGATGCTGCAAAAAAGACAATAGCATTCTAGGATGCATTAACAGTATTTTATGTAAATCACGGGAAGCAATTCTTCCACTTCTGATTCTTCAACACTGGTGAGGTCTCATGTGAAGTACTGCATCTATTTTGAGCACAGCACTTCGAAAAAAGATGCAAAAAAGTTTAAGAGTGCATAGAAAAAAAAGAGTCTAGTAAGTTGGAACTACTTAGTCTGGAAGGTGGGGGTGGAGAGGAAGAAGGATGTCAAAGTCTTCAAGTATTTGAAGGGTTGTTATAAAAAGAGAATGGTGACAGACTATTGTCCCCACAGTAGACAAGATGAGGAATAATTGCAGAAGAAATTTTAGATACAGATGAAAATTTAAAGTGGCCTTGAATGCTTTAAACTTAAGGTTTTACTCTAAATACTCAAAACCAAGTTGCCACAAAATGGGTTAACAAGCACAGGACTGATAACTGTAATGTATTCAAGTTCTCATTTTAACCATTTCTTATCTAAACACAGCTCATTCTGGAAAGAGATGCATGCTTTTTTAAAGACAACTTTATAGTGGAATCAGTGACATGAAATTTACTAAATGAAGATGGCAGGGAGGTAAGTGAGAAACAGCTAGAACTTAACTAGTCAGGGAATCAATACAACCTCCACCCAATGCAGCAAACTTCACTGTGTAAGACTATTTCTTTAATCATTACCTGCTCAACACTAACATTTTCAAATTTCTATTGCAAATAGTTTTTGGACAAATCAGAAGTGGGCTCATGAAGGAAGTTAGGGAATTCAAGTTATAGAAATTAATTTAAATAATTTTTTTGCACTTCTCAGCTGAGGAAATCAAATTTAGCTTTCATAATTAAAACTTTTGTAAGAAATAGATTGAATAAGCATCTTTTTTATTTTAATTTCTAAGATATAGTCATGTACGTGTGCATATTCAAAAAGTTTCCTTAAGCACAAATCCAATAGTTTAAAACTGAACACCCCATGCTAAGTACATGGTATAGCATTGTAGATAAATGGATGCCTCAAGACTCTTTCAAAAACAGTACAATATCTATGCAATGCTTGAATAAGACTGATAAATGATTTGTTAGGCTTGAAGATAAACTTTTGTAAATAAGTTACAATTAGGGGGCTTAGAATTAAAAACATTCTGAAGATTACTTAAATAACCAAATGTTTAGGAAAATGCATAGTTCTATAGGATCAAGCTGCTACTAGCACTGACCAGGGAATGAGTGGCTAAACTAAGCTGCAGTACTGCAGGGAAGAACCTGAGGGTTACAGTAAACCATAAAATGAGTACGTAGCTTTTAGGGGGGCAGGGAGTTAATCCAACAGCATCCTGGATTGTATTAACAGGACAGTCACTTGCAAGTCAAGGGAAGTGATTCTTCTACTCAATTTGACACTGATTAAGACCTCACCTGGAATACTGTGCCCAGTTTTCGGCCCCACACTTCAAGGATGTGGGGTTTTGGAAGAGTCCAGCAGAAAGCAACAAAATGATAATGGGTTTGGAAAGCACAACTCATGAGGAAAAGTTTGAAGACAGTTAACAAATACCTGATAGTCAATTATGGAGAGGATAGTGACAAGCTTCTCTCTGTAGCTTTAGGGACCTAAAGCTGCAACATCAGAAATGTATTTTGGAAGTTAGGAGGAACTTTGACTGAGGGTGGTCAAGCATTGGACCAGGCTACCTAGAGAAGTCGTGGAATCTGTCCCTGGAAATTTTTGACGATCAGGTTGAAGAGACATTTGATTGGTTTGGTTAAATCAGGAATGATCCTGGTCTTGAACAGAGGGCTGGACTAGATGACTTGATGTCTTTTCCAACCATATTTTCCTGTGATCCTAAGAATCAAGATTTTACATTATTTCACCCCGATGATGCTGTAAGCCAATGTCTTGTATGTAGCGCTTAAGTCTACACAAAAGCTGTAAACATTTGTTAAACCCTTAGTATAAAAGGGAAAGACAGGAAATCAACCTGGAAGTACAAGCCCATGATTTACCCCATAAATCACATTTTCTGGCTTAAGAAGTCTCTATAGGCTTAAAGGGAAAGCTATCAAGATTTTGCTTCTTCAAATTACCTTCCTCTATTCTAGACTTATGGAGTGACCAACTTTCCAGCAAGCTAACAAAAAATAAAAAACTTCAAAAACAGCCAGATTTTTTTTAAATTAGGTTTATTATGACTTAAGTGTCTATTACTTCAGTTGGGTAAGCCACATTTGAGTTGTAATAGTTTATCTGCAGGACTTCAGTTTCACCAAAAATAAAAATTAAAAAAAAAGTTCTGCATTACTTTATGGTAATATAACTCCAATTTAACATTAAAGAAAATTTCAAATTTAGTAATATGCAAGCTAAGCTCAGTAGCTTGTGTGCAGGATGTGCTGCATGCCATTTTGCCCCACTTCCATGTTTGATTTTACATGAGACATGTCAACTACAAGAAGTCAGATAAAAAAGCAAAATAAACATGATTTTGTCCTAACTAAACCATTCTGAATTCCTGCGTAGGAGATACTTACTTCTTGCTCCAAGAGCCATCGCTTAAGGTAACAGGAGAATGTCTAATAGTAATGAATCAATTTGATCTACCTACACTGGTACAAGAAAGAGAGTCTTCAAAGCCATGGGTACTGGACTTCATGTTTGTTTATTTATTTTTTAAAGAGACAATCTTGCTCTCCTTCCGTTTATCAGATGAATACATGCATTGTACGTCATTTTTGGCAGGGATTAACATTTAAAGAGCAAGTAATACTTGGGGCTAAATGAAAAACCAAAATGTAAAATGGTAAAATTAAAGTTGCCAAAAGTGTTAAGTCACAAGCAAAAACATTAATGCAACCAGTTAGATATTAAAGTCTGCTTTCTCTTACCAAAGATAATGGCACAAATTAATCAAAGAGCTTGACAAATTTAGTTTAAGTGGTACTAGACTGAATGCAAAGCTTCAAAGCATTAATTTTAAAACAGAGGCATTTATTGAAAACAGATCAGGCTCTGTGCACGTAGTTATAATGGCGATAGAATCTAAGTGTAAGTCACATTTAACCCAGTACTTTCCACAGTGCGATTTGGAGCTCTGATATTAGTACTACTACACGTAGTAAGTGTATCACATTAAGAAATCCCAATGTTCAGCATCAAAGATTTATAGAAACAAAAGATCTCCTAAATTAGTTTATTTGTACAAGTATGAACTATTTCAACTAATAAGTGGAAGGGGACTGAAGAATGTTTTCATCACTAAGTGGCACATTGTCCATTCAAGGTTTTTCATGACACCCACTTGCAATTTCCGTTTCTCAGGTCAGAAATCCCTCTGCTTGCATCTTTAAAATTAGATCATTTTACAGAATTAAAAAATGTTTACATCTCATAGATCCTATCTTACATCTCTGTTTGGCTTGAAAAATGTGAAGTTTCATAGAATGGAAGCTATTTCTATACTTACGTAAGAATTTCAAAATATCACGCAAAGCCCTATAGTTTTAGGTCAACAGTAGTAGTAGTAGTAACTTAATTGTACATACATTGGCAGTCTTTATGTGGTATGTTTTCTAGGCTATGCAACACAAGATTTATGAACATTTTGAAAATTGTAATTATCCCATTAACTGTACACTTCCAGCCATATTATGATGCAATGGTTTGAAAACTCCTGAAGTTTTAGATACTAGAAATATGAAATGGAAGCTCTACAAAGCAAAGAAATCATGCCCCTTCATATACGAGGACAGCCTCAAAATTTGGGGGGGGGGGAAAGAAGGGGGAAGTTTGTTTTGTTTTTTTGCGGAGGGAGGGGGAAGGAATCTAGCATAGCACAACCTCACCTTGCCTTGCCCTTGATGGAGAACTTTTAATGCCATGGAACCTATATGGTGATGGGAAGTTAAAAACAGTCTTGACTCAGGCCTCAGCTGATTGGACAAGAGAAACTGGAGACAATCTACAACAAACCAGATTTCCTGAAAAACTATTTAAAAGGCTAAGATGTACAGTTATAACCCGTGGCCAAACTGTATAAGAAAATCTCAAGATTATCCAAAGCTTAGACAGGAGACTGAGGGGTTTTTTTTATTATTATTAATTTAATATGATGGTTCTAACATATATTTCAGCTTCATTCACCTAGTTTACCTATTTAGTTGCAAACAAACACCCCAAAAAACTTGAATAGTGTTCGTTTCACAACAGTGTACATGGGGTTAATTCAAAACACTCCAACTGCCTCAAACAGAAGTTGAGGACCTAGACAACAGTTCTTCAAAAGACAAACTGTTTCTAATGGTAGAAAAGGCATAGACTTGGAAGCTGTTCTTTAATATAAATATTTGCACCTAGAACTAAAGATTTTTAGAGAATCAGCCTTGGTTGAGATTAAAGTTCACATCTCCTTAGAACTACAGCAGGTATTCACTAGTAGATTCAGTTGAACATGTATGGAAGCCACCTTTTCCCTTTCAAATTAATCCATATGATAATGTTTATCCAGAATTTTTTTTTCAGAATTAAAACTTCCAGTGTTAAATTGTTTTCTGAGAGCTTGGTGCGTCATCCCATTCCGAAGATGTGTTAAGAGAAGGTTTAAAATGAGTCCAGATAGAGTTTCCATGAGCGGCCAAAAGCCTTGTTTGTCAGATCGAACACAACCCTTTTCTAACTGTTCCCCATTCCCTCTCCTCCCACCTTTCCCTGAATACAGGCATTTACTTCACAAGAAATGTAAAGTGGGATACGTTTGTACACAATATCTACCCTTCACTAATACTGAACAAAAAAAGCCTACTCTTCAATTACTGGACATCTTTCTCTAAATGTAGGTCAGCCCTGGTAGTCTGCACTGTTTGTGTTTACCACAAGGATAATACCAATACATATATGTTTTTAACTGAAAATTTAAAAGCCTATGAATTTAATTGGGGAAAAGTTTAATATTGCTACTTCAGAGCACTAAAAACACACAAAGTGAATCCAATAAAGATCCTTGTATTGATTCAATGTTAAGTATTAATTGCATGACCATCATAGCACCTCTTTACATCATCACACAATCACCAGAATTATCAAACTGCTTTTAAAACTAAAAAGGGTACAGTCCAATATTTAACTTGCACACTGTTACTATATAGAAACTAGGTGCATGGTACAGTGCTGTGAAAATGGAAGCCTGCAGTTTTGACAAAGATGCCAAGTCATGTTTTAGACAATTTCAGTCAAACTGGCAATACTGTTTAAGCAAAATACTCAACACAGCAGGAAATAAAGGACAAAAAAGCATTCTATAACCAAATAAACATCTGATATTTCCTTTCCCTTTAAGAATACAAGTAAGGTCACTTTTAGCCTTGGAACGGATACATGTTCGCCTATGATGATCTTGCTAACTACTACACAATATCTGATGTCCTCTGCTAAGAATATAGTTTAAGAAAGCCGCAGTTACAAGAGGCATCTACTGTAATACCTAAAACTTCCTTTATGGCAATTATTGAATTCACTTGTCTTAAACAGTGAATATGGGAAGATGGCCTCATGTTTCCTTTTCAAATAGTACTCTGAGGATCAAGTGGCTTTCAAGCAGCATGGTGGGTTTGAAATTTTTGCAGTTTAGATCATTCTGTTGCGTTTATGAGTTGGGGAGTCTGTAATGACATCGCCACACTGGGCTGAGGTACGCTTTCTAGTTCCACCATTGTCCAAGTGGAGTGCCATTTCTTCTGATATGAAAGTGTTCAAATCAACATCATGGAGTCCATTTCTCCTTCGACTAGCGTTGGAGCCACTGCTTACGTGAGTGGGAGAGCCTGGGGTACTCGAACGAACGCTGATACTAGCCATTGCACCACTAAGACCTGGGGGAGGAAAAAAAAGAATATTAAGAGACAGTAATGAAAGGCAAAACTTAGCTTATTTTCCAGCCCTTTATAAGTACTTTCATATATGCCTGTTTATCTGCAGCATGCAGCACTTGGAACACCAAAGAATTACTGGAGGCACTTCCCTTATAGCATTAATTGATATAAGAGAGTCTCCAAAACTATGGACACAAGGCTGGGGGGAAGGAAGGAGGAACGGGAGGGAAGAGGAGGAAGGTAGAGAGCCAGATCCCCTTTCCAACTCCAGATGCCAGTTTATAAACAGTTATCCTGAAATACATGCATGCTTTCAAAATAAAAGTAGGAACCCTTTTAGAAGGCCCTACTGGCAAGTTGCAAGAACATCCAACATGCCCAGTCCCGGCCCTTGGAATTAATAAGCCAAGATTAGTCCAAAAGATACAAGACTACCTGGTCAGTAAACACAACTCCTAACAAAAAAAAAAGTGATAAATTATAACACGTTTTCAGCAAGATGAAGTGAACAAGTTTCTGAAAGAAGTAAAATCAAAAAGTTTAGCTGAAATCTATTCAAGACATACGTATCTCTTAAGCAACTTAAAGCCGATAAAGCCTGGACAAGGACAAATAAAGCTACTAAAAACTCACTAGCGTTTTACTAAGGGCATGTTTTCTGTGACTATACTCTATTCTTAATATTTGTATTATGACTTGGCATGTTGCTACAGGAACATTAATATTCCTGATGAGTTAGACAAACTTGCCCTGTTATACAAGCATATTAAAACATCATAGTAAGACATAAGAGTTTAAAAGAAGCAGAATGTTGAAACACAAAGTATTTAAACTTAACTTGTAAATTTGTTTCTCTACCAGCTATTTTCCCACAACCCCCCCCCCCCCAAACAAACAAAAAGAAAATCCCCACCACACCCATCCACCTATACCCTGGCTATTTTAAGTGATGAGGAATATGGGAGCTCAGAAAGTCACCTCATTCAACATATGCAAGTCAAGAAGATTCATGACTACAACCATTTTTACAGCTTACATTTGAATGCCAAAGAATATAGTCCTATCAAAGTCCATGTAGAAATCCCTGGATCAGCCCTATGGCACGCTGGACACAATAAGTCAGACCGGCACAAAGAGAAAATAGCTAGTAGAAAAGTAAGGGTAAAAATAGGTGTCAGTAAACGAAGCAGGTCAAGCTGTGGTGGGACAAGTCCCACATTCTAATTCCTAGTCCTATCTATGGCCTCAATTCCAGGACCATTTATACAGAGGTACCCCAAAACTCCCTAGAGTGCATCTCAGTAAGCAGGGGAAGCTGGACAGGTGCTCCTGAGGCTTAAGGGGCCTGATCTTTCCAGGGAATTCCTAGAATGTGCAGGATCAGGGCACCTCAAGTCCCCAGAGCACCTACCTGGGACAACTGGAGAGTATTGGCACTTCTGGGCTGCCTGCACTCTCCCACCACGGGGCTAATATACATCTATTCCAATAAAATGGACATTATTTAACACTACTTGGTCACACCACAGGTAGGGATAACTATATTCTCCATTTGTGCCACCATAAAAGTTTTTATAGTGCCAGAAATTTGGTATCAGGCAACATTAGTTTCTACCCTAAGATCAAAAGGATCACATTGCATCATTTCTAGGAGTTTGATTCAACATTACCATACCAAGAGAAGGGGGGAGGTGCGTGTATGCGCGTGCGTTTTAAAGTCAGGTGGTACTTCCACTCCAACAAATCCACTGTGAAGCACACAGAGGAGAACAAGGTGGTCAGAAACAGTTACCATGGATTTACCAAGAGCCTGGCCAACCCTTCTATGATAAAGGTGAAAGGCACTATGGATGAGTGGAGGGGAGGAGAGGAGAGGATGTGGTATATCTCAACTTTAGCAAGGCTTTTGACACCATTCCCCATATCCTCACTAAACTAAGGAAATACAGAACTACATAAAATTATTGCAAGGTAGATACACAGCTGGCTTGATGATCTTACTCAGGGAGTAGTCCTCAATGGCTCAATGTCTAGCTGAAAGAAGAAACCAACTGGGGTTTCTCAGGGGTCTGGCCTGGGTCCAGTATTGTTCAACACATTCATTAACGATCTGGATGATGGGATTGAGTGCATACTTAGGCAAAATAGCAAAGCTAGCCATAGAGCAAACGTTAACAGTGATAGCATAGGTTTCCACTAGAAGGCCTATTTTAGGTCAGAGGACTTAATCAGTCAAAGCAGCAATATTAAAATAAAACAGCACAGAAAGGAAACAATTCAACATTTTAGACTGGCTGCTAGAACCCCATTGGGAAGATGGGCCAGACCAGCGATGTGAAAAAGCTGTTGTATGATGGATAAAACTCCCATCAGAACAGGCCAATTTATTTGTCTGGGTTGAACATTTAAGAGTTTTGACTCTTGTACCACCAGTCGAGTTCCTCTCCAGGCATACGTGCACCCACAGCCACTACTGAAGGTAGAGGCACTGTGCAGAGCAGTTAGTAGACATGGTCCTGATAACTAACAGCTTTCCCAAAACAATATTTCTGAAGACAGACAGAAGAGGCCCTCTTGACAGAGGTTCAATAAGCACCAGCATCACATTAAATAATGCTTCCATTTACAAAGTCATTGGCATAACTGTATTATACAACAAAATAGATATCCTTTTTGAAATTTAAGTAAGATGATAGTGAACAAGTATGTATTCTATTTTCAATCATTATTAATACTACGTTTACCATAATACAAAGCTAAGTTAACAAGCATTTACTCAACTATCAATAAAGCAGGGCAACCAAATAGATGGCACTGCCCAACTGCTCAAATGGGCATATTGCTGACTCGTGTCCATTTATAATGCTACCTGGTAGCCTTCAAGCTCTTCACCCTGATGATGACATCGCTTTAAGATGGCTTAAACAATATGCTGAAACTGCATATGCTAAAAAAGTAATTGCTCAAAAATTCACAACACAAACATTGATGTGAAGTTATTTGTCATTTTTTAAGTTTGCAGAGGATGGATGGGTTGTAATGACTATTAAAGTTGCAATATTGATTGTAAGGCTCTTAAAATGATCAGAGTAAGTTTCTTGTAAGGTTCTAAGTAACAGGTCACAACAATGGTTACTTTTGGAGCATTTCTTTCAACATAGTACCCATATGTACTCTAAAGATGAAAAAAATTACAAATTCAAATGTTTGCAAAAGCTGCTTAATGCCCATATTAAGCTGCCACACCCTGAACACAGATGTTAAGAGAGAATTTCAACCTATGCATAGCTTTTGTTCAAAATATTTAGCCTTTGTTTTTATCACTGCATATAATAGTAGAACTGTAAACTTTATGTTAAGTCTCTTCTCCCCATCTTCACACAAAAATAAAACATTTTAGATCCAAATATTAACAAGTTCTAATGCTTTTTAACTTCACATTTCTGTGAGGATGGAAATGGTAAATGAAATGAAGTCATGTTTAAAAAGAGCTTCCGTTTAAAAAAAGGCTCCGCATAAGTGACAATCAACACCACCCCTTTTTAAAAACAGACAGAGCTCAGAATTGAAGAGTACACTTATTACAACGGCTGTAGTATTTAAAAATCACTCTTCCACCCCCCACCACCATCATAAAGGTTTGCTGCCTCAAGCATGCACACAACAACTTTCCTTTCAAGAACCAACAAATCATGCATGTGTATTTTAGATGCACATGTAATATCTAGGTTACACCAGGAAAGGTATTAAGACTCCAAGCATGAAAAAAAATGAGTCTTTCAGTCCTGAATTAAGTAAACTGCCCAAAAAGAAAATATACACAGGAGCACAAGGCAGAGTACAATGCATCTTATAGATTAAGGCACAAAGAACAAGATTCACAAGGTATACCTTAACTGTAGTTTAAAAATACACTTTCTAACCAGCTACATAGACTATTGTGCATTTTTTTAAATGAACTACTTTTTATTGACATATTTAAATGGAGTGGTCATGGTGACAACTGACAATTTTGTGTTGGTTACTAGAGACACCTGGCCGCACTGGATGTCAAGCCTCACCCAGTGCAAGCAGAGTTCATTGTTCTTACACAGTGACACCAGAACAAACATTATGCTACAACTTGGCTATTTTATAATCAACCAAGTTACGGTCACATAACAGACAAGTACATTCTCATGTAGGATACTGGAACACAAATTGCCATATTATAGAGACTGGATTTGAAAGAGATGTCATGAGGAAAGCATTCTCTTTATAGTAACAGGAAACATCTAGTCAATACAAGAACAAGGGGCAGATCAGGATTTTTTTCTCCCTTTTGCTATTTCCTCATATCATCCAAGGAGATTGCACAGTAAGGAAGGTAAAATCAGTCTCAGGTTCTAGCTTTCAGCATGCCCCTACAAAGACTTTATCCAAGTCTAAGGGTGCTGATTTGGGGGGGGGGGGGCGGACACAACAGGACACGGGACAGGACACATTATAGGACACAACAAAAACAAAACAAAACAAAACAAAACAAACAGTGCTTTACCAAAAGAGGCATGATGTCAGTTGACCCAGCTCCCCAGCCTGTACAGCTCTCACAGCTCAGTGTGGCTTTTTGGTGCTTTTATCTAGTTGCCAATTCAAAAAGCTATTAGATAAAGAAGTGCCAAAAATCCCCACCGAAACATGAGCTGTACAGATGTGGGGCAAGCCAGGTCAATCTAACACAATGCCTCTACTGGCCATGTGCTGCACTTGGTGCAGGGGTGCACTAAGCTGAAAGTAAAGTGCTGGGTTTCCTCTCTCCCCATGTCTTTAAGAAATGACATGCAGTACAAGATGAACAGAAAAAGATACTAACAAGTAGCAAGAAATAACCTAATACTGGAGTTTAAGCGGTCTCTGGTAGAGGATACATCAGTCCAATATTAGAACAGCACCAATATAAAGAAAATTTACGATATTGGAAATTGACCATATAAGGCTGATAATTTCGCCAACAAAATGACCCAGGAACACATGCAGCCACAGTACAGAGACAGTGAGGAAAATAGCCCCCCAGAATGGAGAGTCTAGTATGATGGAAGGGGAAGATCAAAGCCCTGGCAGTGAGGGAGGGTATGGGGCAAGGGCTGCCCAGCCATGGCTGGGCGCGTGCGGCATGGAGCTGCAGCTCGTCCAGATAGCGCACAGCAGTGGAAGCTGCTTGGCTGGGAACCTCTGGCTCAGTGGCTTGTCTGGCGGCTCCTGCTGCTGCTCCCATCGCTTGTTCAGGAGGGCAGGGGGAGCGGCGTATGCCCCCGGATCTGCACGGGGCAGGCTGGGGTCAGGGTTATGCCAAGCTCTTCCTGGCAGGGCAGGGTAGGGCTACAATGGGAATGGGCTACAGAGAATGTGAGGCTGCAGCCCTCCTGTAGCCCCTTCCCAGTGCAGCCCCACCCTGCCAGGAAGAGCTTGGCACAGCCTTGGTCCCAGCCCAGGAAGATC
>JAGPOW010002067.1:5815636-5831237 GCA_030014935.1 Caiman crocodilus
AGGGGCACACACCCTACCCCTGCCCTCCCAGACGAGTGGTGGAAGCAGCAGCAGGACCCACCAGATAAGCCACTGGACCAGCAGCTCCTGGCCCACTGGTGTGCAGTGGCATGAGCTATCCCTGTGCACCCCCCAACAAGCTGCAACTGTGTGTCATACCCACCCTACCCCAGCTAGGCAGCACTTGCCTCAGCCCCAGCCTCACCATAGGGGCTTTGATATGCCCCCCCGTAACTCCTTCCCTCCCCCCCACACTTCCACCACACCAGACTTACCAGCTGGAGCTCTCCAGGCTGCCAGACTAGGCATTGGAAATCAGACTGGTATCAACCAACATGCCTCTTGAGAAATTGGCCATCAGTATAAGACACAATAATCTACTGGTGCACCCCTATGCTCTAGGTGTATAATTCAGCATTATAACTAAAACTTAAAATAACTAGAGTTTGTACTACTAAATTAAATTAAACTGTACAAAGAAGAGACTAGTAACTGCAAAGCAGGCATTTGTTTAATGGCTCTGCACACTGCATCTGGGGAATCTTTCTGAAAGCTTCTTCCATTTGAACGATCATATGTTGTTACTTGAAGCCTTGAGATTGAATTTCAAATCTCAAACTGCATTTCTACTCAAGGTACCTTTCTTCCCCCTCAATTTATTGGGGAGAAAAGAACTGTGGGAACAGACTGTACCCCAACATCACTATTTAGAGTCTCCAATTATTGCAATGGAGACAAGGAAATAACCATCAATAATTCCTAACATAGCAGCAGTTTCCTAATCTTATAAATGAGAAAGTTTCATGCTTTAAGCACAAAAAAAGTTAGAAAAAAAGAGCTGCAGTACATAAAAACCTGATTTTGGTCCACTTGTAAATCTTAACATTAAACTAGATACAATGAAATACTTAACCAGAAAAGAAGTTTTCAGGAAGAGCTCCAAGTACTAAGGACAAGTAATGCCCTATCAAAGACATAAGGGCATTTAAGCGCAAGCCTATTCCATGATGCTCCTCAAGATGTAGTTGTAGAAATGAACGTTACTGGTTTTCAGGAATTAGAGCAGGGTAGAACAAGAATGCACTTAAATGCCCAAGTATCATTTAGACATCAATAGGTGGAATAGTTTAAAAAAGTTTATAAAAGCTAATACTGCTATCCACTGGAGCAATAGTTTTCAAACTGTTCCACTGAACCCTAGGGTTCAATGCCAGATGCTGAAACATTCTGCAAAGAGACTGCAGGCAATGGCAAAGTGAGTCAGGAGGCAGTGGCCTGCCATTGCCAGGCTGGGTCACATGGCTGTCCGCTCACACAGCCCATGTAGTCAGGTAAAAGATCAGCAGCACAAGTGTTATGAAAGAGTTCCATGACTTTTGGAAGTTTGAAAGCCACTGCACTAGAGAATATCCAACTAGTGAGATTTGGACTCTCTCCTCAAATTATTTTAATTTTAGACAGTTGGCAAAGTCTAAAACAGTTTGAGAACTACCGATATTGAGAAAAAGCAAAAGACAGGAAGATAATTTAATTTAAGAAGCAAGTAAAGTATTCCAACTGGTTACTCATTTTCCAGACAATGCTTGCCCTGTTGGAACTAAGCATTTTTAATTTGAGGAATGTACAAAGAAAGGTTAAAAATCGCAATCCTCTAATATAGTTAAAACTGAATTTAAGTTTATGGAAATAAGTAAGTTTACATGCAGCTGTATTCCACTCTCAATTACATGCAGGTGGCTGAATGCCACCTTCAATTTAAGGTACCTTTCTAATATAATAAAGGGCTTAGTTCCATCTGTCTGTAATGCTCTTGGAGCACTGATGGGTTACTGAAACAACATTGAGTGTTTCAAGAGCATTACGGACAGGAGGTGGCAGCAGCAGCCTGGTGGATCACCGCCATAACCACAGGGACAGGGGAGGGGCAAGGCCATCACTGCTGGCCTTGTCACCCTCCCTGCCATGCTCCTTGGAGCAGCACACTGTGGGGGGCAGGTGCAGGAGAGACAGTTAGGGATAGCAACCTTCCCCGCTGGCCCCATTCTTAACAGGCAATTTGATAGTTCTTATATAATCAAGGGCTTAGTCCATCTATCTGTCTGTAACACTCTTGAAGCACTCCAGTTAGCAAAACAACCAGAGTGCAGAGCACCACCCTGATGGCAGGGATAGAGGGGCTGGAGTGGATGGGGGACGGGCCTAGGGTTGGCAACCTTCTACCCCCTGCCCCCCCCGGCACTCCATCCCTGCCATCGTGGCGGTTCTCTCCTGCCTCTATAGAGCAGGGCGGGGGGGGCCAGCAGCACTGGAGGCAGCAGCAGCGTGGTAGCGCTCTGTCCCCCCATCATTCTTGACGGGCAATTCACCAGTAATCCATATTACTATGCAAACTACTATTTCACTAGTGCATACTGCACATTTGCCAATTCAGCACCTACCCTTAACTATGACCTTCCAATCAACCCCATATATACCTCTATCACAAAACATCCTATATAGTTAAAAGCTGATGTTTAAGTGAAAAACAGGAGAGGAGTTAACATCTTTAAGGATAAAAGAAGCATGCACCTTGTCCCCTAAGGTAACTTGATCTTTTCAAATGGTGAAATAATAAAAGAGGTTAGGAAAACTTTTGTATTTGACTATAAATATAAACCATACTTTGGGCGTGTTGATGTAGCTGTGGTGGACCAAAAATTATGAAGTAGTAAACATTTTTATGGGTAATATCTTTTACTGGACTAACAGAATATAAAAACCAAGCAGCAGTATTATTTTATCCAGGATGGTCCAAGGAATTGCAAGAGACCCCTTCGTAATCTTACGTATTATATCAACTATATAAATGGAGTAGGGATGTAAATATTGTTTAAAAAAATTGGCTTAACCTTCTCTAATTATATCGGTTAAATGACTAAACGATAAACATAGCAGCTGGACACAGCTGCTGCTGGGAGTCATTCCCTGGGCCCTTCGACTGGGAGGAGGAAGCAAGCCCATACAATACAACACAGTCCATGTGAAGCCCTGGCCCTGTGAGGGAGAGAACCTGCAGCTAATTGCTTAATTGATGAGTCATTAGATTGCTTGCTGTTTTCCTTTTAGGCTATGTCCCCCTCCTTCCTGCCACACTGTCTTCCTGTTCCTGGGGCACAAGGTGGCTTCCCTTCCCCCTTTTTCCTTACCTAATTGCGAGGGTCCAGGGCTGAAGGATAATTGGTAAGCTAACCATTTATCACTGCACTGATCAGTTAAGCAATTGTTAGGCTTTGGAGCACAAAATACCCTTCCTCAGGTCTTTTCTCTCCCAGTTCCAAGGAAGGGCATTTTGAGTCCCTAAGATCATCTAACATCTCTCCCAACTATATAGTTGGTCCAATAAAAGATATGGCAATAGAAACCATCACTACATGACAAGATTAATTTTGCTGCCTGTAGTATTAGACGGTCATACTATTATAAAATAGTTATTAGATAGTTTTGGTGAAAATTTTGGTCATGAAGGAAAGCCACTTTGATCTTCCCGTGATATCTTTCACCCCCACCCAACAGTCTTCATTCCCATTCTTCTGACACTTACAGCACTTAGTACAAAACAGGAGAGCTGAAAGAAATCTGATCACTGAAGTGTCCAAAGTCACTTACCACTCATGCTCAAGGGCACTCAGAATGGAGTAGAACAGACTGCTAACAAAGCTCTTAGGAATGCAACAGCCACCTATCAGGCATTCGGTTAGTCAGAGCAACAATGCTACTACCATTGCTCAGGAGCAAATCATTTCAACTATGTTTGTCCAATAACATGCATGGCATGATGTGCAGATTCTTCCCTGTCCTATAGCTTCTGAATTCTAATATTATAAAAACCTTATCTGTTTGTCCATAATGCTTTATTTACACTCTGACCAACTTAAGCAGTCAATCAGAGTGCAAATACAGCATTGGGACAGGAGGTGGCAGCATGGTGGAGCACCACCATGATGGTAGGGATACAGGAGATGAAATGAGGCTAGCACAGCTGGCCTCACCCCCCCCCCCTTACAGGCAGCAATGATAAAACAGGGGGTGGGCAAGGCCACCAGAGCTGGCCTCGCCCCCTACCTTGCTCCTTGGAGGTGGCATTGGGGAGGCGAAAATGGAGCCAGGGTGAGCTGAGGCCAGCACCAGTGGCCTCTTCCACCCCTACCCCTTCCATTGTCACCACCTGATGAGCCAGCACAGTAGCATTGGGCCCAATGGGCGGGGGGGAGGGGAGCAGCGCACCATGGCAGCAAGGGGGTGAAGTGGGCCGAGGCTCAATGGGCAGAGGGGACAGGAGGAGCAGGACTCCTCCCTTTCTCAGGTCCAGGCCCACTCCTCTCTGCCCCCCTCCTGGCCACACATCAGCCCAGACCCGCTGCTTCACCCCACTGCCATAGCTGGCCAGCTTCTTTCCACCCTCAGTCCTGGCCCTCCCCCACACCAGACTTGGGCCCCACTTCCCTATCCCCCACGCCTTACTCCTTAACAGGCAATTGGCTAGTATTCTAATAAATGGATAGGAAAAGCAAAATGGGAAAGGATCTGTGGCAGATAAGAGACACTACAGAAAGTAAGTAATTCCTGCTCACAGTAGGGGATGCATTTTACTTCCTTAGAATACAATCACAGTGCTGCGATTAAGGCTAGAAAAGAACCCATGTAATCTATGGATTACTTGCAGGGTCCTTCTTCCTTTGCAACCTGCATCTTCTGTAGCTTTCCCGGTTTGTTACAAGACACACGGATGCCTACAAAATCAGTTTGACAAAGAGAACAGCACCATTATTACACAAGAGAAACTAATGCCAATACTGACAAAGAAAAAGAGAAATTAAGGTTAGGGCATAAAACAAGGATTAGGAAGCAGGACATCACAAAATAAAGGAGCAGAAATACCACACTATGCTATCCTTATACTTTTCCATTTACATGCGCTGCTATTCAGACAGAGATAGCTAACTTGTGGCATACATGCCACAACTGGCATGGGCAACCTCTGCACATGGTAGATCAGGACAATAGCATATACAGCAGAAAGAGAAACAGATTGGACAGGGAGCACAAAGCAAGCAGCAGAAAACCGAGCAGGGCAGCATACTGAGCAAGGGGAAAGGAAGGGGAACTGGTACTCAAAAGTGGGAGGGCTAATTTGTGGCAAGCCTGCCCAAGAGGTCCCATAAAATATTTAAGTTTGGTTTAATATAATGTGGCATGATAAGCAAGAAGTTTCATAAAAATATTTTGTATCCTAGACTTTTTTTTCTTCTTAAGAATGCGCCATTATCTGGGTAGCTACTGTACTAATATCTAGTACCTCTAATATCAAACCAGATTTTTCTATGCAAGAACACACATTAGGTTGAGGACTGCTCCAGTTCCAGTACTTAGAAGACAGTAGTAAAAATAAAGAGGAACCAGTCAAAGAAAATAAAGCCCTACCCTTTAAGTTCACAAGACTGCCAGCTAACTTGACTGATAAAGCCCTGTAATTCTTTACCCACATTAAATTAGAAAAGCTGGGAAATTAAGGCAGAGCAGTAGTTTCTCATATGTCTTTATTTTTGTAAAACTGAATATTAAACGGTTAAAAAGAATCTGCAACTCCCAACCGAGCCTATCGAGAAAGAACTATAACACTAGTGGGTTAGCATAGGTAAGGATAAGTTTTGGAAGCATTAACCAGACACTTCACTCTTAACTACTTTGTCCAGTTCAAGAGAATTAGACATACATGAACTTTGCAGATACATCAGAGAGCACATATAGCTTGATAAGAATGAGACTTTTTTTAATAAAATTAAAAAAAAAAAAAATCACATGTAGCAGTCAAAAATATTGAAAAGATGTAAGTTTTGGGAAGAGTTTAGTAAGTAGTAAGGGGAACAATTCAGAAGGCACAGGAGTAGGGGAGGAAGGGTGTCTGTATTGGTGGATTTAAAAAAAAAAATAAAAAAAAAATCAACATTTAAAAAAAATCTGATTTTTTTCCATATTTTTAAACTTATATTATTTTTGATTTAGTCTTTTTTCATTTTTTTGTTAAAACACTTAAAAAATTATAACCGTCTTTATATAGGTTTATATTTAAGATACATTAAAGTTCCAACATCATAATGGAATAGGGATTATAATTTCTAATTATATATTATTTGAGGCAATATACTCATATAATCTTTATAGAAAAGAAGTTTTACAAATAGGTTGCAACAGGCCATGGGTTATATGACCAGGCTGCATGGCATGGTGCAGCAGCTTCCACCAAAGGCAGGGGTTGCCACAGGCCTCTTCTCTTCCCTTCCAGCACATGCCAGGGGCTGTGCTCACGCTGCTGCTGCCTGCATAAGCTGGAGCCAACATGCTATGGACCAAGTGGGACAAGGGCAGCTGGGGACCCCTCCAGCTAGGCTGGGAGGGGACAGAGGCCTGTGGGTTGAGTGAGGGACACCAACTAGCATGCCCCAGGGGGACAGGGGACTCAGGTTCAGGCACCGGCAGCATCAGGGGTTGTGGGTTGGGACAGGCCATGGATTTTTGCAAATGGGTCCCAATAGGAAAAAAAACAGTTCTAGACTAAGCCTGAACCCTAGATCCCCTGCCACACTGGGCCATGCTGGTTGGTGTCCCTCATTCCTGACCCACAGTCCCCTGCCCCACCCCCCAGCTGCCCGTCCCACACGAGCCATAGCATGTTGGCTCCAGCTCATGCGGGCACCAGTAGAGCAAGTCCAGCCCTGGTACAGAGGCAGGAGGAGAGACCTACGGCACCTTCCCTGCCCTTGGTGGGAGCTACCACACCACATCAGGCAGCCAGGTCATGGGCCCTCCTGCCCCCAGAGCAGCATCTTCCAGCCACCCCAGCCCTGAGAGCACAGGCACCAGCCCTGGTGCCACCAGTCAAGCCACACAGCTCTCTGCCATCCCCTTCCCCCACTGGAAGGGGCAGGTGCCTTCCTGCCAGCTTTCTGCCCTGCCACAGCTCACAACCCTTTGAAATATTCTTGTGACCCACTTTTGGGTTTCCACCCACAGGTTGAAAAACACTAGTCTAGAGAAGATCCCATTAAGCATCTCTGTGATGCTTAGTTTCAGTTCTCAAACTGGATGTCTCTCTCCACAGACAATATTTTCGTTAACAGCATTATATGGAGATGACAGACAACAGACCTGACTATCTACCCATCAGTCCTGTTGTTGTTCTACAAGATTGTGTACAGAGTCAAGTCCTTACCCCTCTCTAGAAGTGCAAAGTTTCAGGAAGTTAAGTGAAAAGGATATCAAACAACAAGAATGGACTTCTTGTAGAAAACAATGATCAAGTCAAGGCTTCTTGACCACCAATTTAAATCATTACTTAAATCATGGGAAAATCAATTTGATTTAAATCAGATCTATGCTAGTATGAATTAGCTTTACTTTTCTGAAGACTTTAATGACAGTTACACCTATACATACACACTTCACCTAGAGAAACCTTAACAAAAAAAGTACAGCAAGCCAAACATTAACCTGATCAAAGGACTACTGCAGGATACATCTGCATCTCAGGAACAGATTTGACACTGGTGTCAGGAAGAACTCATCCAAGGGGAACAGACAGCTGAGGTTGTCTGCCAGGAAGCAGGAAAAATGAAAGCAGGACATTTTCAGGTTATTCTATAGCTTAACTGCCATAACAAATTACTTCAATTGGGGCTGTAAGGTTGGAGGAGGGGGAGGAAAGAAACAAGATAGGAAGGAAGAACACCTCAAGATAAACCACTTTTCTATAGACAAATTTTGATAGGAAAAGTACACCACAGATTAAAATCATGACAGAAGTTTAGAAGGGACTCAATATGGGGAAGCTTGAGAAAGGAACCAGCTTGAGAAAGCACCTGCCATGGTCCTGAAGTCATGTCTGCCTAGATTACTACTTCCTGATGTCAGCCTTTACCTAAAGTAGTCTATGAGCACATAGACAGCTTCAAAATCTTCTCTAAATGCTTCGTTTCTTCAGCAGAAAGTCATCCTGGATCACTCACTCACACACCAGATTAGATTCTAAAATAAGTGCTACAGATGGCAACACCCAGTTAGACCTGATGGGTAAGCACGAGGGACACTGTAAACTAGGGCCTGCTCTAAGAGAAGTGCAAAATTCCACTCTGAGGTAAGTAATAAAAGATCTTTGCCTTGAAAATTGGGAGCAGGGGGAGGTGTTGCACCCAAAAGAAAGCACCAGTTGCAATTACACTACCATCAGTTGATCTTTATATTCCCTACATTCCTAGATGCAAATTTCAGTATTGAAATGTTTTGTTTAATGTGTTTCTGGATGCCAAAGTTCTGTACTTTTTCGATTTCTTCACTTGAATACTCTGCTTTCTCTTTCTTCCTGCCACCAGCATAACTCAAGGTTCTACTTCTTCCAGTACACAGCTTAACTGGACTAGGCCCTACATAATTTATATGGCTTACCATTTTATACTTTGGAGGTTCTGCTCAGTTGCAGTTACATATTTTAGAAGCCTAAACCAGAAGTCATAACCCTTAAGTAAAGTAGCATTTTACTCTGAAGAAAAAAAAAAAAAAATGACAAAAGAAGAATGTATAAATTACCCAATAACTGATCAATTCATTCCATCCTAAAAATGGCATGACAACTCTTGAAAGCTAGCAATAGTTCACTTACAAATCAGATTAAGATCCATGTTATATAAAGCTTGTTAAGAACCATGTAAGACTGATTATCAGAGAACTAGGAAATGTTTCCAAAACCTAAGAGACTAGAGTTCAAACCACACAAGGAGCTACCTGACCAAACTGAAGTGCACAAAACTAAGTTCTGGACCAGAACTCTGAGACTAAAACACCCCATTTCACATAGCACTAATCACTCTTCACATTGCAACATTTTAACCAGATCATCCAGAAGTAAAAACAATGTTCTATAACACCAGTAAAAGGTTCTCTCAGAAAAAACAATACTTGCTTTTAAGCAATATTTCCTTAACATAGTACAGAGAATAATGAAGATTACCATATTTTCAATTTGTTTAGGAATAGAGGCAATTTTGTCTCACTGAAGGTCAGTGCCAAGACTGCTCAAGATGTTAGGTAAAGTAACAGTAAGTCTGGAAAAGTGATAACTTTGCTCCCTCTCAATGAACCATTCCTACATTACCTAGCAAAGCACTGACCAGACCACTATCCTCCCCATAAAACAAGTAAAAAATCAGCAAGTTCCAAAGCAGCAAAAATAGGGGGGGAAGGGAGAAAGCGTCATTCCTTCACCCCTCCCCCAACTGCTCTCCTTCTGCAAAAAGCCCCATTTCCCTTCCAACAGTCAGTTGAAAGTTTAATACAGTAAAAGCTTTATTTGACATGAGTGGGATAAAGGGGGTGCCGATTATCTAAAAATTCCAATTATCTGAGATTTATTTGGAAGACAGTGCCATGCTTGTAGTGCAAATACTTGATGCACGTGCCAGATAAGACTCGTCAAAGATTCCAGTTGCTAACGTGAAGAAGATTTGTATTGGGATACTGGAAATTCCAGTTAACAGAGTATTTCAGTTAGTAAAATGCCAGTTAACACAACTTTTACCATAGTATGTTTTAGAAGCCACATCATTTCTACTAGCATTGTATTGGGAAACATAGGGCTTTAAGGAGTGCCAGTCAACAAGTTCCCTTTTCAGGCTGCAGAATAGGCCATAAACTGTATCCTAAACTCACACTGAACACTAATGCTACAGGATATACCAGTTCCCAAATAACCTTCAGTAATTCCTTTACCACTTTAAAATTTCTGCTCTCAATTAAAACCAATGCACCTTTTTACACAAGTAACTAACAACCCTCCCACAGGCAAATAAGCCACAGCTCCTTCAGAGCAAATATAAAAAATGTCTTTCCTCTGGACTGTTAGATGCAATGCCACTCTGGTTATATAATTAGTGAAAACAGGCCCAAATAAACCCCCAAACTTAACAGAAGGCATGCTTACATAAAGAGCCCACCCACTCTTATTTCAAGAAATACTGAGAAAGTTTGACTGTTACCATGCAGAGCTATGGCTTCACGGAAAGGCTGCAAATCAGTCTCTACAGATGAGCTAGTTTCTGTTGAAGTAGCTCGGTTAGGGGATACTACAGTCAGTCTTGGGGGAGCTCTAGAGTTTCTTGGAGGAGGAACTTTTCCACACAGGAAGCTGATCAAGTCTTCTCTACGAATAGTTCTTCTGCGTTTTTTAACCCAAGCTAACACATCCTTATTGCGACGCTGATAGCCAATTTGAATTCCTACATCAAAACTTCGCTGATGGGCATCCACACTTTCTGCAGGAAAAAAAAAAAGAAAAAATGTTTTTAGTAAGAACTTTAACAGCTGAAGCAATTTAAATTAGCGAGACATTCATTCATAATAAAGCTTCCCACAAGGATGGATGAAAACAAGATTTTTACTGCATTGCCATTCTAAATTATCCGTCATGTTGTGATTCAGGGCAGTCCTTTTTTTTAAATCTTCAAGATACCATTTAACCAAGATCAAACTTTTAATCACTTTGTAAGCTCATATGGACAAGTCACAGGACAATTCATATCCTGGTTGTATTATGAACTACTAGATTTCAAAGTAAGGATCACACCTCTTTTCTCTATTTAATCAGTATCCAACACAACAGACTTGTAATCCAAACTCAAACCTGACTGCAGTACTATAATAAAAACATTTACCACACAAGTGAGAATTATCTAGAATGTGATTTTGGTACACAAGATTAGCTGGAAATTTGTGTTTTAAAATGAAGCTTGGGCTTTAATTCTAGCACTGTAAACAATGACCTATGGAACTTAAATTAAACAGTATCAACTGGAAGGAATCTAATTTAAAAGAAGTAGCTTCAGGAATTATACATTTAAGTACCCTTCCCCACCACTCTGTTTTAGCTTGTCAAATCATTTAAAGCCTACTACTCAAAAGAAATTACCTAAAAAGAAAGAACACTGTTCAAAAACATTTTTAGCGTGTTTTCTGTACTTCCCCATAGCAAATAATTATCAAACAAATGCAAATTTTTATAGTATTCCTTAAATCCAAATATGCTGTGTGTAACTATAAGCTTGAGCTCCCTGTTCTGTAACATCTCATACTAAGCGTCTTGAGTCATTCCCTAACTTGGGTATTTGATAGCCCATGAAGACATGGTGGATATAAAGCTGTTGGCATGTTTTACTTGCAAAGCCAATGCAAGTTTTAGTAGAATTAACTTAAGATGAAGCTAGTGTATTAGTGGGACATACTCTGAAAGTGTACTTTATTCAGTATACTAAGTTCTCAATCAAGAAGTTCCTTATAGATGCTGATTGACAACCTAAACCTTATTGGGGATTCAAAATGGACTGAATAATTACATCAATATATTGCTGAAATCAGTCACAGTTTGTGGGACATAAAGTGTTCTGTACTCATTAACTGTGCTCATTCTGCTGCTTCTACCACAGTAATTTGTTCTCAGAGCTTTGCCAAGAGTGATTTCAGTGTATGAACAAGACAAGCAGGTTGGCTGTTGTTCCATAAGCAAGACACAAAAATAAGTGTTGGAAATTCCACTTTAACTCCCTTTAAATTTCAGAGAAATGGTATCTCAAAGAACATACTTAAAAATCTGGCAGTATTTGCTAGCTTTTCTACATGTTTGGTATTCCTCAACTGGGGAAAACCCTCAAAGAAAAGCAATATGCCTGAACTATATTCTCCAGAAAGGTTAATCTTGAAAATAGCTGTTTTGACACTGTCTCTCATTTTTCTACCAAGTTTACCTATACGCAAAATTACGAAGTATTTAAAACATAAAGAAACACAATATAAGGAATGATAAAGTGATCAACAATACAGAGAGAAATCAAAAGCCTACTGACAAGCCACGTTTAATGGTACCATTTCATTATCCATGGGGGAGGGAGAATCTAATTAGCATAATTTAGCCATTAACAAAGATTCTTTTTCTAGGTAAACCTTTATGGCGGTTTAGTAACTATTAAAACCCTAAGAATTAAAAATATTTAAAAGGACACACAACAGTTTAATTCTCAAGCTATAAGGATCCTAAGAAACTGACAATCTCTTAGCTTTACCAAGTTCATACCACAGCCTTCCATCTCATCATAAACATTTATGTTTTTTCTATGCGACAAAAATGTTTTTAAGGACTAGAAAACAACTAAGATGACAGAAGCTCCAAGAACTCCTATGCACTTTCAGCTATTAAAGTTACTACAAACTGCAAGACAAGTGTTCAAGAGTGTCCATTTAAAAGCCATTAAGACTCAAGGTGTCATGTTCTTGGCAACAGCCTGTCTTTCCTAGTGCACATTTAACACTGGAGGAACTGACCAACAGTTCCAGTCATACAAGGGCACTAGATATGACAAGCTTAGGGTTTCAACATCACTACAAAAGACACATCCATGGTTTCAACTACAACTGTCCCAATTTCACAAGTTAACTACAAGTTCTGTCCCTTCCCATGATCTGTTGTATGTGCAGCTCCTGTACTTAATCAAACAATTAATATACTTACACAACTGTCTTGTTTTAAATAATAAAACAATAGATGCTGGCTAAAGTGTTAACAACATGTCAGCCAGCAGTCTCTCCTAAGCAAGGACAAGAGGAAGAACTTGGTTCTGAGAAAACAAGTCTCTATCATTTTCTATAATGATATTTAAAAAACACAAAAGGTGAGGGAGGGGGGTTGACCTATAGAAGCAATATTTCAGAGCCAATCAACTAGGGTGTGGAAGAAAAAGAAAATAGCCTGTTGCTGATTTAGTCTGTTTGGATTATTAGCAAACCTAAAGACAAAAGTATCTATGCATCAAGCTCTAGATGTTTCCAGAAAACTATAAAAGGACAAATACTTAATGCTCACATCAAGTTTACAACTGAAAACTGCATGCAGACCACTTGAAGTATTTAGGAAAATACTGAACAGACTGGATAAGTAATGGAAACCGATTAGGGACATAACAATTGACAGAATTCAAGATAAAAGAAGTTTTAAATCATCCAATGATTCTTTAATAATTTTGACAGCTTCATAGAAAACACATTTACCACCCACACACTTGACAGTACAATACAATACAAGAGTATTGAACAGCCACATTCTTCTGTGCATACGGAAAACAAGGTTTGTGCCTTCTTTAGTACTGTTTGTATTTAAATAGAAGTCTACCCTTTAGCCCTTCTAGTGTACAATTTAAAAACTTAAGAGATTTTGTCCACTGGAATCCTCTTGCCAAATTTCAACCATTTTATACATCTCTGTCACTGTAACAAATTTCAGGTATTAATTTTTACCTGCTGCTGTCCGAAGATGCACAATTTAATAGTTACCGAGTTCTCTTGTTCACATCTGAGTAAGATCATATTAATGATTATTTTTTGCTACGTTTAAGAATAATATGAAACTTATTTAAAAATAGTATAGATAAAAGTCATAAGAAGTTAAACACCTTGACTGCCTCAACATATAGCTATTCTAGCTTAAGTACAGGTGTGATTTATACAACAGTTCCTGTTTGTCAAGTGGTAATACAAGAAAATGGAAGATGTTGTAGCTCTAGACTCATCAAGGAAATAAAAGATGAGAACTTTTTTGGCTGCTATATCAAATCAAAGCCTTGCCTAATGACTAGCATCTTTAGCCATTCATTCAAGCCTGACTTCCATTCAAAGACTACAGAATGGCCTCACCTGTAATTTTCCATCTCTTCACCTATATGTTGTATTTTGCAAATCAAGATAAATTGTAAACACTTATCAGTGATAGAGGCAAGTGTACAGTGCAACAATGGTTAGATATCTATCGTTTCCCCCACCCATCAGGTGTTCATAAGAAGCCTGATCAGCAGTCAGAAATACTATGCTGATATGCATAGTATATAAAATAATTTAAAATAAATTAATGAATTCAGAAGCCATCTAGATACAAAGCCAGAAGTAAAAAGCGTGATGACATCCTCTACCACCTTAGCCTTCTAGACAGAGAAGGAAGCAAATGCACCATTCCAAAAATAAGAATCAGGAATACAATAGTTTACCCAAGGTTTTTTTCTAAACTCTTCTTCTGAACATATAACCAAGCTGGAGTAAGAAAGACATTTCTGAACTAAGCAGTGCAAAAGCCAGTTTGGGTAAGTTCACAAAAGGTTTTTCTAATAGCAACTTTTTCCAAGCAACTATTTTTTATAAAAGAAAAAAATTAAGCCTCATAATACCCAATTATCAGCAGTTCTGAAATGGAATTTTTGGAAAACATGAAAAAAAATGCAATTTAACAGCTTAACGTAACTATATTTGTGTGCATCAACAACTGGCAGATCTATTCTTTTGCGAGATTTTATGAGTTCAAGTTAATTTCTTATAAACATCCTGGACATTTTAAAATACTGAAATCACTCAATTTAATATATGATCTAACTTGGATGTGAACAAGACAACTCAGTAGCTGTTAAATCACACACTTTTCCCAATAGATTTTTTATCTCCTGTTGTCCAAAGTAATACTTGAAATTTGTCATGGTGACAAAGATGTATACAAATAGTTTAAATTTAGCAAAAAGATTCCAATGGGTAAAATCTCTTTAGCTTAAAAGGTCATTAACACAACCCTAAAAGACTTAATAAAATCCCATGGATGCCAATGCAAACACAGTAAGTTGTATTACTGTACCCATTATTCAGATGACCCTCATCGAAATACAAGCCAGATATGAAGTCTGTCACCTTGTGACTACTACTGTCCAGGAACTCAGCAATACAAAACCACCACCCTCACACACTGCTCCTTGGCCTGCTCTGTGCCCACCGCACATACGCAGAAGTGCCACACCTCACCATCTCCCATGTCAAAATGCCCAGGGAGAAACTTTTGAAGGATCAGTCACTGCCATGGACCCCCTTAAGGGAGGAAAAGGCGCTGTAAGCTACAGCAGGGGGGAAAGCTAGAGCGACTGAATAGGGAAGCGCCGGGGCAACCTTATCGGAGCAACCAGGCACAAGGGGAAGCCCTGCTGGGGGAAGCCAGCGCGGCCCCTTACCTTTGTAGAGGTTGGTGACGGCGGTGGCGGCGTTCTGGAAGGGGACCCACAGGGACAGCCCCGGCTGCTGGCACACCCGGTCTGCGGAGGGAAGCGCCGGACACCCGCTGTTTATTTGGGAGTCACTAATTCCGAACGGCCATGTTGGCTTTCGCCATTTTGTTCCGCCTCCCGCAGGCAGCCCGGGGTCGGGCCGAGCGGGGGCCGCGCCGCCCGCGCCTGCTCCCCGGGGCCGCAGCGCGGACGGGCCCCCGCGCCGGCGGGGAAAGCGCCGGGCCCGGTCCTGCCCCGCGCCCTCCCCCTCCCCACGCACAATGGGACCGGCCCTCGCTTCGCCATTTTGTCGGTACCTCTTCCCTGGGCCGGGCGGCCCCGCTCCCCCGCCCGCCGCCGCGCCCAGGGAAGAGGTACCGACAAAATGGCGAAGCGAGGGCCGGTCCCATTGTGCGTGGGGAGGGGGAGGGCGCGGGGCAGGACCGGGCCCGGCGCTT
>JAGPOW010002067.1:5831337-5844428 GCA_030014935.1 Caiman crocodilus
CCCCGGCCCCGCCGCCCGCCCCGCTCACCCTTGTAGAGCTGCGCCACGGCGGTGGCCGAGTTCTGGAAGAGGTGCCACAGCTTCTGCTGCTTGTGCTCGGGCTGCGCCGCCGCCTCGTCCTGCAGCTCCGGCGCCAGCGCCTCCTCCTGCTCGGCCTCGGCCAGGCACTGCCGCTCCCACTTGCTGAACCAGTGCTCAGGCCCGTGCTCCTGGATCTCAGCCTCACCCTCCTCCTTCTTATCCTCCATGCTGCGGCCGCGCCGCTCCCCCCGCTCCGCCGCCTCGCGCAGGGCAGGCCTGGCCGGAACAGAGCCCGTTACGCGGCCGCGCTCCCCCCCGGCCTGGCAGCGGGCCCGCGCCGCTCCTACCTCACCCCCATGCCCTACCTCGCCCCGCTGCGCTCCCCTCGCCGGCTCCCAGCGCACTGAGCGCCGGACGCCGCCCCAGCGCCTGTAAAGCCTCGGGGGAGGGGGAAAGCCTGGCGTCGAACATGCTGTCAAATAAGCCCCGCCCCCTTCCATCTCTTACTGGTGGCTCTGCCCCCACCCCCGCCGGTTTGAGAGCCAGGGCGTACTTGCACTGGGCGAGGCGGCTGTCCGTCACCTAAACAATGTCACAAAGGGGGCGGGAAGAAGGACAAGATTGGTTACACTACCACTAGCTTCTGCGCAGGCGCGTTGCTTCCCTTGCACCGCCCTGAGCGGCGCAGTGAACTGGCACCACCCCCCCGCGACCCCACACACCCCGTGGGGCCACCGCCGGCTCCTCCCCGTGCGGGCGGGCGGGGGCGGGAGCAGGGGGATGGGGGTGACCCGCCCGCCCGCCGCTTTCCAGGAACTCTCGTAACGGGCAGTCCCGGGTTTCGCGGCCGCGGCGGCGCCGCCTCCCCGCGTGGGCCTTGGCCTCGGCCTGCGTGGCCGCGGTGGAGCTGGGCTGCGATCTCCCTAGCAGCTGCCGCGGGGCTGTCTCCAGAGCCAGGGGAGAGCAAGTGGCGTTGAAGTGTGGGCTCGGGCCTTGCTCCATGCAGCGCTCAGTCAGGATCCTGGATAAGTCCCAGCCTTATTTTGCCTTCCCACAGCAAGGCCTGTCTTATCTCTGGGCCCGAGGCATGCTGCAAAACACCTGCCGTGCTGGATACCCCGAGCTGGATTTTGACTCTCAAAAGCTCCCGTGTCTGGGAGGCCAGTGCCCCTCCTCACTCCCCTTAGGAAGCTGGAAGAGAAAATCCCTCTTTGAATTAGTTCAAAACAACTCATCTCATAAGTTTTAAGCCAAGTCCATCATGTTTTGGAGGTTGGCTCCTGATTTTCGAACTCGAGATTGGCCACAAGGCTGTTTGCATACTCAAATGAACATGGCTGCTAAAAGCTGCTCTGGCAATGAGCGTTGCCCATGTGTGTGCGTGTACCTGCAGATGAAATGGGTCACGCCGTTGAGGTTGTGCTGATACGCGTGCGATACGCTCAGAATGATTGAGGTGCAAATTCATGATTTTGGATGCAAAAGAGGTCTCTCAACAGATGTGTGTTTCTGTGCCGGCAGTTTTCAGCAATGAAGGGAGCCCATGTAAATGTTGCTAGTCCATTTAACACCCAAACAAAGTCTGTCTGTCTTAGTGTCTTCTGTAGCTAAATTATAAAGTCCACACCTCTTTCTGTGGAGAAATAGTCCCTGCCCACAAATTTTGTAAGACTTCCTTAAAACAGGCGGTTGCTAAGCTACTAAAGGCAGGAGTCTTATACCTAGTACAGCATCTAACAAGCTGGGGTTTCCATCCTGATTCAGGCTGCACCTAGTACATTATAAAAATTATGATTGTGTTCCCACTAGCTTAACTTGCTACAAGATTCAGTCTTGCTACAAAGAACAATCATATCAATCATGAACCCAAAATCATTGTTTCCAGTTATAACTTCTCAGTCTTTGATAGTCTTTTCCTATGGTTTGTAGGAAAAGACTAAAAGTCATCTAGTCCAAGAAGGACTCCATCTAGTTGATGTTCAAAACTAAAAAGTTCAGTCAAAGTTAGTGCAGTATAAATATTACATCATAAATAACGGATGATAAATGACTACTAAAAATTGGAAGGTGTCTCCAAAAGTGGGGACTGATTCCTGTACTGGAATGGAAACATGGAGATGCTGGAATCTTACCTTTGTTAGGATAAAAAATAGTATATTTGATACATAGAGCAATGTTCATAGAATCAGAGAAAATTAGTGTTGGAAGGGACCTCAGGAGGTCACATCTAGTCCAACCCCCCTGCTCAAAGTAGGACCATCCCCAACTAGATCATCCCAGTCAAAGCTTTGTCTAGCCTGATCTTGCACAGCTCCAAGGATGGAGCTTCCACCACCTCTCTGGGTAACCTGTTCCAGTGTTTTACTACCCTCTTAGTGAGAAAATTTTCCTACTCTTAACTTCCCTTGCTGCAACTTGAGACTATTGCTCCTTGTTCTTTCATCTGCCACCACTGACAGCATCTATTTTCTTTGGAACCACCCTTCAGGTAGTTGAAGGCTGCTATTAAATCCCTCCACTGTCTTCTCTTCTCCAGCCTAAATAAGCTCAGTCTCTCAGTGTCTCCTCAGAAGCCACGTGCCCCAGGCCACTAACCATTTTTATTACCCTCCTCTGGACACTCTCCAATATGTCCAAATCCTTTCTATAGTGGGGGCTCAAAACTGAACACAGTACTCCAGATGTGGCTTCACCAGTGCCAAATACAGGGGAATAATCTCTTCCCTTGATCTGCTGGCAATGCTCCTCCTAATTCAGCCCACTATGCCGTTAGCCACCTTTACAATAAGGGCACACTATAGGCTCATAAATTTTTATTTCTAAATTAAAAAAATAAAGGCAATCTTTCTTACATTCAGTATGTGTTTACATGTAATTGCATATGCCTGTGTATGAAATATGATAGCAGCCTGAGGTCATGAATGAGATCAGCAGTGGATTGAGCTAGCCATATACATGCAGTAAGAGATCATTCATTCCCCATAAACATTTACCACGTAACAGATGAGATGAGATCAATGGTCAGAAGGAAAACAGTAGAGAAGTAATTTTCCCAAGATTATCCAACAGGTAACTGGCAACATGGGAATAGAATCTAAGCCTCTTAAGTCCCAGTACAGTGCCCGGTATATGAGACATCTTGTCTCTCAAATTAAACGACAGATGTGTTTTTGTAATGCAATTAAAAGTGGGTGCTATCTGCTTCTCCAGGCAGACACAAAGCTGCAGTTTCTGTTGATTTTAACTGGAATTTGCAAGCCCAGCGCTTCTCAAAATCAGATCCTCAATAGATAAAATAAGAGCTTTTCCTCTATTCCACACTATTCTAACCATTATGTTAGCATATTTCTTAATGGTTTCCCCTTCTTTCTACTATCCCCCAAATACATCAGTTTTCTGGTTTTGATTTGTTTTTTTCTATTCTTCTGTAAATTATCACTAGTTACTACATTCACCTGTGCTCAGTTCTCTTAACTAAGTTATTACTGAGCTTATGTCTCCTCTTTGTTTTTTTTAACTTTGTATTTATCTATTATTAGATAATAATACACTATTATTATCTAATAATATTTATTATTTGCTAATATCCAAGCTACATAATTGGTCCAACAAGAGATGCCATTCCAAAAATCCCTGCTCCTCCCATAATTTTTGCACCATCACAGCTACAATATCACATTTATGCTATCTAATTATTACTAATGATATTATTATGTTAGTGATAAATTTATCCCCCGTTTGCTACAGTAGTTCACCATGGGCCTGACTTTCCACGTGTATAAAAATCTTCTAAAATTCATCCTATCCATCCTTTTGACTAAATCCCTGGCCTGTGCCTTGACTATAGTCCTTTATTCCCTTGACTATAACTTGTCCAAAATGCAGCTGTGAAAATGATCTTTTCTTACTATTTTGACATTACTGCTCCCCCTGATTAAGTCCTCTGCTTTCCTGAGCTGACATACCAGGAGGGTAATAATTTGAGAGCAGGAAATGATGTTGTACTATTGGTATTACTGGTATTATACTGGTTATTAGTTATTTTGACTTTGTTTTGCTTCAGTTTCCCCATTTGCAAAACAGGATAACAGTTTTCTTTAGTAAAGAGCTTTGAAACTATAAATGAAAACAGTATACAAGAACTAAGTACTTCATGATTATTTTATTGTATTTAGATGCAGGAAGTATCAGGTAAAACATTCTGGCCCCTCAAACAATGGGTCAGGCTTAGCAGTCATAATATTGTTTCTCTAGTCTTAATATCCATAAATCAATGATTATCTTCCTTGTGCTTTAGGAACGTTAGAAATGTACAGGTCACCCGGGAGACACCAAAATACCATCACTTTATAGCAGCAGGTATAGAGATTTCTACATGATCTCTTGCTCTCTCTGTCTTTCATATAGAACCTGGATATTTTGTGGGGTTAGCTTTTTAACCTCCCTACAAAGTAATTGGGATGGTATATAAAGTTGCAGCAGAAACCTCTGTGAGAACCCCAAAGGTGCTTTAGCTGTTTGCTGCAACTCTTATTTCAAAGGGTACATTTCTCTGATCAGCTGTATGGGACCACTAGTGAGCTTCATCTGATGAGAGAAGTGAGTGATACCCTTTGAAGGAGAGGCCTGAGGCATCAGCTGAGTGGCTTGTCTTTAACTCAGCAACCCACTGTAAATTAAGTAGATCAAGAACTACACAGATATGGATAATCTGGGTTCTACTGTACATACAGATTTGTACATTGTCCTGTCTTTCCATATTGTACTTTTTATATGTCCTCTATACTGTACATATGGATTTGTACATTGGTTCTTTTTAAGGGCAGGCTGGATTCCTGCCAATCTTGTCCCATATTCAGGGTATTCTAGCAACTGTACTTCCCAGAGAGATACCAGAAAATTGAAGGTGTTTTATGATAGGAAAGGTAGCAGGATGCAAGAGACAATAATCCATGTCAGGGGATCTTGAAGGCCAACTCTGCACATCATAACACAAAGAAAAAACAGGTAATATATGTCAGAGCTCTTTTCTAAATTAGCTAAGCAAATGGCCATGATGGCAGTAGACTGGGCATCTCTCTGCACAAAGGATCTTTTGGTCCTAGTTCTCCATTTAATGTCCACAAACACAAGGGGAATTCACACACAAAAGTTGTGTGCAATCAAGTTACCTTCGTGAGAAATCACCAAGCAGTTAGTTGCAGTTCCCTGAACTGGTTGATTCTGGTGAAAGTAGAACTGCAATTTTTCTGTTGCATTTTAGGTCAGTGGTACTAGGTCTCTTGGGGAGTGGTAGGCTGGAGAAGCCAGGCCTGTGCTCATCCTGAATAACTGTAAGTCAACAAATTGCTTTGTTTCAAAAAGAAAAAGAAAATCCTGAGTTAAATTTCATGACTTTCAAAATTACTTAATTTTGCACTCTTATAATTCAGTAAATAAACTTGTGTGCAATACAAAAGAGCCAGCCAGCCACTGACCATAATTAAGAAGTTGCATGTTATGTTTTGATAATAACCAATAAATGTGTTCTTCAGCTGTGTTTTAAGCCAACATCCAGTGAAGATGGTGGGAAAATTTCTATAGACTTATATCAAGCCCAGGTGCATATACTTGTAGTAAAGAAAGGAAACGGATAGGGTAACTTGATGACAAGGCTTTCTTGATTTAAAAATAAATGGTTTACAATGGTTTGTAAATTATGTAATGGTTAATAAACATGCAAATGCACATTACTGACATCAGTAATAGAATATGGATTTTTAAAAGTACATCATTGTCTTAAACAACTCAAGGAAACTGAAAGGAAAATAACCACACACTTTGGCAATAATATTATCCACAATGCAATGGATGTCCTACATTATACATTGTCCACAAATTGTAAATGCTGTAATTTCTTGATAAGAGTTTAAGTTGTTTATTAAGTTTGTTTAAGCATGTCAAACAGTAACATCTGGTGGAACGGTATTCAAGACCTACCTCAAATATTACTGTACTTCAATCAGTGTCCTTTCTTAGGATTCAGAACCTGCTACAATTATATCAAAACTTCTATCTATCTTAATGGAATTTGGAGTAGGCTTTCGTAGAGTCTTGGTTTCAACACTAGAGATCAGAAGTGTGACTTGAAGAGGGGAGTGAACCTGGTTATTCTGGATCTTAAGGTACCCAGTTTGTTTCTCTGAATACTTCTAGTCACATAGGACACGTCTACACATTCATTAATGCACAGTAGTTAATGCACATTTAGTTTTCTTGGCCTCTTGTGGGCTCAGATCATGTGTAACTTGCTTAATGAAGGTAACCCAGAGAGGTTGTAGAATCTCCATTCCTGGAGGTTTTTAAGACCCAGCTAGACAAAGCTTTGGCTGGAATGATCTAGTTGGGGATGGTCCTGCTTTGAGCAGAGGGTTGGACTAGATGAAGCCCTTTCCATTTTCTATGATTCTAACTCATATTACTGCATAGTAGTGCTGGTGCATGTTTTTTTCTTGATGTTTACTGCGCAGTAGCCTAATAAAATTGCACAGTAGTGTATTAGTGCAGTTTTTGACTGGCATACTACTGCACAGTGTTATTAGACTACTGTGCAGTAAGTGTCTCCTGTAGATGCGCCCATAATGTGGACAAAGGTAGATGTTGTTACGTTACTATACAGAGTAGCAAATTATTCAGGTGGAGGGGCATAATGATATACCTCATCAGTGTAAACTTTTTTAAAGAGTATAAGAATTTTGTTTTAACAAATAAATTAGCCCAAGCTGTGGCTGAGAAGCACACAGTGCAACTTGGGTGGAGAGCTATACGTTACCTGGGTGCTCCTTGATCTTCACGAAGCTGAGCCTAGGGCTATTGCATTTTTGCGCCTTGCTATCTCTTTAACTTCATGTTTAAATTGGAATATTATACATAAAACACAGATATTATAGTAAAGTTGAATAAATAACTTGAATCCAAAAAAAACTTTGTTCTTTTTAAGCCATCTGAGGAAAAGGGATTTCAGGGCATGGAGATAACAAAACATAATCTAAGAGTCCTTTAGGGCCAGCAATATAAATAGCAAAGAGGGCATCTTGGGATTCCTTCAACCTGACCCTCCTTTTCCTGGCACCTCAAAAGAAATCCAGGGAGAAAACTTTCCCTCAAGTTCACAATCCCCCAACAGTCTGATCAGAGCTCCCGTCCTTGAACAGAATAGAAAAGTGGATCATTTTAATTTCTACAGTGAAGAAACCTCCTTAAAAACTAGTTTTAAAAGAAGCCATTTTGATGTGTTGATTATGGTGTGCCTGAAAGCTTGAAATTAAAGAATATATTTTTCAAAAATCTAGTTGATCTAATAAAAGATATCACCTCTACCATGAGTTCTGATTCCTTTTGATGATGGTGTAAAACCCAGCAAAATATAGACAGACCACATTTTCGTCCCTTATACATTTGGAAGGTACTGTTAAATGTTGGCAAATTAGAAGCTTAAATGATGCACAGGTTGTCTGCTAAACAATGAATGAGGCAGATGAGTAATTTTGATGTTTTGCTTCTTTTCTTCCTGTGAGATCACAATAATAATGAGAGCAGTGTGATATCTCTAGTGTAGTCTTTAGGGATATGATTACTGGGACATGTAGGCAATATGCTAATTGTAGATTGCTTTGCAGAGCTATTTTATTCCCATATGGAGGCTGTCACTAGGAACTGGATTTAATGATAAATAGAGAAAACAATTGTAAGAATATAGGATTTCCTGGGGTTTAGTTACAATGACGTAAAAGATCTCTTAGAAGAAAACGTAAATGCAGTAGCTGGCCATACTTGAAAACTTGACCAGTGAAATCAATGTCATGGCCAGATTTGTAAGTGCTCCCACAAGAAAATTTCCCTTTTGCCTTCCGTCTGAGAAGAGGTTTGTGGAGGATTGAAGGAAGATGGTATTTCACCAAAGGGACAAAGGGATCTCATGTGTTTATCAGCACAATTCCCCATTCCCAACTGCTCCCCACCCCCGCAAAAAAAACACACCACAACAGTCACCTTGTTCTCTGGTGTCTTTGCTAGAAAGGAATTGATCAAATACAAACTGGATAAAAAAAGGAACCAGTCAAATTACAGCATCATATTTCCCCATATACAAGTGTCAGCCAAAATAAACCAGAAGTAGCCTACATGAAAAATCAAAAGACTTAATATGGGTGCTTGTCCACTGGCAAAATTTTAGTTTTAACAGAACTATGGTGCACTAACAATGCATACTAGATCAGTAGTGAGCTCAGTTTTTCTCCTAAATCTATCTTCCTTTATTTCATACTAGTCCATTCCTTCCTGCAACAATAACAACACCAGAAGATACGATATAGCCATATATCTGTAGAATTATGTGACTGACTCTGAGAGTAATTTATTGTTTGGGAAGTGACCACAGATGTGTTGGGGCATAAGTAGAGAGATAGGTAGTTAGCCATGTTAGTCTGAAGTCAGACAGAAGGCAGGGTAGATTTGCACTTTAGACTAACTAAATCAAAGATCTATAGCATACACTTTTGCAGTCAGAGGACTTGTTTCATCTGAAGGGACTTCAGGAAGCAGGGCAGCTAAATAAATAGATGCTTTACAGTAGGGCATATGTACAGTCACAAAAACAATATTCCATAGCATGGTAGAAGGGTAGAAAATAGAAGAGAGAAAAGAACTCCTTCTTAAACTTCCTTGAGTGGCACAAGAGGTGATGTGGCTTATGCACCGGCACCCCAGACAGAATTAGCTGAATGATGTAAAGCAGTTTCTTTCATGGTGTTTTTAAAATACAGCCACATGCACACCTTTTATTTTTTCTATGAGTGCTTTAGCAACTGGGTTTCCAAGCTTGTGTGATCAAATACTTTCAGAGTTAAACATTTGCGTATATATGATGTTGTGTGTGACTGCAAAGATATAACTTTACCAAAACGACACATCAGTGCTGTGCTGACACAGAAATACCTTCTGCATGGAATGGAATGTTGCTGGACCCTGGGAACAAGTTTTCTACTAATTTATGTCAGGTCTCTGACATAGTAATTAAACAAGCTGTGCTCTTTGCAGCAGGCGCTGTACCATCAGAATATGGTGGGAACACAAACTCTGTACCTTGAAAGAAAGGGCAGTGCAGTGTGGCCCTTACTCATCTTGAGTAGTAATTGACTGCACACAATGCTCCACTGAGGCCAGTGGGATTACTTGCATATAATGGTTTTACTGTAAGGATAGCACAATCTGACCTAATACTTAAGAGGAGCATAAAGTTTCATAGAACAATATTTTAAACAATGACCAGAGAAAAAAGTTCCATTTATCTCAATCTGTCTCCTTTACATCATTTCCCCAAATTACTATCTTTCCCTGAGATTCAGAGTTACAATAGTGAATATTTATATTGGTGTAGAGAACCTGAAGGCACTGTTTGGCATAGAGGACCTATTATACAAGGCAGTACACATGCATGAAAGACAATCCCTGCTGTGAAGAATTTACAGTTAAAGCACGCAAAAAAAGAAAGAAAGAATATGGGAATACAGATATAGAAGCAAATAAATATGGGAATGAAATAGCACAGTTTGTGAGCTACTCAAGAGCTAGCATTTCTTGTGAGCTACATGGAAGCCACTGATCCTCAATCCAAAATCCAGATTGAGAACAATCTGAATCTGTGCTGGTGTTAATGTCAATAAGGCTTCAGCTGGGGACAGAGGTCTGCCTTCCAAAATGTGGTTGCACTATTGAATTCTGTAAGTAATAATCATCTAGTCTATGAATGGAAGCAAAATAAGATGGTTTAGGTGACTGATCACAGCTCAGAGTTTGAATACAGCACACTGGATTTATGCAGTGAATTGTTTGGCACCAGCCAATAGAATGAAAAAGCCTATTAAGTAAATTTGAAAAACAAAACTAGGAGATCTCATGATGCTTATTCTACATGTCAAATGACCTAAAAGGCTAAATTGCTCTACTGTAGCCAGAATACCAGAAGGCTCTTAAAAAAATCTCACTAGTACATAAATGAAAGCAGAAGACCGTCCTGAGGTTTCAGTATTTAGCACCAAGTAAATTGGTGCTGCTGGCAGGCAATTCTCTGCTTACTGCCACTCATTATTTGAGAGAGCAGCAGGCTGCCAGTAGATAGTTTGCACTCCTGAAGGCAGTTATGAATCACTTCAGTATTTAGTTCCCCTTTTCCCAGAGCATCATGGGATGCAAAGGGGAAAAAAAATCTTGCTGTGTCAGGCTTTTCAGATAGTCTTGGACTCATTCACTGCAGTCATGTTTCTAAAGTTAACCCTCTACTCAGCTGGGACACAGAAACAAAAATACTTAAAGTAAAAAAAATGGTTCAACATAACAGACTTCTTTTTCCAGTATTTTAGCTCAGCTGGCTACTGCTGTTGATAGCTTCCGACAGATGTCTCTTAATTTAAAAGAAGTGGAAATAGGTGACTCATTAGTTTGCTTCATAGACTTCTACAGTTCAATCACACAGTTCAAGTGTGTTTTAATCAATGATGTTTTGCTTGTCTTAGGGTTGAAAAAGAGTGTTCTCTTACATCTTTTATAGCTGTTCCAGATATTGCCTCTAGTCGCAAATGGGAATAATTTGCTAATATAATCCTAGTTCTCATTACCTTGTGCTGCATATCAGTCCCAAAATATGAATATTTCAACATATTTGACAGTCTGTCCTCCAGAGAATCCTAGACTACAAGAGCAGGAGTGTTTGTTGCAGCTGTAGACTGAGATGCATTTGCAGAGGTTTTTAAAAAAGATTCATAGGTGATTGGGGGGCACAGAGGGGAATGTGCCCTGCCAGATTTTTGTGCCAATGGTGGGGCATGGGGCACACGTCTGTACTCGGCCACAGCCAGTGCCCAGCAGCAGTGGGGTGACAGCAGCAGCACAGAGTTATAGTACCCCACTATTGACACTTACACGTTCTCTATGAAAAGATTGTATCTAGCCACACAATCCTGGATAGAACTAAATCTTCCACTTTCGTGAGCCATATAAACAAAATCTTGAAGTTCTTGATCAAGAACAATTCCTGGTGAATTCAGTGTCTGTTTTGCTTTTAAAAACAACCAAATCAGCGTCAAAAGTTTCTTGTATCATTAAAATAGAATAATAGAAGATAAGTGCCATACACAAGTTTGGTACGTACAGAATAGTAGTATGAATTAAGCAAGTTGCAGGTATGCTAGAATTTTAATCTGAGCTCTGACAATATTTTCTGTGCCCTTGAACAAATTATTTATCTTGTTTTCCTACCCTAAGTCTGTTGAGTATGGATAATCAAACCAACTTCTCTCCAGGGGGTTAAAAGGATTAACTAGTTAATATTCGTTAAGTGGTCTGAAGATGAAGTACTTCTGTAGAACTAAATATTGTATTTAGCACTTGTTCAGTTATTGCAAGGATTCTTTTGCAGTTTCAAGTTTGGCAAGTCATTAGGGATACCATCCCACAACTTAACTTGAAGTTAATTGGAGCAAAGGGTATACAGCACATCCAAGCACTGACCATTTAACTTCTCTCTACCTCAGAAATGGGTATATTATACTTCTACTCTATAGGGGCTAGTATGAAGCTATATTTATAAGAGTCTGCATCAATGTAATCCTCAGAGGGCAGGCACTACAAAGGCCACTTTTTATCGATGTACTCTCAAGGGTCTCCTTGAAGTCAGCTACACTCCCTTCCTTCTTGCTTCTGGCAGGTTCGCAATCTCTCTCCGCTGGGGAGGAGACTCTTCTCAGCCAGACTGGCTGACCTGCTCCACCGGGCTTTAAACTGAGTCTGCTGGGGGATGGGGGGCCTACCACCACTGCTGGCCCACTGAGCCACCCTTGCAAAGCCAGCAGGCCAAGGCACTTAAGGGATTCCACCCTTGCCCCAGCCCTGGTACAATCTGTGGGCAAGGCAAGAGCCCCCAAGGGGACTCTTGCCTGCCTGTACACAAATGCCAGGAGCTTGGGGAACAAGCAAGAAGAACTCATCCTCCTGCTTAACATAAATAATTACGATGTCATAGAGATAATGGAGACCTGGTGGGACTCCACCCATGACTGGGCCATGGGTATAGATGGCTATACCCTGTACAGAAGAGATCAAGTAGATAAAAGGAATGGGGGTGTAGCTCTCTATGTTAAGGAAAGCTATGCGTCCCTGCAAGCTGATATTGGCAACCAGGGTGGATGACTGGAGATCCTCTGGGTTAAAATCCATGGGGAACATGGCACAGGGGACACGATGGTGGGAGTCTACTACAGACCTCCCATCCAAACACCTAAGCTTGACCAGAAGTTTGCCCAGGAACTGGCTGAGACCGCATGCTCCACGACCATGGTTGTCATGAATGACTTCAACTACCCAGACAACTTGTGGGAAGATCACTCAGCAAAATCTGAGCAGTTGCAAAGCTTCCTATCGTACATGGATGACCTCTACCTGACTCAAGAAGTCTACAGGCTGACAAGAGGTAAAGTGTTGCTCAACCTGGTACTGGCTACTGGGGATGACCTAATTGGTGACCTAGTGATCGATGGGAAGCTGGGTGACAGCGACCATGAGCTGATCACCTTCACCATCCACTGTAAAGCTGGAAAGTCAGTCAGCAACACTGAAGTTCTTGACATCAGGAAAGCTGCCTTTGACAAGCTCAGAACACTTGTCAGTGTGGCCCTAAGGGACCACGACCCCAGAGGGAGGAGAGTTCAGGAAGGGTGGTTGCTCCTCAAGGGAGTGATCCTCAATGCACAAGCTAATTCTATTCCATCTCAGAGGAAAGGCAGCAAGAGGCGACAGCAGCCCCCCTGGCTCTCCAGGGATCTAGCAGCCCTCCTGAGGTTCAAAATAAAGGCCTACAAAGGATAGAGAATGGGATTCACCTCCAAGAAGGAATATTCTGCACTGGTCCAGTCCTGCAGGGAGCAAACCAGGAAAGTCAAGGCTGCAACTGAACTCCAACTAGCTTCAAGTATCAAGGACAATAAAAAGTCCTTTTTCAGATATGTGGGGAGCTGGAGGAAAAGCAAGGGCAACAT
>JAGPOW010002067.1:5851993-5863687 GCA_030014935.1 Caiman crocodilus
AGCCTGTATGTATGCTGTGGATTCCTTCTCCCAGGGTGCAGCACCCTGCATTTGTCTACGTTGAACCCCATCCTATTCTCATCTGCCCACTTTTGTAGTCTGTCTAAATCTACTTGCAGCCTCTCTCTCCCTTCAAGTGTGTCCACCTCGCCCCACATCTTAGTGTCATCAGCAAACTTGGACAGCGTACTTTCCACCCCCTCGTCCAAGTAGCTGATGAAGATGTTAAACTGTGCAGGCCAAGGACCGAGCCCTGGGGTACCCCACTGCTCACATCTTGCCAGGTTGAGTACAACCCATCCACCACTACTCTCTGGGAGTGCCCCATCAGCCAATTTTTTACCCGTCCAACTGTGCAGGCATCAATGCCCCAGTCACTTAATTTCTTGATGAGGATGGGGCGAAACAAAACACTGTTCCGTCAAAATGTTGAAAGGAGTCGCATCGGAATGGTGCTGTTTTGCACAGCCCTAGCGCTCAATGCCTTTATTACCTCAGTCTTCACTGGCAAGGTCTGCTCCCAGACTATTATACAGTTTGGGGAGGAGGTGATGAACCCTCAGTGGTGAACAAACAAGTTAGGGATTACTTAGAAAAGCTGGATGTCCATGGAACTGGATGGGATACACCCAAGGGTGCTGAGGGAGTGGCTGATGTGATTGCAGAGCCACTGGCTGTCATCTTTGAAAACTCATGGCAATCAGGAGTGGTCCCAGATGATTGAAAAGGAGCAAACATGTTGCCCATATTTAAGAAAGGAAAAAAAGTGGATCCAGGGAACTACAGATCAGTCAGCCTTGCCTCAGTCCCTGGAAAAATCAGGGAGCAGATCCTCAACAAATCCATTTCTAAGCACTTGGAGGAGAAAAGGGTGATTAGCACTCTTTCCTGCCTATGCAGGGGGTCAGACTCGATGATCTATTGAGGTCCCTTCTGACCCTAACATCCATGAAACTATGAACAGTCAGCATGGGTTCACCAGGGGCAAGTCATGCCTGACCTGATTGTCTTCCATGATGAGATGATTGGCTCTGTGAATGTGGGGAGACTGGTGGATATGGTGTACCAGGGTTTTAGCAAGGCTTTTGATATGGTCTCCCACAACATTTTCACAGGCAAGCTAAGGAAGTACAGGTTGGATGAACGGACTGTAAAGTGAATAGAAAACTGGCTTGATCATTGGGCTGAGAGAGTAGTAATCAATGGCTCGATGTCTTGTTGGCAGCTGATATCAAGTGGAGTGCCCCAGGGGTCAGTCCTGGGGCCGGTTTTGTTCAATGTCTTCATCAGTGACCTAGAAGATGGGACAGAGTGCACCCTCAGCAGGTTTGCAATGACACCAGGCTGGGGGAGTAATAGATATGCTGAAGGGTAGGGGTAGGGTTCAGAGTGACCTAGACAAATTGGAAGATTGGGCCAAAAGGAACCTCCTGAGATTCAACAAGGACAAGTACAAAGTCCTGTACTTAGAATAGAGCAATCCCATGCACTAATACAGGCTGCAGACTGACTGGCTGGGCAGTATCACTTGTGCAGAAAAGGACCCAGGGGTTACAGTGGAGAATAAGCTGAATTACAATATAGTGAATACAGTGGACAATAAGCAGTGTTCCCTTGTTGCCAACAAGGCTAACGGCATACTGGGCTGCATTGGTAGGTATGTTGCTTGTAGGTCAAGGGAAGTGATTCTTCCCCTCTATTCAGTACTGATGAGGCCACATCTGGAGTACTGTGTTCAGTTTTGTACCCCCCACTACAGAAAGGATGTGGACAAACTGGAGAGAGTCCAACAGAGGACAACAAAAACAGTGAGGGGGATGAGGGACATGTCTTTATGAGGAAAGACTGAGAGAACTGGGCCCATTTCATCTAGAGAAGAGGAGACTGAGAGGGGAATTAACAGCAGCCTTCAACTACCTGAAGTGGGGTTTGAAAGAGCATGGGCTAGTGTTCTCAATGGTGGCAGATGACAGAACAAGGAGCAACAGTCTCAAGTTGCAGCAAGGGATGTTTAGGTTAGATATTAGGAAGAATTTTCTCACTAGGAGGGTAGTAAAGCACTGAAATAGGTTCACCAGAGAGGTGGTGGAAGCTCCATCTTCGGAGGTTTTCAAAACCCAGCTAGACAAAGCTTTGGCTTGGATGATGTAGCTGGGGATAGTCCTGCTTTGAACAGAGGGTTGGACTAGATAACCTCATGAGGTCCCTTTCAACCCAAACTTTCTATGATTCTATAAAATCTCTTTGACAAAAATCTTCACCACGCTCTGAGCCTCCTAACTGGGGAGAGGATAGGCTTTGGCTCACTTGGAGCAATACTCAGCTGCTACTAAGACATCCTTGTTTCCGTGTGGTGTAGTGGGTAGGGGGCACAGGATATCCATGGCTAGTCTTACCTGAGCAGCTATAGCTGCAGCAAGAACTGCTTGGCTCCCCCTGCCTCCAGTGGCTCCTCCTCCTTCTCCTCCTGCCCCTGCTGCCCTAGCAGGTAGCTGGAAAGCTGTGCATGCTGGCTCAGGGCAGGATGAACAGGAGCATGGCACGGGCTATCCCAGGCAGGAACAGACTAGGCTTGGCCCTATGAAAAGCACCGCAGGCTGGATCAAATCAATTGGCAGGTGCCCACCTGTGGGTTGGATCCAATCAGATGACAGGCCCCATGTCAAGATAATGAGAATTAGGACTCCTATATTCTCTATGCAGCTCATGTCCAGTATGATCTTTGACAAATTACGTAACTTTTGAGTACCTCAATTTGTACCTCTAAAATGAGGAGCAAAGACACTTTCCAAAAATGTAGGCCTAAATATTGCAAGGCAATGCTTGTAAAGTGTTTTGAGGTTATGGAGGAAAGATGCTATGTAGCTGTAAAATGCTACTGCATTATAGACTACATACATTAAAGAACGGTTGTAGTACTGTAGGTGTTTCCTGCTGCTTAGAATTCATCATTCTTTGTGTCTATAGAGATCTGTAATCTGCCATGGTTAAGTGCATAAATGAGTGATTAAATGTTGTAAAAGAAATTCTTTAAAATCAACATGTATGGAACGGGTCTCTGTCTTCCAAAATCATTTACTTCTGTTTACGTGAGAGTGTGAAATTATAGGGCTGCAATTTTCCAGAGCTCAGAACATAGTGGTCCCTTAAAATGTAAATTAAGCAGAGAGGAATAGGCCAGGTGTCTAGATCCACATGCCCCCAAACTACAGTAGTTCAGATCCCAATCCCAGTGGTTTCTGTGTTTGTAGCAGGATAACACAGAATGGCAGCTCTAGCATCAGGCTCTGATCATGTGTGCATCTGGATTGAATTCCAACCTTTGTTGATCTCTTTGCTACATAGAAGTAATACAACTGTCGATGCATAGATGAAATTAATCTACTGTAGCTTTTAGAGATTCAAATGAAAGATCAGCTCAGAGTATATCTCATCTTATCTACCATATGGTATTTAGTACTGATTTCACATGAATGAACCAGTACAGGCTCAGTCTTTGTATAGAGTCGCACAATTGTTAAGAGTATGGCAGGTATAACTTATCTCTTTAAGTGGGAACAGTCAGCCCTGTTGAGAGAGCTCAGCTGCAGGCCACCTGGACAATAAGCAAGTCTCCCACTGGGAGCTTAAAACCCCATGGGAGAGAGCAAAAGACAACACATTATGATGGAGTAGTTTGCAAGCAGGAGGCAAAGCTGTGAATAGAATAAGCTTGTTACCAAGGAGGTGCTAGACTGAGATGCTTGGGTCAGAGCCAAAGTGGCTTCTGTCCTAGCACCCAGAACAAGGCAGAAATGTTTGGTTTTGTTTGTCATTTGCTGTTCAAAGACTTTGCTTTATTTGGGCGGACTAGTTGAGGAGCTCTCCAGGAAGCAAAACCTGCTTGCAGTAACTGGCAGGCTAAAGAACTTACTCCCAGTGGCCACGTCCAGATGAGCATAGCCACGTAGTACATGGCACTGCGGATGTGTCTATGGTACCACATACCATACATTCAGTTGTTCTCCACACCGCAAGGGAGCAGAACGGAGGGGTTTTTTGACCCCTGAATATCCAAGGGTCAAAAAAACCCTCAAAGAAAAAAAGCAGAGCAGCGCACACAAAGGCAGCGAGCTTAGAAGTGAATCTGCGCCACTTGCCATGTGCCAGAGCATGCGTGTCACAGGTATTCCCTGGGGACAACTAGCAGCGGTGCAAGGTGCGCTACTGCTGGTTGTCCCTGGGAAACCAAGCATCCAAACCATGTATGGCTGCAACCAGTATGTCTTTTTCAATCTGAGAACCTGCTATTACTCAAAATATTTTGAAACCTTAGTCAAGGGAAGGAGGTATACTTGACTCATAGGGCATAGAAGTACTTACAAGTAGAATAACTTGGTAGAGAATAGACTAAGTGCCTTATCTTATCCAAGAGGTGAAGATTATTTTTTGTTAATTTGACTGCATTATAACAAAATAGCTTTCCCTCTCCTTTTAACATGTCAGCTTTATCAATCCTTGATTGCCTAATGGCTTTTTCTGTTATGCCTGTCTGTTCAGTGGAGTCCAGGAATGCAATAATGGGTTCCAGAGCTTTTGTATTAGGCTTGTGCGAAGTGGCTAGCATTCACTTTGGATTTGGCCAACTCGGGGAACAATGATTGGATACAGTGATTCAAATCGTTGTCCTGAATCAATTTGGCCAAATCTGATTTAAAGATTTGGCCACCACTGAACTGGCCAAATCTCCAAATCGAACAGGCCCCATCCCCCACCCATTCTCCCAGTCCTGTCAATGGCTACCTTGCCTGGCCCCAGCATCCAGCGTCTTTAAAAAATAAAGCAAAAATAAAAGCTCCAGAGTCACCAACTGCTGCCAGGCAGGAGGGCAATCCCCGCTGGCCCCCACTACCCCACGCTGCATGGAGGGGAGCTCTTCTACATGCCGCCAGAAGTCCTGATGGCTACTGCTGCAGCCGGTGAGTGCAGGGCTTTTTTTAAAGTGCTGGGATGCTGGGGCCAGGTAGAGCAGCCATTGACAGGGCTAGTTGAGTGGGTGGAGATCAAGGGGTGTTCAGGGGGGCTGGGACAGCAGCCAGGGGATGGGACCGGACAGAGGTCTCCCCATGGTTCCCTTCCCCCCTCCTCCACTTACTGGCACAGATCCCAGGTCCAGCTCCCTGAAGCAGCAAGCAGGGACTGCTTGATTCTCTGAATCTTTTCCAAATTGGTTTGGAGGCTTCAGATCGATTTGGACCTTTTAATTGGTCTCCTGATTTGATTCGACTGCCGAATTGAGCCAAATCACCTCTGAATACAATCAGCAACTGAAGCTTTGCACAGCCCGATTGTGTATGGTAGCAGTGCTAGGAATTTAGTGCAGGTGCCCAAATATCTTTTTCTACCTAGTGAATATAAAATCCACAGTGGAACCTTTATATGATTCTTTCTGAAAGTGAAACATAGTTCAGCTCATATAACCTCCATAACCTGTTCCTACCCCCACCTCCCTTCCCAAACTATTCAGGGTAGATTCTACAGCTCTTTTGGGGTTTTTTGTTTGTTTGTTTTAAGGAATCATTCAGGATTAAATGTGAGAATTATTCTTACATAGGTATAATGGATTCAATGTATATAGCTAAAATATATAATGCACTGACAGGTATACATGAATGCATCGAATCTGGAACTCAATAAACTCTAGGGCTGTGCCCAGCTGTGCAGCATGTGGTGCCGCAGACAGGGCTGCGGCGCCACCTACTGCATATTCAGGTGTTCTTCTTGCTGCAAGGTAGCAGTACGGGGGTGTTTTTAGATCTTGGAAGAACCCAGGGTCAAAAAAACTTGTGCAAAAAAAAACTGGGGCAGTGCACTCAGAGACAGAGTACACTGACAAAAGCTAGAAACTGGCCATGCTCCAGCTGCTGGCCAGGCTCCAAGTGCCAGGATTGCTGCTGCTGCAGCCCCAGAAGACCCTCATCCAGAGTAATCTTCCTCACACCAGGGACAAGTTTCAGCCTGGTGGCTTCTGCCCAGTGCATGGAGATCTGGCTCTAGCTTTTGGCTGCCTTCTTCCCACTCTGCCCACCCCCAGGGGCTGCTCATTTTGCTGAGCAGGTAAAGAGGATGGAAGACTGCCAGAAGCTGGAGCCAGAGCTCCATGCACTGTGCAGAAGCTGCCAGGCTGAAGTTTCCTGCCCGCCAACACAGAGTGGCGTTCCAGGGGCAAGGTCAGCAGCAGGAGGCAAGGGAGGCAGAACAGCCCTGCCAACCCTGGTCAGCATACAACTTCTGGTGCAGCTGCAGCTGTCCAGGTGCTTCACAGTGACAGACTGGGGCGTTGGGCACACAAACTCCTGCAGAGGGTAGCTGCCAGGCTTCAGGCCCACCAGCACCTCTGAGCTGGCCTAGGCAGCCATGGACACAATTAACATGTTCTGTACAGCCAGTCTGGCTGCCAAGGCTCCTACCTGCAGCTGCAGCAGCATTGTCTCTGCACCACTGCTCAGCTAGCCACCACCCATGCTGTTGGGCCAGGTCGTCATGCAGCTACAGCTTGCTGGGAAGTGCTCTGCCACCGCAGCCTGACCCAGACCAGCCCTGTTGGGGCCCTTCTGAGCTGGTTGAAGGTCCATGACAGCCCCATCCAACTTGGGCATGCGGAGTGGGAGCAATCCTGCTGCACAGTTCTCACAGCCACAGTCAAAGCCACAGTCAACTGAGAAGGGCCTGGACCCCTAACTGGCCCCTCCACACCTGCCCTCATCAGTGCCTGAGAGCTGGTACGGCTCAGCCCCAAAGCCACAGCATCAGCCGTAGGTGAGGCAGGCTGATGGCGGGGCCATGCCAGCCAGTTCTAGCCACACCCCCACCCCTGCTACTGTAGCAGCAAGGCAAGGATTACCCTGACACAGTCTTCTCTGATTGGCCAGGCAGACCCTGGCTGCAGTCCCTTTGGAAAAAGGGAAGGAGGGGGAATAAATTCCCTCTATATCCCCTTAGCCATGAACAACGTGTGCCTCTGGAGGCTGGGGAGCATGCCGACCACCTACAGACAGCAGTGGCGAGTGGGGACCACACATAGGCAGCCGTGGTGTTGTCAGCAGCAAGGGTGGGCTGAGTGGGGACTGCCTCCAGGTGGCTGTAGCAGAGTCAGCAGCAAAGTGGGGGTGGCAAGCGGAAGGCACCAAGTGAGAACCACACATAGCCACCATCTGTGCTGTCGGTGGTGGCAAGCGAGGACTGCCCACCGCTGGTCGTGGCCACATCAACAGCAAGGGGTGAGGAAGAAGAAAACCCCAGGCCTTAATTTCTGCTGACTTCTTTGAGCTAGTGCACTATTTGTTAATGATTGCTTTTTCCCCACCTATTTTGCAATCTGCTCTTTCTCCCGCCCTTTTCCCTTGTTGAGCTGAGTAGGCCTATGAGGTCAATTGGTCAAACCACAGTCTGTGCCCTCTTGCAGCTTTCTGGTTCAAACCAGTTTTTCCTTGACTTGTTATATCTTGCATCGTGTGACCTGAATTGAAATATATAAAAGGCTTGCTTCAATTGTCTGTTGGGGTGGGGCATGCGGGACTGATAAAAGGAAGCTCTGTCTGTCCGGTGCTCTCCCCTGCAGCTGCTTGTATAATAAAGGTCCCTGACAACTTCATGACCAAACAATAGAGTGAAGCCTGTTTCTTCCACAATTCTTAGTGCTGTGACTCAGATGGCAACCCCCGGTTGAGAATACCAACAGGCTTGCGGACCATTTCCCTCTGAAACCCCAGGTGCCAAATCAAGGTAAGAGACCTTCTGAAATCTCTAAAGGGGTTATCAGTGGAGGACTGCCTGTGCGGGTCGGGGAAACCAGTTCAAGCTTACACCATCCGAATTTTTGAAATACGAACTTGTGAGACTCTCTAAAGGGTTTGTATGAAACCGGTTTACAATTAAAAGAGTAAAAGGAAAAGTCTAGACTGAGGAATATAGAAACCTGGGGAATAGTCTGAGTGTTTTCCATGGTGTTGCTGACCAAGGCTGGGACTAAAGGAATCTTCTTGAACCCCATGCCTCAGTGCAAAAGTCCCTTTGTATGAAAGAATATGAGCTGCTGACCAGGTCTGAGACTAAGGCTGGGTCTAGGTGCCCCAAGGCTGTCTAGAAAGGCACACCTGAAAGCAAGGGGACCCAACTGGAACCTCATGACCCAGTGGACAGGTTTATCCCTTCCCCATCCATGGAAACCTTCTGGGTAACTGGCAGTTGATGTGACCAAGTAACTGTTAGGACACTGCTTCATACGCTGCCCTCGGTTCAAAATTGGCACATCAAGTCCCTTACCCTCTTCCCTGTGTGAGTGCCCTGTGTGAATTTGAAGAATGGCGGGCTTTGGGTCAAAAGATGTCCCAACCCCGCCAAAAGGAACCCCAGCAGGTTATATGTATGCGCATTATGGTCAAAAGTCGTTTAAGTTTTAAGATAAATGGAATTGGTATACCAGGGATAACCCTCCAAAACAATTTCCTTCAGAAGGAACTTTTGATCTTGATAAACTGATCCACCTCCGAAAAGTTCTAGAGTCCCGAGGTAGCAAGACCTCTCAAACTCAATGGGATGTCTATTTTGACTGGTATGAAGAAGGTAGTAAGAGGCAACAAGAATCCAGGGTAAGGAGTCTTAAGGACTCCCAAGAAAAACTAAAAGCAGAAATTAAGCAAACAAAAATGGATACAGCCTTGGCTAGGCTAATCTTCCCTCAGCACCTCCTACTCCTTTATATCCCCAACTAACTCATAAGACTGAGACTGAGAACGAGTCTTTAGAAGATATTCTAGAAGGTATTTCTTGTTTGGCCCAACCACCACCGTACCCCGAACATCTTCTGCCTGAAATTGGAAACTCCACTTTGTAGTCCAGAGGGTGCTTCTGCAGGCTCATATTCCCCTGTGGGTTTAAATAATAAATGCCATAAAAAGAGCCCTATTATTCAAGTACCATTGCACCAATTACCAGGTGCACAAGGCTTGGCAATGGTACATGCCCCTTGGACACCTGGAGATTTAAGAACTTTAGTTAAAGAATTTCCTAACATCAGAGAAAAGCCCCAGAAGTTTAAAGATGAGCTCCAAACTGTTATTAACTGTTACAACCCTACATGGTCTGATATGAATCAACTTTTGCGTGCCGTACTTCCTTCTGAAGTCTGACAACACCTAACAGATGAGGCAGACTGGCCACAGTGACACCCTAGTCATGGGACAGATCTTACAACCACCCGACACCGTTTACTAGAAATCATATCTGTCGTATGCCCTAAGAAAACTAACTGGGCTAAAATTAATAATTGTAAACAGAATAAAGGAGAGTCTCCAGCAAACTGTTTAAACTGACTCAAAGAAGTTTTTGAAAGACACTCAGGAATAAATTAAGCTACCCAAAACACTCAGGAAGCAATTGCAGCCGCATTTGTCCAAAGCCTACAGCCTAAATTAGGAGACCAATTGCGTAACATCTATGTGGGCTGGCAAACAAAACCATTAAATAAACTAGTTACGGTTGCCAACCATTGTTTAGCGTGTCAGAAAAGAAAGAAAGAAAATAATCAAGCCCAGTTAATGGCTTTGCAACTTCAAACTTATCACCCTAGAGGACAAGGATGTAGAAGAGGGAATTCACGAGGCCGAGGAAGGGGACGCGGGTGCCAGCAGATGAATGTTTCCTCCATTGACTGTTCTTCCTGTTTTTACTGTGGTCAAACTGGTCATTGGAAAAGAGAATGTCCCAATAGACTGCATACCTCGACCCTTCAACAGGAAACTCTGCAAATCAACAACATCAGCAATTCTCCCTGCCTCTTCCCCAAAATTCTTGATCTCAATATTAGGACTACCTGAGGGATAGTAACTTCATCCTTTCACCACTCTTACTTGTTGATCAGTCTGAACCCTTGGTAGAATGTATCACAGCGAGGAAAAAGGTAACTTGCCTTGTTGACACAGGGGCAAGCCATTTCTCTTTGTGTCTTTTTGATCTTCCTGATCCACCTCTTTCCAATGCTGTAGTTAATGCTGTCGGTATTTCTAACCAAGTAATTTCTCATCCTGTAACTCAACCCTTGTCCGTTACTCTTGGTCCTATCTCTGACCACCATGCCTTCCTTTTAAGCCCTTTTACTCCTGTTAATCTTTTAAGTTGTGACCTACTTTGTAAACTTGGTTGTACTATTTATTGTACAGAGAATGGAGTCTTCCATGAAGTACCAGCAGAAAACAAATGCACAATTCTTGCTGCTATGATTGAACCAGCAACCCCACCTATTTCTACAACAAACCCTGATTTCAAGGATGAAATCCTTAACCAGGTACCCCCTGCCCTATGGTCACAGCATGCTAATGAAGTTGGGCAGACACACACCACTGAACCTGTTAAAATTTGTCTGGATCCATGAAAACAGCTTCCGCGCATTTCCCAGTATCCTCTCAGCAAGGAGGCTGAGCAAGGAATCGTGACAGTCATTTCTTCCCTCCTTCAACAAGGTATCTTGATCCCCACTTCTAGTCTTTGTAATATTCCAATTCTGCAAGTTAAGAAACGAGGCAAAACTACTTATCACTTTGTGCAAGACCTGCGAGCCGTTAATTCTGTTGTTTTACCTATTTTTTCTGTAGTACCTAACTCAGCTACCATTCTTTCTTGCATCCCACCAGAAGTTTATTTCTTTACTGTTGTAAATTTGTGTTCTGCTTTTTTTCAATTCCTATTCATCCAGATGGTCAGTTTTTGTTTTCATTTACTTATAAAGGCTTACAATATACTTGGACTAGACTCCCACAAGGGTATACAGAGTCCCCTTCTATCTTTTCCCAAATTTTGAAGAAAGGTTTAGACAACATTCAGTTCAAAAACTGTTCTGTCCTCATCCAGTATGTTGATGATCTTTTGCTTGCCTCACCTCCCTTTGAAGCCTGTAAAATTGATTCTCTGCACCTTTTTACCTGTCTTGCTCTAAAAGGCCGTAAAGCTTCTAAAAAAACTTCAGCTCTGCTTACCAAAGGTTCATTATTTAGTCTATGATATTTCCACCAGAGAACGTCACCTTTCAACTGCACGAGTTGAAACAATTCTCAAAATACCTCAGCCCACAACTCTTTCTCAAATGCTCACCTTCTTAGGCATGGCTGGATATTGCTGCCAATGGATTTTGGGCTATGCCTCAATTGTGAAACCTTTGCAAAATCTTACCTTAAAGGACACCCCTGAACCTTTGCAGTGGTCTCTGAAGTCAAAAATGCCTTTTCTGTCATTAAAACTGCCCTTTCACAGACACCCATACTGGGACTTCCTGATTATTCAATGTCTTTTATATCCTTTTGTCATAAAAAAGATGGCTTTGATCTGGGGGTACTTACTCAATCCCATGGAGATAAACATTGTCCTACTGCCTACTATAGTACAGCCTTATATCCTGTAGTAACTGGGTTTCCACTATGCCTTCAGATAGTTGCTGCTGCTGCCATTCTTGTAGAATCATCTGCAAATATCGTTTTAGCCTTGCCCTTAACTGTTGCTGTACCCCACTCAGTGGCCGCACTTTTTTTAAAAACCAAAACCTAACACCGGGACAGACCTGGGCAGGTTGGACATATGGGCAGAAAACAACAGAATGCAATTCAACAAGGAGAAATGCAAAGTGCTGCACCTAGGGAGGAAAAATGTCCAGCATACCTACTG
>JAGPOW010002067.1:5863787-5876382 GCA_030014935.1 Caiman crocodilus
ACTGCCATTGGTTTTCATGAAATAAGTAAAGAAATGAAAGAAATGAGACAAATGACTCTACAAAACAGACTCGCCTTAGATTATATATTAGCTAGCAAAGGAGGTGTGAGTGCTTTAATAAAATCAGAATGCTGCATTTATATATCAGATGCTTCTAGTGCTATTGAGAACCAGGCCAAAATTATTGAGAAAGAAGCTGCTAAACTACACCAAACCGATCAATGGAGACTTTGGAACTGGTTTGGCGGACTTGGGACCAAATTATTTTATATCTCAATCATGGTCCTTGGATTTATTCTTTTTCTACAAGTGCTCCTTTTGTTGCTACGTAGTTGTAACCTTAGCGCATCCTGCAAAAGATGCAACAGATATGTCTAACGTGTTCCTGGTTCAATTGAGATTAGTCTCACAGGTGTTCTGAAGGGAGCACTGAGAGATACTCTACCTAAGAACAAGTTTCATTCTGTCTCGAAGGATGCATGACTGTTTCCCCATTAGCTCACTTGCAGTCTGTTGCCCAACGCACGGTTACAAAATCTCATCAGTTGTACTATAAGTACAAAAGGGGGGAATGTGGAAGAAGAAAACCCCGGGCCTTAATTTCTGCTGGAAATTTTTAAGGCCCAGCTTGACATAGCCCTGGCTGAAATTGAGTTAGTGCACTATTTGTTAATGATTGCTTTTTCCCTGCCTATTTTGCAATCTGCTCTTTCTCCCGCCCTTTTCCCTTGTTGAGCTGAGTAGGCCTATGAGGTCAATAGGTCAAACCACAGTCTATGCCCTCTTGCAGCTTTCTGGTTCAAACCAGTTTTTCTTCGACTTGTTATATCTTGCGTCCTGTGACCTGAATTGAAACATATAAAAGGCTTGCTTCAATTGTCTGTTAGGGGAGAACATGCGGGACTGATAAGAGAAAGCGCTGTCTGCCTGGTTCTCTCCCCTGCAGCTGCTTATATAGTAAAGGTCTCTGACAACTTTGTGACCAAACAATAAGGTGAAGCCTGTTTCTTCCACAGGGACAGGGGGCAGTGATCACCTGCAGTAGCCGGCGGTGGCTTCAGCAGCAGCCAATCTTGCGGGGGCATGTGCCTCCACTATCCATTGCCTATGCCCTTAGTCTTAGTGGGGCCATGCTGGACCAGTATCTGGTCACTCCCCTGCCCCTGCTAGATAGCACAGGGGTGGGGCCAGCCCTGCCATCTGGAGCTGACAGCACAGCACAGCCCAAGGCTGGAAAGCATGCTGGGATGCTGGGGGACTCTGGCTGAACTTAAACCAGGGAGGGGTCTGGGACAGAAGTTCCATAAACTGATTTGACTCAAATCAGCTAAGTCTGATACCACATTCAACCAGGTTTATCTTAAACAAGTTTTGGCCATTTTTAAACTGGTTTATGTGCACTGAACTTTGGGGTGAATTGTATGAGGTTTGTGCATGGGTAGGTGGGTGTGGGGTTTATAGGGAGTGTGGGATTTGTGGGGGGGTTGTGGGTGTGGGGTTTGTGAGGGGATGTGAGTGGGTATGTGGGGTTGGAAAAAGAGGCCACACTACACACCCTCTTCCCCACAGTGCACAGCCCCACCACTGGTGGCAGCAGGCAGCAGCAGGCCCTTGGGGAGCTCATGGCCCACTGTAGGCAGAGTCCCCTGGTGGCACACAGTGCCACCTGAATCACAGGGGCTACATGTGGCACATGGAGCTGGCCCAGCCCAGTGTCATGCGCCTTCAACCAGGACCAGGCTGGCTTCTGCCTCCATGTGGGTATGTGGAGGCACAAGATGGACCAGCCTGATGGCACACAACTCCTTCATGCAGTCCTGGGAACCCTGGGTGGTGGCATGGAGCCACCCCAGTCCTACTCAAAGGCATACACCAGTGGGCCAGGCTGGCTCCCTGCTCCATATGTAGCTCCTGGGACTCAGGCAGCATTGTGCACCACCAGGAGGTTCTCCCTGCAGCAGGCCATGAGCAACCCAAGGGCCCACTGCTGGCTGCTGCCACTGGTGGCAGGGGCCATGTGCCATGGGGTGGGGTAGCCCACACCTAATCCCCCCCATCCCACACAGTCCCCACACCCACCTACACACATGCCATCAGGCTGGGTAGGCTTTGTGGTTGCCCATGACTTAATTTCCTGTTCGTTTGCAAGTAGCTCTTGCAGGGTGGAACTCTGCCAGACTCCAGACTGCTGTTTGCAAATGGGGAAACCCACAGTTAAAAGGGAAAATTTCAGTTTCCCATGGGAAAAAGAAAATAGATGTTCCTACTTACTGGGATTGCCCATGGTCTTTGCCGCAGCCTCCGGGTCCTTCTGACTCAACTGCTGGCCTGAAGTTGAGAACAGGGTCTGGGACATAGGCACAGCTGGCCCCTGTGCATGGCTGCAAGGCAGCCTGCTTGGTCTTTGAATGTCAGGCAGGCTCTGAAGCAATGCAGGACAGAGCCTAGGCCCCAGACAGCTCTGAGTCACTGCTGTCAGCCATTACTCACTTTTTTTCCCTTTAGTATGCTGAGGCAGTATGCTGGAGCACTAGGACATGTGGCAGGTATAGTGATGCTCTGGCCGCATGCTAGAGCATCTCCTTGGAGGACGTAGCCTCTAGTTGCTTCTAGGCACACTCCTGGGCTAGGGACAGAAGTTACATATAAAATGGTTTAAGTGACCAGAAACTGGTTTAAACCTGTAACAGAACAGAAGCTCAGTGCATATAAACCAGTTTCAAAATGACTGAAACTGGTTTAAGATAAACCTGGTTGAATGTAGTATCAGACTTGACTGCTGTGGGTCAAACTAGTCTATGAAACTTTTATCCTAGACCCCTTCCTGGTTCAAGCTAAATCACAGTCCCCCAGCATGCTTTCCAGCCCTGGGCTGGGCTGTGCTATCTGCTCCAAAGAGCAGGGCTAGCCCCACCCCCCTGCTCCCTATCTGGCCCAGTGAGGACGGGCTGACAAAGCGGGGGAATGGGGGGCAAGCCTGGCTGGGGATGCAGCGCAGTCTGCAGGGGGGGACTCCCTGCCCCACCTCCCCTGATAACCCCAGCTCGGGTCTGGGGTCAGGGAGGGGAGTAATAAACACCCCTTCCCTGCTCAAACTTACTGCTGGCTGCAACCATGGACTACAAATCCAAGAGGCACCAAGAAGTAGGAAGAGGAAGTGATGAGCAAACCTGCAGAGTTTTGCTGCTGTAATTCTGGACTGCAAATCCCAAAGACCTCAGGGGCAGGAGGAAGAAGAAGTGAACACACAACCAGAGAGTCATGTTCTAGTTCCCCCCAGCTTTTGGTCTGAGCCATTGCAGACACGTGGCTACATTTGCTGATCCTGAATCTAAGGTAAATGTCTGTTCACTTCTGTTTCAATTTAATATGTGTATCTTAGACTAACTTGTGAAGACTGAATCATTGCAGCTTTGGGCTATTTGTCTGTCTGTACTTAGCCCAGGAGTGTGCCCTGCACCGCTTCTTTCTGGCATGTTTTCTTTTGATTCTGGGATTCCCTAGTACCAAACTTAGAGTCTGGACTGCAAATATGCAACACAGGGAACATTTTTTAGTTCATGGTGTGCCTTCTGCAGCATCTCAAACTGCTTTGAGATGCCACAACAGACATGTGCTCATTTGTATAGACACAGCCCAGAGGGATGGGGATTTATATGTAAGTGGTAGGTGGAGGAGCCAAACTTCTAAAAATGTTGGAATATGGTCACATTGATACTTCTGAGTGTTTTATCTATTGTTACAAATGTGAGTACTGATTCATCCCTCCCCCAGGTAATAGCTGCATACTCAATAAGTTCTGACTTTCATTGCCTAGTTTTAATCATTAGACAAAGCTTCCTTTATTTAGGTTTTCAAAACACACTTTTAAACACACTTCATTACACATAGAGCAATTTTCCCATTACATTTGAAAGGGACCTATTGTACCCATACAATATAGACTACATAGTTAACAAGCAATTGCATGGGAAAGAATGGAACAACACCTCTCTGGAACTGTGGACACTGGAGGGAATAGAAACTCTGTAGTCAAGTCTTTATCTGATTCTCATTTTCTAAGTCAGTAAGCCCTGATATAGGGGAGAGAGAATAGTTCAGAATTTATTTTTTTTAATCTAAAATTTCCCTCTTTTTTATGAACAAAGCATTCAATTCCAATCCATGTGACTTTATTTTTAGATCAAAACACAAAGTCCCCACTCCCAGACATTACATTTATGTTGCAATTAATATGTTAATTGTGGCAAAAATGGCAACGATGCCACACATGCACCCTATCTAAGGGTGCCTATAGGTATGCAGGGAGGCTGCTCCAACTTGTTATAATTACAGCTGTCAGACCAGACTCAATTAACTGAGTCTTCTGGAGCATGCTAGTTAGCATACCTCCATATCTTGTGTATTAGGATTCCTGCACTTCAAGATGGTGGTGAGGGTGCTTTAACTAGGGCTCCTTTGAAAACCTTTAGTTAAAGCACCCCGCCATTATTTGAAAGTGCAGGGATGCTGATGCACGAAATGCTGAGGGTTCTTTAATTAGACCGGCTCTTGGAGCTGCTCTTATTAAAGTGCCCCCACCCACTCTCAACCTCAGAGCACGTGTAAAAAATGCTCTAAGGTGCCATAAAATGGTAAACCAGCCATCAAAATATTCTACATATATTATATGAACATTTTGATGGCTGGTTTTTGTATGGCATCTTAAACTGAATGTGTAGCAAGGTCTGACAACCAATTTGCTTGTGCAGTGGAAAGCCAGGATCATGATCCTAGGTTCCCCTGCACTGGCAAGTAAAAAGGACACAATCCCATGCCTTCTGCCATGCATATGTGGTCTGGCAAATCCTCCTGCCATGCATGTGTGGTCTGATAGGAGGTGTGATTGTTGGGATCAGATCCCAACACACCTTTAAATGAATGTGTGCCATGGGCCCAAAGGCCAGAATATAATATCTTTCCTCATGCTGACTAGTATGTTGCTCCCAAAGTACTCTGAATTGAGTGGAATTATTGATGGAGTAGCACTGAGTGTCCCAGATGCCTGCAGAGGGTTTGGGATTGAGAGAGTGGTTGGGGGTAGAAAGGTAAGAAAGATTTATTGACTTAACAAAAACACAACTACACGTAGTAACAAAACAATCAATGACAGACAAAAGCAATTCGCCAACACAACTTATTGGCAGTCCCCTCTAATGCCTGATACACAGCAAGCTTCTCTTTCCACAAAGTTCAGTGAAGTCAGGCATCCTTGAACAGCACTGCCCGAAGGGTACCAAGAAGGACCCTGGAATGCAGTCCTTGGGCTCCTCAAGGTCCACGTGCCCACTGATCCAGGCAACAGCTAACCAATCCTTTTCACAGACCTGTATCTTCCTTCTGAACGGTTTCCAGATATTCCAGCCAATTTAAAGCTTCTGAATGGTTCTGATAACATACAACCACTCAGATTTCTTTTACTTCAATTGTCCTTAGACTGACCAATAGCAGTACAAGCCTTGCATTCCTTTGATAAGGTAATTTTAATTATGCCACAGGACCTTACTACTTCAAGGCTTTGCTAAATTTACAAGGCCTTATTTTATACAAGGCCTCACTACATCTTAAACTTGAATTAGGTTTTTGGCAACAACATTAAGCTTAATATCTAAACAAATACAGAAAAAATGCTTGGTCTAATCTTCATAGAGCCTTCAGCTAAGATAAGCACCTTTATCACAGACATAATTTCAGCTGTCACAATTGAGAATCTGGTCCAATATAAATAACAAATAGAAAGGTCTGATTTTGATCTTTGTGGGCACATCTACATGTGCATGTTAATGTAAAGCAATAAACTGTAACACATATCATGCCAGAGTTTATTGTTCCTGGCTGCCACATTTCCATTGTGCCCAAGACGGCAGCACATTGAACTGGGTTGGAGCAGCCCCAGCGAGCAGAGGGCCAGGGGACAAACCTCCCAGGCCAGGGTTGCTCCAGCCCAGCTCAGTGTGCTGTGCAGGGACTGTCTGGGGCATGTGATGCTTCAGTGCAGAGCTAGCCAGCAGATTAAATGGTGGAATCTGCATCTTTGCAGGTTTTTAAGGCCCAGCTTGACATAGCCCTGGCTGAAATGATCTAGTTGGAGTTGGTCCTGCTTTGAGCAGGGGGTTGGACTAGATGACCTCCTGAGGTCCCTTTCACCTCTAATTTTCTATGATTTTATGATTCTATGGTTCTAAGTACTAATGTGCTGCAGAGTTTATTAGTTTCCTGCAGCCTAGTAGGGTCGCACGTGTAGACGTCAAGATATTTACTGTGGGGATAATTAGGCAACTCTCCCATAAAAAGTCTTACGTAGATGTGCCTTTTGGCACCAGTGTTTCTACTTAGTGCCACTAATTTCAACGAAGGCAGGAAAGTCAAGGAATTATTAATGACTTTCATTAATGTAAGAGGGGTTAGAGCCTAAAGTCTCATGAGAAACATCCTATGCCATGAGAGTTTCTTTCTTGAATTCCCTTACAGTTGTGACCCCTGCAAGCTGCTAGGCAGAATTCTCGCACTTAACTCTGCAGTGAATGGAAAACAGCCTGGTAACCACAAAACCACACTTGCATTTTGTGTGTGCGCTGTCCAGGACTCCATCTATTGGCACAGCTTCTTTTCCTTCTTTTTTTTTCTTTTTTTTAAAGAGGACTCTTCAAAACACGACAGACAAATCTGGAGTGGAACAAAGGGCTAGTGTAACGTATCTGAGATAAGAAGTATCATAGTATCATAGTACCTAGGGTCAGAAGGGGCCTAGAGCAGGCCATCTAGTCTGACCCCCCGCCAATTGGCAGGAACCCCCCCGCCAATTGGCAGGAGATCTTTGACGAAAGTAAGATCTTTGACGAAAGGCCTAGATATAAAAGAGTTCTGAGTTTTCGTTCCTGGATGATTTTTGTATTGGGTAATCAGCCTAAAGTGAAGCGATTGCTCTTTCAGTGTTTTAACTCACTTGTTTCTATAATCCACATTGAGGTCTACTATCAAATCTGGGGGGGAACTCATGAAATATCTTTTTTAAAAGAATAAATCCAATGCTTGGGTGATGTTAATTGGCATTATCATTTATTATTTGCATTACTTAAACACCTCTGAATGTTCTAGATTCTGTTCCAACTACAACAATTCAAGATGTGGTTTGGTATTTTGAGCTCTGTTGAAACAGATGTAGACAGCTGACATTATCAGAGTGACTCTTTTAACTTCCTTCTGTGACTAAAAATGTGTCTCAAACAGTTTAAAATATACCCAACATGTTCAATGTCTGATTCTGTAAAGGGCCAAGTTGCCTAAACTCCCACTGAAGCCCGTGGGAATTCCATAGGCATTGCATCTCACATTACTGAGCTTTAGAATAACATTTGGTAATCCATTAGTGTCTAGATATGGCCCTGAACCTAAACTGCATCTGCAAATGTCACAAGTCTGCACTTGGTGACTGATTGCTAGCTCTAACAAATGCTCAGTGAAAAAAACTGGATTTGAATATGCCCTGAACTCAGGCAAAGTTAAAATCTAGTCCAAGACTTGTGACATTTTACATTTGTTTCAAAGGCTCAAATGCTTACCACTAGTTTCAGATATCCTTAAGCATGGGCTGGTAAGGGAACATACTAAATATTCCAATGTATGTATCCCCTGAATATTATAGGCTGCCATGCTCTAACAGACACATTTACCATAAAAAAACCCTGTAACAGTCTCTTGCTAGATATAGTTTGGCTTTGAATGAGAAGGGTGAAATTTTAATTCCCTACAAAAGGAAACAGTAAAAGGGAGTAGTTCACATTTTGCAACAGTTCTCTCTGAGTAAGGATCTGATTTTTGCACTAATGAACAAAACGTCCAGTTGAAGTGAGCTTAAAGGGGAACAACAAATGTTATAAAGATTCATCTACTGAATACAATCAAAATTTAAATAACCCAGTGCTCTGAGGAAAGACCTTTTTCTAATATAAAATGGCTTAGATGCATTTCACAACATAGTTTAGACAGTGCTTGTCATTTGGCATCTAGTGATGGTGCAAAAGTTTACACAGTTATTAAAGCTGGACACAAGACTTAGAGAGAAACAGCCATTCTGTCATCAGTGGAAAACAGAGGTTTATTTTTGAAAAATTGAGGGATAGAGGGTTAATTTATTTGCATATTTACATGTTGGAGCTTGCAGAGTACATGAGCAATCCGGTCAAATTCTGTACTGGCATTATGCTAGAATCTAGCTCAGAGGATCTGTTTGCAGCTCTAACATAATAGACTTCCACCATTGGCTTCAGGGAGAACAGGCTTGAGCCCATGTTAGGAATAGATATTCACAGATATAAAACTTCCAGCTGTATCCCAGAGGTGTCTTTGTCACAACTGCTAGGTATCCAGCACTGTTTAAAATCAAGCCTGTTGAAAAGTCTCTATACCCACCCAAAATCACCAGGATTGAAAAATTCAGTCAAGAATTCTATTTTACATAGTATATTCTATAGGGTCAATGTAAAACTTAAAACATTTCCTTTCCTTATTACATTGATTAAAAAATACACAAGATCTGCAGCATGACTTGTGAATACTGCATAAGGAAGCTTACTGGGGTAACTCTAGATATAAACCAGTGCAACTAAGAATATATTTTGTCCAGTGTTCCTATAAATGAAGATTTTAGGGGTAAATGTTGAGATGGAAGAATTAAACCAAGAAAGATAAAAAGAAGAGATTGATTGCTACATATGCATATTAAATCTATTTACAAATGTAATAAATATATACTCACTGTCTTACAAGATTATCCCTCAGAAATCACTGTGGAGGGGTTGTAAATGGATAAAAATGTGATAGCAACATTTTATAGTGCTAACTTCATTTTAAAGAGTGTATATTTACTAGTAAATCTGGAGAGAAAACAGAATGTATATTCTGCATTGTCTATATTTTCGCTGCCTCTTTCTGAATTGTATTTAGGGAATGGAAGATATTGGCCTGAATTGTGAATTTGGCTTGCAGTGCTGCAATATACCATGACAAGTATCTTATATGTACTTCCTTTATTGATCATGCAAGAGAGGTTAATGCCATCAGTACCTGAGGATGAGGAGGCATACATTATTATAAAAGCAGCATATACAGATTGCTGAAGTTATTCTGTCATTTGTAGTGATCCAGCTAGTGCCTGATTACTGCAGCATGTGGCAGGGGGAGCTGCCCATTTCTATGGAAAACTGTGTAGATTGTTTAGTCCATCATAGAAAATGATAGTTGGAAGGGACATCAGGAGAACATCTAGTCCAACCCCCTGCTCAAAGCAGGACCATCTCCAACTAGATCATCCCAGCCAAAGCTGTGTCTAGTCAGGTCCTCCAAGGACAGAGCTTCCACCACCTCTCTGGGTCACCTGTTCCAGTGTTTTATTATTGTGCCAGTGAAAAAATATCTAACCTAAATGTCCCTTGCTGCAACTTGAGACTGTTACTCCTTGTTCTGTCATCTGCCACCACTAAAAACAGTCCAGATGCATCCTCTTTTGAACACCGCTTCAGGTAGCTGAAGGCTGCTATTAAGTCCCTCTTCTGTCTTCTCTTATCTAGACTAAATAAGCCCAGTTCCCTCAATCTTTCCTCATAAGTCATGTGCCCCAGCCCCCTCACCAATTTTGTTGCCCTCTGCTTGACTGTCTCCAATTTGTCCACATCCTTTATGTAGTGGGAGACCCAAAATTGGATACAGTACTCCACATGTGTCCTCACCAGCATTGAATACAGAGGAAGAATCACTTCCCTCAATCTGCTGGTAACACTCCTACTGATGCAGCCCAGTATGCCATTAGCCTTCCTTACAACAAGGGCACACTACTGGCTCATACTCAGTTTATTGTCCTCTGTAACCCCCAGGTCCTTTTCTACAGAGTTGCTGCCCAGCCAATCAGGCCCCAGCCTGTACTGGTGCATGGGATTGTTCTGTCCTGAGTGCAGGACTTTGCACTTATAACTCATACCTTTCCTGGTATGGTCATAAAAAGTGTAATCTGCCAGCCTACGTATGAAATACAAAATGCATTTGGTCAAAGCCCCTAGATACCCGTACATAATAATTTACTTTAAATGTTCTGAAACTGAACACCATGTTGGTCATTCACTTCCCCTTTACCAGATTGGCAGGAAAAATTACAATAATGATCAGTGACATTTGTACCTTCATTTTATAGACTGTAAACTGAGGCTCAGAGAGGTTGTACCATCTAAAACTCCCAGAGAACTATACTCACTGATTTTACAGTATACAGTGAAGGGGCCTTAAACAAAGTAGCCATGCAAGACTGCCAGGGTGCTTGAATTAAAATGGTACTTGGGAGCTGTGCGTTTCCAGTATCAAGATAGCAGAATTCCCGTTATCCACCCATTATGTTAGCAGGGAGCTACAGATTAATTACTGCTGAGTAATTTCAAATTCATTTAGCTTAGTCAAATCTATTGCAAATTTAAGGAAAATAGAAATTGTCCCTTTGAAGGAAAGAATCCAGGGTCGTCTGGGAAGGCATTATGAGCAGAATTACCTGGAATTTGCACAGTGTTGTTTTAGAATAGTTTGTTTAAGCAAAACTCAAGAAAGATGACTTCCTGAGCCTTAGGGGTAAATTCTTATCTAGTATCAGGTAGAAACTGCACAAAATCACTCACAGTCCTAAAGTGGTCACTAGACTGCCTGGTGGAGATGTACATCCCTTCAAGTTTAGGGACTGCATCACTTATGGCCAAATATATAACAATATTGCACAACAGAAAAGGAGAAACAGTAAAAACATTTATCTGAGTGACGTTGCCCAGGAGGAATGTGATCAGGACAATCTATTCTTATGCAAGTTCCATGGAAATCTTTGACCATGAAATCTAAACCTGAAAAGTGCTAGCCTCAAAATGGCTTGATGGTTAAGACACTAGATAGGGACTTTGAGTGAGGTTTTTAACCTGGATTTCCTGTCACCAGTGTATCTAAGATGAGGCAGGTTCCTAAACAGCTCTCATCTGCAAATGGTGCTAATAATCCTACCATTATTTATCTTGCCTGTTTGGTCTAAAAGCTTTTCAGACACAAGTCCCTCACTATTTGGTATGTACAATATCTAGTACTATGTGGCCTTGCTCCACTAGGATTTCTTTGGTGGGTTTCCTTGGATGCTTCTGTAACACATAACACAGTTGTCACAATGACTCAACAGAAACAAAACACCTGCTGCCCAAAGCCTTTTAGCAGAATAAATATTTGTGTGTAATCTGAAGACCCTGACTTGTAACATACTTTTTTAATAAAGCCCTGTATTTTTATAGGTATTAAGTGATTCAGGGTGCATCTACACATTTATTAATGCACCATGACTACAGAGCACTAAGTTTCATACTTGGTTAACCAAATACTAAATCAATGCACAGTAAATCACACTGCTGCACAGTAGTACCAGCCCGTGGGTTTTTGTGACGCTTACTGCACAGTAGGCTAATACTACTGCACAACAGCATATTAGCATGGTTTTTGTGCAGTGTTATTAACCTGCGACTCAGTTAGCATCTTGTATAGAACTATATCCCCTTTAATCATTTTCTATTTTCTGGATCACTTACAAATTGTATTTAGTGTCTTTTATTGCAGAATCTCACAGTATGTTTGGCTTGCACAAGAAAGTAATCTGTAATAATATCACCATTTTATAGACTGTAAACTGAGGTTTAGAGAGGGCAAATGTCTTTTTCTATGTCATACAATAGTTAGTGCAAATCTGGGAAGAGACTCAGGGTCCTGACTCTACCCTACTACATGAATTCCATGCCAGAAATCTCTCGTAAATGATAGCATTACATTATAGCCCTAGTACCGAAGTAGAAAGTCATGCCTAAAACAAACTTCCTCACACACATTTTTCTTGACAGACCAAATGTCATGGATGAAATTATATTCTGTTAAAACAGATGGCTACTAGTCCAGATAAAATCCTGCAACATTTTACAAAGCAAGATTCACATAGGAGATGAAATGTTAAATATGATTGCTGTGTAACAGTGCAGCAGCTACTGAAGTCTCCCATCAACCCAGCTTTAAAGACTGCAAGCCTATTTGTTAGAGAATCTTTTTTCTTCATCGATCTGAAAATCTAAGCATTCCCAAGCACTGAATATCTCCTGGCATTAGACCCAAGGGTCTCTCGAATAAGGGTGTTCACACATTTTGCTGAGCATGTCAATCTGCAAGTACACATGGTGTGGGCATGTATAAGCAATTAAGGCTGTGCGAAATGGCTGTGTTTCAGGTTCGGCTGTTTCAGAGGGACAGTGATTCGTTTCGGTGTTTTGGATTACTGTTCTGTTTTGAGTCAGCCAAATATGCTTTGGAGTTTTGACGCTGTTTTGGCGTTGATTCGGAGATTTGGATTGGCCAGGGAGAGGCAGGTACAGTTGGGCAGCTGCAGGTTCTACTGTGGCTCCTCCAGCTGTGCCTGCCTCTCCCTGGGTGGGGGGGAGCCACAGGAGAAGCTCCCATGGCTGTCCTGCCCAGCCCCAGCCTCCTGGCACTTAAAAAAAAAAAA
>JAGPOW010002067.1:5902421-5926072 GCA_030014935.1 Caiman crocodilus
GGGCAGCCATGGTGGGGGCTGGGCCCTGGCAGGGGTCCCCCCCGGTCCCCCCTTCCTCTTCCAGCCTTACTTCCCCTGCCCCTACATACCAGCTCAGAGTCCGACTCCAGCTCCCTGCTGCAGCAGGCGGGGTCTACCTGAATCACTGAAGCTCTCCGAATCTTTTCCAAAGATTCAGAGAGCTTTGAATCAATTTGGACCTTTTTTACTGGTCCCCTGATTCAATTTGGATTTGGAGATTCAGTCAACGAATCGGGCCAAATCTGCCTGCCAGGTAGCCCCACACTGAAGCTCTTTCATGATACAGCCAGCCCCTTCTGTAGCATACAGAGCCAATGGGAGCAGCGAAGGGCTGGCAGGCTGACCCCTGGGGCCCCTGCCAGCCATGTCTGCTCTACCCAAGCTGAACATGTTGTGCCTGAATAAACTGTGGAGCTTATTCCTCCAGAATTAATTGCTCCTGGGGCTATGTTCAAATGGTGTGCCTGGAAGCAATTAACCCCAGAGCAATAAGCTCCACAGTTTATTCAGGCCCCAGAATTGCACATGTAGGTCTGCCCAGTATGATTGGGAGCCATATAACTAGCTAAAGATCCGAATATTTAAGTCAATGCTGAGTACCTTTAAGAAGGGTCATCATTATTTATAAACTAATCCAAGCATTTCAGAAGTGTTGAAGTAAGTGTTTCCATGGATAGTGTTCTATTTACAGTACCGGTCTGTTCTTGTCATGCAGCAGCCAATAGAAGAGCAGGACTTCAATGTGAGTGTTCTACTACATCCATATGGAGTCGCATTGAGGATCTCCTTCCTGGACACTGGTATTAGAAATTCCTAGGACTCCATTCAGGCAGCAGGTCAATAGAAAATGGCCCTTGAGATTTGAAGTGAGTCCATTTGAAGTGAGTATGTAAGTATCTTCACTTAGACACACTATTTTTAGGAATAAAGGTTCTGTTTAATAAGGCTTTCTGTTAATGACATCATGTCCTGTTATAATGGATATATACAAGGGGTGAAATTACTGTTGCTTGGTGCCTTAACTACAAACTTTGGAATTTGGAAGGGGTTTCTGACAGACCCTTAACCTTACTGGACTATAAATAAGTTATTTTGCCATTTTGTTTCACATTCAAGGGAAGTGTTTAACAATTCTGTGAAATTAGAAATACCACTTGCACTCATAGGTGCATGTTGTTCCATGTAACTGAATTAACTTATAGCCAACTGCACTTTTAAAAATCTTGAATTAAAGCCTTCCAGCAACAATCTGCAGGCTACCACCATCTAATAGCCATCTAATGTTTGAGTTTTGTTAGTTGCCTCAATCAAATGATCTGTAAGATCCTCAGGACCGGGGCTATGCCTATTATTTTGGCATTTACAAAGAAACTTTGAGTAGAGAACTGGGTTATTACAGTTTCATACATAGCCTTGCTTGCTAGACTTTCTCTGTGATCCTGGATAAAAAACCCTCAAATCTGTGTTTTTACATTATTAAAATGAAATATATATATATCAGTTGAACACAATATTTTTATTGATATGTTGACAATTATAAAGCAATTTGGAAGCGTACCAGTGCCTCAATCACTATAATAAAATAAATTTTAAATACCTACACATTTTGGCATCTGATTTCGGAGACTTCTATCATGGAAAATCAGAGCTCCCCCTGCCCCCTTCACTCACCAGGAAGCAAGTCCAGCTGCAGCTATCCCCCACCCCACTGCTTTGTAGCACTGAGCAGCCCTGATATGCTGGTGCCTTGCCCATACCATTGCCCCTCACTCCTGACCAGCAGCCCTGATGGTGCCCTTTAATCCCCAACCACAGGCTTCCCAACCCTGCTTGTGCCCCTCACTCCCCCCCACAGCCCCCTGCTCCCCCAGCCCTGCTGGAGGAAAGCCTCCCGCTGCCAGGGTTACGGGACTAGGGACCCAGGTCCACAGCCCCTGCTCCCCTGCAGCAGCACCTGAAATGTGGCTACCACCTGCTAGAGGCAGTGGCTACAGCAGCAGAGTGGAACACAGAGCCATGGCTCCCCAAAGCATAGCCAAAACAGAGCCCATGGCGGGGGGATGCAGACTGGCTGCTTCAGCCACCCGGCCCTGCTGCCCTCCTTCTGGGGCCTCCAGGGTCCAGCAGATGGGACCTGGCACAGTGGGGCCAGGCAGGGAAGCTTGGTGCCACTGCTGCAAGCCCTATGCTGCCATGATGAGGTGCCCTCTGCCCACCCAGCAGCAGTGAGCAGTACAACTCTGCTACCACACCCGCTGCTGCTAGGCAGTCAGGGAGTGTCTTGCCATGGTGGTGCAGGGCTCCCAGCAGCAGCACTGAGCTTCCCCACCCAGTTCTGCCCTGCCGCACCAGATCCCACCAGCTAGGTCATGGAGGCCCTGGGGGGAAGGCAGTAGGGTGGGGAGACTGAGCCCACAGTGGGCAGCCCACTCCCCTGCCCCATGCACAAATGTGGGAGGTATGTGTCCTCCATGCCCCCCCGTAGTGCACACAGTGGTGGGGAGCAAGGCCCTGCCCCCCCTGCCGCATCTCCCTGAATAAGTTGCCCATTGCCCCATTCCACTCCCTGCCTGGGCCCTGCAGCTGTGTATTCGAGCCCCAGACCCCAAGTCCCATGCACCGCCTCAGCTGGGCAGCAGCCCCCACACTGCCCAACTTTCTCCTTCCCTCTCTCCCTCCCTCCCTTCCTCCCTCAATATGGGGGCCTCAGTTCCCTGCCACCTCCCCTGCTGCTGCCAAACTTACCGGCAGGGAGCTGCTCTCCAGATTGCTTAGCAGCCATATGCTTGTATACATGCGCACATGCACATGGTGCCTCAAGCTGATCACCCTCTTCCTGCTCTCCACAGCCCCTTGTAGGCTGGAACTCTGCTAGCCTGCAAGGGGAAACCCACTGTTTCCCACATTTTTCTTCTTGAAAGGAGAAAATCCATGTTCTTCTCCTTAAAATGAGAAAAACTTAGTTTTACCATGTCTTTCTGTGGTGAATAGAAAACTTGGATCCTCGGTCATAAGTCATAGGACTACGTTTTGTCCTCTGATTGCAGGAAGTCTTCTATTCCTAGTGCCTGTGCCTTACCTTTAGCTGAAAAATTGCTTCAGTTAGCAACTGAGACAGAATGTGAATGGGGTTTTTTTCTAGGGAACCACACATGGCTTGACTGTCGTAGTACTTACAAAAATGGAACTTGAAAGAAGAGAAACTGCCTTAGACTAAAACTTAGAGGACATAATGATAGGAGGAGGAAACATTTTTTGAAGCTGTCAGATGTCACAGCTCACCTTCAGTTTATGTCAGAATGGGGCAAAGATAGTTTTGTCCATTGGTTAGGGCACAATATACTGAGAACTCAGGAGCCAAAGGCAGTAACTGGAGAACAGATGGAGCTGAAGACAAGGCTAGAGAAGAATGGAGCAGAAGACAAGGTTGGAGAAAAAATTCAGGACAGAAACAAAAAGACAAGGCTAGAGGGCAATGAGATATCAGATATAACTATAGACTTATTAAGCATTGAGCAGCCCAGTTGCTGCTTTTCTGTTAAGAACTACAAATGTCTGAATTGCTTGTTCTGTGGCATGGACCAATAAGCAGGGATCTACTTAAGTTGCCACGAGCAAAAGGGATTTTTGCAGGCCGCTCACGGTGCATGGACCCAATTTCACAGCCTTTTTGTGACAAGCCCTCCCCTCACCACTGATTGGCCAAAAGGGCCATCTGTTGTGTAGTCCTGCCCCTGACTTCTGATTGGCTGAGAGGACAGTCCCGCCTCCTGCTGCTGATTGGTGGAAAGGGTGGGACTGCATGTTGAGGTGCCCTCAGTCAGTCAGCTGTGAGGGGCAGGGTGCGGGGGTGGCCACTATCTTGGCTGGTTCCCTTCAGACCAGCAGCGCCCCTGGTTCCAGTGAGCTGCGAAGCCAAGCTGCAGGGGCCATGAGGACTGCTAACTCCCACCGGGGAGCCAGTATTTTATTTTTTGTAAGTGGGGTTTTTTTAATTACTATTATTTCACAGAAAATGCCTGGTATTGTGAACAATGTCCGATTTCACGGTTTACACAAAATCCAAAAAATCTGCCAAATTGCAAATTAAGTAGGTCCTTACCAATGAGGACAAGGGTAGAATAGCCAGTCAGGCCACATATAAACACATCATCCTGGATTAGGTTGTATGTATTCTAGTAGTTTAGGTAGCCTATAGCTTTAGGGTCATTTTGCCCTGTGCAAGTATCAGGGCTTTGTTGCTCTGATTGTAATATCAGGATGATGTAAACTCTATTCTTACATCATGACTAACCAGGACCAGGCCCAATACTAATTATGGTGTTACAAAATATCATAATGTCCATGTTAACTACTGTATTATAATAAGCTTCTGATAAGCATGGGGGGAGGGCTTCTGCTGCACACATCCTAGGAGGACACAGGGGTGTGTGTTCCCAGATCTGTGTGAGAGCAGGGCTGGGCTGGGCTGCAGTTCAGGCAGCAACACTGGGGAGGGGGATACTGGGGGGCTATGATGAAATTTTGGTTGGTGGCAGCCCCCCCTTCCATAGCCTTGCTTCCAGTGTACCACCACCACCTACCCTGAGTGAAGACTGACCCAGCCCCCACCAGGAAGAGTCCAGCACTGCCCTGGTCTCAGTCTGTAGTGGCAGCCCCACTCTGCTTCCCCCTTCCACCACATAGATCTGGAGGCACGCGCCCCTCCTGTACCCTCCCTGGGGGCATGCAGCAGTGGAAGCTATGCCCCCCCCCCAGCCGATCCCCCCAGATGAGCAGCGGGCTCTGTTCCATGCCCTGATCCACCCTGGCTGGGCAGCGCATGCCCTAACCCCTGCTCCACTCCCTCACTCACTGCAGGGGGCATTGACATGCCCCACCGCATGCCCCTTCCCTCCCCCCTCCCCTTCCACAACAGACTTACCAGTGGCAAGCAGTTCTCAAAGCTGATGACCTGTGCTCCTCACTGCCTGCATGCTGCGTTGTGGCTGCACGCATGCACAGGCATTTATAAGCTAAATTATGGGCTATATCAGGCTGATTTCCAATAGTCGATTTTCTTTATATTGGTGCCAATCTGATATTGGATCAATGTATCAGTGCACTTCTATAAAATGACAAAAGAAAATACAGATTTGATCTTGGTGGTAGAACTGATGTATTGCAGGTAAGGGGCAGATGCATACTACAGCAGAAATGTATGCACATAAAGCATGTAAACACCTGTTGTTTTAGAATATAGTTCTTAGATTTCTTGAGGATCCTTTATTCTAATCTGCTCCGGCTTCTCAGAGCTCTACAGTACTGTCTCCTTGCACTGACAGTTGATATGTGAGGCAGAACTCCCACAACCACATCAAAATGCCTGAGGGGGGACCTGGTGACTGTCTATAAACTCACTGGGGGGACCAGAAGGGTTTAGGGGAGACCTTGTTTCCCCTAGTGCCCCCTGGGATAACAAGGAATAACGGTCACAAGTTGTTGGAGAGTAGGTTTAGGTTAGACATCCTTAAGAACTATTTCACAGTCAGGGCGGCTAGGATCTGGAACCAACTTCCCAGGGATGGTGGTGCTGGATCCTACCCTGGGGGTCTTTAAGAAAAGGCTTGATGCCTACCTGGCTGGACATTTGAGCCCAGTTTTCCTTCTGCCCAGGCAGGGGGTCAGACTTGAAGATCTACGAGGTCCCTTCCGACCCTACTTCTCTGATTCTATGAAAATCTTAGAACATAAACCTTCTCTTTTGTGGCCATAGCATCTGTGATCACATAACCTTACTTAAGCAGAGCAGACTTCATTGATATATGGAATTTATTCTTAGCAAGGGTTTTCATCATTACCCTTCTATGAGCTCCAGGCAGTTGAAACAGAATTTGTCCTGTTATGGGTATTTGCTTCCTGTGGCTAATACCAATTATCTTGCTAATCAATAAGATCCAGAGGTAATAATCTCTGAGAATAATCCAAACATTACTTTCTCGTCCCAGACTTCTCTATAATGGTGTTCCCGAAAGAGACATTGCCCTAATCTGGCCTGTTTTAGGCATTCAGCCTCTGGAGGCCCCACTAGAAAGCTTTCTGCACTGATACAGAGCAGCTGCATTCTGGAGGGAAGAGGTGGTTTTCCTTAGAGCACACCTTAGTCCTTTATTTCTGGAAAAGGTTTGACATTCCCCATTACAGTGGAGACCAGGAGTTCTTACTTCTTGTAAAGTACTTAGAGATTTGTATATGGTCCTGAGGATATCAATACCTTTTAGAATGTGGACTCCTTCTGTAATGGCTCCATCTTCTGGAATGTAATCAATATGCTAAGTACAAAATTGCTCTAATGCCTCTACTCTTCAAAGCTACTCCAAGAACTCAAAAAATCTCTCTCCTGCAACAGACTACCTAACTCCAGTTCTCACTAAGCCTTGCTACAGGCCCAGATGCCAGCTGTACTCTCTTGTTTATCCCTATTGACCTTTCCAACCCCTCCCTGCTTTGCCTCTCTCAACAGCGTGCCTTCTCCCTGTGCCTTTTTTCATATTTAAACTCCTCTCTATTTTAAGCCTTTTCTTTCTGCAAGTCCATTCATAGTATCTGACAAAGCAGGCTGTTGCCTATGAAAGTTTATGCCTCTTTGAACCAGGTAGTGTCTCAGGGCACTTATACACATGCAGGGCTCCTGCTCTGACACACTGTAAATCAGGAGCAGGCAATTATTTCAGGCGGAGGGCTGCTCACTGAGTTTTGGCAAGCTGTCGAGGGCCAGGCCAACTTCTGTTGAGTCCTGTGGCCTGGAGCTGCAAATGGGAACCATGTGGTGCCAGAGCAGTGGGCAGTGGAATGGAAAGGAACAGCAGTGGTGGTGGGCAGGAAAGCAGGGAAATGGTGGTGGCAGGTGGTGGGGAAGTGGCAGTGAGTGAGCATGCAGAAGTGCAGCAACTGATGGGTGGGAGTGTGGGGCCTGTGCTGGTGCCCTAGAGCCAGGGCTGGCAGGGGCCCACAGCAGGGCAGCAGAAGTGCAGGGCCTGAGCAGGCAGGGCCTCTAAGGAGCCAGACTGGGCTACACTAGCAGGGAGTGAGGGGAGCCAGCCCAGCTTCATAGAGCCCCTGCTAGCCTGGGCCCCATGCTCCTGCTGTCCCACCGTGGGACGATGCCTTCCTTAGCCCTAGGACACCAGCGCAGGCCCCACACTCTTGCATAGCTGTCACTGTGCTCCTGTGTGCCTGCTTGCTGCCACTCCCCTGTCACCAGCTATTGCCATTTCCTTGCTTTCCTGCCTGCTGCCACCATCACTACTCTCCGCCCCCAGCAGAGGAAGGCAGGAACAGCCCCAGGGTCCCAGGTCAGAAGCCTCTGCTGCCAGAGGCTTCCAGCTGCAGTGTTGGGCGGGGGGCTGTGGGTAGGATGGGGATGGGCAGGTCTTGCTGCTGCAGCTGCTGGGTCCTACCACCGGCTCCCCCTGGGTCCTACTGCCCCTGTTGCCTTGTCAATTTTGACAGGTAGCCAGGGGCAGATATTAATTTTCTAGATTTTTTTAGCTGCCCCACAGGCTGGATAGAATGGTCTGGTGGGATGGATCTGGCCCACGGGCTGTATTTTTCCTGCCCCTACTGTAAATCCAGTGCATTGGAGCAGACTTGATTTAATTGAGTCTGCTGGAGCAGGGAAATTAACATGCTCTAGCAGCCTTCAATGTCAAATGTATCAGCATCCCTGCACTGAAAAATGGTGGTGGGGAGCTTTGAACTACAGCTCATCAGACAAGCTTTAGTTCAAATCACCCCACCACTATTTTGTCAGCACAAGCATGCTGATAAATATGATGTTCAGGATCTTTTAATTTGTCAGGCTTGCTAATTAAAGTGCCCCCTCCCCCCTCACCCCAGAGCATGTCTGTTAATGCCCTAAGGTGGCAACCTGCCCTACCTTCTGCAAAGCTGCTTAAGTATTAGGAGCTTTGTAAAGTACTGCTTAATAATATAATGTAGGAGAGGCTTGTAAACTTTCCTATAGGAGCTGCAAGTACTGTCATTGTTTACAAAATGATAGGTAGACATAATAATTCACCTCCACTCTTCACTGCAGTTCATTCTTTAGTGAGTCATATGCCAGCAACCCTTCCAGGCCATGTCCACATGTGTGTGAATGTTTGCTTCCCTGAGGACAACTAGCAGTGATGCACCTTGTGCTGCAACTGGTTATCTCCAGGGAATGCCTGTGCCACATGACCCCTGGTGTGCAGTAAGTAAGGGAGGCTGAGGCCTGCACTGGGATAGCCTCAGCAGCCTTATCTTGGGTCCTGGGGGCCTCCCAGGGCTGGAGCAGTGGTGCTCCTGCTGTGCGAAGCCTGGCTAGCAGTTGCAGTGTGGCTCTGGCCAGCCAGCCTCCAGTTCTGAGCAGCACACACTTCCCTGATGTGCACCACTCCGTTTTTTTCCTGCAGGTTTTTTTGACCCCTGGATATCCAGGAGTCAGAAAAAACCCTGCCCTAGTCCCTTGTAGCATGGAGAACAACTGAACATGCAGTATGTGGTGCCACAGACTTGTGGTGAGAGCCCGCATTAGGAAGATGTCAGTTTTAGGGCACTTGAGTAGGATGCTGAAAAGACCATAGATTTCTCTTCCACTATGTTTACCAACTCTATATCTGTTTCTGCAGCTGAGAGGCTTCATATCACCAGTTTCCAAGGAAGGGAGTTTATACAGTTTCTGAAAAAGGTAAGTCTTAAATTTCCACCCTTTTGCATAAAAAATTGTTACAGATTCCCATGCTTTGCCTTGGAGCAGCAAAAGGAAGCATTTTAGGAATAAGGAAGTCTAGGAGACTCTGAGAGTCCTTGGAAAGTCTACACAAGATGATGCACAGTTAAGTTTAACAGTGAACGTTTCTTCCCTAGGCATCTGTTACAGTAAATTGAAAACTATAGGGAAGGACTTGTTCTTGCATTCCTTGCTCACCTTAAATTCAGATCAACTTCAATAAGGTTTTTGAGGGATGTGGGGTAGGGTCCAAAGAGACTGCAATCCTGATCTGAGATCTCAATACACTGTCATTAACAGTAGAAATTATATCTTCTTTGATGCCTCTAGGGAGTAAAACAGCAACCATGAGCCTTTACTCAACAATATTGCAAGGTTAACCAATTCTATTTTTGTCTAGGATGCGTCTACACGAGACACTAACTGTGTGGCAATGCTACTGCATAGTAGTAATGAGCTATTGAGTAGTAGCTTCTTACTACTTCAGAGTAGCATTGGGTGAAAAAAATGTGTGGCAACTGTACTGTGCAGTAATGCCACTTACTATACCATGCAATAACAACTGTGCAGTCTGCTGTACAAGTAGATGCAGCCACAGAAACTATTTTTTCTTTTTCAGCCCTACACTGAAATTATTGGTTAGTGCAGTCATACAGCTAGCACAGTTTAACAGTGTTTTGCCAGATTCATCCCACTCCAACATATTCGTAGCAATCTCATGGAAGTCTCAGGACTGTTTTGGCAGCAATTGTGCAGGAAAAATAAAGCACCCATTGTTACTGATGACTTTGCTTTCAGTTCCATGGAAATCCAGTACAGCAAGAACTTCTGACTGATAAAGATAACTACAATTGTGCTACTTTTCTTTTAATATGCAGGGCTTGCACTGCCATACCACAGAATCACGCTCTGCAAATTTTTTTTCGGCAATTGTTTTTTGTTGGTACCTTTAAATATCCCAGTACCTACTGCAATTTTAAATCCTCATGCATCAATCAGATGCATGGTCATTGGACACAGTATCATTTAATACTTTCAGAGCTATATATGTATCTGACCTCTTACATGAAAAAATGAAGTGCCCCCCTTTATTTAATTTTCTTCCCCACAAAATGAGAATATCCGCCAGCCTCAATCCCACAAAAGAAAACATGAGTTGCTGATGGCATCAAGAAAGCTTCTGGAGAGCCAAGTTAACAACTGTATGGTTGCCTAGAAAAGTAGCGTCCTTCAGGCAACACACTTTGTGGCAAAAGTCTGTATAAACTTTAAAATAAGCAATGCAGATATATTTTAAAGTAGCTCTGATAATAGTTTGTGGAAATATTTCCTGTAAACCACTTGGATTTTACTTACTGTAAATTGTCCTTTGACCAGGTAATTGTCACTCCTACCTTGGTAACTCAACCTCATCGTGTTTAGCTCTGCTGCAATTCACTGGGCTGAACTTGCTCGGATATTCAGCATGTGCATTAGGTAGGATTCGGGGATAAAGGTTGTAGCCATATTGGTCTACAGGAAAAAGGAATCAGAACTTGTAGCAGAGGTAGCATATTTTATTAGACCAACTAGATATTTGCAACAAAAATTCTTCATTTGCAAGCTTTTGGGTGCGCACACTCTTCTTCAGGCATAGGAGAATGCAAAGATTGTAAACTGTCTCCTAGGTAGAAAAGAAAAATCATACATCTCCTGGGACACATGAATTTTCACTTCCCCCTAGGAGAAATTTTACAATCTTTGCATTCTCTTATGCCTGAAGAAGAGTCTGTGTGCCCAAAAGCTTGCAAATAAGAGACATTGTTTTGCAACTACCTAGTTGGTCTAATAAAAGATATCACCTCTGTTAGGAGTTTTGATTCCTTAGATAGGATTCAGTATTGTCAAAGACTAACAAATTTGTCTTTATTCACTTCAGTATTCTTCCAAAGCATTTAAGGAGTTGCACAAAAATATTCTTCACATTTAAAAAACTAGCAGGATCCTGGATATTAATTTGCTCTGTTATTATTGAAAATTCTTTCAAACATGGTGGGATGCATATAGGTATATCATAAAAATATGAATATACTAAAGAGCCTATTCAGGGGTTCTAGAAAGCATCTTAAATAATCAGTAAGTCTCAGGATGGTAACATGATGTCATCAGAGCTTGTTTATACCTTAGAATTCTGCATAGTACAAAGTCTTAGTTTGTTTATCTGGGTAAAGCAAAGGTGTGCACTACCTCTGTCTTGCCCTTTGAATACTTCCCCGATTTCAGTTGTTCAATGTGTTACTGAGACTCCTCATTTGTCATTTGTTGCAGAAGTTTATTTTCCTAAAAAGCTAACTGTATTTTAAAAACATCAACCAGTATAATAGATTTACATTGCGAATTAAGGCAGGTAGTTTTTCACAAATCTGGCATTTCTTACCTAGGCCAAAAATTATAAATGTAGAAAGTTCATGAGACCCTCTTTGTCAGGATAATGCATATATGAGGAAGGGCAAGAATTTGGCCTCCAAGTTGGAATGTATATATTGTGAGCAAAAATATTTAATAAACTAGAATATAGACCAGCTCATTTTTTTAAAATCTGTAATGCGTCTGTGGAGCTAATGAGATTAAATGGAGTAAAATTTTTATCCTTGGCTCATGTAACTAGCTCTATCTCTGAATATTTAATTGATGTGCTCTCGGTATGTAAGAAGTAGTGGACCTACGACAGGAATGTCGGGGGTTTTTTTAAATGCTGAGAGCCCACAGTATCTACCTAAATGCTCTCCCTCCTTACCTATAAGCATATATTTAAGAATAGATTAAATATTAGAAGATTTTGGTCTTGCCAGAAACCCAATAATTATGCTGAATAATGATGCCAGAGTACTCCCTACTTCGCAGTCTACGTGACTGGCATCCTATAGAAACATGTGGAGCTGGATAGAAGAGCAAGGCTGAAACCTAGGAATAGAAGCTACAGAACTGAAGACGTCTTTAGAAGGAGTGGGAGTGAAAGGAGATAAGGCATTTATGAAAGTCCCATATTCTCCTGCAGTGCAGGAATATGGCAGCACAGCTCTCCATTACACTCTGAACTGATGGAGTCTCTGGCTGTGAATGCAACATTGGGAGCTGCTGACAAACTACACATTTATGGATTATGACTTCAGCCAATTAAGTTTCAAAATGGAGGCAAAAGATGCATGGCTCTGGGGATAAAGCAGAGTTCTCTTGTTTTCTTTAACTCTTCACTGGATGTTGACTGAATCTGAGGTTTCAGGATAAAGTTGGAAATGGACCCACAAATGGTGTATGGGGTTGGGGTAGAAGGGGAAAGGCCATTTGCCTTCTTTCTTAACAACATGTGAATCCATGTAGAAATATGGGAAGACATACAAGTATATTGTTACAGTAATAGCACCTTTGGGAGATAGGCCTACAGAAAGAAACAGCGTTGCTCAAGGAAGAATATGGTGTTTCAGGCTTGGTGTTTAAGTTCCAGATGCAGCAAAGGCTGAAAACAATACAGACAGGAATATGACATTCTGTCCAACTTATTCAAACAGGTGCACACTATTATACTCATGGGCAATTTAGATGCAAAAAACTCTACAGGTATATGTCAATAAGGGTCACTCATGAATCTATGTAGTAAATACATTGTGCAACCCAGTGGGTGAAGGGTTGAGTCAAACATGCACATTTAGGAGCAAACAGTCAGTATAGAAGCATGACCCTGGCTTCTCTGGATTTACTGGTCTTGGGGTTAAGCTTCTGCTGATTCTCCAGGAGACAAACCCTACTCTTCACAAGGGAAGCATGTTCAGAAAACTCCATAAGGAGTTTCCTTTTATTACATACTTCCTGAATAGAGCACAGTCTGACCTGAACTTATTTAAACAATAATGACAAAAACACAGAGCATTGCCTGGCTATTAACAACAGTCTGGCATAATTAAGTTTTGGTCCTTAAACTTCTGGGTCAGGCATTTTGGTTAATATCTTGCTGATGTAAACTATGAACATATAACAATGCAAATAAAAATGAAATTGATTCTCTCTTCTCTTTCATGTACAAGTGGCTTTGCCACCATTTTGGGAAGAGCTTTGGTGTACAGCGTTAGTGTTTCTTCTAGCAATTCAGCACCAGTTCAATAACCAATAGAAAATCTGATTTTTCATTTTCAGCATTCCTTTAGATTTATTCTGAGCAGTGCACAAATGGAAAATATTTTCATTTTCCAGGGGCACTTGTCCTGTAGTTACCAAAATATTCAAAATGATTGGTAGAATAAGAGAACTCCTCCTCTTAAAGTTCTTAAAAACAGTACAGTTAAGCTATGTTGCCTGTATACAAATTATAATTAAAATACTAAGAGGGACCAGGAAGTGCTGTGCAATCAGAATGGTGTACTTCATCTGAGAACTTAGTACTGGCAAGCAAGGTCTGTTTTATTGCTGCCATAAAGGCTGGAAGGAAGGACTCATGATTCTGGTCGGTTGATACAAATGTATTTTATGGCACAGTTTCCTTTGTCTTGTTCCTTTGTAGGCATGTAATACCACTGGAGATTTGCAAAATGTTTAGCTCATTCTGAAGAAGCACGGAGAATGAGATTGTTAGGTGGTGTGAATTGGTTTAGCTGCATCTTCTTTACTGGTGCTACATCAGTTTACACTAAATGAGAATTTAGCTCACAAATCCTATGTTTACACTATGTTGCTTTTTCTATTGGCAGTCACTTGGGTGCTGAACTGTCCAGTAGATTTAAGAAGAGAGGAAACCTGTTGGTGGGAGGAATAGCTGTCTGCTGTATTCGTTCACTCTCTGGTTATTTTGTTTTCTTTTTGCAGGATTGATTTGTTCTTGGCCTACAAACTGATGTCTGTCCATGTCTGAGAAGCTACTACACACTGCTCTATCTGTAGAAGACTGGGATTTTAAGAGGATATTCTCAAGTAATTCTTTCTGTTCTCTTTATCAGTTTTCAGTACCTTGCTCCAACCTTATTTATTTATGGATAAACTACCCTCCCTCTTCCCCCACTTTTGGTTTGCAAGATACCTTTGTCTAACCATAACTCCTGTTACATACACAACGGTTACAGGCATGGACTGAAGTCCATAAAGAGAAATAAGATTTTATTCTTCCTGTCATAAATGTCTTTTGGGTTTGGAGATATTTAATGTAGTCCTAACTTCTGTAATCAGAATGGGTTACAAACACAGAACCTTTTTCTTCCTTACTACCGAACTGCCTTTCTCTTTTTACTATCTACTATTGTTTTTTAGCATAAAACCTATAAGACAAACTATAAGAGAACAATTACCTTTGCAGCAAATTCACTTAGACCAATGCTTGTTTGACCAGTAGAGAATTTGATTTTTGCAATTCCTAACTTGCAACTGGATTTCAAAATACTACTCTACCATTTTCTATATATTAGCATTGTTCTTGATTCAACCCCTACAGGCTGATACTCTCTAGACTTCGTTTTTATCCTTTTTTTCACTTCTTGAACCTATTTAACCTATTTTTTTGCGTCCTGGATTCAACCACTAAGGCTTTTCAGTCCTTCATGGAATGATTTACGTTTCCCTACAGGGGAAGCTGCTGATATTTAAAGCTTCTCATTTCTTGGGAGCCATTCTCCCTGGAGATATACTGTAGTTCATCTTTTTTACTGGTGCAACGTTTAAGGAAGTGCCAAAGCAGCCTCAGCAGCAATGGGGATAACATCATCAGAGGGCTAACTGGAAACCAAAATGCAAATCACTTCAATTTGTAAGATTTGTATATTAGACTCTTTCACATATTAGGATCCTATAGCAAGCATAAGCCACAGTAATCAGTTCATGTTCATCTTTAATACGTGAACTGCTATTATATATGAGCATCTAGTAATTTATTTTTATTTTTAAAATGTCACTATTTTTTTTAAAAGAAGGCCTAGATTACATCTGCTAACTCAGAATGAAATGACAGAGCTATATAAAGGTACATATTCTACAGTCTTCCTCTTATAATATCATTCTGATTTACCCTGTTTTACTGAGATTAGTTTATTTTATATCATTTGTATGGTAATTTCTCTGTACACAAGCTTACAATTACTACAATATCTGTGTAATTGGTTGCTGTGTTAGCTAATCATGTGGCAAAATAATGTCTCTACAAATAAAGTAGAAAGGATCACACAATATCAAGCTATGAAAACAAATAAAGTATTTCTAAATATCTAATCACATTATGTAAATAAAAGAGATTTTAAGAGTAATGTAATCTGCCCTGATTGTCAGCCATGCAATTGCTGATGCTGAATCTTTCTTATTTCATATGACCCTTGCAGTAAAGATTAGTGTTTCCAGTATAAATCCCAACATTACAGGTTATTATAATGCTATGGGAACCAGTTGCCATTCCACTGGCTGGTTTAGTCATATCTACCACCTTTGGGAGAGACAAGTACTGGCAGGGGTGGGGAAAATGAGGAGATAATGGGCAAGAGATTCCCCAAGGGAAAGACCAGGACACAACTGATACGGCTGGAAAGGAGGGACATGCGAGGGAGTTGGAACCTTAATAACTAGAAAGGCAAACAGGTCTGGTGTTATATAAAACTTCCTGTCCTTCTTGTTAGCATACACCTCCTATCTCCAGGAAATGACTTCTTCTCCAGTCTGTGTCACCTCTAGTACTCTCATGCTGTGTTTTCTGGTTTTTGGCTGGGATTTTCAAAGGCGTGTCCGGGAGTAAAATATCTCAGAAATTCCATAATTCCAGATTCTGTACACAAGGAGCAAAACTGAACTTTCAGTCTGTCTTCTTTTGAAATCAAGAATAAATGCATGTGTATTGTGCATGGGAAAAAGAGCACAGAGTGAGTGTCAGAGCACATGTTTGCACATGGCTGTTTCTGAAATAGCAGTCACATTGCAGTGCCTCGCAGCACAGACAACCAGACAGCAGAAAAGTGGGAACCAGACAGACTCCTTCAACAGAGAGGTGCAGTAACTGGAAAACAAACCTATCTCTCATCATTGTTACATCATATCTCAGGAACCCACCACTTATCTGGACTTCCCTCCTCTCAGAAACCCTCCCTCTACACATGTCTATTATCTTCTCTCTCTTCAGGACTTCCTTTTGTGTGGAAAATCCCTTGTTATCAGGATAATCTGTATACCTGTGCCTTCCCACTCTTAGCACAACCTACCTCTAAATTCATCCATCAGACAAACCAAATCAACCCATTGCTCTTGCCTTTAGAGCCTCTGAATGCTCTTTCTGGTTTCCTTGGGATCGCCTTGTTCACTTTTACTGTACTTCTTTTTCCCACCATCCCTGACACCATCTTCTCTGGTCAGGACCCTACTATGTCCATGCAGGAGTCATTTGCTCATTTCTCTGTTGCCCTGCAGATGTGTATAAAACGGAAGTTTTCCATTTTTTCTCTCTCCTCCAGGGAACATGAGTGGTCTCAGAGTTTGCCATTAGTCTCCTGCTTTCCTTCTAGGACTAGTACTAAGTAGTGTGCTTGATAATGCTGTGGATAGCTAGTTCCCCTGGTTTGTTGATGGTACATGTCCTTCCCCATAATCTTGAGCCTGCAGGGAGTTCGTAGCAGAATTAGGGTTTCTGGGACAAGCAGGTTTTAACCCTGAAGTGCTTTTCTTCACCAATTTGTAACGTGCACACACACACACATTAGATCTTTAAATTGTTTGTGTGTGAGAGTAAATTCACTGATTTGAGCATTCCCCGCAAAAAATTTGGGCATGTGCTTAGATGCCATAATCTATCCCTTCTACTACTGCAGAATTGTTTCCTACAGTACATAGGCTAGTGCTATATAGGGCAGGCTCTTTTTACCCAGGCACCACCAGGGATAACTAGGACCAATGGTCACAAGTTAAGGAGAGCAGGTTTAGGTTAGACATTAGAAAACACTACTTCACAGTTAGGGTGGCTAGGATATGGAACCGGCTTCCTAGGGAAGTTGTTCTTTGCTCCTTCCTTGGGCATCTTTAAGAGTAGATTAGATAGGTACTTGGCTGGGGTCCTGTGACCCTGGTACTCGTTCCTGCCACTGGCGGGGGGTCAGACTAGATGGCCTGCTCTAGGCCCCTATGCCATTATCTAATCAACTGAACTGCTCTGAAGTTTTTCTGCTATTCAGCTTAGATTTTATTTTAGATTTCCTCCCACTGCTCTTGCTTTTGTCCAAATGACAAGGCAGAGGCACACTTTAAAGACTAACTGAATCAGAGATGCAGAAGCTTTCAAGAGCCACAGTTCACTTTAGAATCATAGACTCATAGAAAGTAATATCTCTGATAAAGTTAGCCAAGGTTCACAAAAATGTGTGCATCTCTGATTCAGTTAATCTCTAAGGTGAACTTCTAACTTGCTTTCTGGCTGACTTCAGACTAACATGGCTAACTACCACTCTTTTTTATCCAAATGGATCTCTTATTTGTGTTTACACTCTTCTGTACAAATCAATGTTTCACAGAATAAGCACTTTATACTTTAATACACGTGATTTCAAGTGTTCATTAATTTTTCTCTACATTCCTGGTAGCTTTCAATACTAGGACTTCCTAATGAGACTTGGTATAATACTAGCATTACTCAATAAGTAGACACTCTGAAAAGCAGAAAATACTTAACATGAGAAAATTACTGACTTGTAGTTTGCTTCTTTGAAAAAAATATTTATAGTAAGATTCTTATTTGTGTCTTGGTTCCTTAGAATGCAAAAAGTGAAATCCCTGTTTCAGAAGGGTTTTATTTGGCCCTGTGGGGCAATTGTAGCATGACAGGGTGGGTATGAATGAATCAGGTGTTTCCCCCCTACTTGCTGTGTATTAGGGCTGTGCAAAGCTTCAGTAGCTGATTTGATTTAGAGATTTGGCCCAAATCGGGGGCCGAATCTCTGAATCTGAATCAAATCAGGAAATCCTTTAAAAGGTCCAAATTGAATTGGAAGGCTCTGAATCGATTCTAAAGCCTCTGAACTGACTTGGAGACTTGGGCGGTCCCTGCTTGCCACTGCAAGGAGCTGGACCTGGGCTCTCTGCTATTAAGTAGGGGACAGAGGGGCTGAAGGAGGAGAGAGGGGAACAAGCCCCACACTCACTGGATGCAGCAGCAGCAGCAGCAATCAGGGCAGCAGGGATCACACCCCCACCTGGCACCTGCGTGGTAGCTGTCACATCACGTGGCTGCCATGTGGCTCGGCAGGGTGCTGTGGGGCTCTGCATGCTGTCCAGGAGCTGGGGCTGCTTGGGCTGAATGCTGCTGAGCTCTGGGTGACTGCTGAAGCCACTCCAACTCCGGGACAGCACATAGTGCCCTGCCAAGCCATGCTGCACCTGTTCAATGTGACAGCTGCTATATGGGTGCCAGGCTGGGGGGTGATCCCCACTGCCCCATACTGAACAGAGGGGCTCTGCCACAAGCCCCCAGAGGCCCTGATCACCACTGCTGCAGCTGGTGAGGCGGGGCTTTTTTGTGTTTGTTTGTTTTTTGGGGTTTTTTTAAGTGCTGGGATGCTGGGGCCGGGAGGGGCAGGCAGGCGGGCCGGGGGTTGGGGTGCTGCCACCGCGCACTGCCTGTTTGATTCAGTGGAAATTTGGCCTGATTTGGTGGCTGAAACTCCGAATCTGAATTGGCTGAACCAAATCAGGACAGTGATTTGAATCACTGAATTGAATCGCCATCCCTCTGAATCAGCTGAATCTGAAGGCGAATTGAATACTTGATGCTTCACACAGGTCTACTTTGTATGCCTTCAAATTATTCTGACTGAAAAAGAAGTACACGTTTTCGATTTTTAAATAGACAAGTTTTAAAAAATGGAAAAAATATTTTATTCAAAATGAATAATGATGTATATAAAAACACTTTATCAAAGACTCCTGAAAATGTAAAGAGAGATAAGTAACTAAAAATCCTATTGGAAAGATCTCTTCAGAGGAGCGAAACTATAGGTCAATACCTGTCTCTGTAGATATGACCTGTGAGGATTCCTACTTGTTGGTATGTAAAAAAGGCTGTAACAAAAGAAAAATTGACAATGGGCAACAATAACTGGAGACTAAGCCATCAAAAAGGGAGAAATAGGAAGGGGTGGAGTCACTAACATTAAAGGAAGCTTGGTCCTAAATTCAAGCTTATTCTGTAGGATATATACCAAGACAAAAAAACCACCACACCTTTCAGATAACCTTGGTCAATTTAATAATCATCCCAGAACATGCATAGTTTCTACTGTGTTGGTTAGTTTGGCTTCCCATGCCTTGGAAATGAAATCCATGACAAAGGAGGACCAAAATATGCTTCCCTGTAATAGGCCAAATCTAAAGTATAATGCTACTGTATATTAATGCATGAAGCACATGGCTGATTTGTAGTTGTCTTTGATGGAAACATCTCTGAAGCAAGCAATAAAGGCTGTTTTGCCTCACTGCAGTTTGATACTGCATCTTAACTTCAGGACAGATATATTAGGATTGTGAAATGCAATAAAATGATTTGGGAATTTAATAACAAAGTTGCCCACTAAATTGCTATCAAATGAGAAAAAAATTCAGTCAACTTTCTAAGGGCTTTAATTTGTGACAAGTAAAACTTTAGAACTTTTTAACCTCAAGCATAAAATGGGCCTCATTAGGATGGTTATGCTGGGGTAAATGTGGTGGTGTGGCTCCAGGAACCTGAAGGAAATAAGTGGTTCAAAAGACATGTTTATCAATGTTGACAGGCCACAGAAATACGACACAGATTTTTTTTTAGCAGATTTCAAGTCCCAAAGTGAACCTGAAGAAAGGATACCGATACACTGGTCCACCTTAAGATTAATCCAGGATATCCCTAAATTATTGCCAAATATATTTAAATTGAATGAATCTTTAAATTTTAGAAGGTTAACACATACCAAAATTACAGTGGAAGAAATGCGTCTCAAAGTTGCTTCTTCGTACTCAGAGTTTATTCCTTAGTAAATCTTATTCCATAATGAAGATCAGACCTTCAGTAAGCCCTATTACAGCACCTGCACTAGCCAGGGTGGATCCAGTTTGCACTGAGTAAAAGGCTGCAGTGGGATGAAGTTGTCTAGCAGATGTAAACAATAGGTATGCCAGTGTGGTTTATACCCACGTATAGCTAGCTACTCCTTACTTTCTGGAGACCAACTTTGCATAGTATGGAACGACTTACTTCAGTGTAAGGCTGTGTTTCACTTTTTGCTTGGATAAATGTCACTTGGTAGTGAACATGTTGTGAATACTACATTTCAGTATTCAGACGTGAAAAAGTCAAGCAGGTTTTGTGCACATTATATCTAAGTGCCTGCTCAGAGCTAGCTTCAGTAACGATGAGGTCCTTTTCCTTATGGAGTTGCAGATCTTTTCCAAACTTGAGGACTAATGACATGGGTTTTAGAGCCAGGTGACCAGGAGTCAATAGGTATAAAAGACACACTTCTGACAGGGAGGTCCTGTCATGGCAGGCTGGCTCAGTACTCTAGACACTTTAAATTGGCTCTTGATTTTTTGGTTCTTGTTGAAAGATGACATATGCCCCTTCTGCTTCTGGTGTTGAGGTCCTCTGCAGAGGGCATTTGAGCACTTTCAAAGCCACTCATTAGCAGAACCTGATCATGAAGCAGAGGCCTTCTTTCCATCCTTGAAAAGAATATTTAATTGAGTCAGCAACCAGTGTTTGTAAAGCAGTCTGATGATGAAGGTCTGCGTAGGAAAGCCATCCTGCTGGGCTTACAGTGCTGGTACTGGAACAGTACACTACCAAAGAAAAATACCTTGGACATATAAAGGTGCTGAGAACACTGAGGCAAGGACATATGGCAAGCACTAGAAGTTTATCTGTACCAAAGCACTTGATGCAGTCTCCAAGAGAGACCAGGAAAATCATGTGTCAAAGTAAGTTCCTACATGCATTGAGTCACTCAAGGCAACAACCTCCAATAATAGCACTGCTGTACCAAAAGTTGAGAGGAATCCTCTACCAACTGCAGAGGAACTGACTGGAATATTAGCAAGACCAAGTATGTGTTTCACAGGGGGTTGCAAGTGATGACTAGCATAAATTCTGCCCCCCGTTCACACTGACTACTGCTGTCCTCAAAGGTCAAATGTTCTTATAGCGTAGCCATTTTACCAGAAAGATCTAAAATCCAGAAATTAGAATTCTGAATCGATGGTGTCTTAAAAAAGTAAGCAATTTTTGAGTTTTATAAGTAGGGAGCTTCTGAAAAATTCAGCAGGTGATACCCACTCCTATCCCCTTCCCAGGTCCATAATCCTACCATGCAAAACTTTTTTAGTCTTAGATATAAAATTAAAGGGCATTTATACACATGTTCTGAGAGCCCCAAGTTCATTCACTTTGCAGTACAATGCCTGATCAAACATTATGACTATGTGCTATTGTCCTAGGCATGGGGGACACTTGAATTAGCACAGCTCTGAGAACTGTGCTAGTTAAAAGCACCTGAAGCATCATGTGAATCATCACCCCCTGAAAATGGCAGTGGGGTGCTTTGAACTACAGCTTATTGAACAACTTTTCAATGAGGCATTTTCAGCACGGGGACGCTGATACACATGACACTTGAGGCTGCTGGAGTGCAGCAACTTCCACACTCCAACAGACTCAATTAATCAAGTCCACTCAGATGCACTGGAATTATAGTGTGTTGGAGCACGCTCCCTGCACGTGTACAGGAGCCCAAATTTTCAACAAGAATTAAGTGGCCCAGTTTTTACACAAAAATAAATGAGCTCAGCACAAAGTCTAATATCTCAAGGTTAAAGGGACATGAAAGGCAAAGAGAGCTTTGACATTGACTTCAGTAGAAGCAGGATTAGATCCTAATAAGAGCAGGCTTTGTGAAATAAAGGCTTAGACAGTTTGTTGTAAACCGTGCCACTTGCAATAACTGCTTTTTAAACATGATTATTCAAATAATAAAATAATATATGTACTCAATAAATTGTATGCAATACCAATAATGCTGAATATTATTGTATTGAGTTTAGAGTCTACTTTTGGTGAAATACACATTGAGGCTTTCATCTCATGCTCTCTGTTATAACTTTCTTTTATAACCTCCCACATCCCAGCTTTATAGACTCCCCCTGAACAGAATGCTTCTCATACATACCAAAGAGCATGACCATCCTACTATCATCCCCACACTCCTCAACAGGTTCTGATTTCAGTTTAGGATCCCAGTTAAATCACTTTCCTTATCCTTAAATCTCCCAATGGATTTGCTCCAGGCTCCTACCTACATATTTATCTCTGTATTCTCTTCCCAGCTATTTCTTTTCATCCAGTATGTGCCTCCTTTCTTCCTTCAGCTCAATCTTAGCATTACTGGCTTTATAAGGTATCGCCTACGAGACTTGCATACAAGAGTTGCATAAATGTATTTTTCATTTATTCTTCCTCTGTTTTTGGATGTCTGTAGATGTCATTCCTCCCTTATACATATTTCTTTGTGATTTATGAAGAAGGAATGAAAAATGTTGTAATATTTGTTTAGAATTTTTCCTCTTATAAAAGGGCCATTTTACTCTTTGTAATCTTACTTGTCAATGCATGGAAACAGGAAAACTATCAGGTATGTTACCAAAGGCTGAAATCTTGAATCTAAAAAATCTGGAGGGAGAAGATAAAGTCTGATTAAAAATCCCTAATATGTTTAACTCAAATTCCTAAGAAAATTTTAATAGAAAAACAAAAAGTCAACAGCCTTACTTGTTCAACTGACAGCTAAAGGGGCTCCTATTCCACTTGTTTTTCCAGTAAAAATAGGATCAATGAGGCTTTATAATATTGGTGTCCATAACATAAAAAATAACCAGGAAGAAAAAGCCTTAACCTTATGCAAAAAGCTTCAGGCGGGCAGGCTTTAGTGCCTCTGTGACTCCAGTGCCTCCAGATCATTGACCTTCAAGGAGCTCAATGTAGGAATAGAGCAAGATAGAAAGACTGAAAGAAAGGAAAACAAGGAATGTTTTTGAGGCCTTCAGCACAAAATAAATGCAAATAAATAAATATAATCACAATATATTTTAGTAGGCTATAAATTGAACATTAAGTCCTCTAGGTGTTGTCACAGGCAACTCCTTGCCACAAGCAGCAGCAGTGTGTTTCAGGTGGAGGTAGTCTACCCACATCATAAAAGTTGTGTTGCCAATCTGGCAAGCAATGTATATAGCTATGTGAAGAGGCCTTTTCAGAGGAGAAAGATGATCCTGGCCAGGGTTTACCCAAGAGGGCAGTGATGACACTGAGAAGGGAACTCCCAATGTGCCCAGGACTGAATTCACCAGAGCATCAGGTGCATCGCACTAGCTCCTCTTGGTGCTCTGGGGCTACTTCCAGCAGAGTTCTCCATGGGGAAGGAGAATGGAGAGAAGAGAAAACACCTGCAGGATGGAAGCTCTGGTTGAGAGTCAAGAGGACAGTCCCTGGGAACGGGGCTTGAGACCAAGACAGTCTGTGAGCTCGGAGGAGCTCTGCAAGTGCTGTTTTCTGTCAATCACATCAGCAGTGAGGGTTAAAAGCCTGAAGCTTATTGATGGAGGGAAACCTGAAAATATAGGAGAGTTTCTTTCTTCTTTTTGAGTTTCACTGGCAGTGTGGATCAGGAGAATGTGTGACCCCAGGGGGACATTGTCTTGCATTAATGAGGGCAATTAACGGAGCCCAGGAATGAAGCCTACCCAGCCAAGGAGGGATTGTGGCTTAAAGGATCCACACCTGTGGGGCTCAGCAGCAGAAGCATTGAGTTCGGGATTTTTTGCATTTCATTCTCTGCTATTTAAAAAAGGGGAGGATTTCCCCACAGCATTTTTT
>JAGPOW010002067.1:5933089-5963582 GCA_030014935.1 Caiman crocodilus
CAAAGCTGTACCAAGAATAGTTCCAATTGAGGCTTCTGGAATGTTGTAACGCAGGATCAACACAGCACAATAGTCTGTCAAGAATACTGGCATGACAAGTGTCGAATCCAGTGACTGTCATACGTTGAACGAGTGCCTCATGTATTCACACAATTCCAGCAGGTGTACTTTAGCTAATCATTGACTGTGAATCTACTTTGACACACATGAGACAACTTGTAGATTCTGAGTCATACCTCCTGCACTTTGCTGGACTCAGTGATCCTCTCACCTGCACTGTAACGTTTGCTTAAGGGCAATAAGAGTGAGTCTCTTTGTCAACAATCTATATCAAGGTAATCTGCAACAGAATAGAGTTGATGTAGTAATTTTGCATATCTTTTGGGTATATAATAATGAACAAAACTGTAAATTCATGGCAGCTATCTTCAAATCCAATGTGGCTACCATGTCAAATATGTTATAGTTGACCTCCACAGTTCATAAAATTTTGGTTTCGTCATTGGAATTAATTTTTTAACCTTAGTGGAGGCTGAAGTATTAACCAAATTGTGAACTCAAAGCAGCCATTTTGAATTCCAATACGGCGGCTTCACGCACTACTTGCCAGATTGGCAACATGCCCTTTGTGACATGGAGAGACCACCTCTTCCTGAAACACACTGCTGCTGCTTATGACAATGAGTTGCCTATGAGATGACAACTAGAGCTGTGCAAAGCTTTGGTTGCTGATTCAATTCAGATTCAACTGTTGAATATCCGCTGAATTGAATCAGGAGAGCCATTAATCTTCCCAAACCAAATCGGAACCCTCCAAATTGATTTGAAGAGATTTGATGATTCGGACATAGACACAGCTTTATATGTTTTTCCTACGTAACTCAAGGTACCAGGAGGCTCATGAACACTGAAATGGTGGGGCAGATGGAGCGTCCCATGGGAGCGCGGGAAGGTCCCTAGCATGCTCAGCAGCACGCCCGGAAGTGAAGCACTTCTGGTCCACTACGGAGTGCGCAGGGAACTCCCCCAACCTAGCTCAGCAACTGGTGCCACTTCCAGGTCCACTGCCGAGCATGTGGCCCCCGCCCCCCGTGCTCCTGTGGGTCACTCCATCTCACCATCTCGGCGTGCATGAACCATGCCTGGTACCTCAAGGTATGTAGGAAAAATATTTAAAGCTGTGTCTATAGCTGAATTGCTGATTCTCCAAATCAGAATGTAATCTTCAGATTTGTCTGAATCGAATCGGGACAGTGATCTGTCCCGATCAACTAATTGAATCACTGTCCCCCAAATGGGGCCAAATACGAATCCAAAATGACCTGCTTAACACACCCCTACTTACAACTTCACTCTTCTTTTTTATCCTACTAATTATTCCATGTTCATCTTTAAAATGTTCTGTCCTGCTGTTTACCTTACTTGATTTAACACATTCACCATTCAGCACTTCTACACTGTCACTTCCAACAAAAACAACATGTGAAGTACAGCATTCACTACCAGCAAAGGTGGTAATACCTTCCAATTGTCTGGAATTACTTAGCCATAATGATATTAGAATAGAATGCACATGGTTAATGCAGTATACAAATTAGTTTTAATTTTGGAGCAGGGTTTATCATGACAAACTCCATTGTTTTCATTAGGTTTACCTGTGCAGATCAGATTGCAGGCTCAGATCTTGAATATGTAATGAACTCTGCCAAACTATAAATATCTGTTTCAAAAGAAATAAAATTAATGATGTAACCTCTGAGCTGTTAAATTAGTATAAACAGGTAGAAGTTTGCTGCAATCTAAAATGTAGCTTATGTTTATATTCTCTTAGCTATATCTTTGTAATTATGAGACTAAAGTTAAAACCAGATCCACAGATTCTTTGGAAGGGAGGAATTAATGAATTAATGAATATGGGGTAAGAATAAAGGAGGAGGAAGAAGAAGGAATACATGGGTAAAGGGTCAGGTAGAGTTTACATTTATGCTTGAATAATCATTTTTTGTGCACAGAAAAAAGTTAGCTTGAATTTCAGTTTAGGGGATGTCACATTGCCAGGTGAAAAGGTACAAGAGGGTTAATGAAAAACTCAAATTTTCAGTTCCTTTGCTTTTTTACTTTGTGTTGTATTTATTTTAATTCAAACAAACACATGCAACTAAGTGTATTGTATTAACAATATTATGTAGCTGGAGATGAAGTGAGATCAGGCACCCTGTTGTTCCTCTGCGTAAGAGAGAGCCCCTGCCCATGTCTCTAAATAGACAAGACAGAGAAAGAATTAACTCCATTTTACAGATAGAGATTAATGTTCAATCCAAAATTGGTTTAAAGTCTAGGCACCTGCCTAGGTTAGTTGCAAAGCCAATAATAGAATTCCTGAGTACCAGCCCAGTGCCTTAACCAACAGGCTTCTTCTGTTCTTGTCTTCAATACCCCTCTGAGCAAATTTTAGTTTAGCAGACTGGCGTGCAAAACACCATCACAATTGACACTAACTGACAAAAGATTGAAGAGAGCTGGAAACTGAAATACACTAATAGCAGGCAGTTACATCTAGCAGCAAAAACACAGAGTTCAGGTTGGAATCCTGGCTCAAACAATGAGCCGGGATTGAGCCAAGGTCACATACTGAATGAGCCAAGGTCACATACTGAGTCACATGACTCAATATGTGACCTTGGACAAGACACTTGGCCTCTCTTGGTCCATTGGTAAAATGGAGGTTTTAACCCTTTCCAAAGGAGTTGTGAAAATTAATCAACTAATCTGAGAAGCGCTTTGAAAACCTCTGAATGAAGTTGTTAATACTGCTTAGTGCAGTGCTTCCATAGTTATTATTAGACTGCCAGGTTGAGGTACTTTGGCAGGGCAGCCTGTTACATTGACAGGCAGCATCAGTTTCCAGTGCTGACAATCTGGGATCTTTCACTAATAATAAAGGCACTTTAAATAGGGCGATTCCTAGTACATCTAATTAATTAGATACTTTTCAGTTTTACCTCTTGTGTTCCACTTGGAAAAAGCTTCTACCATAACGACTAAACATACTTGATTAATCACAGTTATATAGTAATAGATGGAGTGGTAAAGTACCTTCCATTTTTTTGTTTGTTTTTTACTTTGGGTATATGATTGTAACTCTTGACTTTACAATGTACTGTTTGCAATAAAAGTTTACAGGAAGAAATTTCACTTTTCTAAGATGGCAACAGAAACTGAGTCATCTTCCCATTTAAATGTAAACATATCACTTTTTAGCAAAACAGATGTGTTTTAAATTGTGGATCAACTCTGTGAGAAAAATGTTCTAACTTGACTTCCTTTGAAAGTAATGTGAAAAACATGTTATAAACATGGTTTTGGAATGGCCAATGACATACTTGGTATCATATATGGCTTTAAGTTGTCAGCTGTGTTCAGTTATTGATCTATAACTTTACTACACTGAGGAATAATGGTTCAGATAGCTCTTGTTTAAAAGGGAGCCATCAACTTGAAATTACCTTTTCTGAAAATCTTTACAAGTAACAGGTTAATATTACAGCTGAAGGATGTTTGCAGAAAATTTTTTTTTTCTAATCTTCCAATTTAATTTGGGCCTTTAAAAGCACCAAGCGTGCATGAGTTACACTTCCTGTCCCATGTGCTAGCCCTAATGACTTCATTGTTATGCTGTGCTCCTGGAGGGAGGGACACTCATGTGCATACTTCTCCCCAAGCCTTGCTAGGTGTTCAAAAATAACAGCAAAGCTTCTGTTATTTCAGTTCAAGGCTAAGAAGGGTGTCTCCTTATTTCACAGGGTGTTTTAATAAAGCCAGGGAATAATGAGAGGATAGTGTAGAAAGCTCCTTCACTCCACAGACACGGGTATTAAAGCACAGGACGTTTGGCAGGGGATTAAAAGAGTTCCTCTTTACTCTCCAGGCCCCAGGGAACAGCACGCAGCTTTATGAACTTGTTAGAAGATCCAGGGAAATCTTTTTGCTCCATGATGGGCGCGTCTACATGAAACACTTAATACACAGTAGCCTAATAACACTGTGCAGTAGTGTGCCAGGAAAAAACTGTGTTAATATGCTACTGCGCAGTAGTGTTAAGCTACTGTGCAGTGTCATTAAAAAAAAAAAAGTGCACTGGCACTACTGCACAATAACTGTAGGGGTATTGAGCATTGTTAGTACTTCTTAAGCAAGTACCAAACTAAACGTACAGTAACTACTGTGCATTAATGAACGTCTGGATGCACCCAGTGAACCCTATAATGATACTGAGAAGCAGCAGCAAGACGTGTTGTCATTATTTATTTGTGTGACTGTGAAATCAACTGAAGCTTGACTGAATTGTGCTGGGCACTGTACAAACAGAACATAAAAGGGCATTTCTGTGCGAGAGGGAAAGCAGCTGAGTAGGAGCTAGCTACTCTGCTCTGAGATTCAGAGACAAAAAACCAAGAAGGGAGGAAGAAATTGAGATGTGAATGATGAGGACCAGCTGGCCAGGGAGAGGAAGGCAGACTTCCACCCACTCAGACTCTGCCTATTTTAGGGAAATATGCATTGATATAGTTACATTAATAAAGCTGCACCACTGTAAACCCTTAATTATAGACTTACTGCACTGGTACAACATAGCACTTACATTGGTTCAGCTTAATTGACTAACACAGCAAAGTAAGCTTCTTGAGCCTGTATTTTTCTTGCTTGTTGCACTTGTATGTATTAAGGGTTTGTGCTGTAATTACAGCAGTGTGAATTTCTTTAGCATAGACATGGCCACATGTGTACAGCTGTGTGACACACATCTATTCTGGAGGCCTGGGAGAAGCCATGCAGGCAGGGGTTGGAGGGAACTTCATTTGCTGAGACTAGGACAGCAACTGGAACAGGCTTGAGAAGTACTGGGAAATCCCCTTCAAGAATAGGGGAGCAGGAGGTTGGCAGCAGGATTTCCAGTATCTCTTTGGAGTTTCTCTGGAAGCTAACACAAGCTACACCTGCAGGGGATCTCACCACAAGAACCCCTCAAAGTAGCAGAGGCAGAGGGCAATGAACTCTACAGGCTTAGCGAGAATCAGGAGTCCTAGAGTTCAGCCAAAATTAGTCTGCAACAGCTAGATAGAGAAGCTGGGGGTAGTATTGTAGTGGAGTGCTCTCTCCCTGTCCTCTCTGGATGAGCAAGAAAATGAACTAACAGTGCAGTTGAAGGATTTGGGTGTCTGCCTGGGCTCCTATGGGAACTAGGACCAACCTGTAGCTTGCTGAGTCTTCTATACCTGTGGTTCTCAACCTTTTTTGGACCAAGACCCATTTGTAAACATCAACGGTCAATCCCAACCCAGTGCCTCCCACCCCCAACCTGCTTCCTCTAGCCCCCAGCGTATGGGGTAGGGAGTGGATGTGTGTAGGCCAAGGGGGGCCCCAGACAGCCCCTCACAGGCTGTAACTCCGCCAACCTGCAAAGGAAAAGCTGCAGTTTCCCATGTTTTTCTCTTAAAGGAGAATTCATTTTTAAAGTTTGTTTGGGACCCTTTCATATATTGTGACTTGCTTTTGGGTCGTGACCAACAGGTTGAGAACACAGTACAACAGATGAAGAAAAAAAAAAAGAAAATAAAATGCACCGAGTCAAAACTGGAGGTTCAGGTCAGCTTCCCACCTTTTATAAACCTGACCAACTACAGCTTGACAACGTCAGTTTCGGAACAGACCATCTCTGTCCTAAAGAACTAACAACCTAAGGCCTCTGATTTTGGATGCATCCCTGAACCGGACTTCAGTGGTACTTTGTGTAGATATTAGGCCTGTGCAAAGCGGCTAGTATTTGCTTCAGGTTCAGATTAGGCTGATTCAGGGTACAGTGATTCGATTCAGTGATTCAAATAAATCACCGTCCTGATTCAATTCATCCGAGTCCGATGCAGAGATTCGGCTGCTGCCAAATTAGCTGAATCACCCAGGCCTGTTCCCTCACCCCATCTCCCAGTCCGGCAATGGCTGCCCTGTCCACCCCAGCTCCTGGAAAAAAAAAGTCCGCAGGCACTGGCTGCTGCTGGATGGGGCAGCAATCCCCACTGCCCTCACTGCATGGGGGGGCTCTACCATGAGCCCCCAACCCCCATACTATCCTAGCCCTGCCATGGCTGCCCCACCCAGCCCAGCTCCGGCCCTTTAAAGAAAAAAAACTTCCCCAAAAAACCCAAACTCACCTATTCCTGCCCAGCAGGGGGTGATCCTTGCTGCCCCCCACTGCCCCATGCTGTGTGGGGGGCTCGTCCATGAACCCCCTCAAAGTCCCAAGGCTGCCGCAGAACTTGGCGAGTCCCGGGGGGGGGGAATGGAGGGGGAAGGGGTTCATTTTTTTTTCCTTAAAGGCCTGGAGCTGGGGTGGGGGGAGGGGCAGCGAGTATCGCCCTCCGCCCCCCCCGCCTGGCAGCACCCAGTGAATGGGCACTATTTTTAAAGCACTGGGAGCTGGGGCGGGTGGGGCAGCCATGGGGGGAACAAGCAGGGGAAGGGGCCTGGCAGGGGTCCCCCCCATGGTCTCCTCCTCCCCTCCCCACCCTCTACTTACCAGCTCCAAGTCCAGTTGCAGCTCCCCAGGGACTGCCCCAATCATCAAATCTCTCCGAATCTTTCCCAAAGATTTAGAGAGCTTCGACTCAATTCAGACCTTTCGATTGGACCCCTGATTTGATTTGGATTTAGAGATTTGGCAGCCAAGTCTCCTCCGAATTGAATCAGCACCCAAAGCTTCACACAGCCCTCGTGGATATGGGGAATTGATCAGTTTACAAGACAGGACAAAATGCAATAAGGAGATATAAAAAACAAGAGGAGGGAGAAAAGCCAGAGTAATAATGATAGTAATATGCAAACATGTCAATTAGCTAAGCGCACAACTTACCTGTTAGACATTTTCTACTCTTCCTTGTAAATGATAGTAGGTAATTCCTGCCACCTGCTTGCCTATCTTTTAGTAAAAGATTTATCAGAAGTATCTCAATAAAAGAAACTCTGGAGGAGGTATTTGCAGAAGACAAGGCATTGACCTTATGAGTTAGTTGTGGCAGGGGAGTTCAGAGCAGGAATAGCAGCATGGAAGAAAGTGCAAAGGTGCTTAAGAGAGAAGTGAACAAACAAGCAACTGGAGCATAGTATCACCAGTGGGGACAGATAGGCAGAGGTTGTTGGGAGTGAATAAATGAGGAGGGGCAAAAGTACAATTGCCCTTTAAAAGGAAGGATGAGAGTTTTTTCATGTGTTAGAGGAGAGTAACCCAAAGGAGGGGTTCAGAGGGTGGAGTGGCATGGCCAAAACAGCTGACAAAGATTTAGACGCAGTGTTTTGAATGAGGTGAGTAATATGCATTTGTATGTGTGCAGTTCTGGATTTCAGTTTAGCCTAGGCAATTAATATGACTTGCTCTTCTTGTCTAGGAATACTCGAATCACCATTCTATAATTACTAGATTGATTGTGAAACTGTACAAAACAATGCCATTTAATTATTTAAGAAATGTATTTGAGATAATTTGTATATGAAGTGCTTAATATTACTTCCTTCTAGGCAGTATTTGTATTGCCTTTCTATAGATGGGTCATCCACAGAAATAACAAGGAAAGGACTTGTTTTCACACCTTTAACATGACAGTGTATTTTGAATCTACAGAGGTACAAGTTGTTTAAATTAAGATGGGGTGGACTGGGCAGTGGAAAGGTGGCGTTCCAGCTTTCCACATGAGCAGCCACTTCTCACCCAGCCTCTCCCACGGTAAAGTTTTCCATGTACACATTTTGCATGTTTTCTGCTTCTGAAAAGGCGGCCGCCTTCAAACAACTTGGATTCGGAGGTCAACATACCAAAAAAAGGAGTATTTTAATACCTGTGGTATTGTTTTTATTAAAGAACTAAGTGATGACATTAGTATTTTTTTTCTATTTATATATGCTGAGTTGATTGTTTTTGATTTTTTATTTTTTTTTTTCTGTCCGTTGGTCCTTGCCTATATTTCTCAGTGGCGGAGGAATTAGGTGGTAACAGCCATCCAGCTTTGTGCTCTAGAGGAATGTGTGTCTTGTATTAGGAATCCCAGGGGGGATGGAAGAGGAGTCAGCTTCAACCTGTGAAGGTGAAAGGCTTGGTTGTTGGGAATGGAGGTCACTGAGGGGCAAGCTTTACTTTTTGGAGAAGCTGGGATAAGGATGGGATACAAAAAAAGTTCTTTCCTTTTTATTAAGTTGTAAGCATTTAAATGCTGGGAGCAGGTTAGAATATGAAGGATGACAGCATGGGTGTTAACTCTCTGGGAGGCTGAGTCCAAGTTTGACCAACAAATGCTTCTGCTTGCATAGATTATTGGGATAAATCTGATAATATTTTCCCTATAAATTGCTTCATGACGGGGAAAGTGGGAGCCTGTTTCTGGATCTGGCCAGTTATCGCATAACTAATGGTTTTTTTAAACATCCTCGATCCCCCCATGCCTGTCCCTCTCCATCCCTGGACTGGTGCTGCCCAGGGCAGGGCTCCCGGGCTGGCGATTCCGCAGAGCGGTCCGAGCCCGCCGCCACCCCCCGCCCGGCAAGAGCATGCGGTGCCCTCCGCAGCCCTGGGAGCGGGGCCTGCACTTGTCTCCAGAGACGGCCGAGCTGCTCATCCCATACGTGGGAATCGCCAGCAGCCAGCGCAAGTGGGAGAGCCCAGGCGGGTCGCTGCCCTACCTTCCGGTCCGTCTAAACGTGAAGCGGCGGCTCGAGCAACTCGCCCGGAGCAACCCGCAGGCCCGGAGCTGTCCCCATCTCCTGCCACGGCTGCCCTCCTCCAGCCCGCGACGAGCCGGCTCCGCATCGCGGCTCTCCGCCAGCCGGCCCCGGGCCTGCCCCCGCGTCCCCGAGCCGGAGCCGGCCTCGCAGGGGGCAGCCGGACCCGCCTCCCCTGGCCGGGGCCCCGCGGGCTGCTCCGCACAGGGCCGGGCCCGCCTAGCTCCGCCCCTGCTTCCCGCGGCGGCGGCGGCTGCTGTTCCCCGGGCGGCCGCGGCGCTGCTTCCCCCTCCGCGGCCGGCGCGGCGCCGCTGCCCCCCATGCGGATGTGACATTTCACGGCGCTACCGCAGCCGCCATTTTGAGACACAGAGCGGCTGCGAGGAGTCCTGGCGCCTGCTCCGCGCTCCACGGCGGCGGCGGCGGCGGGGCAGCGGCGAGGCGAGGCGGGCAGGGCCGGCCCGCGGGCCCCAGCCGGCAGCGAGGCGCTCGGGCGGCGCCGGGGGGCCTGCGGCGCTCCCCACCGGGCAGTAGCGGGGACACGAGCCCGGGGAGGGGGCAGCCGCCGGGCCCCGGCTCCTGATCCCGCGGCCCCCCGGCCCGGCCCGCCGCCGCCGCCGAGATTGGGCGAATAGCGAGCAAATACGTGCGCGTGTCGCTGCCGCCGCCGCCGGCCCCCCGCTCCCTGCCCGCCGGAGCCCCGCCGCCGCCGCCCCCCGAGGCGCCGCCGCTACCCAGGCCCCGCCGCTCCTCCGCGCCGTCCCCTCCCGCGACGGGCCTGCAGCCGCCCGCAGGAAAGGCCCAGGCCGGCGCCGCGGAGCCAGAGCCCCAGCCCGACATGAACCACCACCAGCAGCAGCAGCAGCCGCAGCACCAGAAGCCCGGGGAGCAGCAGCTGAGCGAGCCCGAGGACATGGAGATGGAAGGTGAGGCGGGCGAGCGGGCGGCCGCGCTTCCCCCGCGGGCTCCCGGGCCTGGGGCCTTGCTCCCGCCGGGCCAGGAGACGTGGAGCGCCGCGGGGGTGGGGGCCTAGCGGGGCACAGCCCCCTGCTCGCGTCCCAGGGGCCTGTGGCCGCCCCCTCTCCTGTGTTGTTGACTCCGGGAGCCGCGCGGCGGGGTTCTGCCTTGCAGCCCTTTCATTGTATGTGCACAGCGCCAGCCACGCGAGATGCTCGCCATTTTTAATTGGGAAGGGAGCTGAGGGTTATTTACCGCAAACGCATCTGGCTGGGGCCTAGCAGGGAGCCCTGTGCCTGGGCCCCGGCCATGTGGAGCCGCTCGGGCCCTGATCCTGCACAGTCATGCAGTTGCACACGGGAGTGTTTTGATGGGGAGGAAGGCCTGGTTCAGGCTTCCTCTCTGCTGCTGGCCCAAACGCTGGCAGGCAGATCTGCCTGGGAGACGCTGGGCTGCAGCGATTAGTAATCTTGGTGTTGAAGGTTTCCCCGGGATGTGACCCTTTGCGTCCCAAACATGTTGGGAGGACGCACGAGAAAAGAAACTTCTCTGGGGACAAATAACTCTGCCGCACTCTTGGTGTTGTTTATAATAGTAAAGGCTTTCTGACATGATGATTAAGCAGCATGAAACTGCCTGGAGTGTCCTAGCAACAATAACAAGAAGGTTCACCATCCGAAGCCCATTTGGTGGTGAGATATTTAAGCAGTGGATGTAGCCAATACAAAATCTATAACAAGTCTTGGATTGGATCTGTAATGATCAAAACTATGTTACTGGCAACTAGTCATAGTTACTACTGTTGGGTAGGGCTGTTGCATTTTTAAGAGAGGTTTTCCATGCATAAAGCTTTACTTTTTTTAAACAAAAAGATTTACTTTGAACGTATTAAGGCACGTTCCGTACTAGTGTGACGTCTGCTTGTTTGACGAAAACCTGCCCCCAAATTGCTGTACACAGTTGAATTTTTCTTGTAATCTCAAGAGAGAAATGAATGGGGTGAGTCAGTTTAAAAGAGAACCTGATCACGCCTCCTTGTATGTATACACAGACATTAACATTTTATGCATGTATAATGTGTTTTTCAAGAGAAAGTGTGATAGCCTTGCTTTCAGTATTCATGTCCAGTCCTCTCTGGAGTATTGACATTGCTTAATGTTTGATTTTTATGGGCTTGATCCTGTAGCATGCCTGAGTACCCCGGAAGATGCTGAAGTGCTTTAAAATCCCATTAGCTGGTATAATCTTAGGGTGTTCAGCACAATTCAGGGTTGAGTACCACAAATGGGGGAAACAATACTTTAACTGTGTGCTCAAGCCTTTTAGTGACCCTAGTGATTTTACACTAAACTTTCCCACTTAAAATCTGCGCATATGTTCACATTTTGAAATTGCAGGGCCGCAGTATTCCAAAAATCTGTTCGTGAGTCTTAAGGAGGCAAGTTAGTCATGTATCTGGTTAAGACTAATGTGGACATGCTAACCTGGTTTTGACAGCTTATTTAGCCTTCCATTAATACAAAAATATTTGGTCTCCATTTGTTTTTGGACTGTTTGGCTTTCATAAGAAAATAAGGTTAGCTGTACCAGATGGTTTGGACTAGGCTTTGGGACCCTTTTACTGAAGTTTGCATAGCTTACTGCTAAGAACAGTGCTCAACTTTTTCATATGCAGGTGTACGTACATTCTCAATGAAAGATAATTGAATGTTTTTGGACATACAATATTTAGTAAAAATACAGCTACCACCTTATTTCTGACACTGTTAACTGCCCTTCTCCTTTGAGAGATCACACTAGATTTAGGAGGTATGTGAAGAATGCAGGGTGGAAAACTGAATGCACATCTTGATTTTAAATTATGTGGGGCTAACTTAACTTTTATCCACCCAGCATAGCCACACAGTTTTAAATGAGAAGAGTTACTGTTACAGAACTAATATTGACTTAAGGGAATTGCATTCTGCCAGATTAGTTTGGCTGGGACACTTTTTGGGTCCTTTCCCTCTCTGTCCTATTTCTTTCTTTTCTGTGACCACTTAACACTTTTCTTCCTTCAGTGATTCTAAGCTGCAGAGTATACACAATACAAACAGTGGTCCGTGTTTAAAAATGGGGGTGAGGATGAATAAAAAGGAAAATGACTTTTATATTTGAGAAGGGGGGAAAAGGTGCAATCTAGGTAATAATATAGCAGTAATAGGCCTGGGTAAGAACTAGGTATCTGCTTCATGGCCTCATATGCTCTGCAGTCTAATAGTACTGTATTAAAGAGAATAGTTTAGTATTTTGAGCTTCACTATACAGGTTGTCCTGATTCTAGCAGCCCATGCCTCTGACTTCTCAACCCAAATGACTGTTTACAGCCATCTTTGCCAGGAATCTGGAACAGGGCTTCAGCAGGCACCTCTGGAGGCATAGCAAGACACCTTAGCTTCTCTTCCATTACATCCTTCCCTCCAGAATTACAGCGAAGTAAAATACTGCAGTTCAGTAAATCTAACCTTTTAAGCGCACCTAATGCAAGGACAGGAAATAGTTAGCTTGTCATGTTATTAAAAAAAATAAAATAATTGTGTTGTTTTGTTGCATCCAAGTGAGACTTGCTTTCCTGGGGTCAGGGCATAACTTTATAAAAATCATATAACAGGATAATCCAGTTCCTGATATGTAGCTCCTATATAACTTGCCTCCTAACCTAATTATATTTAAAGCCAGGTGCTTTCAAGGCACTTGTTTGTACAAAACTTAATTACTATGTAATCCATAGAATGATTTCACTCCTTATCTAGAAAAACAGTTTCACAGACAAATAGGGATAGAAGATTAGTCTGATACTTACCTTAAATTTTCCTTTATGGATTTCACTCCTTTATCCTTAGTGGCATTCCTGTGCATCACAGCAAGCAAACCAAACGTCTCTTTCTGGATGTAATATCTTTTTATGTTTGTGGACTACCATATCCAATCTTGCTTGAAATTTGGTCAGTTCAGTTTGAGTATTTCTATTTTTTTCTAATATGTCCGTTGCTTTAACCTCCTGATTATTATTGGGGGGCAGGGAGGTATAAGCTTCTACTTTTTAAAAAAAATTTTTGGTAAAGTGGTGGCCAGAACTGAATGCAGCATTTCAGATGTACTCATGTTATAGCCATTTAGAAAGAAACAAGGAAAAATTTCTTGTGACATGTTGCCTCTGTGTGAAACCCACTTCCCAAAAATTACTACCTTGCAGTTAAATCATACTGCAGGTTCATGTCTGACTTGCTGCTTACTATAGTATCTTGATTGCTGCCAACAGCATTTGTCAAGTGTCTGTCTCATTTCCTATCTGTTTGCAGTGTTTGCACAGTTTTTCTTATATGCGTTGACTTGTTCTTTCCAAGCTAAATCCCATTTTATTTTTTGCCCATAGTCTTAATGTCTACTTCCCTTAACACTTTTTGTCCTCATTAATGTTCTCCATTCCTTACAATTTAAAATTATTAGCGGATATAGCCTTCATTATCTCTTCTGCATCATTGAAACCCTTTAAAATGAATTACAGTGGAAATGTAAGGGGGAGTTGCTTCTCCTCCCCCATCTTCCACCTCTGCCTGGTGGTCCTCATCTCTGAAGCCCGAGAGTATGTTCTCTCTGAATCTTGCCGTGGCTATCATTTTTTATGACTGAAAGGAATTATATGGAACGTTTTGAGACCTGTCACTCTGCACTTGTATTAATCAAATAAGTTAATGAGAAACTTAGTTTTTCCTTTTTCTTCTTCCTCGTTAACTGTTTGTTATACTGACACGATTGTGGTGGTAACCTGAGACTGAAAACATGAAATAAGCATATTCAGATCAAGCTGAGCTTGTGAACATGGGTGTGCTCTACACTGATATGTTTTCCACTTCCCTGAAGCATTTATATTTTTCTGTAGGATAGAATATGGTTGAATGTGGTGGGTTATAAATGGAGGTAGGGACAGACTGCAAAAAGTTAGAAGTTAATTTGGAGGCTTAATGGAAGTCCCTCGGAGTTAAAAAGGTAGCCTGATCTCTTGCTCCCAATAACAACAATACTTAGCATTGAGAAGGCAGCATACTTGGCCTTGGAAAAGGATATATGTTTTACTATTCTAAAATAACCAGTTGGTGCCAAATGAAAGAGAAGTATCAGCAGAGTACTGTGGGTACTGTATCTCAAGCTCTGTCCAGTGAATGAGCAAAGGACTTCAGGGGCTGGCCACATTAAATGTGTGGGTCAAGTTTATTAAGGTTTTTTTGGAAGGAAAAGGGGAAAAAAATATAATGGAAGTGTTGCAGTTCCCAGGGATGGAAGCTGAGAGGAGTGAACAGCTTAATTTTAAGGGGTAAATGTGAAGATATTAACAAAATTTCAAACTTATGTTTTCTACCCCCTCTTTTCAGTTAAGCATGTGTGGATTCCCCTACGTTCAGAACAGATAAGACGTTTACTGCCTGCCATTTTTAGTACAATGTACTAACTGGCATAACAAATCACTAGTAAAAATGCTGTCCCTCTCTACATATCAAAAACAAGAGACCTGTGTTTGTAATCTGTTTTTACCTAATCAGTTTTATACCTTCAGAATAACATATTTACTTTGTGATCTAGTTAGAAACAAGGAGGAAACATTTCTTGTGACATGTTGCCTCTGTGTGAAACCCACCTTCCTGCATCTAATAGCAGCTAAACTAGTTTAGCTAGTACTGGTAATGAATGTGACACCAGAGGATTTTAGAGGTAGGGGTGAAAGAAACCCGTTTAGAGCTTGAAATTTGTTTGTTTCCTAATGTGATTATTAATTGAGAACAAGACATAGTTGCAGCACTTAAGAATGAACAGCATATGGATGAAAAAGGATGACTCAATAATTTAATTGATTTAACTCAGTTGTTCTTATATAGTTAACTATTTATTTGTTAATTGCTATATATTTGTATGATGCTAGAAAATTACTTTGTGACTTACTGTATACAAAATAATCTAGTTATTTAATAACTGATAAATTAATTACAAGGTAGGATGATCACTGAGTTTGTTTTGAGGAGATTTTGGAGGTTGGGTACATTGTTCGGTGTGTCAAATGTTTAAGTAGTTATGCTTGCTTTTTATTGGTTGCTAATGTGAATTAGTGTATTTTGTTGGGTGCGTTAGAAGTTGGGTATTGCAGCTAATCAAACAAGTGTATCAGTGAATTAATATATAACTTTGGCAGGGGCAGATATTGTAATTATGTAGCTATTGGGGCATTGTAGTGATACATTTAGTTTTAACTCTTCAGTGTTGCTAATAAATTCTTGCTAACTTGTTGGCATCAGGAGCAATGTAACTTCAGGAACTTGGAGGAAATGGAAGGTATTTTGCATGACCTGCAAGCATGAGGGAGAATGTTGTGCCTAGAGACAATCTCTTCATTTTTCCATTTGAAATAGCATTGTTTTATTAGAAGCCTGTGGTTTGTTTTACTTTACTTCATTTTTTTGAACTGGAAAAAGTTCAACTTCCAAGGAGTAAGAAACTTTTGAGTTCTGTAGGCACACGGAAAAGTCTCTGTCTCCATACATATGTATGTGTATACTTTGAGACGGAGGAAGCAGTTCTCCAATTACTTTGAATGTAGCATCCGAGGAAAAAGAATGCTCTAAAAAATGTATCCTACTACCGTATTTCCTTTACATGTTGTTTTTATTTTTGGCACTATACACAAACAGTGGAATGTGCGCACAACAATTCAGAATGAATAACACAGTTTAGATGTTTAGGATAATTACAGGACAATAATTTAAAAACTAAATCACTTCAAATAATTAACATATGTAAGTCGGTATTTTTAAGCTTCGCTATAGGTTCAGTGGTGTTGTCATTTCAGTATGCCCTGGTAGCGATCTCTGGGCATCCGGGGCTGTCTCTCACTCCCTCGTCCGTGTGCCTCTCTGTGCAGCGTTTCACTGGGTGACATCTACAGACTCCTTAGGGCAGTGGGCGCTAGTTGGAGTTGTCTGCCCCATGTCCTGCCTTGGTACCCAAGTTACTAACATATGGCATGCAGTTCCATTTCTGTTTTCTCCTCCTTTGGTTCACAGATTTAATTCTTATATATTTAGTGGGGTTCCTCTAGCAGCTGAGGGAGGCTTGTAGTTTCCTGGTTGACCGTGACCAGGGGTGGGCAAAACGGTGGATCTGGTGGGTGGCCAGACTCCATTTCCCAGCAGCCCCTGGCCACGCTGCTGCAGCCGGTTTCCATGAAGAGCTCAGTAACGGCAGTGCTGTGACTGCGCAGGGCTAGGGTTTCTATGAAGTTTGGCCCCGACAGCACAGGCAGGGTATGCAGCTGGTCAGGGAGCTGCTCTGGGGCTGGGGCTAGGATCTTGCAGCAGTGCCAGTGTGCACTGGAGCTGTGATGACATGGCATTATTTTTGCTAAAAGAATTAGTGGGGAAGTAGTTCACAATAAAATACTACTCAATGTTCTTTTTATACCAGGGAGTCAGTGATACTTCCAGCTTGCTAGCTAGTTTGGATTTCAAAATTTGTGTTAAAATTTCACACTACCCCCGTTCAGCTACCCTTGTTCTTGAATATCCTGCACAATTTTTATGACTTTAAAAATAATTCACTTTGTAAAAGTTTTTGTTCTTGTCATTTGAAAAATATTATTCATGAAGGGAAAACCAGGACCTAGCTATGCAGGTTAAATAGTGACATTCACTATATACTGTTCAGATCCACAAATTTTCTTGTGTGACTCAAGTGCCAAGAAGCCCTACCAAAGCAAAGAAATAAAAATAGGTATCACTTGATTTATTTCAATTACGGTAATCCTAGTATCACCTATGACACTATTAGGCTAACTGTTTTCAGACATAAATATCATTTTAAGTTGACAGTCTCTCTTTAACCCCAGTAAGTTGAACAGACAGTTTTTACCCCTTGGACTTCGTTGAGCGATCTGCACACTTGGGCAGACAGCACAACACAGGTTTACATTTCTTCAGCGTTTTGAAGGCAGCCATAACAGCAAGAGCTTTTTTCATTTGGATTTGGAATCTAATTCCCCGCAACATTCAGAAGAAACTATATGGCAAAAACTATTTTTGTTTGCCACACTGAGATAAAGATAGTTATATTTGTTCTCTGTGGTCTAAGATGACCCTCTCCAGGGGTTAGGGTGGGGTGTTTTTGGTCTCTTAATTTTTTTCCGTAATGTTGCGTTATTGATTAGCAGCATTTTGGTATGTCATGATATTTCTCTGAAACATCAGATACTGTCTGTTAACAGATTTATTGAACCAATGTTTACTCAAATAATGCATTTGTCCAGAAATATTTGTTCCAATTCTTTTGAGCTTTGTTGGGGTGTGTGCACACTTGCACACATCTTGGCATCTTCCTGACCAGTTGTCTATTTTTGCTGGAAATTAATGGTGTTATTTCACTGTTATGTTTTCATTTCTTTTTGCTTAGGCTCTTAAAGTGCTCTCACTGTGCCTGGCTTTGTTTTTACCTTTTCCTCTGCATTCTTCAATCCTCCTCTCCAGCTTCCATTTGTATTTCCACTCTTGTTCACTGGGGCTTCTGGATGTTTTGTGGTGTTTTGGCTAACAGTTTAAAAGGAAAAAATCTCCGTGTTGATGAATCTTAGCGTAGTGCTGTGGGACCAGTTTTTGGGAGGCTGCCATTGTTTCCCTCAAAGGCATTCTTCTAATGATCAAGGGTAGACCTTGTTCAAGAAACTGCCCCTTGATCTAGAAAGTAGCATAAGTTTATTGTTCCTGCTTGTTTTGTTTTCTTTTTGGAGATCATTTGGAAAGAAACAGTGGAAAAGCTTTAGCAAAATGTGTACTGCTGGGTCCTGTGAACTCTTTTAGTCCTGAGTTTGGGATGCTACGGAAGTTACTGCAGCCCTGTTGATTCATGATCTTCCCTTGGTGATGTTCAATGTCCATGCTTATTTAAAAAAAGCTTCTTAGCAGTTTTGATGTCCTGAACCATGATGTATGAACATTAATGAAGTTCCTGACAGTAGTAGACAGTCATGAATTAAATAGCACTGTTCTGTTAATATTACAGATGCTTTTCTTATAAATTGGGCACACACTTAGAGCAGACTAGAACTTTTTATCTGAGGAGGTATATGTCTAGACAAGCAGAGTATTAGGATCCTATTTAGCTATCTCCATGAAGCAGCTGGGAGTAGCCACAAGTGTTTCAACTGTGAATGCTAGATCAGGTCACAAAAAACCCCTTTCAGCCTGTGATGTTACTAAAAGCATACCATTTCTGGAGGAAAAACACACCTTGAATAGGTTTGTTTTGTGAATCTTATTTCCCTCTTCAGTTATACTCATTGCATATAGAAAGGAAATATGTCTATGGATCCAAACCATCTTTTCCTTGTTTTCCAATATTAAGACTTGCCCAAAAGGGTTTTCAGCAACTCACACGCACTAAATGTGCATTCCTTAGTTTCTTTGTTTGTATGTTAATCTGCAGACATTGTCTCTGGTTCTTATCTATATATTTTTTATTTATTTATTTATTTATTTTAAATTCCCATCCTGTTATCCAAACTAAACGTTCTTTTGATATTCTTGGTCCTTATTGGGATAGCGACTGAAATCTCAAGGTCACATTTGGACCTGGATCCCCTTGCGTTTTAGAATCTGAGACTATCAGTTATGTGGCCAGTTTAATAGGTTCTAATTTAAACAAAGATCTACTTATTTATGACATACTAGATCATGCACAGTGCCTAAAAAGGTTGTTAGTGAAACACATTAACTTAAAATTGCATTCTACCTGGATATGCTGGAAGATGAAGATGTATGCAATTTCAACTGATACTTTAAAAGCAGACTTTATGATGGTTTTCAGAATTGGTATCATTGTAAGACCAGCTGTAGAAGCTGAATATTGGTTTGATACTTTCATAAGGGGCAAAGAGTAAGGATGTAGATCATCTTCCTGTTGTGACTTGACCTAATATTAGCTAAAGATTATATGGCCCAATAGCTGCTAAACATAATCCCATCTTTTAGTATGTCTAGAAATGCATGTTAACATGTCAGCAGCAGTTATCAGTAAAACAAAGAAGCAGTCCACAGCTGAAATGTATGTAGTTTTTATTTCATTATAGTTATGAATAGGTGTGAACACAGTATACTTGTATTCTGTGATGAGAGTTTTGAAGTGAATAGAAGTGTCAGATGATGTTAGGCCTTAGTCCTACACTAGATATGCACTGCAAACTTTGCAGAGCTAACTACTGTTGCAGTGTTATTAAGCGGTACGGGGAATATGTATTGAGTTAATTTTTTTTATATCATTTAATACTTTACTTTTTAGGACACACACAATCTAATATCTCATCTTCAAGGCGTAAGTTAGAATTCTAAGTGCAGTATTACCATCGTGAGTTTTGAAAACACTTTTTGGTTTTCATTAAAGTTGTTACTTAATTGGAGGCTATTCACAAGATCGTTTGTTTGGGTTTTTTACCATTATCAAGCTATTTTCAATTAATATTACACTTCTGATATTTGAGAAACCTTGGGCATTTAGAATTTTTTCTTTTAAACTGCATAATATTCTAGATTTAGAGCTTGCCATAGTGGTAAAAAATAAATTATTTTTTTTCTTGTTTGGGATGCTTTGCTTACTACTTTTATAATATTGATCACTATCTAAGATCTTCACTTTTGTGCTCAGCTTGGGGTCTTGCAACTGGCTCTGGTCACACACAACCACAACAAAAAGATTTAAGATCTCATAGGTATACCACCACATTAGCAACAAAGGCTGACATGTCTACATTATACTTATTTCACAAACTGTACTGATTCCCTATTTATTTCAGCCCAGAACCTTAAATCCTTATCTAATCCATACAATCCTTAATGCTCTGGGATTTACAAACAGTGGAGAGAGTTTTTCCTGTCTGATTTGTTTTTTTTGAGGGTTTTTTTTGGTTTGTTTTTTTTTGGGGGGGGGGATCCTCTTAATTTGCTCCATAGAAGTGATGTACTGTATAGGCTGCGGTTGTTACTGTTGGACATTGATGAACATTATTGGCATAAGGATCATTCCTGTAGGACTCCATGAAGAGATTTGACTAAGCTGTGCTTGTCTGTGTTCAGAGCAAGGTACAGAACTCCCACAATTCAATACATTCTCTTACTTGGAATAAATACTATCTAAAAACAAGATTCCCCTATTGATAACTTTGTTTCTGCTTCTCACCTGGAGGATAAACAAAGATGAAAAACTTTCTCCAAGAATTTATATTCTTCAGTTTTGAGCAGAGAACATAACAACAACATTAAATGTTTGCCATATTACCTTTGAACATGTATGTTGCTATTACTTATAAATGCTAATAATGTATTTATAGGAGCATTGCTTGAGAAATATTTTTAGAGCAGGGGTTGGCAAAATGCAAATCATAGATTTTATCCGGGCCACGAGTTGATCCTGTGTGGACCACCAGCTGCCACTAGCAGCCTGCGAAGGAAGCGCTGTGCCCCACGTCAGTCTACTCAGCTGCAGTTGGGGTGGAGCTGGGCAGCAGGCAGACTCCTCTGCTCCCCCCGCAACCTGCCCAGCTTCCTGTTGGTGCTGTGACTGCCCAGTCCTGGTACTGTGGCCAGCTGGAACCTGGGCCCTCATGGGATGGGGTGTCATGTAGTGCACTGAGTAGCTGTCCCACTATGATGAGCCTCTGCTGCAGTGCCACAAGTCTGTGCCATTGTGGAGGGGGCTCAGCCTGGGACAGGTGCCCTTGACTTTTCTGGTGTGGTGCAGAGGCTCATTGTGGCAGGCAGAATGGATACTCAAAGTGCTGCATTACACCCTGTCCTGTGTAGGCCTGGCGGCAATGGTGCCAAGACTGTGCAGCGCCAACAGAAAGCCGGATGGGGAAAGGATCTGGTGGGGGCGACGGGAGGAGTGGAGGACTCTGCACACTGTGCATCCTGGTCTGGCCCTGGCTGCTACAAAGCAGAGCAGCCCTTCCTTCTCAGGCTGCTGGCCATGGGTTCAGTTTTACCATGCCCCCATATCCCTCCATCCATCAGCCGCTCACCAGAAGTCCTTAAGTGGCCCTCCAGCCCAAATAATTGTCCACCTCTGTTCTTAAGTATTATATTTCACATAGTAAATATGGTGTACATCAGGGGTTTTCAGCCTTTTTAAAGGAATGTAGCACTCCTGGAGTATACCCCCTTGACAAGTGGGGGAGGGTGGGACCTCGTGATGAGTGAAGGAGTGGGGAGGTCCCCCTGGCGGCTGGGGGTGGGTTTCGCGGTGGCACTGCTGCTACTGCCTGCCTGCCACTGCCACAGATGCACAGATTCAGGCGGCGTGTGTCCGTGTGTCCCCCTCCCCCCCAACCAGCAGATGGCAGTGGCAGCGCACTTCCCAAGTACCTCTGCTTCTCCGTGCCACTTCCATATACCCCCAGGGTTACACGCATCCCTGGTTGACAACCCCTGGTATAGGTATTACCATTACTTAGCAGTTGGTATGTTACTTAACAGATGCTTCTTAAGCATCCGTATATTTTAGGTACTGAGATAGAAGAAAACGTTTCAGAAGTACAGTTCCTTTTAAACATCAGAGCACCACATTTTACTATGCACACGTGTAGTTGTGGAATCTGTGGAAGCACTCTGCAAATGGATTTTGCAGAATTGGCCTAACAGCAGTTTGCTGCTGTCCTTCCATGAACGGGGTTTCAAAATCTAAATGTATGTTTCTTGTACAACCCAAGCACAGAGAACATCACAATTACTGGAGTTAGAAGCAAAGTTATAGTGATTTAAGGAGACTTTACATGGAGTCAGACTTTCTGCAGAGCTGTAATTTGGGATAGCACAATATATGGGTGAAGTTAATAAATAAGAACTGCTAATATTGGAATTATTCTGTTGGTAACTTTTGTAATAGCTTATACAGCTTTTAAGAATTACATGGTAACAGCAGTAGGGGAAAAGGAAAAGGTGGAAAGTGTATTCTGTTGGGAGTGGTAAGTGTATTTGGTTCCAAGTGTTCCCTCAAGCCTATTAAGTAAAATCACCTGACTAAAGAGTATTCTTGTAAAATATATTAACAGGAAGAAATCATGTTTCTATTTCTTATGGTTTCTTATGGTTCATTCAGTAGAGGCGAATGTTTTATGCTACTTGAAATTTCTGAAGCAAGTATTTCTCTGGATTGCTTTACATTATGGTGGTACAGTAGAGATCCAGAGGAGCATATGAATAACCTTAATTTGGTCATATGCGCCGAAATATACCTAGCTGTACAGATGTAGCATTAGAGTAAGTTGTTTGTTTGTTTTTCCTATTTTGTAGATATTCACATAATGAAGACCTGAGTAAATGTGTACAAAGCTAGAAAAGTGTTGCTACTATGGAATAAAGAATAAGTTTCATAATAATCGTGGTTGAAATTATTTACTGTATGTACACAGATATATTGATTTATGTGGAGATATACAAATGGAAGACCATTTGTGGTGTGTTTTGTAACTACACACGACAGATCAGTGTTAATAAAAAATACCAGGTATTGGCTTCTGTTTTTATAAATAACCATAGGATTTTTTCATTTGAAGTACAGGCCTTAGGGGTTTCTTCTGGAATTTTGATTTGTCTTGTCCTGATTAGCTTTTTTCTTTTTCTTTAATTTCTGGAGGCTATCTCCCTGTATGACTTGTGCAGAGGCCTAACAAGCAGGTTTTCATGCTTTGTGTGGCCGCCCTTCTACATCTGCCCAGTGTTGGTGCCCCACTCCCCAGGCCTAGTTATGGTACTGTATTTCAGGTTTTCTTAAGTAATATGTCTTGATTTTGCAAAAGAGGACTTGCTCCTTGTACCAAATCATGTCTTCTAGTTACAGCTGTTGTTCTATCTCTTGTCCAGGATTCTCATAACTATGGTCATCTAGGTGGTATTGCTATTTCCGTTCCCTGATGGTCTCTAATTATTACATTCTTGTCTTGTTCTAATATACAGGAGAAATAACTGAGGTATCCTATCTTTAGAGACGTTTAGGTCAAATTCTTCCTCTCCCTCTCTAAGGGCAAACATTAAAACTTTCCAATCCATGGAAAAAAACTTAAAAAGGAATATAGGATCTTGCACTTGCTGCAAATCTGTTCCCAAAGGAGTTGAGTCTTTTGCATCATGGAAAGTATATCCAATTACTGATGTGAAAAGCAGATGAATCGGAGGCGAACGATTAGCAGTGAAGTTGGGTGCCACCTATTTAACACTACCTGAGATTTAAACTACATACATACATATATTCCTGGGGTGTGGGGAAGGTGTAGGAAGCATAGGACAAACTCATGAGAAATTTCAGAGGAGAGAAGAACTTTTAATTTCATCATGAAATAAAGTAAATTCAATACACTTTAATTCAGTAGAGGCGAATACACAAGCATTTGACTTGATGCACTGGAGAACAGTAGTAAATGATGTTAGAAGTTCCAAGAAATGACAACCACTAAGAAATGAGTAGTATTGTAATATGGTATAACTGATATAAAAGTACTTGCTAAGATTTGTCAGAGAACAGAGACTATTTGAGGCTAATCTAGTAATCAAGAGTCATACAGGGACTAAAGTTATTGGGTGACTTAGAGCCTGAATTTCAGAACAGCTAACATCTCCAAATACAGAGTGTAGTCTGGCTGCATCTTTAGTAAGTTAAGTTTAAACACTTTGTGACAAGGAGGATCATTGCTTAATTTCCGGCTTTTTGTTTCTGGATCTGGCAATAGGCAGTAGTGGCAAAAAATCACAAAGACTCAATCCATAGTTTGGAGTTCCTGGGCCTTGAGAGAGCTTGGTAATGATGAATGTTGTTTATCTATACTAGTCTGGCACATTGACAAACATCATCTGGGCAGTAAAACCTTAATAGTTTTTAGCCTTTAACCATGCACATCTGATGTTCCTTGAATATCTGTATCAGATGGATAAATATTATAGGTTCCATATAAGAAGTTTTTATCTGTCTATACACACATTGCTTTTATTATAATAATTTTATATACGTGTGTGTGTACACACCCATCTATATATAGATATATACATACAAAATACTTTTACGTATATAATACACGTGTATGTATGTATATACAATTATTATAATAAAAGCAATGTTTTCCTGTTTGAAAAGTAAAAGGCATTATCTAGGTAGGCTTATCTAGAACAAATGGGCATAATGCTGTGGTCGCCATACAGTGAGAAGAGATATTGCAAAGCATGTGGTAGAATAGAATTTGAAGATGTGGTACAAGAAATGTTGCTTCAGTGAAATAAAATACATAGAGGACCTGGTAGATACAACACTCTCAGGCAGCAAGTACAGTTTGAGCATGAAATTTGTATCTGATCAAAAAGCGACCAAGGGGAAATCTGCATCTTTACTTGAACACTGGCTGTTCCTAGGTGCAATTGTGGGGGGTCTTCCAAGAACTTTTTTCTTCTGGCACCTAGTAAGAAACAGCAGAAGTCCTCGGATAGAAAACTCTGAAAGCAAAGCTAGCTTGAAATGGATTTCTGTAGGCGTACACAAGTACTTTTTATGATATACCCTTCCTCTATTTATTCTTGCCTTAAGTCAGGGGCATGCAAGATACGGGTCGCATCTATCCTGCCAGGCCATTTTATCTGGCCCGCAGACGCCTAAAAAGTTTAGAAAATTAATATTTATTTGCTCCTGGCTGCCTGTCAAAGATGATAGGAGCCAGGGGCAGTAGGACCCATGAGAAGCCAGCAGAATCAAGGATGGAGGCTGGCCCAGCCCTGCCTCCGCCAACCCCCAATTGGAAGACCCTGCTTGTGACCACTTTCACTGCTTCCCTGCAAGCCTGCCAGCCTCTCCGGTGCCCTGTGGCCCCTGGCCGCATTATCATACTGCGGGGGCACCAGGCCCATGTGGTACCCTGGGGAGGGAGTGTGGGGGGGTGCTTGCCAAAACTTGGTATGCAGCCCTCCTGAAATAATTACCCACTACACCTTAGGTTGTAAGGCTTGATGCCATTCTGTGTATGCAGTATAACTTTGGAACATTGCATACAGTCAGTTCCAGAATTCCAAGGAAATGGAGGCTGCAGGTATGCAAGGGTCGGGGAAAGGGTGCAAAAACACTTGACAGGATGAAAGAGGAGGCTCTGTAGGGAAAAGGGGGGCAGAGGGCACATAGGGAGCTTGCAAGGGAGAATAGAATTCTGGGTCTATGGTGTCCTGTTCTCTTTGGGAGCATGGCATTTATCCAGAATCCTTAATACATTGAAATTGAGGGAGAATAGAGGAATGCAATGAGTACTTTATCTTTGAGATAATCTGTCTAAAGAAGCAACAAGTGTGTACAGCCCTCTAGTTAATTGTCTTAGATTGAAACTTTATGTAGATGGAAGTTTTCATTAACTTTTCACATGTGATTCTAATAGTTCTGCATCTAAAACAGTATCTTTATAAACCAAGGGTGTATTTTTAATGTTTGCAGCTGAAATAATAATGCATGGGGTAAATGGCTCTTGCAACCGCACCTATGATGGCCAATTTTATCAAAACAATCCTCAATTATAATTATGTTTATAATATTGGGTGTAGTGATGGTTCAGTGTTTTTATCTTGATTGTCTTTCATAATAACCTGATTTCAGGTACCTACATTTTAAGAATTACTAAGAAAAAATTGTCAGGAAGACAGAAAACGTGGTCATGGTAAAACAACCAAAGGGAGTTGCAGTAGGTGTGGGAGCCTATGGCTAGATAAAAGTATATTCTGTGCATCATAAGTACTTTTCAGTCAAAACTGTTTTACTTGAGGTGGGATGGACATCAAGGTAACTCAATTTCTGCTTCTTTATTGGAGTACAAAAATGTTAAATATTTGTGTGAGAGGACTTCTTTCATACTTTGGGCACAATTTATTTTGTAGGATTTATAGGTAATCCAAGATCTTGTTTAAAAAACAAAAATGATGCTTTTATCCTTCCTCCTAAATGTCTTTTTGAGTCATCTTAGTCTTCTTTATCAAAAGCCTTCTCTGGAGAAGCTGGATGTTTAAAATGTATCTGCTTACATTAGGGGTGTACCAATAAAGATTTTTTGGGCCGATGCTAATGGCTATTTTTTTTTAACGAGCCATGTTGGCTGATACAGATCCAATTGCCAATGTGCAGCCCGGCAGCTTGCAGAGAGCAGCATCTGGCTGGTAAGTCTGGGGGAGGGAGAGGGGTCATGTGGGGGGCACAGATCAAGGCCCCTGCTGTGAGAGTGGGCCTGGGGCAGGGGCAGGCCCTGCCCACTTGGGGCAAGGTGTGGGACAAAGCCGCAAGAGACTCGTTCAGGGGGTTCACCCACTGCTATGCACACCCTCAGAGGAGCTATGGGGGGGGGCCTGTGCCCACTGCATCTACGTGGGGTGAGGGCAGGCTGCTGCTGGGGCCTAGGGTGGCACTGGGGCTCTTCCTGGTAGGGGTTTGGGCAAGGGCTGCGCTTGGAGCAGGTGGCACTGGGGTTGGGGAAGGCTACAGGGTAGGTTGTGACCAGCCCAAAATTTGCTGTAGCCCCCCCTTGCAGCACAGCACCGCCCCAGCCCACAGTGGCAGCCCATTCCTACCTCATGCACAGATCCACAGGGTACGTGCTCCCCTTGGCTCCCCCAGGGATGCGTGTAGTGGGAGCTACCCTTCTGCACCCGTCAGATGAACCACTTGTGGCTCCATCCCACCTCCTGCACCGTACCCCGGCATCATTCAGTCCCTCGCTGCAGGAGCCTTGATCTGCTCCTTCACCCCCAACAGACTTAGTGGCCGGATGCTGCTCTGCAAGCTGCTGGGCTGGCTGTGTGCATGATGCAGCTGCACACACGCATGCAACGTTATCAGCCTCATCAGTCAAAAAGCCAGTTGCCAGTAATGTCAGTTTTCCTTTTATCAGTGCCAATACAATATGGACCAATGTACCTCTAATTTACATACAAAACAAGGTGTTTAGAATGTACTTAGAATTTCTTTCTTATAAACATATGGTAGTCTGATTTCAATTTTGCTTTCCGAAGTATAGTTCAGGTATTCAGTGTATTGTATTAATTGGAACTTGTTTATTAACTATTAGTTTCAGAAGACTATTTTATAAAAGTAATAATGTGCTTAAAGTAGAAAAGTTCTATCAGATTAAAGGTTTTATTATGTTAAGTATAGACTGTAGCTGAGGCTCTGACCGATGTAACTAAACATCTACATGAGCAGGGGCATACATTTGCAGCAGCACAAACAGTAGCAGCAAATTTGTACCACTGTTTTTTTGCTGGAATGCACACATCTGTGCAGTGAGATGCATTGTCCTGCTGCTTCATTTGCTGCAGGGCTAGCCAGGGGGCAGTTCCCAAGCTGAAGTACCTTGTGCCCCAGATAGCCAGGAAGCATTACACAGAGACAGAGGAACAGCCACCCAGGGCTGCCCGCTCCCCTGTCTGCATGCTGTGGATCCCTCGTGCTGAGGCAGCCTGCATCCCAGCAAGCATGGGGGCTCTGCAAGCATGCAGAATCAGGGGAGCAGGCAGCCCTGGGCTGCCTACTTCCCCATCTCCACTTTTGTTCTGGCACAGTACACTTTGTGCTTTTGCGTAATTTTTTTTAGGTTTTTATTTATTTATTTTTGATACCAGGAAATTCCAATAGCAGAGTTTGCCCCAGCGCTGTAAATAAGCAGTGCAGGACATGGTTTAAAGTGCAACTTGTGCAGTTTGTGGCATGGCAAAAAGGTTTGCCATGCCACAAACAGAACATGCCTGTCTGTCTAGATCCAGCCAATGAGGTGTATCATTGCTTAGTATTGTATAATGTATGAGCAAGCAGAGTTTGTATACTACATTGATTCCACTTCAGGGCTACAAAACCAATTTCAAAGGCCATGTGACTGGTAATTCCTTTTTCCTTAATCATATCAGCCACTTTCTAAATGTTGTCAGTAGTTGGCATGATTAGTTTATCATTAGAGCTCCCCCCATATATTAAATTTGTGCTTCTATTACTATTGGGCCTCGATTTAAACTTGGGTATGAAATATTGGAGTTTAAGTAAATGCCATTAATCTATTTTTTTCCAAAGTGTTAAGTGTTTGACCCAAACTAGCAAAAGGGGCTTTTTAGTCTTCTTCAGGGATAGGGGTGCCTGAGTCATTAAGAAAGCTTTAAGACAAGTGAAGCAAGTTTAACCAATGCAGAAACAATACCTGAGTTTAGGGAGTGCCCAGAGTGAGACCTTTGAGGTTTGAATATGCCTGTTCATTTTAGTGGGTTAAATGCCAGTGATGATATAACAAATGCAGACTATTTTGTTCCAAATCAAAGCATGTAAAAAAAGGAAATGTATTATGAAGATTGATACCAGCCATTCTCAAAGGACAAAGAATTAGAGAGAGCGTGAGCGTGTACACACATATACTTACTCAGAATGTGAAGGCAAAATGCAGCAGCTCTTCTAAGATAAGTAGTTACATAGTTCTAGTGCTTTCATATATGTCTGCCTTGCAGTCTTTAAAGCATTTGTTTATCTGCTCAACATGCTGATGAATTGGAGAAATGCTATTGGTCTTCTTTGAAAGGTGGGGAACTGAGGCAGAAGCTGAAAGTTACTTTTCCAAGGTAATGTAAGAAATTAAAATAGCAGAAAAGAGAGTTGACCCTGAATGTCTGGAATCCCAGGGTAGTGGCTTAACCAACAGAAGAGTCATCTTTGACAAAACTAGGGCAAAGTTGAAAAGGGATGTTATTTGTTTTTGTTTCCCAAAAATAGATCTAAGCTTTCAGAAGTTTGGGAAAGGCTGTTAGTCTGTGAAATGAAGTAGCTATAGTTGTTGCACCTGGGCAGAAATTGATTCCTGATTTGATTAAACATTTTACTTTTGTACTGAACAAGTATATTCTCTTTGAGAGATCCATTTAATACAAAACCAAAAATAAATATTTAGAGTCCAATTTTTCACTCAGATTCATAGGTTTCAGCGCCCAATAAAGTGAGTTTTATTCATATAACTGAGGATAAAATGGGACCATACACTGGTAAAAGCCAGATATTATTTTGTAAACATTTCCCTTTTCCTTATATTGTGGGTTTTCTTTCCAAAAACATTAATCGGTAACTCTGCTTTCATTTTCCTAATTGACACAACCTTTTTTCAATACTGCGTTTTGAAAAATGTATTACTATCTTTGGCTTCCTCTGTACTGGGAAGTTTATTCATATAACATAATTACTAACGATATTACTTTTAGACAATATATGTTATTGTTATATGAGTACAAAACCATGCTACTATAGATGTACAATATCTGGCCTAAGTAATTTCATACTTTTTTTACCCTACTTTGGCAAACTTACTCAATCCAAGTGTGGCAGTGTAACTGCTTAATTTAGCTTCTAAAACAAATAAAACCCTGTTTCACTGAATTTTGAAATAAGATCCAGAACTCATTATTTTTTAAAGCTAGCATGGTCAAATATTAAATGTAAATATATCCATACTATAACTCAGAACTTTATTGATAATGATATTTTTATATTTTACTTTAAAAAAATATTAAGAACATTTCTCAATATTTGTAATAGTAATATTAACAGTCCTATCACCAGGCATTGAACCCTTTTTCCCACAGCAACCTTCATGGAATTCCACATTTAGGATTAGCTGTCTGCATTCCACCTCAAACAATGCCCCTTTGATGGCCCAGTGTGACACTCCATATTTTGCCGTAAGGTAAAGTGTCCAAACTCAAATACGACTTGGGCCCAGTGCAAGAAGCTGAAGAGTTTGGAGGGCATCTTTGCAGATGTGTCCTGTGAGCTGGTTTCTGGAGCTTTTTAAGGTTGCTATCTCAGTTGGATCCAATAGGAAATCAACTAGGCAGATCACATTCCTTTTCGCTGCTTAGTACAAGATGGAAAAAATATACAAAATCTTGGAGAAGTCCAAATCTGACACACTAAGAGGTAACTGAGAACAGCAAAGAGCAGCTGCAGCCAGGGGCAGTCCAGGAAGGTATAGAAGAGTCTCCTCCTTCTCATCCTCACAGCAGAGGCAAGCCACTGATGTTGCTGGGTCTAGTTGATGAAATAAAAATGCTTGTAGCCAGAGCCCCATACAGCAGCCAGTATTCACCAGCAAAGAGTGGGCACTCAAGGGCTTGCAGATGGAAGGCAGCCACTCTGCCAGATTGATCAGCCTCTGACACCCCTCACTGGTGGGCAGAACCACCAGTAAAGGGCAGCTCACTGGAGTCAGTGGTGCCTGTTCTAGAAGTTTAGGAGGATCCAGAAGTCCCTTTTGAATAGAGTCATTGGCAGGTCCAGGATGGTACACCTGTGCTATTATTTAAATACAGGCCATTTCTTACTTGGCTTCTAGCACACTAGCCAGTTATTAGGCTTATCTAATGGGACATGCTTTTCTGATTTTGATAGATATGTGATGTGGCATAGTCATGAGACCTCTTAATATCTCTGTAGGCGAATCTCTGACTGCAAAGTATTTTGCTAATTCAGGTAACTGAAATACATGTTCTGCTTTCTTATTTAGAGAAAAGATGAAGGGAAGTAGTGCAGTTTGATGGGGTTTTGTGCCTTGCTTTTCCTTTTACCCAGTAATCAACAGCTGTTCCAACAGTAAGCTCATACAACTAATTGAATAAATATTTTTAAAGGACCTTTGAGTGTTAACGAGATACGAGTTGGGGTTAGTATAATA
>JAGPOW010002067.1:5970083-5987845 GCA_030014935.1 Caiman crocodilus
AAAAAAAACCCCATATGTATTCATGAAGTCTGTCTCACAACTAACTTTGAGAGGCATTGCGTCCTGACGTCATTAGTTCATAGGACTTATGGTTCTGAAAAGTAATATCCTTCCATTTGTGGCCTCCTGCTATGGTCCTCTTTTTGAGGTGTACAACTTCTGTAAAGAAACTACTTTGAACTGTAGCTTCTAGGTCTAGAAATTTTCTGTGCGTGCCATGGTCCATTTTTTGAGTCTGATATTTGTCAGGCTATATGTATGAAACCAAGCATGCATATTGGCAAGTTCCTGGCAGATGCAGCACATTTTTACTACATTTGAACTAGCAAAAACATGTTCCTTGTGCCATCATTCTTAAATTGCCACGAGTACATTTGAGGCATGCATGCTCCATGGCTTCAGCCTACATGAGATTATCAGTTTAATTTTATTGTTTACTTTTTCATTTTTGCTTTCTGGTAGCAATTCTCAACAATAGCTATTCCATGAGGCTTTCTTTTTAAAATAAATCCAAAAAGACCTGATCTCAAAATACATATGAACATTCTTATGTAAAGATAAACCTGTTTAGCACTTAATCTGCAGCAAGCAAACATACCATGAATGTCCTTCATTCTTCTTGGGGTTCATGATAGTTAGCAAGTGATGCACATAGCATAACTAGCAACATTCTTTTTCATTCAGGCTATTCCTTAGCTTCTATATCTAACAATTGAATAGTTTGAAACTATAGATCAAACACTGTCCATAGCAAAGAAGTATTTACACCAAGGGCTGGCAACCATCTGTCAATGCACATTGTTGATTGTGAGGAAGCAGATATTGCAGATGGAATAAATGAAAAGAAGGCAAACAGTAGGACCCTAGGGGTGCTGCTGAAATTGAAGTGTGCTCTTTATTTATCTGAGTAGCCACAGGCTGAATCTACCTGTGGGCCATAGGTTACTGACCCATGCTTCTACACCAGAGGTTTTCACCAGGGTGACACAAGAGCCTTTTAAAGATGATGCAGGGTGCCAAACAATAGTACCACTGTTAAGTGTGAACCTACACATGATTCACAAGCCAGAGATTTTTAACAGGAATTCATGGGGTCAAAAATGTTGTCACCTGTTACGGTCTTTCTGAGTTCTTTTCAACAGAAGAATTGCTCTATTTTCCGTAGTCAAGAAATAAATGAAAGCTAAGAACTGACTTTGGGGTACTTTGAGTCTGAGGGGGGTGGGGAGCCAGTACTTTGAATCTAAAAACGTTGAGAACCACTGATCTACAGCTTCTGTGATATCATAGACAATATTGCGAGTGCCTGCTAAGAGGAAGAGTTTCACTTGTTCTTTACGTCATGGCTGTCACCATGGTAGTTCAGTACCTTTTGCATCCACTCTTTTCTTCTCATTTTGCCTTTGTTCTCCAGGACTAGTCTTGGTTAAATGCCAAATATATTCTGTAGATGTACTGCAATTTGTATGTGTAAAGTGCTTTGACATTACATTGGTGTTTAATATATCCAGGAACTAGCTGGACAGTTTTTAATTCAGGGGTGGGCAAAACACAGTCATATCTGGCCTCTGGGGCCCCTAAAAAACTTAGAAAATTAATATTCATTTGCCCCCAGCTGCCTGTCAAAGATAACAGCAGCCAGAGGCAGTAGGACCCAAGGGAAGCCACAGCAGGCTCCTGCAGTAGCAGGACTTGCCTGGCCCCATCCTGCAGCTGGTAGTCCCTGCTTAGCAGGGGCTTCTGGCCTGGGACCATGGTGCTGTTCATGCCTCCCTGCCACAGTGGGTAAACTCAGGTAAGAAGTGGGTGGGGGCAGGCAGAAAACTTGGGGAAAGTGGCAGTAGGGGCAGGGAGAGTGGAAGGGTGTGAGTGTGCGGGAGTGTGGGGCCCATGCCAGTGTCCTGGGGCAGCAGGTGCACAGGGCTCAGGCTGGTTGGGATCTGTGGAGCAGGGCTGCATCATGCCAGTAGGAAGAGAGGAGAGTTGGCCTGGCTCCATAGAGCCCCAGTCAACTGGGACCCTGCCCAGTTCGGGCCCTGCCAGTGCTGGTCCCAGAGTACTGGCATGGCTCCCACCTGGCTGCCATGTGCCCACTTGCTCCTGGCCCCACGGCATGGAGGGGACAACCACAAGCAGCCCCACACTCGCCTGTCTGGGCTGAGTAGCAGTGGTGGGTGGGGAACAAACTGCTGCTCAGAGTTGAGGGTGGGGGGGAGAAATGGGCCCTCCCCCTCCTGGCAGCACTCCCTGCAGGAGCCACCCAGAGCTCACATGAGGCTGTCCTGCCTCTCCTCTGCGTCCCCGCTGCCTGTGGGTCAGCAGTGGCAACAGAGCGGGCACAGGCAGTCCCACATGGGCTCCAAGTGTCTGCCTTAAGGAGCACTGGTTGTGGGAGTGAAGGGGCTGCTTTTCTCCTGCCCCAGTAGCAGTTTGTGCTTTGTTGCTGCTGAGCCCTTTGGGCAAGCCCAGAGCCACTGCGGGACCCAAGCTGGCAGTGGTGATGACAAATGAATGCACGGGGGGGGGAAGCACACCCCGCCCCCCACCAGCACTGGGCAGTCTGTTGGAGTCCGCTTGGCTGTGGCTCCTTTGCTGCCGGCTCTGCTGTCCACCGTGGCAGCAGTGGCCACATGGAACAGCTGCACTGGGCAGCACAGAGCCAATGGCAGAGGAGCTGTAGCGGAGCCTAGCATGGTGTGGCTTCTCCAACAAAGGCTGCTGGGAGGTGGGGGGGACTTTCCTCCACCCCAATAGGAGTTTGTGCCCTGCTGCTGGTGCCTAGGCTGACAGCAGTGGCAAGTAACAAACTGCAGCTGAGCATGGCAGAAAAGTGGCCCCTCCCCCTCCCAGCCCTCCCTGTGGCAACCACTTGAAGCTCACACAGGGCTGTCTGTGCCCACTCTCTGTTGCCACCACTGCCCCATTGCCAGCAAGGACATTGCAGAGAGGCAGGACAACCCCACAAGGGCTCTGGACAGCTGCCACAGGGAATGCTGGTGGTGGGAGGGAGAGGGGCCACTTTTTTTCCCCCTGTTCTGAGCAGCAGCTTGTTCCCTGCCCACTAACACAGCTCAGTCAGGATGGGCAAGCAGAGGGCACGTGGGGTTGAGGATGCTTATGGTTGTCCCCACCTGTGCCATGTGGCTGGAGCAGGTGGAGCTGCGAGCAAGCAGGCATGCGGCAGCTGGATGGTAGCTGTGGCTTCCACCACTGGTTGTTGCGTGCGGGCAGTGGGGCAGCCCCAGGGGAGAGGCAGCTAGCTCTGTGCTCCCTATCCCACTTTTACCACCATGGCTGCACCTGGTAAGCTGCTACCTGTGCATCGGGGCCCATGCCAGGCCAGACAGAAACCCCCAGCCCTGCCCACAGCTGAGAGCAGGGGGATGCAAGCAGGGAAATGCCTGGGACAGGATGGGGTGGTGGCTCTGCTGCTTGCTCCTAGGAAAGCCCCCGGCAGCCCCAGCTGGGTCCCCCTGGGCCACTGCCTGCACAACCCCCTCCACTGTGCAGGGTCAGCCAGTGCTTCAACCCCATTTAGTCCTTGCAACCTCACCCCCACCATAAAAATTAAATTTAAATTAGTAAATTTTACAGTTTGCAGGTCTGCAGTATAAAAAGGTTTTCCTCTCCGCCCCCCCCCCCGCCACTTTCCTGCTCATCTGCCAGCTGCTTTGCACCCCATGGCTCCCAGACCTATACTCCACACACGTACCTCCCCACACATGCACACAGCCCTCCCCACAAACCCCACACAATATGCAAGTAAGACTGCATTTTGAGCTTTTATGCAGTTACTTCTACATACATAGCTCAAACACCCAGAAATCAGATCAAAACTATATATTTTTTAATTAAATTAAAATATATTATTATGGGTGTTTGACTTTTAGTATATAATTTGGGTTTTTTCGTCCCAAGATGGCAAACCCTCTTCCCCAAAGGAGTACTTCTAGAGCCAAGGGGAGGGATTTCTGGCAGCAAAGGTCAGAGGTTAAGGTGGTAGGACTTCTGGTCCCAAGATGGTGACCAAGGGGCAGGGCTACTACCTATGTGGCCCTCGACAGCTCACTAAAACTCAGTAAGCAGCCGTCTGCCTGAAATAATTGCCCTCCCCTGTTTTAGTTTCTTGCTGATTGGGTGCATTAATAAAGGTTTAGTCTCATTTCAGCATTCTGTCTCATTTCAGGTAAACCAGACTGAAATGCTCTCTTGCCTTTATGTTAACCTCTATCATAGCCTATCAATATTGATCATCCCTCCCATTTAGAAGTTACCTAATAGAATGTCTAAGCTATAAAGAGAACCCCAGAATGGTCTTGCATATTAACACTGCAAATATTGTTTAGGAAGGTGGGTAGCTTTGTCAGGGATGGGCAATTATTTTGGCTGAAAGATTGCTTAACAAGTCTTAGTGAGCTGTCAAGGGCTGCAAGGGTAGCCCCACCCCTTCACAGCCCCACCCCTTCACAGGGGCACATTGGTCAGCATCTTGGGACCAGAAGTTCCACCCCTGACCCCTGACATTTGCCACCTGAAGTTCCTCCCTTGCTCCAGTAGCACTCCTTTTGAGAAGTGGGGGGTGGGGGTGCCATCTTGGAACCACGGGGAAGAAAACAAATTTATGTACTAAAAAAATTAAACATCTACTATAACATTTTAAATTTTTATTTAAAAAATTTTTTTTTGGTCCTGATTTATGTTCATTTGTGTAGTGTACATAGAGACAGTTGTGTAATAGCTCAAAATATAGTCTTACTCTTGTGCGTTGGGGTAAGGCGGTCTATGTGAGGGTATGGGAGTATTTTTGAGTGTGGTTGGGGTGAGGGAGTATGGGTTTGAGAGAAGGTGTGGGTGTATGTATGGGTATGGTGGGGGTGGGGTATGTGGGAGACCCGTGAGAGTGTGAGTATGGTGGAGGGTGAGGGAAATGTGTAGAGGGGTTGGGAGGGATCCCTCAGAATCCCTGGAGTGTGTGAGGCCCCAGATCCACATGTAGTGGCACTGATCAGAGCAGCCTGGCCCCTATAGCATGCACCTCCCCATGCTCCCACCCAAGTCCCAGGTGGCAGCAGTGTGTGGGGCCAGCCCCACCCAGTGGGTGAGCGGGAAAGTGACGGCCTTTGGTGGGGGGTGGGGGGGCGGCGAGTTAGAAATGATCCTAACTCCCCTGCACACGCGCGCGCGCGATGCTAATGCAGCCCTGGCCCCCATGCCCCTCCTGAGATGCATGCATTGGTGGGAGCTGCCTCCCCATCCTGAACCCCCTGGACAAGCTGCTTGGGTCCCTGTCCTGCACCTGCTGCACACCATCTGGGCTGTGCCTACCCCAGCCCTTCCCCCCCTCGCCCCTTTCACCACAGGGGCTTCAGTCTGCCCTTCCCTTTTACCTCCCCTTCCACCACAACAGACTTACAAGCTGGACACTGCTTCAAGCTGCCAGGCTCCATCAGAAATGGGATCAGTATCATGCCCAAAAATCTCTATTGGTGCACCCCTAATATTTACTGGAATGGTTTAACAGTTGGCCTTAATTCCCTTTCTTTAAATATTTTTTTGCCTCCTTTCTGTTCACTTACATGGTTGATGTTAAGAGTCCCAGTTGATTGTACTAGATAATATAACTTTGAATAGAACTGAAGATGTAATTAAAACTGGATAGGCTGGTGTGTGACTAGAAGAGTCTTAAGGTGCTGGGCAGGTGACATGGTTTGGTGTCTGCAGGGTGGATAAAAATCAACTATTTAAAAAAAACCTGATTATTTAAATCATTGTTTTTTATTTAATCCTATTTTTTAATTTTTTTTAAGATTATTTTAAAACAGTAAATTTATATAAAGATAATTTTAAAATGTTAAAGCTCAAACGCATCATAATGGAATACAGATTATAACTTCCAATTATGTGCTATTTGAGACAATATATTCATATAAACCTTTTTAGAAAAGTTTTTTATAATGGGTCACAACAGGCCATGGACTATGTTAGGGGCCCAATCTTATGGCATTCCCAGAGGCTCTTCTGTAGATTAGCAAAGATTAAAGAAAATCACTCTACCCAATAGAACTCAGTGCTCAGTCTAGAAGACCCCTTTAAGCATCTCTGTGATGGTTAGTTTCAGTTCTCAAACTGAGTTTGTGTTTCTAGAGAGAACCTCCTTGTTAACAGCAGTACAGGGTTCCCTCACTTTTATGCAGGTTTCTGTATGTGGAAATTCACTCTTATGCGATCACCCTTTTTATACCAAAAATTTATTATATGCAAGGTAAATTCACTCTTATGCGATCAGTGTGGTGGAAGCTTACAGTCAGCTGCTTTGTGCGGTGCATTGTGGGAGTGACACGCACAAAATATAGTCTCCTGTGTGGATCTGTGTTCCTCGCTCACTATCTGCAACACATGTTTCTGCAGTTGCCATCCCCATTATGGCTCTTAAGCATCCTGCTAGCTTATCTCCTACCCCTTTCTACTGTTGTTGAGTACCAAAGTTGTCTTGTAAAAGTGGTAGAAATGAGTGTGGGGGTCAGTACAGTTGAGTCTTGGAACATATCCCTATTTGTTACATTGTAAAGTAGGTTCCCTTTATGGAAAATTGACTTATGCATCATTTTCCAGGAATGCATGTACAGCATAAAGTGAGTGAAGGAAAACTATACAGAGAGGAGAGATAACAGACCTGATTACCTACCCAGCAGTCATCTCGTCTCTCTGCACGTTTGTGTATGTAGAGTCAAGCCCTTCCCTCTTTCTAAAAGTGCAAAGTTTCATGAAGTTAAATGACTATAGGATTGTTGGGGGTGGAGTAGATCTGGGCAAGGAGAAAGAGTCTGGAGATAAAGGCAAGAAGGGAGGGGCAGTTGAAACAAAAGAGAAACATTTTAAGCAGATTTTTCCATTATTTGACGGATAAGCTTCTGAGCAGAGACTCTCCATTGATTTAAGATTTAGTGAGGGAACAGTATGGTAGAAGGGAAAACTTAGCATGGTAGTAGGCTTGCCAGTGTAAAAGAGAAAAAAATCAAAGATGATAAGAAATTTAGAAGAAAGTGAAGGAAGCCCCTAGATAATAACATATGGATGTAGCACTCATTTGACATCCTCCTAATACAACATGGCAAAAATCCTCAAATATCCATGATTAATCTAGTGAATTGGAGATAGTTCACCTCTCAGTGACTTCACAAGTGTCTGCTTCAGTCAGTTTTGGTAAATAAAATAACCAAATCATAATTCAGTTTTCTGATGTAGCTGCAATATTAATCTGAAAAAATCAGAATAAATCACTTATTTAAAGTATGTAGTGTGTACTGTCTAAAAATTAAACCTACATCAGTGTCTTGAGTTGTGAATAATATGGTATTAAAGCTAATATGATGCAACAAGAATGCACTTTTTGTAGAAAACATTGATTAAATCAAGGCTTCCTGGCCAGTGGTTTTAAATCGATTTACATCAAATCCACCGTGGGTGGCTGGGACCACAGTATATGTTTATCTGCTTGAAACTCTTGTGATTTTAGGCACTGTTTACTTGCATCCTTTTCTTGGCCTGTGGGAGCCCCCCTCCCCCCCCCGACCAAATGAGCCATTCCAGCCCACAATAGATGACAGCTCAGGACTGAAGCTGTAGCTGAGCAGCCACCTGACTGAGACTGGTACTTGAATCCAAAATGAGGCTTTTCTTCCCCCACATTGTTTTTAAGGGAACAAAACCTCATCTTAGTTCCAACTAATACGGTGTTAGAAGAGGCTCCTTTTTTGTTTATGAAAGCTGTTTTGATAAAGCTTACATTTTTAAGTCTGATCTGATCTCCCATTATCTCTAAAAGTTTCATAGAGGTGTACACTAAATAAAACTTCAGTTCTTAGAAGTACAGTACAGAAAGTATGACATCGCTTCTATTTGAAACTGTTATGTACGTGTCAATTTAGCGCATTCCACAATTGGTTCACAGCATTGAATATGCCGTTCAAAAATGCTTAGACCCTTTCAGTGATTTTGATTTTGATTTGGAGAATTCCTTCAGCTTGTAAATAAACTCAATGAGCATTATAATGCATCTGCAAATTTCAGAATGGTTTACAAGAGGTAGGGATGTTTATTCCCTTTTTAGAGTGTGGCAAAAATAACTTCAATTCTGTACCTCTGTATCAAGCATAACAGCATTGGAAATAGAACCTGTAATGTGAGGATCAAATATTAAGCTAGTGTCTTAGTCATAGGGCCATACAGGCTTTTTAACAACACATTTGTTTTCTCTAGAAGGTTGGTTAGTCCGCTTTTTGTGAAAGGTGACACATGTAAGCTCTTGTTAAATTCACAGAACAAGTAGAGGAGTGCTATCTCAGGCTCTTTTGCAGCCCCAGTCTGTAAATTCATCTCACTTCTGATTGGAATCCCAGAATCGGGTTAGGTAGGTGTTATCCACTGCAGAGTGTAGAGATCCCTCTACATAGGGGGAAAATTAATTTTGCCTTTTAAAATCTTTCAGTCTGACATTCAAATATACATTTATTTCAGTGGTTTCAAGGAGTTACTTTTCCCACCTTTTTAATGTTTCCCTTCAAAAATTTTTGAAAGCCTGAAATACACTTCAACTCATGTAAAATATTTGAGTTTGGAGGGTTTTGTTTAGGGGTGGTGACTTGAATACAAGATTTGAGTTAAATGTTTGCTATAGGACACCAAGATGTGCCCAGTGGATATCAGTGAATTTGTCATCTGATTGTACACATCACTGATATTGTCCAAGCGGCTCTCAAAGTCCTCTTATAAAATGAAAGGTCTCAGATATTGTTGTAGTTTTTCATTAGGTGTCTAAATAACTATACAAGGATGTACTTAAGAGGGAGAAGTTAACATGCATCTGTCTAGACAGTGTAATTTGGGAGCAGCTTGTTTTGAAAATAAGCTCAGCTCTGTCCAGGGTGCTGAATAGTCTGTAGATAATAGACTTGTTTGTGAAATAAGAGAGACAAAGCTCGATGTACATTTGAAAGTGTGTGCTTTAAGGCAGTTTGCTTCACTTGGTATCTCTTGCCACCAAATGGTCAGTATTTTCATTGTGTTTATGGGTTGGGCTACAGTACATCAACTGTAAGAAGTATAATTAAATAGGATATAAGGGGTGCTAACAGTATATGTGAATAAGAATTCAGGCATCAGTCTCCATTTTGGATGGTTATTTAACATGCCTGAAATTCTCTCATAAAATTTTACTAAACTGCCTAAATGAAAAAATTGAAGCTGTTCTTTTATTATTTTGGTTTTAGTATTAACCCTGAGGTGATGTCCTTGCATGACTGTCCTGGGGGTCAGGTATCAGTCATGTTATGTGGATGCTAGGAAACAAACTGAAGTTTAATCTCTTCAGATTTTTTTTGTTGTTATTATTTTTGACAAATCCAGTGGTTTCATTATTTGTTGGAGACTAGAATTTAATTTTACTTAAGTAGATTAGAGAACTAGTATAAATGTCTGTATTTAGTGACTAGTTGCATCCTATAATAATTATGTGTAACCAAACTCTTATGGCCAGATCCTGTTCCATCCTGCTAGAGTCCCTGAAAAACCTCTCCAACATGCACCTTTTTGTAATAAGTCAGATCTACCCCTTGCAGGTTTTTTCTGGTTTAGTCTTAAGGGTAACATGATGCTGTGTTAATAGGTGCATTAATTGGATGTTCAGGGACTTGAAAGGTTGGGATAGAATCACACATGGGAAGCTAATAAATGGACTAGAATTTGGCCCTCGGTTTTAGAATGGACAACAATAAAGACTTGATTCTACTTTATGGTTGCTGCACTTCTTGCTTGAGTGGAGCATATTAACATCTGTGTAGTTCGTTACTGTGAAATAGTATTGATACTTCATTTTCTAGGAGTGTAGAAGATTAGTCATGGCATATTTATACTGCATCAGCAGCATACTGAAGTTGGAACATCTGCAAGCATGCCCTGCTCCATGTGGCAGCTGCAGTATTATTCCAGCAGCCATTTTTAAGCATGCCTTTGACTGAGATGTTAAGCAGTCACAGCAAGATGTACTGCAGTGGCATCGCCAGCATGTTTTCAGGGTAGGGGGCATCAGTGGGCAGGGCACCCTAGCCACAGTGTGGGCCCACTGTGGTATAGACGCACCTTTGGTGTTAGTTACATCATGGGTAGTCAACATGTGCACTTGTGCCGCAGGTGGCACAGAAAACCCTTTGTGGCATGGCAGATTTTGCAGGGAAGGGGAAATGCATCAACAGATAGAGCATCAAGTAGGACAAGGAACACAGGAGACAGAGCAAGTGGAGCAGCAGAGTGGCAGATCTGGCAGTGAAGGGGGATCAGAGTGGCACTTGAGTAAGGGGCAGGACTTAGCTGTTGGCACACCTGCAAAAAAGTTGACCCCCACTGAGCAATGTGAGCAGATTAGGAAGTTTTAAGATGTTTGATTCCTGTTACTTGTGAACCTTTTATTAAGGTATAGTACTAAATTGAGCATAAGTTCCTTAATCTTTGGGTTCAAAATAAGAAGCCTAATACCATTATTTCAGTTGTGTAGCACAGATATTGCCCTGCAAATCTTTTTGAAATCATGCTATGGGCTTAATTCTAAGATCACATTACACAGGAGAGACCTTTATGCCTATCAGGAATTTTATAGGATTCAGTATGTCCTCTTTGTAGGCAAAAGGATTTGCTCACTCAGGTCTGATTTTAATAAATTCCATATCCTAGACATAACACTGCCCTTGTCTTCTGCGTAATCTCTTACCATAATTGAATAATTGGTATTGTTTTTTTGTGATGGGCAGAAAGTAGAAGCAAAGTTATGGGTTTGCAGGACCTGTTTGTTAGTTTAATCAAGGTGTGTGTTTTTTAAAGTCAGGGTTCTTTTAGATTTGAGAGAGATTTGTAGGTGCATTTTTTTGCATTGTTTTTAACCAGGTGTACTACCAAAATTTAAGTCATAGTGATCTTGGATAGAAAGGTGGTAGTTTTTAAATGTTAATGTTTTGAAATGTCATGAAATCGTTTTTCTATTTTTTTTTCAGTAAGAACTTGGACATTGTTTTACATGCGTTTAAATCCTGTATCGAGGAAAAAATATTCAGTCAGTCTTAAAACAAATTATGTTCCACCTGTTACTTTTGGATTGCTATTATTAAATACTTTATGAAGCAAGTTAGTAATAGTCATTTAGAAGCACAAGTACATATATATTGTATTTAGCTAAACTCAGGTTCTGGACTGTGAGATATAGTGCCACATGGGAAAGTGTATGTATTTGTTACTACTTAAAATATAATTTTAAATTTCTGTGGTCTGTGTCAGTCTAGAACCTTTTTAACTTCTTGTTTACATGGGGAAATTTTACAAGCAGCATTATAGTTCTGTAATTATACTGGTATAATTATACAATTTCCTGATGCATGTCCTTATTCAGGAGTTGCACATGCTTTTTTCTGATATAATCTGTCACTTTGAAATTTCCCAGTACAGACAAAACATAAATTTCATGGCTAATTTCTTTTGTTTTCTGCTTTTCATAGCTGGAGATACAGATGATCCACCAAGAATTACCCAAAATCCTGTCATCAATGGGAATGTAGCGATGGCAGATGGACACAACAACACAGAAGAAGACATGGAGGATGGTAAGTAATATGATGAAAATATAGGTGGGGCAGGGACTGACTTGTCTATTAGTATAGTGCACATCTTACAAGGCTTTTGATTCTTCTGAGGTACTGTAGTGTAACTGATTATGAAACAAGCAAGAAAACACAAAAATTCCCATCTCTAAGTGCATCACTGTTAGTAAAGGGTCACTGCTGTCTAGTGCAGAAAATAAAATTTTAAATTTCTGCATAGCAATTTCTAGAGTAGTAATTCTTAAAGAATTGGGCATCCCAAAAATTGTGAGTAGAAAAACTAGATATGTTATATATGGACAGTAAGATTTCATTGTAAATCTTTAAATCCAGTTATAATTAGTGGTTTCTGAAAATCTGTTCAGAACCATTGGAACCACCATTGTGCTGCAGATGACTGTACTAGTCCTGCCTCTCCCCAGCACACTTCAGTCTGTTTTGCTTAGATAATCAAGTAGCAAACATAGCCACGTTTTAATCTGGGTGCAGCATGTGGTGGTGACCCCCCCCTTTTTGAAATGGAACTTTAAATGACCAACGTGTGGGACCTACCTGAAGAATACAGCTTGTCTCTTTTCTGAGTCAACTTTAACGTTTATGTAAAGTAGCTTTGGAGTATAGTCCTTTCTCTGAGCCTTGTCACTTAAATAGATGTACCTAACTGTTTATAAATATGCTTAGAAGTACAGATATGCTAAATACTTTACAAAAATAATCTGCATATCATCTATTGAGGGGAACAGACAGACCATTTAAAGTAGGAAAAAAAACTTCCTCTTTTTTTTTTTTCCAAGAACTATATAGGAAAATGAAAGGATCGGAGAAAATGAATGAAGTTTCATTATAGTTAAACTCCAGAAAAAATGAACAGGGTTGGATTATCACAGTCAATTATATAGGTAGAAGAGAAACTTTGTCATTGATTTCTGTAAGACTGTGATCAAGAGAGCAATTAGGATAAGGCTGCAGGTCATAAGTATCTACCTCCCGGGAGTTAAAAAAAACGTCATAGCCAAAAAGGTCAGGAGGAAAAATTGACGTCAAAAGGGTCAAAGTACCAAAGAAGCAAAGTAAATGAAAGTGAGTCCTATATAACAGCAGCTTCAGAACTTTCTCTGGAAGACCTCACTTGTACTTAAAAGATTGGTATTAAAAGATAAAGCAGTGGTTTCCATTTTGATTAAGATTGCACTATCTGTTGTGCTAGCTGCCTTTTAATAATACCACAGCTGTGACAGAACTTTATGGTGACCAATCAAGATTGTACCAGGTGACAATGACATTACCATTCACCAGTTACAAGTGACTGACCTAGTAGTAAAATTATCCAACAAAAAACCCTCATGTTTAGCCAAATAGTATAAAAGCTTTATCTAAAAATGTATCTAAAAAGTGTGTGTGTGTAATTAAAAATAATACAACCTTCCAAATAAACTGAACAAAAAGTAGTCGGGCTGCATAAGAGGTAAGTTATATCAGAACTAATAGAGAATACACATTCATATAAACTATTTACTTCCTGTCTAGGCAGAGTAGCTTTGACTCAACTTGATATTCTGTACTGACTTTCATATAAAGTGGAAATGACAACATTTTATATGGCTATGGACCACAAAATGGCCCATAGCCATAAAACTTGCTTAAAAACTTGCATAAAAAGCCTCTTTGCAGAGGTCCCCAGCAAAAACCTGCCATGCTTGTGCTGGAGCTGACCACTAAGATTACTCTTCCATGCTCTTATACCAGGTTCACAGGTTTCAGAGGGCATTGCTATAGTATAGAATCAGTTCATGGGCTAGGATCCAGAACAAAAAATAGAGAATTAAGTTTTGGAGATGAGCAGTCTATCAGGCAATATATAATTAGTACAGAAATTCTTTGAAATGTTGGCTAATCATTCCTTGTAATCATACCTGAGCAAGGAGTGCCTAGCTACATTGTGATGTTATGCTACTTTTACTGTACACCAGAGACAGGACATTGCTTCCGTGCAGACGTTGCAATCCAGGAAACCTCTGTGCTTTACCTCATGTAGGTGGATGGTACCATCATCAAGGCTATTCAGTTGGGCAACCCACCAGATATTGCGTTATTTGTTCTTCATTTGAAATTGCAGTTGTAGCGTTTATACTCTTGCTATACCAGTTTGTACAATGACATGTATGTAAGGATTGGCCCAGTGATTGAAGGTTAGTGATAAAGTGAGATTGGGGATAGCAGAAGGTAGAGCATGTTTATCAAGGTGGCAGTGTTGATACTACCTATAACCCATCTACTCTTAGCAGGCCTCTGTGCAACAACAAAGTTCAAGATAAGACTGTATCAGTGCGTATTGGAGGAAGAGCAAGCATTACAGAGCAAGATGATTGCAGCTCATTTACAGAGGTTGAAAGCACCCTGTTAAGCTAGGAGAAAGCATTAATGTTGCTAGTAGGTTCATGCACTTGTAGCAGATAGGGAGAAAAGAGGGGGTCACACAATTGCAGCAGACCTAATATCATATTTTCTCACATGCAATATGAGGAAAAGTAGGCATCTTATTTTTGAAAGGCAGAAGGAAAGAGAAATTCCTTGAGAGCCTCTTCTAATATGTGTGTGCTTGGAGGGGAGGGAGACAGCATCCACAGCCAGTGACTAGGGAGTCCTGCATGTAAGGTACAAAGTTTTACTTTCACTTTCTTTTAGTAGAGGCTGATGTGGCAGAAATTGCTGTTACCCATTTCCTCAGTTATAATGTGCATACGGATTACCAATCACTGAATTTTTGGGGAACAGTGTAAGTTGGATATAAGAAAATATTGTCTATCATACTACTGTGTGCATTGCTAAAAATCTTATAAGGCTAGAATACTCAGTGGCAGGAAGACACAGTTCTTTGGGTAAATCCAATATCTTTTATTAGACCAATTAAAATGTGTTGGTACAATATGGCCCTTCTGGTTAGAGTAACAAGAAGATGCCTCTTTCATCAGGTTCCATGGAACAGAGATAATCCTGTCATTGGGAGATTAAATTGTTTGCTATGGTATGCTAAAGCATTGGCCAATTTGTTATAGCAGACTAATTTGTGGAGATGTGTTTATACTTTCAAAACATTGGGAAGAGAAGCATCTATTTTCAAAAGAGTATTCATGTACAGGGTCATTGGTATAGCAGAAGTAAAGAGAGGTAGTTAGCCATGTTAGTCTGAAGTCAGATAGACGCGAGGATAGATATGCACCCAATTAGACTTACTAACCAAGAGAGGGGGGAGTTGACTTCAAGTGAAATGTATACTCTGCTGTAGGAAAGAAGGTAATCAACTTCAAAGAATCAGGGATTTTGATTGTTCTGGAATGGTACCTGCGGCATTTCACTAAGCTTATTTTTTTTTGCAAGGTGGAAGTGACAGCTTCAGTAAACATCCTCTATCATGAAGTGATTTTTTTGTTTGTTTGTTTGTTTGGTTTTTAATCAGTTCATTCTCATGTAAAAGATTCTGTGTGACAGTTAGTTAGATTAACCAGTTCCCTCACAAGTAAGAGATTTAAACTGAAGGCTCTTTAATTAAAAACTTAAACGATTATGGTATTTGCAGTATTAAAAGTATCCATTGAAGCTCTGTTCCTAATAGCGATTTGAAGCAGAGGATTTCAGAAACAGGAATCTTAATTGTGGAGTATTATACCCCTCATTCGACACCAGTGGAGTTCATTTGAAAGTCCACTCTTTCATGGAATATAATTGGTTTTAACCATTTCTTGCCATTAATCATACAGCTGTAAAAGTACTTTAACATAAACTGAATAATGCATGGAGAACACTCAAGTTTTTCTTGAAAAGAAAAATAAATTTGTTTTCTACCGAATTGTAAACACTTAAGATATGTTACTTGATAGTAAAATGGCTCGTGTGCTATTTCTGGGTCACAGGTTTAGAGGATTTTTTTGCGTTGACCAGTTAAATGAGCTTTGGCTATATTAACGTATCCTTGGCAGTTTGGCGGTGGAAGCTGCAGAGTGTATACGTATCCATGCACTCTTGGTGACCATGTGTAGATCTGGCAGGTCACCATTAGTGCCTGCCACTTTAAGGGCTGAGCCAAACAGCCAGCAGGTGCTTGGTAATAGCGGCCATTTTGGAATTCTGGCCGCCTATATAAATAGAGGAGTTTGCTGCTGGCAGGCCAGGCAGAAACAAGTGGGTGAGCCAATGGCAGACTGGCCCTGAGAGAGCCCTCGTTACATTAGACTAGACATAAGGCTAGATCTTGTCACACGTGGAAAATAGGATCATATCAGTATTTTGGATTGCTGGTTTTTAAAGTATTTAGATAAACATATGACGCTAGCATACCTAAGAAAATGGGAAGGCAAGAAGTCAAGTAAAGTAATCTTAGTCTGATATTTGCTCTGATATTGTGCTCCTGTAGGAAGCATACCAGGAAAGCCAAGGCTGCAACTGAACTCCAACTAGCTTTGAGCATCAAGGGCAATAAAAAGCCCTTTTTCAGATATGTGGGGAGCCAGAGGAAAAGCTGGGCAACATTGGACCCCTGCTGAACCAGATGGGGCAACTGACAACTGATGCCCAGGAAAAAGCCAGCCTATTAAATAGGTACTTTGCGTCGGTCTTTCATCAGTCCCATGGAATGCCCATGCCTGCTATGGGACAGGGAAGTCCGGGTGAGGGTGATCCGTTGCCCTTCATTAATGCTGACTTCGTGAAGGAACATCTGGAGAAGCTGGATACTTTCAAGTCAGCCGGCCCTGACAATCTTCACCCCAGGGTATTCAAGGAGCTGGCGAGCATCCTAGCCCAGCATCATGGATCTTTGAAAACTCTTGGCGCTCTAGTGTAGTGCCCGAAGACTGGAAGAAGGCCAATGTGGTGCCTATCTTCAAGAAAGGAAGGAAAGTAGATCCGGCTAACTGACCCATTAGCCTGACTTCTATCCCGGGGCAGATCTTAAAGTTTATTAAAGAGTCCACCCTTACTGGACTGGCCGATGCCAACATCTTAAGGGATAGCTAGCATGGGTTTGTTGTGGGTAGGTCTTGCTTGACCATCTCATTTCCTTCTACGACCAGGTGACCTATCACCTGAACAAGGGAGAAGAGATTGATGTCATATATCTTGACTTCAAAAAAGCCTTCGATCTGGTATCCCATGATCACCTCTTGGAGAAACTGGCCAATTGTCACCTTGGGTCCTCCACGATTCACTGGCTGGAAAATTGGCTCCAGGGTCAGACCCAGAGGGTAGTAATTGATGCAAGTCACTCATCATGGTGTCCCGTGACCAGTGGCGTCCCCCAACGCTCTGTCCTTGGACCCATACTGTTCAACATCTTCATGAACGATGTGGACACGAGTCAGAAATGGACTGGCCAAGTTTGTCAATGACACCAAACTTTGGGGCAAAGCATCCATACTAGAAGACAGGCGGGTAGTCCAGGCTTACCTGGACAGGCTCAGCAAGCGCGCGAACGAGAATCTGATGGTGCTCAACACCGATAAAAGCAAGGTTCTCCACCTTGGGAAGAAAAACCCGCAGCATCCTTATAGGCCTGGCAGTACTATGTTGGCTAGCACTGTGGAAGAAAGAGACTTGGGGGTCATCATTGACCACAAGATGAACATGAGCCTGCAGTGCGATGCTGCGGCTGGTAAAGTGACCAAAACACTTGCATCCATAGATGCTTCTCAAGCAAATCCCGGGACGTCATTCTCCTCTTGTACTCGGCCTTAGTGAGGCCGCAGCTGGAGTACTGCATCCAGTTTTGGGCTCCACAGTTCAAAAAGGATGTGGAGAAGCTTGAGAGAGTCCAGAGAAGAGCCATGCGCATGATCAGAGGTCAAGTAAGCAGACCTTATGATGACAGGCTGAGAGCCCTGGGGCTCTTTAGCCTGGAAAAGCACAGGCTCTGGGGTGATCTGATGGCCACCTATAAGCTTATCAAGGGTGACCACCAGTATCTGGGGGAACGTTTGTTCACCAGAGTGCCCCAAGGGATGATGACTAGGTCGAACAGTCATAAAGTACTACAAGACCGTTTCAGGCTGGACATAAGGAAGAATTTCTTTACTGTCTGAGCCCCCAAGGTCTGGAACAGCCTGCCACCGGAGGTGGTTCAAGTGC
>JAGPOW010002067.1:5989587-6076505 GCA_030014935.1 Caiman crocodilus
TTTTTTTATCATGGAAAATCAGAGCTCCCCCTTTTTCTCACCAGGACACGGGTCCAGTTGCAGTTGTGCCACCCCACTCTGCTTTGGATGATGAGCAGCCCTGATATGCCAGTACCCTGCCCGACATTGTTCTTCACTCCCCACCCACAGCCCCCTACCTCCCCAGCCCTGCCAGAGGGGGCCCCCAGCTGCCAGAGCTAAGGGACCTGGGACTCAGGTCTGCAGCTGCTGCCCTCCACAGCAGCGCCCAAGCCCCGGATGCCCTCCGTGGGAGGCAACACATGCTGCAGCGGAGCAGAGCATGGAGTCTTGCTCCCTCCTCCACAGGCAGCACAGCTGTAGCAGAGTCCATGGTTACGCAAATGCAGGCTGCCTGCTGTGTGCTTGCGGCTCCCTGCCCTGCTGCCCTCCCCTGGGGCTTCTGCAGCCCAACGAACAGGACCTGGTGTGGCAGGACAAAGTGAGGCTGGGCAGGGAAGCTCAGTGCCACCCCACTAGCCCCATATTGCCATGGTGAGGCGCCCCCTGCCTGCCCAGCAGCATCAAAGGGTACCACTCCATGCGGCCATCCCTGCTACTGCTGGTTGGGTAGGAGATGCCTTGCCATGGTGGTACGGGACTCTCTGTGGTGGTACCAGGCTTCCCTGACCTGCTTTGATCTGCTGTACCAGGTTCTGCCCTCTGGGCCATGGAGAACCCCGGAGGAGGGCAGCAAGGTAGGGAGGCCCCAGGCCCGCAGCCCACATTTGCTACACGCACAAATGGGGGGGGGGGGCACATGCCACGTGGTACCCCTGGGAATGCACACAGCAGCAGGGAGTCTTCCCCTCCCTTGCTACCCTCCAGATGAGCTGCTCATGGTTCCCTTCTGCTCCCTGCATGGGCCTTGCAGCCACACATTCAGGCCCCAAGCCCAATGCACCACCCCAGCTGGGCAGCAGCCCCAGCCCTGCCCAATTTCCTCCCTCCCTCACTATGGAACCTCACTCCTTTCCCCACCCCCTCCTCGATTTACCTGCAGGAGCAGCTCTCCAGGCTGCCTGGCAGCCTTGTGGATGTTTATGTACGCACATGCACATAGCACCCCCGCTTTGATATTCCTCCTTCCAGTCCCTTGTAGGTTGGAACTCTGCCAATCTGTAAGGGGAAACCCACTGTTTCCCATGTTTTTCTCCTTAAAATGAGAAAATCCAGGTTTTACCGCATTTTTCTGTAGTGAATGGAAAACGTGGTTCCCAGAAGAATCTGTCCAGATTACAAACTAAAAATGTAGTGAAAACATGAAATTAAATCAGTTTAAATTATTAAAAGAAGGGTTATAATGGCTGTTAAGTTAAGCGGTGTTCAGTAGGCCTGTGCAAAGCGGCTAGTATTCACTTTGGATTCGGCCAGTTCACAGGACAGTGACTTGATTCAGGGATTCGGATCACTGTCCCAAATTAATTCGGCCGTATCGGCCCCTTCCACCACTCGCTCAGTGGCTGCCCAGCCCATTCTCCAGCTCTTTTAAAAAAAAAAAGCACCCACTTACCAGTGCTGCCAGGTGTGGGGGGGCAATCCCCACTGCCCCACACCACATGGGGCAGCACGAACCTCCTGACCCTCCACTGTGGCTGACCTGCCTATGCCAGCCTCCAGCCCTTTAAATCTTTTCCAAATCTCCTGATTCAATTCAGATTCCGAGATTCGTTACTGAATCAAGCCAAATCTCCTCCAAATCGAATCAGCACCCAAATCGATTCGCACAGCCCTAGTGTTCAGTTTCATAATGAAATCAATAAAATGTTATGAGTTTATGTTTGAAGTTGTCTTAGTTTTTCCAGTGAATCTTCCCACAGGATTTAATTCTAGACCGTCACAGAATTTGTAGGTCCTTGATCTTATAAATTATGCAGTCAACTAACAAGAGATTACAAAAGAAACAGTTACTGCTTTCACTTTTTTACTGGGGTGGTGGCTATTTGGGGCAATACAAAGCAGTTAAAAGGTGACTCATTAATACTTGATGGTGTAAATAGAGTCTTGGTACTCTTTTATGTCATTATTCCTCTTTCACTGTTGAGTGCAGTCTCTGCTGAAACAGAAGCCTGTTTCTACATAGAAGTTCCGGGAACATAGAGCTGGAGTTGGTAGTAATCTAAATTGCATGAAAATTGACATATATAAGAACTCTTATGTTATGGTTTACTTTTGGAGAAATTTTGAAATTTGAGTTGTAATGAATTTTAGAAGTTAAACATCATTTAAGAGAAGATTGGAATTAGAGATGCATTCTCTAGAAATGGTCTTCCTTTTTTATGACAATTGAATGTATACTGTAATGTCACTTCAGCTGGAGCTGACATTCTAAGCAACTTTTCATAGTAGGGTAGTTACTAGAAAACAGTAGTAATTATTCCTTGTTCATGAGAGAAATTGTAACGCCAGTACCAGTTCGTACCAGTGAGTTCTTCCAATAGTTTAGTATTTGTGACAGTTTTTATGCCTTACTGTTTTACAAAACTTTTATTTCAGGTACCACGTGTTCCACGGTTTTGAAAAGGTGTGTTTTGCAATTAAGTATCTTCAGAATTTGCAGTTACTATTTTGATCATTTTTCCTTTTTTTGCTTAGACACAAGTTGGCGATCAGAAGCAACGTTTCAGTTTACAGTTGAACGTTTCAATAGGCTGAGTGAGTCAGTCCTCAGTCCTCCCTGCTTTGTACGGAACTTACCGTGGAAGATCATGGTGATGCCACGTCTTTATCCTGACAGACCACACCAAAAAAGTGTAGGATTCTTTCTTCAATGCAATGCTGAATCTGATTCCACGTAAGATGCTTTAAATAATTGATATGCAAACCCAGATATGAGATTGTTTAATTGTATTGCAAAACAAGCTAATAATTGATTAAAATTACTTGGCAGAGTTCTTGTCTTGAGGGGCAGGGCTTATCCTGTTTTTTAGTTTCTGAAGAGTTCTCTATTTTGCATCTGCTACTTGCTTCCCACCCCCACTCCAAAGCCATGTTGTAAGACTTGTCCTTTGAGGCAGTTTGTTCAACTAGAAACTTCTGATGGAACTAAAACATGATTCTCTTGGACTAGTGAGAGCGATGTGCGAGAGACTTTTAAAGAGAGCATCACACTGTCAACAGCATTGCCAGCCCTGCTGTCATGGGAAAGGAAGATCTGTGCTTACTTGTGTTAAAATGCTACTAGACATCTCTCTAATCCACTTGAGTCATTAATTCTGCCCTATAGTGCAGCAGTGTCTAAATAAAGTAGGCAAAAAAAGCGCTTTCTTGCCAGTATAGCCTGAGGTAGTGACTTCTGTCCCTCCGTGTCCCTCCCAGTTGGATCAGAAAGAAATTTTCACTATTAGCAGGTTATTTCATAATAGTTTATTTAAGGTGATTTCCTTCATCTTTCTCTGAGGCATAAAGTACAGCTAGCCATCAGTTGTAGGATGTTGAAGTGGAAAGATCATTGATTTGGTCCAGCATGTTATTTGCCTGACGGAAAACAACGGTACCGGAAAACATAGTCCTTTGTTGCCACCCTATGTCTGAGTTGAGGGAAAGGAGGAATCATATAAGAGAAGTAAACCTGCCAAGACAAAATGAAATGTTTCATGAGAAAGACAATGCAACATCTCCAGAGTAGGCACCACAAGTATGCATTCCTAATCATTAGGCACTGATAGAGAATTTTGGGGCTGATACTGATGGCTGTTTTTTAACGAGCCACATTGACTGATACTTATCCAATTCCGATATGCAGCCCCACGGCATGGAGAGCAGTGTGGAGCTGACAAGTCTGTTGTGGGGGGAAGGTTGCGGGGGAAGGGAAAGGGTCTGGGAGGGGCAGATCGAGGCCTTTGTTGTGAAGGAGGGGGTGGGGCAAGGGCTGCCCACATAGGGCAGGGCAGGGTATGGGACAGAGCTGTGGCTTGTCCAGAGGGCACCGGGGAGAGGCAGGGGCAGCTCCCGCTGCTGCGCACACCCTGGAAGAGCATGGCAGGACGTGTGCCCCCAGATCTGCGTGCAGACCTGGGAGTGCCGCTGCTGCGGACTGGTGTTGGGGTTGCGCCAGGCTCTTCCCAGTAAGGGATTGGGCTAGGCTGCACTTTGGGAGTGCTACAGTAGCACTGGGAGGGGGCTATGGGCAAATTTGGTGGTGGCTGAAGCCCCCCTCCCAGCACCACCATCCACCCTTAGCCCTAGCCAACAGTGGCAACCCATCCTACCCCACACACAAATCTGGGGGCACATGACCCCCCACGCTGTCCTGAGGTGCTCTTCAGGTGGGAGTGCCCCTCCCCACTCCCTCTGGACATGCCATGACACTGTCCCATTCCCTCCCTCACCGCAGGTGCCTCAATCTGCCCCGTCTCTTCCCCCACAACAGACGGACCAGCCGGACCCAGCTGCTTTCCATGCTGCCAGGCTGTGCTCCTGGTTGCCTGCTGCTGCGCTGCAGCATTTATCAGCCGCATTATTGGCTACATCAGACAAAAAAAGCTAGTTGCCGATGTTCTAAATTTTCTTCATGTTGGTGCCAGTCTGATATGGAACCAATCTATCTGTTCCCCTCTACTAATCATGAAACCCATAAAGCCAAGGTAGCAAAGGACTCCGTAGCAATCTTCTCATGGTGTACAGAGAGCAGTTTGCTTTTACAACCACGAGATGGATTCCATTGGCCTTTTGCTGTTGGCTGGACAAAAGTTTTAAGCTGCGAGCAGTATGCAAAGCAGTTTGTTTTTGTGAGCTTTGTATTTACCTCCTTGCTCCTTTAAATTGTTTGAGTTTTTGACATATAGTTAGTGCATGTTTTGGTTTGGTGTCTGTGGGTGAGGCAAAGACACGCAGAGAAAGACATGGAGTTGAACTGCGTTGGTTGCTTTTTCCAGTGAGGTATATTTATTTTGGATGCTATCGCATACCACTTCCAATGTAGTATTCAGTATTTTCTTTCAGACTACATGCTCCCAAGTAAGACACATACCTTATTTTTTGGAAGGCAGAAGGTAGAGAGAGATTTTTCCTCAGTCATGGCCATCTGTGAGACATTAGAATAAATTATCTTGTGAGTAGAGATGTATCCTGGGAACACATTTCTTCAGAAAGTGTGGCAACCTGGGAAATCCCAAGGCAGCAGGACCTTCCTCGTGTGGCAAGATAGCAACAAGGCTAGACCCCAAACCCTTGTAAGGACCCTAGCAAGACTTCTTTACTGTAAATATTTCTTTATATAAGGTCCAATAAATGATGCAGTGTCATTTCCATACTGCAGGTCTCACCAAGATACTGCACACTATGCAGCAGCCCACTTTGCTGTAGCCAGCTCAGTTACTGCTTCAGGGACAAGCTACAGTGCTTAGCCAATAGCTATATCTGTGGGGGTGTTAATGTAGGACCATGCTCCTTCTGCTTGCCAGACCAGAGATGCATAGCAGCAGTTTGGGGAGCCATTATAGATAGTGTCTGCTTGCTTCTATTCCAGTGAATTAAACTAATTTCTTCACTTAGGGTATGAACCCCAATTTTACAGGGCTTATTTTGAGGAAATGTGCATTTGGTACAGTGCAGTGTTTCCCAACCTTTTCCAACCCAAGGCACACTTACATTAATAAAATTTCTGCAGCACACCTGTGAAAGCATTCCCCATCCTCATACTTATTGTAGCTCATTCTGCGGCACACCTATTCATTTCTGACAGCACACTTCTATGCTGCTGCACACTGGTTGGGAAACACTGGTATAAGTGATGGCAGTGGTTCCTACTTTGTTATGGAAGTAGAGTATTGGCTGTTGACTGGGAGTAAATCATTTGGAAATGACAGGTTGGAAGAGACTTGGGAGCATTAACCAGTCACAGGTTGTGATCTTTGGAAGCATCAGACAAGATATTTCCAGTAGGATGGTACTAGTGCTAGTTTAAAAGGTACTGACGAAAACTTGCTGTGTTCAGTTCTGAACACCGTGCTAAAGAAAGATGAATTGAAAATGGAACAGGTTAGAGAAGGACTACCAGGGGACCAAGGAGTGTCTTACAGGTAGAGATTAAAGGGGATTAGCTTGCTCAGCCTAGAAGGATGGTAGCTGAGAGGGATATGAGTGCTCTTTGTAAACTCATCAGGAAGCAAACATAGGCAGGGAGGAGAGCTCTTCATGCTAAATAACACCACTAACACAAAAACAAATGGATGTCAACAGGCCATATATAAATTTAAGATGGAAATTGGAAGAATGTTTTTAATTGTTGGGATGGAGTGAGGTTTAGGAACAGCCTCTCAAAAAGGGGACGTGGACAGTGAGCCCTGACTGGTTTTAAGGTAGAGCTGAATCACTTTATGCAAGGAATTTTATAGCATGTTTTCATGCAATAACAAGGGACTAGAGTTGACAAGTTAGGAGGTCCCTTTCCAGACCCATGTTCCTCATTACTACATGCATTATACATTTCTACAGTTCAAGTAAAAGCATTGTCTGTGTATGAATACTAAGCCCTAATGGCTGCTTACAGAGGTGAAAAAAAAACAGCATTTTATTTTCAGGTGGGTGTCTCCACGCACTGTGCATGCCCTGAAGAGGTGTAGCTTTAGTTTGACCTAGTTCACTCAACATCTGTATAGATCGGGAGCTTCAGTGGGGCTTTTGGTGCTGTAATTAGCTGATTGAATCAGCTTTAGATGAAAGTGCCAAAACCCTGCTGAAGTGCCTGATGTATACAGATGCTGAGGAGCTGGGTCGAGCTATAGCGCACTTTCTCTTCTGGTAAAACAGTGGGCTTTTTTCTTTTTGGGGGCAGTTGTCTGTCAGTGCCCAGTGATATCAGATAAAAAGGTGGCCTCCTGAAGTTTATATTCTTGGCTGCTGTTTCCTAGTTCTTGTAACATACCCTTTTATAAAATAGTTCCAACCTGTTTAATTTAAAAGTAAAAACAAAATAAAGCATGCTGGGAAGAATGTTTTATAGAGAGCGCTTTTAGAAAGTAATGTTATCTAGAACTTCATTTTTGAAAATGCTTGGTCTAACGAGCATTAGTGTGTATGGTGTGACTCCTGAAGGCCAGAGATTAATTCTTACCAATGCTTCTAATAGCAGCTGAGCAAATTATGAAAATCTAATGAGGAACAAAACATGTAGTCATCTCTATGCAAGTGCAGATTTAGTATGTAAAATAAACGTTGCACAAATATTTTCTATGACTGAAGAAAACTGGGTTGACATTAATTTCAAATGTTTCTTTTTCTAGGTCATGGTCTTGTCATGCACAAGCAGTTCTCAAGATAATAAATTACAAGGACGATGAGAAATCATTCAGTCGCCGAATTAGTCACTTATTCTTTCATAAGGAAAATGACTGGGGCTTTTCCAACTTCATGGCATGGAGTGTAAGTGATGGTATAATGGGCATTTAATAATGGCCTGTTATTGGGTAGAGAGAATGGTTCTGGTCCTGGACATGCAGTTGGTCTTTTAAAGCTGTTTTTGGTTTTCTAATTTTTTTTTCATAAAAGAGTTAGGAATGTTCCTAAAGAGGTAGCATGTGAATGATGCTTGGGTTGAATATGTCTCTGAGTGCTGCTGACCTGCTTCACGCTATTAGTCAAGATTCCTTATAGTTATTTTACCTGATATATATTGACTTCAATATTTTTGTCCTTCCTTTTTTTTTTGGTCTGCCTGTAGTGGTGTTCACATAAATGAGATTAATTTTTACCAAGTTTCTTTCAGCTCTGCTAAATCATAATCCCTTATTTCAGCGCACCCTCAGTTTTTGACTTGTGTGTATTTGTATACAGACACTAGTACATAAGTAATACTCTTAATGTTCATCTTAAATTGAGACAGCTGTTAGGGAAGTTTTGGCCCCTTCTCATCTGGCCAAAATAATTTCATAAATGATCTGCCATGAATAGAAGCAAGGCTTTGATTACCAACTTTTTTATCCACTTAAATAGAACTGCAGTTGCAAAAACATAAAAGTTGGAAAGTTTGCTAGATTAAGATATTAAAAAGTATTTAAATACACAGAGCCCAATGTCAGAGGTTAATTGTGTCCTTCAATGGCTGCTTCAGCTTGCTGGAAAAATAATTTTATGGGTGATTTTTTTTAAACTTGGAAAGTCTGAGAGTTGTCCAGACTGAATTTTTCACTACACTCTGCATATTTTGATTCAGAAGTTAGTTTGGAAGTAGATTTATCATTCTTTTATCATTCCTGTTATACAGGAAGTTACTGATCCTGAAAAAGGATTTATAGAAGATGACAAGGTTACTTTTGAAGTCTATGTTCAAGCAGATGCTCCCCATGGAGTGGCGTAAGTATCTTTAGCAGTTCTTGTCTCTGAAGCAGAAATGCTAAGTAAACCAACTTGACAGAAATTTCACTGCTTAAAATTTTCATTTCAGTAAAAGTATTGTGTAGTTTTTAAGAATGTTATTTAAATAGCATGGTTCCTCAGAGTTTCTCAAAGTACTTTGCTGTTGTTAACTTACAGACTGTTAACAAAATTCCATTTTTTCTGTTATTGTATAGAAATGTATTTTGTGAGTCTTAAGTGTTCATCAGTGTTCAGCATAACCATGTGTAACTGTATTTAGAACAAGGCACTTAGAGATATATATGAACAGATATATGATTTGTTTGATAAAAAGCTGCAAGTTTTGTAGTTGTGGGGTCAACATTCCTAGTGCTACAGTTGATACCAGGCAATATAATTGCCACCATTAGGTGGCTCTAATACCTAGTTTCAGTCCAGTTTTATTATTTGTTATAATTACCTCATTAAGCAAGCAGTTGTCTTGCTATGGGATGTTGTTTTTGGACATTTAAATTATAACTTGTACTTAAAATTACATTTCTTAGTTTTTTACTGAAATTCTTCTTTGCCCCATGAGCATTTAGATACTCTTTAACCAAAGAATTGAAAGTATACATTCAGTCTTTAGTTTATAAGTGTACTGAAATGCTAGACGTGTTTGTGTTGACTGGTAGGTAGATGTGCTATGCAGTCTTCATTCAGACAGAGTGTAATACTAAGGAACAGAATTTCTTGGTGGAATTACTTAATCTAAAGCAAATATCCTAGAGCAGAAATTTTTTTCAGCACTTTAGATTAGGGCAGGGGCGGACAATTATTTTGAACTGAGGGCCGCTTATCCAGTTTTGGCAAGCTGTTAAGGGCCGCATGGGTAGCCCCACCCCTTGACAGGTGCCCCACCCCCTGGTCACCATCTTGGGACCAATGTCTCAATATCTTGGGACCAGTGTCCCAGGGCCAGCACTGGTGGGGCCCAGAGTGGGGCGCAGGCTGGCAGGGGTCTGTAGAGCTGGGCTGGGCTGCACCAGCAGGGAGAAGGGGGAGCTGGCCCAGCTCCTCAGAGCCCATGCTGGCCGGGACCCTGTACTCCTGCTGCCTTGCTCTGGGCCCCAGAGCAAGTGCTGGCCTTGGGACACCAGTATGGGCCTTGTGCTCCTGCTGGTTCCCCACCTGCTCACACCCAGTGTCCCCCAGCCCTGTGGTACAGGTGCGGGGCAGCAGACAGCACCGACCCTCCGCTCATCAGTAGGGAAGGAGCTGGTACGGAGCACGGGGAAAAACCAGTCCCTCGCTTGGCCCATGCTGCCTGCTGCAACCATGTGCAGCCTGGGGCTGTTCTGAGCAGGCACAGGTAGTCCCACATGGGCTGCGAGCAGCTGCAGTGCAGGGTGCCCACCACAGGGTGGGCGAGGGGCCGCATTTTCCCCCTTGCGCTCAGCACCAGTTTGTAACTCGCCCCCACTGCCAGCCTGGGCCCTGCACTGGCTCCGGGCTTGCCCGTCAGGGCTGTGTACAGCAGCAGCTGCGGCCCCCCTGCTTGCCGCACCGGGCAGTGTTTGCCACCGCTGCCTGTGGGTTGCCCAGTGTATGAACTCTGGGCAGGCAGCAGCAGCAAACACTGCCCAGCGCAGGAAGCAGGGCGGGGAAGAACTTTCCTCTGCCCCGAGCAGCTGCTGCCATTGCAGCACAGCCCCAACAGGTGAGCTCAGAGTCTCACAGAGCCCAGGCTGGCAGCAGGGGTGGGTTACAAACTTGTCCTGAGTGGCGGGGGGCCCTCCCCCACCCCATGCTGCAGCTGCTCATCACCCACGTAGGGCTGCCTGTGCCTGCTCGGACTGCAAGCAGCTGCAGCAGGAAGTATGGGCCATGGGGTGGGCAAGGGGCCACGCTTCCCCTGGCTCCTCCCCTTCCTCCCCCATTGCACCTTAGGTTCTGGCACCAAGGCAGCCACATGGTCCCAGGCCAGAAGTCCCTGCTGGGGCTTCTGGCTGGAGGGCTGGGCCAGGCGGGCCCTGCTGGTCTTTCCCTGGGTCCTACTGTCCCTGGTTCCTGTCGTTTTCAACAGGAACCAAGGACAGATCAATATTAATTTTCTAAATTTTTTAGAAGAATGGCCTTGTGGGCCAGATGGGGCCTGCGGGCTGTATTTTGGCCACCCCTGGATTAGGGGAATGCTTTAATAGAAGTTGGCTCTGAGCTTAACCCACTTCCAACTTGGCTCTCTCTGCCACAGCTACAGTTATAGTCCCCTCCTCTACAAATGCTATTGTGTGTGGGTAGAATCCCCTGCCACTGAAGCTCTGGATAAAAATGGCTCTGTGGACTGGATCTGGCCCATGGGCCATAGATTAGTGAGGCCTGTATTATAGTTAAATTTATCCATGTCCAACTTAAAGTTTTCACTGTTAACTGCTTTCTAGGTGGGATTCCAAGAAGCACACAGGATATGTTGGGTTGAAGAACCAGGGAGCAACCTGTTACATGAACAGCTTGTTACAGACTTTATTTTTCACAAATCAACTACGAAAGGTAACTAAATACTATTAGCGTGTTATTACCATCAAGTGTTATTTTTTTCAAAAGGTGTCCATCTCACCTTTCTTCAAACCCATTCTTTGTTTGCTCCTTTCAGAGGAAACTTCTACATCCTAGTGGAATAACGTAAAACTTCAGAGTACATGACCCTAATTTGCTCACTACTTGTTCGAAGGGTACCTTACTGTCTGTTGGCTTCTTTCTCTAGCTGAAGAAATAAATAGCTCTATGGAGTTAGGTGGTAAAGGTGATGGGACATCAGTGTAATTAGTATATCAGATTATCTTACATACAGCATTCCCTGAAATAAGAGATCCACCTTATTTTGAAAGGGTGAATGAGGGGAAAAAAGACTTTTTCTTTTAATAAATAGCTGAGTGCAGCAGCTAGGGAGCTGAGCCTTATTGTTCTGCTCCCTTGTGAGACCTTGTGCGACCTTGTGCATACTTTGCTTTTGCCCAGGAAGTAGCAGAAACTTCTCTTACCATATTTCTTCATATAAAGAAAGAAACTTCAATTTTCAGCAACTGTTTTTTGGAAAAAAGGGTGTGTGGTATAAGCAAGAAAATATGTTGTAATATCTTATAAAGTGCTGTCTGATTAATTCAGGGGGAGGAGGAATCCACATTTTAGTAGGGTTGCATAGTTTGTCTTTATATTATCTACTATGACTGGCCCAAGAACTTGTCTTTATAGGTTTTCTGGATGTGGGTAAGCCAAATAGCTGTTGTACCTTTCTGAGTGTGTGAAAGAGATGTTTGCTGCACTTCCTCATTCTGGTAGTGAGACCATAAATTATTGCAGTTGTTAACATGACTCTTTGCGGGTGAAGGAAATAGTTTTGTTTAGCTATGACATTGGCTTTCTGGAAAGCATGTAATCAGTTTACTTCAAGTTATGTTAGGGGTTTTTTGGCTAACTTAAACTTCCCTTGCTGCACTTTGAGACTGTAGCTCCTTGTTCTATCATCTGCCACCCCTGAGAACAGTCTAGCTCCATCCTCTTGGGAGTTACCATTCAGATAGTTGAAGGCTGCTATTAAATCCCCTCCTCAGTCTTCTCTTCTCCAGACTAAATAAGCTCGGTTACCCTCAACCTCTCCTCAGAAGTCCATGTGCACCAAGCCTTGAACTATTTCCATTGCCTTCCACTGGATTCTCTCCAATTCATCCACATCCTTTCTGTAGTGGGGGGCCCAAATCTGGACACTGTAGTCCAGATGTGGCCTCACCATTGCTGAATAGAAGGAAATAATCACTTCCCTCGATCTGCTTACTAATGAATCCCAGTATGCTGTTAGCCTTCTTGGGAACAAGGACAGACTTTTGGCTTATATTCAGTTTTAGTTTAGTTTTATATCCACTGTAACCCCCAGATCCTTTTCTGCAGAGCTGCTCTTTAGGTAGTTAGGTCCCCAGCCTGTACTGGTGCATGGGAATGTTCCATCTTCAGTGCAGGACTTTGCATTTGTTCTTATTGATCCTCATGAGATTTCTTTTGGTCCAATCCTCCAATTTGCTGAGGTCACTCTGAACCCTTGCTCTACCCTCCATCATATCTACTACTCTCCCCAGTTCGGTGTCATCTGCATACTTGCTGAGGGTGCACTCCATGCCATCTTCCAGGTCACTGATGAAAATATTGAACAAAACCATCCCCAGGACTAAGCCTGTGCCACTCCACTTGATACCGGCCGCCAACTAGACATTGAGCCATTGACTTGACTTCAGTGTAGTGTTTTTGCTTCTATATTTCTTTCTGGTTGCATGTCTTTGTATATTCTGTAAACATCTTGCTGAAAGAAAACTAGATAGAAAGATGTTTCTCAATAGATGTTTCAAGAAAGCAGGGTAGCATGTATCCCTAACATATATTGAAATTAGTCTTTATGGAACAAGAACATTTTATGTACATTTACTTGTTGAATAGGTGAATGTAAAAGCCTACGGGTCAAAAGTTATGGTGAGAAGGGGATTTGCATTCATTCAGAAGTCATCTGTTGTTGTATAACTTCCTACTTTGTCATAATAGTTTCATTATTTTCCAACAAGCTACAAAAATGTCCTTTAGCCATGAATACCTTCAGTGTTAGAGGCTTCGTAGAAGCCAACTTTGTCACTTGCTGTATTGTCTTAACTTTCACAGCACATTTTTCCTTTAGAAGATTTTTCTTTTAAGTTTGCCATAGAATCTGTTAAACACATTTTTCTGTTTAACTTACAAAAATAAATCATAATTGCCTTTTCTGTCTTCATATAGGATGTCTGTCCTGAGTTGTTTTTTCTTTTTTCCACAGTGAACAAGCTAGAGTCTTTTGTAATATGGCCTATTTTCTATTATCATTCTCATCATTATTTTATATCATTGTAGCCCTTATGTCCTAGTCATGGACTGGGACTCCATCATGCTTCCTGTATATTTGCTTCTCCCCTTTATTTCCTAAGTGTGCTGCTGATTCTGAAACATGGTGTCAAAAATAAAACTCGTGCAACCAGAAGAGACCTAAATAATGGCAAGTACAGGAAATAAATGCCTGGCTTGTTTTATACGAAGCTCTGGTTTTGGGTTGAGTTTTTTGGGTTTTTTTTGTGGGGTGGGGATGGTTGCAAGAAGCATAACTTGCTTGTTCCTTCATTTGTTATCCAGTAATAACCTATTCTTCCTGCTTTGCCAGTTATTCCTTCATTGTATGCCAGTCTGATAATTCTTTGAGCCATGTTATATATATTCTCCTAGTTGTGCATTTTACAATAGCTGCATCCAATCCAAGTGCCTCATTTTTTTTCAAATGTCAAGTAGAAACACATGAAAATCCAGGCTTACCATTTCCATTGTTTACTATTTCAAGTAAATTTGAAAGAAACATTCTTGAGTGTACTTCTTTTTAAGTGATCCATGTTGTAAATGTGTAACATGTCTCACAAAGACACTCTCCTGGACCCAGAGGAACACACTTCCACCTTCAACTTCCTCTGTGCAACAATGACGTTTATTTTCTACATATAGGGACTTTTTACCATCTTTAATTTTTCTTGAGGAAGGGGGTGTGTGCCCAAAAGCTTGCAGAAAAAGATGATTTTGTTTGCAATTTCTTAGTTGGTCTAATAAAAGGTATCTTCTCTGAACCAAGACTTCTAGAGTTTTGCATACCATTTGTTTTATGCTTTTTCTAGGTAGGTAAGCATCAACTGCGTTTTTAAGTTTAGTTATTGGCCATGTAATAAAGCTTTATTTGCTGATTTATAATTGTAGCACTTTTTACAGAATAAGGCGTGTTTGTCCTGTACCGGTAATCCTTGTCTTCCTGTTATCTGGAAGATTCACAAAGATGATTATAAATGGTTCAGATTAGGTTCTTCTGGTCAGTTTTAAAAATTCATTTGCCTTTAATGTTCAAGAAACATTCTTAGTCTGGAGATGTAACCAAGCAGTTTGTAAAGAATTCATTTTAGAAGCAAATTTGTAACCTGAATGGAAACCAATGTAGTGTAATCCTCAATCTGCAGGCTGTAGCTCAGTTGCTTCTACTACTGCTTGATTTCTGAGAACAAGATGCAGTTGACAGAGCTCTAATCAGTTTTATTGCTGCTATAAAGAACCCTGTGAACAGAGATGAAATTGTCAGGAATCGTCCAGCTGGAAAAGCCAATGTACAGTAGCAAAAGCAAGTGCAAAAACTTACAGACCCTAAAATGGAGCCAGGGAGAGGGTTAATGGAAGAAAGATATTGTTCCCCACTTCTCCTCCTTTTCTTTCCCAACAGTAGTCAAGAGCCTCCAGAAACAGTGGTTCTTGGATTATTTTAGACTTGAGGCACACCTAACAAACTTCTGTCTCTTACTAGTTACTCTGTTTTGACTACAGAGAATGAATATAAAGTAGTTTTTCTGATGCATTGAACTCAAAGACAACAACAGGTCAGAAAATTTTTGACATCATGGATTCTGATGTGAAATGTCTGGGTTTATCTTGTGAATCATGTTTGCACATATAACAGTGATAATGTTGTGTGGCACCCGGTTGAAAATCACTCCTCTGAAATGTGTAGATACTATACTTTTCTGCCACCAGAAACCTGAGAATCTTGCAGATGAGAGAACACTTTCTTTCAGAAGCTGGACAAGGAAACAACTTAATCTTTCGTATTACCCTATGACTGATAATATGTACAGAAACAGAGGGCTTTGTCCTTGGACTTTATAGATTTCATAGAAATTAGGGCTGGAAGGGACCTCAGAAGGTTGAGTCCAGCCCCCTGCCGGCATTTCTGGTGCCAGAAAAGGCTAGTGTCTACACGCTCTAGAGCAGTGATTAGTAGTTGAATTAAACTATTAAACTTTAGTAGTGGAGTGTCCCCCTTCATCTGCCCCTAGGTATTGCATAAGATCCTGCCCCTAAGAAGTATTTGCCAATTTTTTTTTTTAATTTTTTTTTTTTTTTTAAGTCCTGAGATTGGTCCCAATTTCTGCTTAAAAGTGTCTAAGGAAACTAAGCAAATGCAATTTTAGCATAGGTTATTTGGGTATTCCTCAGTCCTATTCCCTTCAGACCTGACTCTGTTCTGACTCCTTCCTTACGTTGCCATCATCCAGTGTGTTCTGATGCTTGATAATTACTTTGCTTTGAGATTTCACAACAAAGTTATATCTTTCCACCCTCTTGCCATAAATAGAAAAAACAAATACTTTTAAGCAATGGATTTAAACTTACTGTTAACATTCTGTTAGTTCTTACATTTTATACTTGTTGCTTTTCTTCTTTTTATCTGTTGTTCATAATATCTAATGTGTCTCTTCCTTTCAGACATTGCCCCTACATGTCGTTGCTATTCTCTTGCATTCATCCCTACCGGGGAACCTCTTGGGCATTAAATTAGAGATTTTGTGTTTTGTCATATATATCAAAATGTCTTATTCCTTTATGTTGAGGCCAAGTCTTTCGAAGTTTTGTAGTAAACATTGCTTATAAGGGATAATAGTCTAAAGATTGTTTGTTCTAGACTGGAAATCCAGCTTGAGTTTTGAGTAATAGTGTAATTTGCCCTAAATTACAAAAGTAAAAGCAAGGAAAGCATTTAAATTAAATACCACTTTGATGACATAAATATGAAAAACTTAAGATTTAAAGAAGTAAACTCTGCTTCTCTTTGGTTGTCCAAACAATATAAATTTGCAGAAACAGTTAGGAATAAAGGAGGTAGAAAAACGTTCCCATTAGCTTCTTCATATTTATATATGCAAATATCCTATTAAATGCTATGTATTTATATATGCAAATTAGTTTCCAAAAGTGGTATTTTGATAAAATAAAATTCCACTTATGTAGAATTAAGAGATATCTATCCATGTTAAATTTGCTAAAAAACATGTTCACATGGATATCTTTATTTTAGTTAAGCATCAGTAGACACTGATTCCCCTCTTGCACCTATTTTCTTTGTCTGCTGTGTGATAATAAATGTATTAAAGCATCATGGATCACTGCTGAAATATATTTTGAGCCTGAAAGATGTGAAAGTCAAGCACGTGGAACTGTTTCTTATACTACCTTTGGCTAGAGAAGATTAACTCAGAATAATGGGATATAAATCACTAGTTTTATTGACTGAACCTGCAAGGTGCAGAGCCATCTCTGTTTCTAAAGTTTTGAAGTGAAAAATAATTCCTGCACATTAGAATAGGCAAAGAATTGTGGTAATAGACTCGAATTGGAACTTGGCCAGAATAGCAGGGTTAATGCTTCTGAAAGCTGTAGCTTGGGTAATGAGGGTAGAGAACCACTGCAGAGACCCTTCATTGGCTCCTGTCTGAAATGATTTTGAAAGGCACTAGTCTGTTAAGTATGATAAACTGAAGAGAGATTGTTGCAGAAAATTCTAGCTCATTTTACATGAGCATTATTGACCTTTAGTTTGCTAGTACTAATTACAAAGTTGAAGTAAAGCTTTTCAAGGTTTTTATAACTAGTTAAGCTGTTGAATTGGTGGAAGTCACTGCATGCAAGATTTCTTGAGATGTACTTAAATAAAAAAGACAATTTAGTTTCTCTTGGATGAAGAATGTGTTAGTGTGTATCCTTCAAATATTTATAATCAGATTATAAACAGGGCACTCAATTAAACAGAAATATTGCAGTTTGGAGAATGGCAGCATTTGGCCTTCTGTCCAAGCTTTAGCATCTTTTTACAATTTTTATATTTCATTTTAAATCACATAAGTTAGAGCAGCCGGGCAACATTTTGCTTCTGTATCTTTACTTTTCATTTTCTCATACGTTGTCTGGATAGATAAGGATTGTGTTTTCTTTGGGAACCTGTTCCACAAAGCAATAGAACACGTATACCAGAATTTAACACTGTTTTGCTTTATTGTCATCCGTTTTTTCTAGTTACTCCCACAGGTATTCATAGATGTTAGGGTCAGAAGGGACCTCAATAGGTCACTGAGTTCAACCCCTGCCCTGGGCAGGAAAGAGCACTGGGGTCAGACAACCCCAGCTAGGTGCTTATCCAGTTCCCTCTTGAAGACCCCCAAGATAGGGCAGAGCACCACCCCTCTTGGAAGCCCATTCCAGATTCTGGCAATCCTTGCTGTGAAGAAGTTCTTTCTGATGTCCAACCTAAATCTACTCTGTCAATTTGTGGCTGTTGTTCCTAGTTACTCCAGGGTATGCCCTAGTAAATAGAACATCTCATATTCCCTGCTGCCTTCCCCTGATGAATTTATAGGCAGCCATAAGATTACCTCTCAGCCTTCTCTTGCAAAGGCTGAAGAGATGTAGGTCCCTCAGTTTCTCCTTGTAGGGTTTTGCCTTGCAGGCTTCTGACCATATGAGTGGCCCTCCTGAACCCTCTCAAGATATTCCACACCTCTCTTGAAGTGCAGTGCCCAAAACTGGATGCAGTACTCCAACTATGACCTGACCAGTGCTGCATAGAGGGGGAGCATCACCTCACTGGACCTGTTTGTCATGCATCTGCTAATGCACGATAAATTCTGGTTAACCTTGTTGATCACTTCGTCACATTGGCAACTCGTGTTCATCTTGGAGTCAACTATGATTCTAAGATCCCTTTCTTTTGCTGAGAAGGTCATTCCCCAGCCTGTAAATGTGTTGATGATTCTTTTGCCCAGGTGCAGCACTTTGCATTTGTTTTTGTTGAACTGCATCCTGTTTCGTTCGGCCATTTTTCCAACCTGTCCAGATCTATTCCTTACCCTTTGATGTATTAACTTTGCCCCATAATTTGGTATCATCTGCAAACTTGGACCGTGGAGTCATCTACATCACAGCAGCCTGTCAGTTTATTTAGGAGAATAGAGTATTGTTACTGTTGTAGTATGTGATATTTTTTTACCATTCTAAGCATTTACATTCTTTGTTTATTTGATGACTGTCTTTGAGCTCCTTCCTTTTGGGTGTTAGATCTTTTAACCTCCCAAATTTGGTCCTTCAGTTTACTAACAATTTTTGTTCTTTTTCCAGACTCCATCCCCTTTTTGTTTGTATGGCTAATCTAATCAATTTTGTCCCTCTGATCTTGCTGTTGTTGTCACTGCCTGAACACTTCACAAATGTTAATAAATTGTCCGTCCCCCCCGTCCCCCCCCCAAGCTATGTCACACCTCAGAAACTGTGAGCTTCATTTTACACACTAGAAATTTGAGGCACAGGATAATTTAGTTTAAAATCACTGACAAAACCTGTGACTGGGTCAGGAAATAAGCTAGATCAGTGAGGCTCAACCTTTTTAGAGCAGCTGGCCAAGTGCTTGCCATCCAGCTGCAAGATGCGGTACCAATCCCCTCCGTAGCTTGTGGGGGAGGGAAGGGAAGAGCGAAACAGCTGACTTCTGGTAAACAGTTCTTGCCATAGAAGAGAGAGAGTGAGAGTAAGCAAGGAGTGCATGCTGGAGGGGAGGGAAAAGGGAGAGAGCAGGCAGTGTTGCAGAGAGGACCTGTGTAGGGTGCAGGGCAGGGAATGGACATGCTGTCCTGAGCTGCTCACCAATTCATCCCCTGTGTCATGGGCCAGATCCAGTCCCTTCAGGGGCTGGATCCAGCCCACAGGCTTTTTTTTTTTATTGTTCCACCCCCAAATGAAGGTAGTCTGTTGCCTACCGCTTTTTGAAGCAGTGGTTCTTCCTATTCTGCCCAAAACTGTATTAACCTCTTTATGACCCTATCCTGTGATAATGTATTGTCTAATTTGCTTTCTGTTGCACCTTTTGTCTTAACAAAGCATTCTAAATATGTCTTCAGAGATCTATACTTTACAGTTATTTTTCTAAGGTGTTTCTTATTTTAATGCCTCCTCATACTAAATTCCTTTGGTTTTCTAATATAATTTCTTCAGTGTTCTCAAGGCTTCCCAACTTGGTATAATAAGTGAATTCAGTTAGTATGCCACTTACGTTCCCTTTAAGCTCATTAATGAAGATGTTAAATGAATCTAGCACCGATCCCTGAAGCTGCATTTGACATGCCCCTCTATGCACAAGCATACTCTGTGTACAATTGTGCATTGCTCTTTGTGCCATAACAAGGTTTTAATCTATGTGACTTGTTCATATAAAGCCAAAATAAAGTTGTTCTTGAGTAGGCCGCAGTGTTGTTCAAACCATCAATCCTACTATGTTAATTTCATAGATATACATCTCATGATTGTACAAAGGTATTGAACTTTTTTTTTTTTTAATTCTACATTGTTCTGGAGAACCAAAACTACAGGTAGGTAGTGGTCCTTACAATAAACAGCAGGTTATTTTGGAGCACTACTTTATTATAAAGCAAATCTGTGAGCAGGATAAAGTGTTTATTGTTCATTTAATTCCGTGCATTTTCATAAGTACTAATTGAGCTAAATGCTTTTGTAGGCTGTTTACATGATGCCCACAGAAGGCGATGACTCATCCAAAAGTGTTCCTTTAGCATTGCAAAGAGTGTTCTATGAACTTCAGCACAGTGACAAACCAGTAGGAACTAAAAAGCTAACAAAGTCCTTTGGGTATGTATCAGAAATTTTAAAATATGTTGTTAGGATGTGGCAGGGCTCTACCCAAAAGTTCTGTATCATAATGTTTTAAAGAAGTGCTTTATTTAAATGTAAAGAAAACGTCTTGTTAGAAAAGTAGGAGTTTTCATTGTTATGCTTCTGTTATGAATGGCCTTTTTTATCATATTTCCTTTGAGTATAACTGAATATAATTCAGTAATGAGGTCAGCTGACTCAGATTGAATGGGAAGTTATTTTATTGAAACCATTGGCCACGTACAATGAGAGAGATCTGAACTTTAAATTTATTTGTAATTGTATGATTTGGTTAGCTAAGCAACATTGAGATGTGGTTGTACATTTAAATATTGAAAAGGCACATAAAAAAATTAAATGGTACCATTTTAATCTAGTCTTTCATAAAACAAAGAAATAGTAATTTAACTTTCTGTATTTTTATTTGCTATGCAGTGATGGCCATTGTAAAACATTTTAATTGTGGCTAAGATTAGGTTTTTAACGTGTGAATCATATCTGTACTACCAACATCCAATATGCTCTTTTGCCCCTGTTTTTTATCCTATTTAACAATGTAAAATGTATTTTTTATATTCCTTCTTTCTAGTTGCTGTTTTCCTTTACAAAAACCATGACACTCATCTTTGATTTTTCCACCTCTGCCTTTTATGCAAAAGTCAAGATAGAAGCTTGAGCATTTACTCTGTCACTATATGCTTGTCTGTTCACATCGTACTTACTTTTTTTCTCAGTATATGTTTGGATTATATTTTTAATTACGCTAAGAAATAATAACAAATGTCTTTGTTGCATTGTATTTACTAACTAGCTTTTTGCACTAGTACTTTCTAAACTGGCTATTAAAATAGATAGATTTGTGGGTTTTAGAATAGGTTCAGATGTTTGTGTGATCTTTTGCATGTAGCTGCAGTCATGCTCTGGGTTTCCATCCTATTTTAACCACATGAAACATACTTGCAGGAAACTGAGGTCTCTGACCACACACTTTCCCCTGAAGCAGATCAGGATTCTGGGTTTCTCTCACTTAATGTGAATCTGAATCTTAACTTCCATCTAGTCTGTCACGAGCACAGGAAAATGATACATAAATTGTTGCTCTTCTAGGATTCTGTTAACTAGATGTTTTGTTAATCAGAATCTCTGTTTTTGTACATGAAGCAATAGTTTAAATGACAATTTCAAAAAAGATCAGAAGGATTTAAATATGTTCTTGTATCCTTTAAAAGGAATTGTTCAAAAAAATTATTGTTAATATAGAAATTTCTGTCACTTTATATTCACCCCTGGGCCTTTTGACTAATTCAACACTAACAGACATGAATTTGTTCGTGAGGACCTGCCATTTGCTTGTGATTGGGTTTTTTTTGTCATTGTATAGAAAAGTCTCTTGAATATGTGTAAGTAAAAATACAGGTATAATGTATTTAAAATCCTAGTTAGACATGAATGTTTAAATAGTACCTTGTTCACTCCTGAGATGTAAGATTCCTATAAAAAAACAAAACAAAAACCTTCCACGTTGCAACTTTACTTCTGATGATAAACCTTTGCTTTTGTGTAATTTGTTGTTTAGTGCCTCATGAAAAGTACCCAGATAGATCTGGATTACTGTGTCAGTGTGATTTTTTTTTTTTTTTTTTTTTCTTCATAAAACAGTGAAATTTGTCATGGCATGTTATGGCTTTCTCCTTTTTGGTAATATAATAGCAGGATTTTTTCCAGGTTATGCTGGAAGTAATTTAAGAATAGATATTTATTAGTCTATACAAGGAGCCTGCCAAGAATTCTTAACTTGGATTTTTGCAGCAGAATGGACTGAGGTACCTTGGGCCAGGAAAAGCTTGTTACAGAGATACCTACTTTTTCTTAGTTACCTTCTTGAGTTTTCTGAGCCAGGGTGGATAAAAATCAATTATTTATTTTTAAAATTTGTATTTTTTATTTAAATCAGATTTTTTTAAGATGCTTTTCTTGAAAAACAAAAATAAACCTATATAAAGATGGTTTTAATTTAAGATATGTTAAAGCTCAAATATATCATCATGGAATAGAGATTATAACCTCTAATTGTGTACTGTTTAAGACAATATATTTATGTAACCATTTTTAGAAAAGTTTTATAAATAGGTTGCAACAGGCCATGGACTATATTAGTGGCCCAGTCTTATGGGGTTTCCAGAGTCTCTCCTATGGATTAGTAAAGATTAAAGAATATCACTTTACCCACTGGGTCTCAGTGCTCAGTCTAGAAGATCCCATTAAGCATCTCTGTGATGCTTAGTTTCAGTTCTCAATCTGGAGTTGTTTCTAGAAATAATGTCCTTATTAACAGCAGTATATGGAGACAAGAGAGAACAGACTTGTTTACCTACCCATCAGTTCTCTTGTCACTCTGCAACTCTGTGTACAGAGTCAAGCCCTTGCCTCTCTCTAAAAGTACGAAGTTTCAAGAAGCTAAATGAATAAAGGATATCAAACAACAGGAATGCACTTTTAATACAAAACTAGGATGAAATTGAGGCTTCCCAACCAATGATTTAAATGATGGTCGAAATTGATTTGATTTAAATCAAATCCACCTTTGTTTTGAGCCTTGATTTGCTCCTTCTGTTTTATGTGACCCAGTATATTAGTCCTTCGTATCCCCTCTGGTCCAGTATGTACTTAAGAATATGTGTGTAGATTAGGGGTGGGCAATTGTTTTGGGCGGAGGGCTACTTACCAAGTTTTGGCAAACTGTCAAGGGCCTTGCCCCTGACAGGTACCCCACCCCCTGGTCACAGTCTTGTGAGCACAAGTCCTGACTCCTGACCTTTGTCACCAGAAGTCCCTCCCCTTGCCCCTGGAAATACTCCTTTGAGCAAGGGGTTTTACCTTCTTGGAACCAAAAAAGTACCAAATTATATTCTAAGAAGTGAACATCTACAACATTCGTTAATTTGATGTCAAAAAATATTTTTGTCTTGATTGACATGGGTTTGTGTACTATACATAGGGTTGATGACACAATAGCTTAAATGAAGTCTTACGCTTGTATAGGTAGGTGTTGGGGGTGGATTTTCAAAAATGCAGAGTTTGGACATAACTACTCCTGTGGTAGCTACCTTGAAGGCTTCAAAATTCCATTCCTTTAATATTTGTCCTTGCTGCGCAGTATAAAAGAGTATTTATCTGTGAGTGCTGCTTTTCTTCAGAGGAAGATAATCAGCTGCCATGACAAGTTTTTCGGGGGGGTTAATGCTATGTCCAAATCTTCTCCTACCTTGAAACAAGAGACGGTAAAATAAAATGAAGATGTTAAATATTAAGGGGACTGGTAATTGAACAAAAGAAGCAGCATGTGTCTCCTTTGGTAGAATGAATTTATATGGAACTCTTGCTGGAAGATTTTTGACATGCATTCAGGTTTTTTCGTTACTACATAGCTGCCACTTCCTTTTGAAATAATCATGCAGAATGTCCTCTGACTCTTAATTTATGCTTTTGCTCTATAAATGAATTCTAAAACTATTTGATGTCAAATTTCTTCTCTTTAATAATATAGTTTTTATTTTTGTCTTTCTTGCAAAGGTGGGAAACTTTAGACAGCTTCATGCAACATGATGTACAAGAATTATGTCGAGTGGTATGTTTTGCATCATCTCTTATACACAGGATGTTGGTGCATATTATCAATATAAAACATTTAGCTAAATTCTTAGTACTGATATTGATTTCCCCAAAATTAGGGTAATCCAGGCCTTAGAGTTCCTTCTTGCATTATATTTTCCTCCATAAATATAAAGTTCAGTTTATTGGACTTTTATTCATTTTGGATGTGCTGCCAGGAGGAATTTTATAAGAGAAATAAACTCTGCATGTTTCAAAACTTCTATTCTGATGCCCATTGCAAAGGTATTTCCTGCAAATAACATTTAAAGGTGACCCAACAAGAATAGATGAAAATGGTGAGAAAGTGTTGGGTGCCTTTCTTTCACTGTTTCTTTTTAAAATTAGAATTATATGTTCTTTTTGAATTGAGACTGACTAGAAAAGCTAGTTAAGGGGTTAATGCAAACTAAACAAGTGAGAGTTTTCTTAAGAGTGGAAAGGGATTCATAATCAGACTCTTTAAACCTGTTTGTGAAAGGCTATCTAACTACAGTGAATAGACGTTTTTGTTTAAAATTATTGCTCATTAAGATATTACTTAATGTGTCTGAAGTGAATTCTTTAGAGCTCTCAGTAGTCCTCTCAGAAATTAGGGAAAACCAGACTACATTCTTGATGTTTCTATGATTTAGCACCTCAACCCTGTTTAACTTCAAACCAGCAGGAAGCAAGCAAAAGCACAATTCTGAGTTTTAAATCTCTTATAGATTACCTTTAAGCTACCTGTACTTATGCCATCTGTTTGGTTTTCTTTTCAAGAAGGAATGATAATTCTTATTTCATAGACATTAGAATTGGCAGGTAACTGCATTTGTTGAGAGAAAAAAAATGTTCCAAGTGTACAGAGTATTTGGCACTGCAGTGATGCCTCCGTAATTTTTCAAAAGCTCTTTAAGTATCAGAGAAAATGGTCTGGAAATAATCCCTTAAAAAATACTTGGGGAAGAGTATTCTAAGTGATAAAAGCCTTAATCTGTCTGTCCATAATGCTTTATTTGCACTCTGATTGGTTTTCTGAAACAACCAGTCAGAGCGCCACTGTTCAGACGGGAGCTGGCAGCCATGCTGCCATGATAGTGCTGAGGCAACAGCGGCGACAGAAGAATGTGGGGGGCAAGGCCCTGGCCCTGGCTCTGGCCGAGGGTGGGGGTGGGGAAATGGAGGGGGAGAACTGATGCAGCCCTGGTCCCAGCCTGGCCCAGGAGGATGGGAAGGACTGGCCCCAGCCCAAAGCAGTGGAGGGGAGGGGGGAAACGGCCCCAGCCCAACCCAAAGTGGCAGGGGCGGGGAGGGGGGAGCAGCCTCTGCCAGTGGGGGAAAGGAGCAGACTCGCCTCTGTCCCCACCTGTCATTCATGGGCAATTTGCTAGTTTAAAAGAATAATAAAGAAGAAAAGCCAGTTTCAGGTGCCTAATATTTTGTGTTCACAAGTGGCACAAGAAATAATAAAACACAAAAGTTTGATCAATAAATTAAAATGATTTATTAATGCGGTAATGAAATGCATTCAGAACACTATAGAATTTTGGCCTGTATATACACATTTATCTTCTTTTCTTTCAGTTGCTTGATAATGTGGAAAATAAAATGAAAGGCACGTGTGTAGAAGGCACCATCCCTAAATTATTTCGAGGGAAGATGGTGGTATGTATTTAGAGAGCTAATTTTTTTTTTTTTTAAATTAATGCTGTTGGTATCCTTTGAAATCCTACTTTTTTTTTGTTTGCAGTCTTATATCCAATGCAAACACGTAGACTATCGATCAGAACGAATAGAGGATTATTATGACATCCAGCTAAGTATAAAGGGAAAGAAAAATAGTAAGTAATGCATATTTTTGTACTCGCAGACTAACTTAAACACAGTGGGCCTGAACTTTCATTAGTACTCACTGATTTTAAATGAATTTGTGGGGGCATGGAAGATCAGGACCTTTGATTTCATAGGCTTTTATACCTAACAAAAAGGTTTTCTTTTCGGAGAGATCTTGCTTGGATTTTTTCCTCTTTCCCCCCCACTCTATTCCCATGTCCCCAGTCCACCCATTCTCTTTCCCTTTCCCTCTTTATTATTAGGATCATATTGTAAAATTGTCTTTATGAGATTGTGTTTATTATGATCTCATAATGTTCTGTAATACCCTTTATTAGTAGCTTCTGAAATGCTTCTAATATCACATAGATTATAAATTAGAAGAATAAACAGCAAGTGCAGGCTAACTTTAAGGAACATGGATTCTTATGTTCAAATGACTATAATAATAAATACTAAGAGACGAGCTAACTGATTTCAAGCAGTACCTCAATCTTCATTGATTAGTTGCACAAGCAAATAATGGGCATAAAAGGGAAGGAAATGTGAAGACAATTAAAGAATTATCAGAGTAATTTACATGCTAGTTTGATTTAAGAAACAATTATGAATTTAATCTACAAAAGCATAACAACAAGTTGTTACATCTGTCAGTTTTTTGTCTGTATTTATCCCTTCTATTCGTCCCAAATATAATCTTGTTTATACTCAAAGTTCTTAATAAAGAGATTTATTTACTGTACAGAGATAAGTGTTCAGTTAAACTCGGGTCAGGAGTAAGATTTTACAGAAGACTCCTAGTTTTCTCTATGTTGTTTTAGTTGTCTCTGCCTGTATTAGTAAATGCCTATTTTTGTCTTCCTCTTTCTCTTAGTATTTGAGTCCTTCATTGATTATGTTGCAGTAGAACAGCTGGATGGTGATAACAAATATGATGCAGGAGAGCATGGTTTGCAGGTACTGTCTTTAGATTTTTGTTAGGTTTTCTTTCCAGCATCCTTATAAAGAATTTCCAAATGGAGCTAGGTATCTTAATCTTAAGATACAGACTTCAGTTTAAACCACAATGCAGCTTGTCTTTAGATTGCTGTAAACTAACACCAAAGAAAAGATTGTAATGTTCATTTAAACATACATTTTTCCTTTTCAGCTGGATTGGACGTTCAATTTTTAAATTAACTACAAGGATGAAAGTAAAAATGCCTACTTAAACTACTGAACTTTTGCAAGCATAGTGCTACTTTTTTTGTCAATAATAGCCAAAAAAGTTAAGGAAAAATATATAAGTGCTCTTACTGTGGTAAAGCATTGCAGCTTAACAGTCTGTAGCTTATTCATTACACTCCTGCCATTCTTGGTGGTCTCAAACCAAATCTTCAGATGTTACAGGTCATAGATTGTAAGGGGCTGGAAGGGACCTTGCAAGATCACCAGGTGCAGCCCTCCTGTACTGAGCAAGAAAGACAACAGGGGTCAGGTGACCCCAGCGAGGTGACCAACCAGTCTCCTCTTGAAGATTTCCAGTATAGGTGATTGCACCACCTCCAGAGAGAGTTTATTCCAGTCTGGGCACCGTGACTGTGACACAGTTTTTCCTAGTGTTAAGTCTGAAATGATCTTCCAGGAGTTGACGGCTCACGTTCATACTATGGTCTATTATTACCCCAAGGTCCTTTTCAGTCATAGTGCTAGTCAGGCGCCATCAAGCCTGTAAGTATGTTGGGGGTTGTTCGTCCTCAGATGGAGCACTTCATGCTTCTCAGTGCTGAACTTCATCTGGTTCCGAGACTGGCAAGTTGGGCAGATGTCTAGGCCCGCCTGTATCTGCAGCATATCTTGCAGCGTCACCATGCCTCCCCATAACCTGGTGTGGTCTGTGAACTTTGCCAGTGAGCTCTTCACTCTCCCATCCAAATCATTGACAGAGATATTGAAAAGCATTGGACCAAGCACAGACCCCTTGGGGATACCACTGCCCACTTCTCAACAGGATGACACAGATCTGTTCATTAGAATTCTCTAGGTCCTACCCCGCAGGCAACTTCCTACCCAGCTGACTGTCAAGCAGTTAAGCCTGCCATCCTCCAATTTTCCCATGAGAACATCAAGGGATACCAGATCAAAGACCTTTTGGAAGTCTAGGTATATAATGTCAACCTCCTCTCTCTCATCCAAGTGGCGAGTTACCTGGTCGTAGCAGGAGATGAGATGAGTAAGACGAGACCTGCCCGGGATGAAGCCATGCTGGCTGTCATTCAGAATCCTATCTTCTGCAAGCATATTGCACAAAGACTCCTTGATGAATTTTTCCAGAATTTTCCCAGGGATAGAAGTTAGGCTAATTGGCCTGTAGTTGCCTGGGTTCTCTCTCCTCCCCCTCTTGAGAGATGGGCACAACAATGGCCCTCTTCCAGTCTTCAGGGACCTCCCCTGAGCACCACGAGTTTTGGAAGAGTTTCACCACAGGTCCCATGATGACTTCGACCGGCTCCTTCAGCCGTCTTGGATGAAGTTCACCCGGTCCTGCTGACTTGTAAACATCTAACTTGCCTAACTGATCATGCAGCAGCTCATCATCAACAGTAGGAAGGTGGTCATTCACACCGTGCCATTCTGAACCTTATCTAGTATGATTTTCCCATTAGTCTGGTGAAATACCAAAGCAGTCATTCAGGAGTTCAGTTTTTGCCTGTGTGTTGGTAGCCAGCTGTCCTGAGTTGTTAAGCAATGGTCCCATGCTTCCATTTGTATTTCTTCTGTTCCCTACATACTTAAAGAAGGACTTCTTATTGTCCTTGATTTCTATTGCTAGTTTAAATTTAGTCTTCGCCTTAGCCTTTCTGATCTGCTCCCTACAAGTGTAGGCTGTTGTGTAGTCCTCCCTGGGGGCTGTCCCAAGCTTCCATTGTTTGTATGCCTCTTTCTTCTTTTTCAAGAGGACCATGATATCCCTATTAGCCAAGGGGGCTTACCAGCCCTTCTGCCACCTTTCCTGTGCAGGGGAATGGACTTCTTTTGTGCTTCGCGAGGATTGTGACCTTGAGGAATGACCACTCTTTGTGCACGTATTTCACCTTTGATCCCTGGTCCCACAGTTTCCCCTACTGTTGCCCTGAGACTGTTGAAATTTGCTTTTTTGAAGTCCAAAACTTCAACCCTGTTAGCTGATTTTCCTGCCTTGTGGTAGATAGTAAATGTGATGGTTTCATGGTCACTGTTACCCACACTACCCTCTATATTCCAAGTTGTTCACCAGATGGTAAGCCTTGGTCTCCTTTGGCTAAAACCAAGTCTAGGAGATCATTACTTCTGGTTGGCCCATGCACTTCCTGAGTCAGATAGACCTCTTCAATACAGATCAGGAAGCAACACAACCAATCTGACTTAGCGAAGCGTTCCTTCCAAGAGATGTCTGGGTAATTAAAGTCACCTGTGACGACCATGTCCCATATGTGCACGGCCTTTGCCAGTTCTTGAGAGAACTCCAGATCGAGCTCCTCCCCCGGTTTTGTGGTCTGTAGTATACACCTAGTTAGGTCTCTCACTGCACCCCCTCCTTTCTTCTGCCTCACCCTCCAGTAGTTTGACCCAGAGGGTTTTAAGCCACTCTTCTTTGGAGCTGATGTTGGCCTCCAAGGAAGTGTACTGCTCCCACACAGAGCGAGCTACATCCCCACCTTTCTTCCCTACTCAGTCCATTCTGTGCAGGGTGTAGCCCTCTATGGCTACATTCTAATCATGTGAGGAGTCCCACCAGGTCTCTGTAATCCCTTCTAGATCATAATGCCCACTGGAGAGTAGGAGGGCTAGCTCCTCCTGCTTGTTCCCTATGCTCCTGACATTAGTGTACAGGCATCTGACTCCTCCAGCTGAGACCCTTGATTTCCTGTCATGATGAGGGAACCAAGTTCTTGCTGACTTTTTTCTATTTTCCCTGCTAAGTAAGGTCTCTTAAAGGTCATGAATTCTTCTGAATTTTCTCAAGCTACTAGCCCCAGTGAGTAAAAGGAAAAGCTACTTTGTAAGGAGAGCCTCTTTTAACTCAGCAGTCTTCAGCCACAACTGGATCAGTCTTCTTGAATTTGTTTAATTCATAGACAGTTTGATCATTAATTCTTAGTCCATTGCAGTATTGCAACAAATGCACCTTATTTGTGACTGGTTTTAAATTAATTGGCTTCAAGTGCTATTATAGTAGGAGGTTTGGAAATGGTGGTACCAGCAGCAAGACAAGCATGGAAAAAACAATATAATATCCTTCTTGTCCCTTTCAGTCCACTGCGTAGTGTGGGCAAAAATCCATAAAGTATAATTAAGTCAGGCAAAAACTTTCAGTTAAATTGGGTAGATAAAGTTAATGTTGGACTTGTTGTTTTTTTTTCCAAATTACAGGAGGCAGAAAAGGGTGTGAAGTTCCTGACATTACCTCCAGTGTTACATCTACAACTTATGAGATTTATGTATGACCCTCAAACTGACCAAAATATTAAGATAAATGATAGGTAACACTTTTTTTTTTTTTTTTGATTCTCCTTTTCTGAAAGTATGAATTTTTTGAAAGTTTCTAAAAGTCTGGTTTCGGGGTTTCCTATTGACTGCATCCCAAGGAAGGGCATGAAGGTATATGGTGCTGGTGGTTCTTGGAAAATAATGTTGATTTGCTACACTGATTTTTAGTGTTCTGATTTGATAAATTCTGATTTAAGTATTCATTTGTAATCATTTACTGAAATATGACATAAGTGACCAGCTCAATTGGGTATTTTTGTTTTTCAGTGATGCCCACTATATTTTGAACCTTCCTTATACCACCAAGTTCTGATATTCTAGTTATAATTTTGGTTTTAAAATTTAACAGATTGTTAGAGTAACAATAAATAGGGCTACTATCCTCATTCTTCCCCCCCTCACTCCTTGTGCTCCCCAACCTCACCAGTGGACTGTGTCTGTATAAGTAGATATGATTTGGAAAAACTCTTTTGTGACTTTGTGGACCTGGGTTTAATATGAGTCAGGTATACTTTCTTTATTCAGTGATTTCTAGGCATTTCAGCTCCATTGTTTGAAATGCATTTGCAGTATGTACCCGGTTTTTCAGCATAAATTAAGAAGGAAATTGAGTTTAATTAGAAAATGTGTGCTGTTGTCTGTTTTAAAAATGGCAATATAATTCCAGTCTAAAGTGGGAGAACCATAGTCAATAGCTGCACACTTTTAGCAATCCCATGCTAGAGGGGTAGAGGCAGGATTGGGACTGGGTTAGTCTGATGTTGTTTGCATTTAAAATGTAAAAGTAATTTCATGATTAATTTGAAATTATTCTGGTTTTACTCTCTGCAAATAACACTGAAGTTGGCCCTTAGTGTACATAAATACTTCTAATATATGTAAAACATTCTTTTTTCTGTTCCTTTAAAATTAAAGTAGCTCTATAATCATGGGTTCAGTTGATTTAGCTTTCATTAAGGCTAAGTACAGACAGTCAAAAAGTCTGAATCACTTCAATCTTCACAGGTTAGTCTAAATTGCATAGATTGAACTGACAAGCAGGTAAACAGACATTCACTTTTGATTCCAGAAATACAGCCAAATGTCTGCAGTGGCTCAGACCAGAAGCCAGGAGGCACTAGAGCATGACTCCCTGGTTGGCTAGAGCAGGCAGCTTGGGCCCAAGCTAACCCACCCACCTGGCAAGGCGGGGTTTTTAGGGAGGCACATAGCATGCGGGGGGAAGGGGGCTGTGTTTTAACTTGAATCTGGAGGAGATTTTGGACAGGTGTTCAATAAACCGATTTAACCTAAATCAGTTAAGTCTGATACAGCAGCCATCCAAGTTTATCTTAAACTGGTTTTAGGCATTTTGAAAGCAGTTTATGCACATTCAACTTCTGTTGAATTACAGATTTCAGCTGGTATCCTATCAGTTATATAGGTTTGTACATAATTTCTGCCCCTGGCCTAAAGAAATTTACTGAAAAGTGTAAATGCATTTCACCATAAAAGTATTATTCTGTATTAACTACAGTGAACTTTTTAAAAAAATTAGGTTTGAATTTCCTGAGCAGTTGCCACTGGATGAATTTTTGCAAAAAACCGACCCTAAGGATCCTGCTAATTACATCCTTCACGCAGTACTAGTGCACAGTGGAGATAACCATGGAGGACATTATGTTGTTTACTTAAATCCTAAAGGGGATGGCAAAGTAAGTATTGAAAGAGCAATTGGTCTTCTTTGCTAACTTGTAGAGGGAGCTTTTGAGGTGCTTGAAAGTTCTTTAGTGGATCATCTCTAAAAACCTGAAACCGAGATATCCATCTGATGTATACATACATCCTAGGAACATTTTCATTTCTTAAGAGTGGAGATAATATGTTCTTTGGAGGGAAATAAATACATTTATTTGTAATATTTTCTGAGAAGAGAAAGTAAGAGATTAAGTTGTTTCTTACCCTGCTTCTGAAAGCTTGGAAAATATTTTGTTGTTGTTTTGTAGTTAGTATCTTTTGCTCTCTAGACTGAAATTGAGGTTTGGAAATGCTGGGGTTATTTGCTTTTTTAAGAAGAGCTGGTTCACATTTATCTGTTCTTGACTTGTAGCCAAAGACTTTTTGGGAAATTATCTAGTAACATACATGCATAGTAGGGCTTCAACAGAAAATATTAGTCTATGCAGCAGAGGAAGGTTGCCCAGAATCTTTCTGGATGTCTTTACTTGTCTGAAATACATGTATTCAAATTTTTATTGTTTTTGAATAATTATTTTGGTTCCTTTGGATGTTCTCAGTAGCATGGGATGCACTAGTTTGATGATTTGATATGACGTTCATAGGCGAAGTATGTTTTCTTTTAAGATTTCTACTCTATATTTGCACATAGTTTGAGTAGTTGTTTGTTTTTAAAAGTAAAAACAAGTTTTTGTGTATTTGCTGATCTCTGCATTTTCCCTTTTATTTTCACAACAGATAATTTACAAGTGAAGATGAAATTTTGAGATTTTATTTCACTGTTGTCAAAGTATGGTGAAATTTTATAAGTAGCAGTGGGACACTTTGCACCAATTGCTTTTATTTCCTTTTACAAAACAAACTGGCTTCAGGGATTTCATGGTAGTAATGAAGTATAATTTGATAGCAGAACATAGAAGAGCAAGGCTGGAAGGGACCTCAGGAAGTTCCCTTGTCCAAAACAGGATCATTCTTCCCTAAACCAGCCTGCCCTTAAACACTTCTCTCAGGAGCCTCTTCCAATGCTTGACCATCTTTATAAGAAAGTTCTTCCTAATATCTAACCTAAATTCCCCATATTGATTTAAGACCCTTGTTCTTGTCCTGACTTCTGCAGCCACAGAGGCTAGGGACAAACATTCAAAAAACCTGAGCCCAAATCGATTCAATCTTTGCAGGTTAGTCTAACCTGGGTAGGCTGAACTGGTTTGTAACCAGTAATACATGCATTCCCTCTGGACTGAGAAAATGGAGGTACATGCTTGCACTGGCTCAGGCTAGAAGCCGGAAGCACTAGAGCTTCCCTCCCTTCCTTTCCACTTTGGACCTGGCCATGCCCCTCTCCCCACCCCTCCCTCAGGTCAGCAAACAGGATCCTTTGATTAGGCTGGGGTTCCTCTTCCCCCACCTTGCTGCTTCTGACCAGCCCAGCAGGAAGTTGATAACAGAGAATTTAGCACCCCATCAAAAAAAACAAAATTTCATTAGTTCAAGCTTTTCTTAAACAACTTTTTCCAAGGAAGAAAGGGAGGGACATACCAACTGACCTGATGATTAGCTCCAAAAACCCTAAGCGGACACTGTCCTGTTTGCTTTACACAGACACCTCTGTGTTAGCTACCATACCATATGCTGGCTATGGTCCCTGCTGTGGAAGCGGGGAATCCCTGCTTGAGCTGGGGGACTGATTTAAGTTTAACCAGGAAGTGGTCTGGGACAGATATTGCATAAACCAGTTTGAGCCAAATCAGTTATGTCTGATATTACATTCAACCAGGTTTATCTCAAACCAGTTTCAGCCATTTTCAAACTGTTTTATGTGCACTGAACATCTGTTTTGTTACAGGTTTAAAGTAGTTTGTGATCACTTAAACCGGTTTATGTGTAATGTCTGTCCCTAGCCAAAGAGTAGTATCTCTGTTCTCTGTATAAGTCTTCAAAGGGTGGTTATCTGTTATTTTAATAGATTAAGGCAAATACTTTGAATAATTGAGTAGGGATTTTTGGTTTTTAACATAAAACATGCTCAAATATCTTATCAGTAAACCTTCAAAGATGTATTCTGAGTGAAAATAGAAAGTAGTGACCGTTATCCTGACTTCGTTTGGGTACTTAAAAAAATTCTGTGTCTGAAGAAAAAGCCATGTTTCAGTTGCTTAAAAAAACTAGAAAGAATCCTAGTCCTGGCATAGAATAAATCTGTTAAATTTGAGAACCAGTTGAACAATTTTTATATTAAAATATTCATTTTTTCCCCAGTGGTGTAAATTTGATGATGATGTTGTATCACGATGTACAAAAGAAGAAGCAATTGAACACAATTATGGCGGTCATGATGATGACTTATCCGTGCGGCACTGTACTAATGCTTACATGTTGGTTTACATCAGGGAATCAAAATTAAGTAAGTACACAGCAGTGTGTATGTGTGTCGATTCAGATAATGAAATGAAGTGGTGCAGAGTATGAACTCTAGTTGTCATACTTTTGCCATATGATGGAACTTCAGAAACTGCATGAGGAGGTTGAGCTGGCTCTTTCTTATCTCCAAAATTCCATGTTTTTAGTTGGCATAATATTATCTTAAACATACAATGCATGACAAACTTTCTTTGGAGTTGCTTTCACGAATCATAGAAAATTGGAAGGAAGTCGAGGAGGTCATCTAGTTCAATCCCTTACTCCAAACAGGACCATCCCCAACTATATCATCCTAGCCAGGGCTTTGTCTACCCTGCTTTCTACTAGCCAGGGCTGTGCTATGAATAGAAGGACTGTGTCCACATTATTTTTAAACATCTAAGCCTCAGTGACAAGATCTGTTTCATATGTCTCTCAAGTTTGAATGTCATTAACTATCAAAGAGGCAATGTTTTTAATTAAAAGATGGGCAGGGGGGAACCTGTCTCTGGCATAGTGTTGCCCCAGGAACAGTCATAAGTATATATGGAAGTATTGTTGAATTCTTTTAAATGATATCACAAAATTGACTGTCTTTTGGAGGTGAAGTTTTGCAACCTGTCACAGACCATGATATTCCTCAACAACTAGTAGAACGGCTACAAGAAGAAAAGAGAATAGAGGCTCAGAAAAGGAAGGAGAGGCAGGAAGCTCACCTCTACATGCAAGTGCAGGTCAGCTTCCAAACTAACTTCCACTTTGAAATTTGAAATTTAGTATTCTTTTGGAAAAAAAATTAGAAGTCTAGAAACCAGATATATTATAAACATAGACATGGTTTGGTGCAGTCTTCCCATCTGCTTGCAAGTATATTTACTGTTATCTTGGGTATGTTGTGGGGGGTGTACATTCAAAGGGTTGGTCCATTTGAGGGTTTTTTGTTTTCTTTTTACTTGTAAGAATAGAACTTTGAATGGCTTTTTCAGGGAAAATTAAAATCTTAGATAAAATGAGCAGGACTTTGAAGGCAGTGCTTGAGCAGTTACTTACATCACCTTCATGAATTAGTTTTTGAAATGTGAATACTGTATTTTTTTCACATACAGCATACCCCAAAATATAATGCATATCCTGTTTTTTGAAAGGAAGAATGAAGAAAAGATTCCCCCCTCTCCCCCCCCCCCGAGTTTATAGCTGCATAGAGCAGGGGCAGAGCCTGACCTTCACCCCTTGCCCTCCCTTTCCTGTTTAACTAGAGCTGAGACCCTAACTGCTCCTGAAAACTGGTACCCATGGGTAGGTCTGTGATTTTGAAAGTAAAGGTTCTCCGAGGCTGTGAAATGGGATGAAACAAACCAGGTGCAACTAGTGAACAAGAGAGTTGCCCTAAGAAACATTTTTTAGAAGGACACATGAGTATTAACACTTCTGGTTAAACAACAGTGAGTTAAGTCAATTGATTCCCTCAGCTGTCTGAGTAGTAATTCAACAGCTGCTACACTGTGAAGGAGAAATCAAAGCCAGGGTGCATCTGATCCATGCAGAAAAGCAACTTCTCTGCATAAAACATACCCTGCACAGATCTGGTTCCGTGTGGAGCCATTCAGTACAAAATCAGTTTAAGCGCTTCCTCTTTCTTTCCTCAGGCTACTATGTTGCCTATAATCATCTCTTTGGATTTTGAACGGAGGCAGGTGTTTAGCCACCCCTGTACCAGAATTGCACCACTTACACTGGGACTCTTCTGCAGTGGATAGATGGTTTGGGTGGTGGTGGTTCTGTAGGGTTTTGCAAAAGAGTAACCAGTTAAAAAAATGCCTATAATATGTTTGCAAAAGTAGGTCCTAAAACATCACAGAGTAGTTTTGTAGAATTAATTGGCACTGGTCAAGTACTAAATGTACTCATTTGTATAAGTGTTTCCAATTTAGTAGCCTAAATATTGACATTGTTGTGTTTTAGCTGTCAGCATTTTTAAAAAATCATTTTGGCTCTAAGTTTTATATTGCATTAATAACTTGTACACTTAATGATTTAATATAACCTATGTTACACTAGCCAATAAACCAGTTGTATTCAATTATTAAAATTGTCTCAAGGTTTTTGATTCTTCAACTGTATATATAAATAACTTACCCATAAATGCATTTTCAGATAGTGACAGAGGACCAGTTCTGTGGCCATCAAGGCAATGATATGTATGATGAAGAAAAAGTGAAATACACTGTTTTCAAAGTATTAAAAAACTCCACACTCACAGAATTTGTTCAAAATCTTTCTCAAACTATGGTGAGTTTTCTGTAATATGGTATCTAGCTATCTGTATTATTTTTGTTGTCTGTATTTCCCAGGTATGTGATGTTCAGTCATAGTTCGGATTTTTCTTAACTGATTGGTTTTGACCAGTTCTAATGAAGTACCTTAATCTATTTTTCTCAAAATCTTGATCTTTTTAGGGATTTCCACAGGATCAAATACGGTTATGGCCAATGCAAGCTAGAAGTAATGGCACTAAAAGACCAGCAATGTTGGATAATGAAGCAGATGGCAATAAAACTGTAAATAATCACTGATGAGAAGGGGGGAATTATTTCTCTGTCTCAAAATGTACAGTTTTGACTGTAAAAATGTAGCTGTAGAAAATCAGAACCCCAAGAGATTTGCAATAAACAATTACCTTTCTAATACAATAATCTTTATTTTGGGGGGCAGATTGTAGGTTTGAGAGTTGATGTTGTTTTCTGGGGTTTTTTTGGTTTTTATTTGGTTGTTTTTTGAGAATAGATAGGGTAGATCTTTGCCTTGCCACAGCAGAGACAGTCATTATTTTACCTGCTTGTTATATGTGCTAATAGATTTAAATATATATTACTGGTATTTCAAATCATAAAGACAAGGGCAAGCTTTCTTGAATATGCTATAAAATATTGCACCCAAATATCAGTAATAATATGGATACTAAATGTTGTACTGACACATGCTGTAATGTTTGTTCTAGCAATTGTAATGGACTTTAAAAAAAACAAACAAACCCTTTTAAACTGTAAATATTCATCCTAAAGAGTCCCTTTCAGATCAAAATCTGTAGGACATAAAGCTTATTTAAGAAACCACAGCACAATACTTGTTGCTGTTATTTTTACTCTAATTAATAAACTTCCTGTCATTATAACTTTAAAAAAAGGATTCTACCAATGGCGTAAAGTTCTTTGAAGTACTTTGTTTAATTTTTAATGTATTGAACTGATCAAACAGCACATGGTATTTTGTCTACATTAAAGTCTTCTACGGGCATTTTTTACTCAGTCACTTTTTTTACTTTCCATTGCTAAACAAACAGATGATTGAGCTAAGTGACAATGAAAATCCTTGGACAATATTCCTGGAAACAGTAGATCCAGAGATGGCTGCTACAGGGGCAACGTTACCCAAGTTTGATAAAGATCGTAAGTGTATATTCTAAAGCATGAAAAATCCAAAATCTCTCTTTCCCTCCCTCTCTCTCATTGTGTTGCCGTCTTCCATGGTAGGAATAGATTGATTTCAAATTGTATTAAGTATTAAAAAGCATTTCATCTACTATATATGGATGCTTATTTGGGTTCAGTATGTAAACAGTATTCTGAAAAAAAGATCTGGAAACAGGTTGCATGTTGCTTGTCAGCTAAGAACATTTTTGTCATGCTATTATTAGCATGAAAGTGGATTTTACACCTAGATGAGGTTCAGATGTGTTAAGATTAATGCTTTAGTTGAAATCAACTTGTTTCTTAACTTGTAGATGATGTAATGTTATTTCTGAAGATGTATGATCCCAAGACTCGAAGTTTGAATTACTGTGGACATATCTACACACCTATATCCTGTAAAATACGTATGTCTTCAAACTTTTCCTTCTTCAAAAATTTCTTTGAAATTTTAAAATTGTTCATACCACCTTTTGAGATGAATGGGGTGCAAGAAGTGTTGGTTCTATCTTTGTTGCTGCAATTTATCTGGAGATGGTTATCTAAAAAACTTAAGTCATTGGGGTAAGAGTATCTTGCTTGATGCAGGGATAATTATATCTTTGTTACCATATTAAAATTAAAATTTAGGATTTTATTGTATGGTTGTGAGCACAGCAGATGTTTCGGACTGTGTAAAATTTTGGGATCTACATTTTTCATGCTAATAGGGCTTTGGGGGGTTTTTTTTCTTATCCTGAGTGCTACAATTTAATGAGAATTGTTGAGTGTTTTGGTGCAAAGTGTTCCACTTTAATCTTTTGTAAAATGCCCTTTGTATAATTTATCCCAGCAGCAGCCTGAGAACAGTCCCTGTGCCTGTCAGGTTGAAGGGGTGGGGGGTGTAGTTCTGCTTTACTCCAATCCTGTTAATGTTAATTCCTGCTCTGTCCCCAAACAATGCAAGTGATACAGCTCATTAATAATGGCTTAATTCAAAAATGCAATATTTCAGACTTTCCATTTTCTTTTACTCCAGCTATGTTTGTGGTTAGGAGAAGGTTATAATGGAAATCTTACTGCATCCTAACCTATACCTTTCATTAGTAGCAAAAGTTATACTGTATTTTAATATTCTTTTCTTTTCTATAGGTGACTTGCTTCCAGTTATGTGTGAGAGAGCAGGATTTCCTCAAGAAACTAACCTTATCCTCTATGAGGTTTGGATTATTATTCCTACAATAAATCTAGCTCTGTATATTAGCAAGTTTTCTATAAGGGAAAAACTGCCATGTAATATGAAAGCTAAGAATTTCACTAAAATAGCACTTGAGTTATTTCAAATACAGTTTAAATAAATATGATTTAAAGTGCATTCAGAATCATCCTTAAACTTTAAAGAAGTCAGTTTATGCTATGAAAATTTAGATTCCAGAGGAACCTGAAAATTGGACAGTTTCAAATGTGGCTTAGGTTAATGCTAGCTCTGATTTAAGATAGATTGGTTTAACCATGTGGTCTAATGTATCATATGAGATTTTAGCTGTCTCTCATGAACCAGACAAAATTCTTCTTTGAAGTTGATTCAAAACTTTATCATTAAGACAAGTTGAAATTTATAGTCATTCACTGAAAGGAAATAATCTATAAAATGCATTTGGTTGTGTTTTTATTTAATAGGTTATTTTCTGATCTTCTCAAGAGTATTTACAAGTCTCTTTTTAAACTGGGACTGGATATCTGGAAACTTAAAGGCTGAAACACTGGCTCTAACAAGTGTTGCTATGACAGTTTGTAATAAGAGTATATGGTGTTTTTACATCAGAGTTGCTAATAACTTACTATGTGCTTGCATACCTTGTCACGGCCTTGCCACAAAGCTGTGTTGAAGGGCATTGTGAAGGTTGTTAGTATCCCTCTTCCTAGTGAATTGGGAGTTACGTTTCCTTAAATATAATGGCCTGATTGAACATTCTAGCAAAATGCTTTAAATGATTCTTGTAGCTTGTGCTTATTACAGCTAACAAAGCAAAGTTTTCACTGGTAAAAGTGGTGTGCATAACAGTGTATTGCAAATTTGCTGCATCTCAAAATGTGTCCCTCATATTTTGGGAGAATATCAGTAAAAACCTAACTTTGAGCTAGCAGCTAGAAAACAAAACAATAAAGAATTAACTTATCTATATGGAAATTCTGTATTAGCAATTGCTAGCATTAAATCCATGGATGTTCCCCAAGCCATCAGACAGCAGAGCTTCTGCTGCTTGCAGGGTTGGTCTGCATACTTTCTATGCCCCACCTCTGCATCTGCAACTGTCTAGACTTGTCTCCAGCTGCCGGGAGGAAATGTTGCATTTTCTCCTGCCTCTGCCAAATTATATGAGGCAGCAGGCAAGGCTTGGGAGTCCCCACCCCCTTTTGCAAGTATATGAGTAAAAAAAATATATTTGTAATACTTGTTTTACGGGGATTTGAACTTTCAGTGAAGCCCTTGCTACTGTAGGAAGAGCTCTGATGTTGAGTGCCTGCCGTATTAGCAGCCATATTACTGCTCTCACAGGTGGTTGGGGCGGAAGGGGGAAGGGAAGAAGGGTTAGGTACATACAGATTTTCCATATTGACAGGCAGAACTGCTACCATCTACTTCCATATATGCACTTGCAAACTTAAATGTAACTTAAAATGTGTAAAAGCATCTTCTTCCAGAGAGGCTGATTGAGGATCACAAAAGATTCTAACTCCCAAGGTGATGCAACCAATGGTACCTATATCTTAGTAACATACAGTACCTACCTGCTTTCTACTGTTAAATTGTATGTGCTTAATACTCTGAGTTTAAAAGGAAAACATAGTCTGTTATCATAAAAAGGTTACACCTTGCCGAAAAAACTAATATTACTTGGATAGTCTGTAATTCAGAAAGCTATCCAAGTTAAAAACTGTCTTTAAACTTTGGAAAATATTTAGTACCTAGCCACTATTCAAATATAATGAACTATGGTTTGTATGTACTCAAGCTAGTAAGAAGAGAGAGAATTTAATGCTAATTCATCAGTAAAACTGAACTATCCATCTCCATCACAAGCAATTAAGTTTATGAATTAAATATTATCTACATTAAAAACATCACAGTTCTTACATACTCCCATTTATTTACATTTGAAAGAAATGATGCATTATCCTGCATTATTATCTCTTTGCCAACTACCCGTTTACTATTTTGTCACTTATTTCTGATTGTGCAGAGAAAATGAGTCTGATTTTTTTTGTGTGTGTGTGTTCTTTTGGTTTTTACTGCAGGAAGTTAAACCCAATTTAACTGAAAGAATTCAAGACTATGATGTGTCTCTTGATAAAGCTCTTGATGAACTTATGGATGGTGACATCATAGTGTTTCAGAAGTATGTATTTGAGAAGATGACTATAATTATGTTTACATTACCCTGGTTCACATTAAGTGAAAGTTTCTATTTAGCAGTGCTAATAGTGGTTTACAAATAAAGCATAGTTTTCTAACAGCAGACATATTATCAGCAAGTATCTATTCACTGGTCGAAAGGGGGGAAATAATTAAACTACTAAGATTGTTTAACTACTGTAAGAAAACCCTCCCTAAAAAACTAATTGTTAGAATGTGTGAAATTCTACAGCTTTATCCCCAAAGCCACCGTAACTCAGAAGCTGCAAATCTTTGGTGCAGTTCAGATCTTAGTCTCTATATTGTCTCCTGTAGAAAACTCTTGACTTTTGGGAGCTCCTCTCAGACTAAACTAAACTGCCTTCTCTTTTTTCCCTCACTTGTACCAACACGTTGTTTGTGCTCTGGCCTGCAGTGATTAAATGCTCCTGATTTAAGTGAGCACACATTCTAGAAGTTAATAGGGATATCAGTGCTTATTGGAGGTTTCTCCAAGGCAAACGGATAACCCTGCAGTTTTTATATCCATTGAAGGGATCTTAACCTTGTTGGGGCTTTAAATTGGCATTTCTGTGCGCTCACTCCTGGTCACACCCAACTGTGTTGCTCTGTTTTTCTCCATGGGCTGACAGTGGGTGGAAGCCAGCTAGTCTATCTTCAGCACTCTTACCCCAGATTATGTGAGATGAATGTATTTCTCATGTCATGCCTTGGAACTCGCATTCCCTGTTGACCCAGTTGGTGTTATGCACCTTTGGCTGGCTGCTGACTTTTGGGTAAGTGCACAGCTTGTACCCTGGTGCTAGTCCTCTGCCAGAGAAGGGGTACCAGTCAGTAGTGACCCAAACCAGTGTCTATACAGATGGTTCACATCTGTGATTCAAGAGCTGCTATCCAGCCATTCTGCAAAGTAAACAAAAATAATAAAGCTATAGTGAATACATCAAACCATTCTGGCAACATAAAAGGCTTGTTGCCTTTCTTGGGAGGAGGGGGGAAAGAGTACTTTTGAATGCCCCTCTGAAACAAATGGGGTTGGCATGCTACCAGATTGGCAAATAAGTGAGTATAGTGTGTAGGTATGCTAGAAGCCCTGGCCCAGAGCAGATATATTTGAAGGGTATGGAGCACTACCAACTTTTTTAGTTCTACTGTGTACAAAAGGTGGCTCTGAAGATTTCCTAACTTCATTTCTGTATTTCTCAATACTGATTTACTGTAGAAACATATTTAAAAGCCCTAGTTATTTGTATTTGTGTACATAATGGCACAATTTGTCTATTTTTGTAGAGATGACCCAGAAAATGACAACAGTGAGCTGCCGACAGCAAAAGAATATTTCAGAGACCTTTACCACCGTGTTGATGTAATTTTCTGTGATAAAACCATCCCCAATGATCCTGGATTTGTTGTTACTTTGTCCAACAGAATGAATTACTTTCAGGTGTGTAGCTTGTGTTGTAGCAGTCTGTTTTAGAGCATTTACTACTCATCATTAGGGGCCACAAAGGATTTTTTTTTCTGGTCATATTTGCTACTGGCTTCTGGAGCATTTTCATACTGTCCTCTTGAGTATTAATGTTGGCCACAGCTAAAATTGCAGGTTTTGGACCAGGCTGCTCTAATGTTTCTACTGCTTCCCTGTCATTGCAATGATACAGCACTGACAATGCCATGGGCAATGCATGCTTTACCTGTTGTGGCATGTCATAGGATGTCCTTGTTGTTCTGTATGACTTGTAGTTATGTATGAGTATTTGAAGTGACGATTTTGGGCGTTCCTTGAGAAAAGGATGGCCTAGAGATGTAGGGGACTAGAAAATGCCTATCGTCCACCATTCCCATAATTATCATTTTTCTTTCTCATTTATGTTTTCCCCCTTTTGCAATGGTAAGTAAAATCAAATATAGGAACAAAACCAAGTTCAGATTAATTAGTGGGTCAGGGTAACACTTTCTGTATTAAATACTCTTAAAAATAGTCTTTTGTTTTAGGTATGAACTGTTTTCATTTACATGCATCTACTTAGCATGCTGTGAATACTAATGGAAACCATTACAGCTTTTTTTCTGTACTTTCCAAAAATGACATTATAGAGATCTGGACATCAGAGTTAAGAAAAAAATAATTCAGTTTAAAGATATTTTGTTTGTATATTTCTTCCCATCAGCTTTGAGATCTGAAAATAAGGGGGTTTTGTTTTGTTTTTCCCTGACTTCAATATCCTAATCAATTGTAAATATTCTGCAGGCTAAATTTATGCCCTTGTTTTAACTTTGTAACTGCACTAATGGTACTAGCAAAGCCTCACCAAAATTATACGTTTAAAATGGTCAAAAGGGAAAAATACTGAAATAATAATAATTAATAGTTCTGCTAAATGTGTTTTAGTAGAACTACTGTGTTTTAGCCAGAATAGATCCCGTTCATGCCCCATAGTTGTTGTTGTTTTTTGCAGTATCAAGAAACACTGAAGGATGCCAAATTTATTTTTGACATTGAAGATGGCAGCTGACAGCATCTGCATGCATCAGGGAGCAAATAAGTGCCATTTTATGATCACTTTTGTGATTTATATCTGCTTTCAGCAGTCTGATTCCTCTTTTGTCCCCTGAATTGCTAATTCTTCTATACCAGTTGTGATTGGAGAATTAATATTGTGGTAAACTATGTGCTGATTTCACAAACCACTCATTTTCCCCACAGCTACAGTAATAAATGGAAGGGTGAAGAAAACGGGCAGAGTTATTTCTAATTTTCCTACAAGGTATTAAGGTCTAGGATCTTTATTGTTATTTAATAGCTTACTCTTTTATAAAAAGGGAGCAAATAAAACTGTCCTATGCTAGGCATTTAATGGTTACTGTACAAGATCTAATAGGATGTTCACCATCTTGAAATACCAGAGACCTCGGTTCCTGAATTCCATCACCATTAGTGTGGGGATTAGGCATTACTGTTTTTCTCTCACAAGATTCTCTGAGCCTTACAGAAGGTAAATACAGACAAAACTATGCATGACCAGAGACAAATCAGTAACATAAATGACTGAAGTCATTTAGAACTTTTAAAAATATTTTATTTCCACAGGTTGCAAAGACAGTTGCGCAGCGACTTAATACAGATCCAATGTTATTACAGTTTTTCAAGTCCCAAGGGTAAGATGAGTTTGTATAAATATGTTTTAGCTTACATTTGTCCCTTTTTTGTTTAATGTATCTTTAAACTGATTTTAACACGGGGATAGGCTTAGTAAATTCCTTAATTATTTAATAGCATCTCCCATGTTGTCACAACTAAATCTTTATTTTCAAGAACTTTAAATGGGCATTCAGTTGCATGTTATGAGAGTTGTGTAATATTGTAGACCAAAATGATATATAATGAGTATTAATCTAGATAGCTGCTTAACACTCTGCTATATAAAACTAGTGCAGCAAATATATCTTCCTCTGAGTAGGTATGGGCTTGGCATGCATCTCTTTGCAGCAGTTTGTCTAGCTTAGTGGTGCCCAAACCTTTAGCACTACATGCCAGATGACTGATGTAAAGTGGATCCATGGACTGGATCCAGTCTGTGAATTCTGGCATGCATTGAGGTCAGGGCTGGATGTACTGTGCATTGAATCCAGCCCAGTACCATAATATTGTGGATGGGGCCTGGAAGCTCCCAGCCACCTTCACATGCCCAGTGGGGGCCTGTGACACCAGTCCCCCATGCAGGACCATGTCATCTGACCCATGGGGCTTGGAAATTTGGTAGTGTGGGAGCAGTGGCAGCATTAATTGCTATCACTTTAGCCCCCATCGCTACATTTCTAGGCCCTTAAGGGACCCCGCAGGCCAAATGACATGGCTCGATGGTCTGGTTCAGGCCTGGTGTGGGGACCTCAGTCTAGCTAGTTAGATCAACTGTGGTTGCTGACCATAGGGGGAATCATTGGGCATTTATATGTGTACTCCAGAGGTGGGGGAGGGGGAGTCACTTTAATGTGGCTTCAAGAGCTGCTGTAATTAAAGCACCCTGGCATCTCATGTATTAGCATTCCCACACTTTGAGATGGCACCAGGGGCAATTTAACTAAAGCTTGTCAAATGAGCTTTAGTTAAAACACCCCTGCTGCCATTTTGAAGTGCGGGACGCTGATACACAAGACATGGAGGCTGGCTGGAACATGCTAATTAGCACACTCCAGCAGACTCAATTAATCAAGTCTGCTCAGATGCACTGTAATTACAGCACATTGGAGCAGCCTCCCAACATGTCTATAGGCAGCCTTTGATTTTTAAAGGATCCTAGCCATAGTGGCCTTTGGTATCAAGAGACTGAATATGTTTCGTTCAAGAAAGATCGATAGATTTTAAAACTATTAAAATGTATATGGTAAACTACAGTTCTAAAAGCTGTTATGTTAGATTTGGCTTCTGCTGATTGGTTCAGAATAGTTTTGTTATATTATCAGAGTTAATAGGACACTGATTTGACCATGCCTTTCTAAAAAAGGTGGTAATCAAAAAGCAAAACATTACAAATATTTTCTTTTTTATTTACAACTAAGGCTGTAATATATTAGGTTTATTTTGGGGCTCTGTTTGCATTGCTGATTGCAGACTTCAGGTCTTCGGTTTATAATGGAGAGGAGTGCTTTAAAACAGATGGGGAGGAAAGAGAATAAAACACCCAGTTCCTCCTAAAAGTTGATGTGATTTGCACTCATAAATACCTTAATTTAAAAAAAATTGCCTGAGCTCTCTAAACATAATGCTGTATAATTTGGACAGCTGTTTCTTATCCTCTCAAATGTATAGACAACTAAACTTACTTCACATTCCTACTGGTTAGTTACTGTGTAGTGAAGAATAATGAAACAATGTTTATGTGGTGTTTTCTTCTGTAGTTATAGGGATGGTCCAGGTAATCCTCTTAGACATAATTATGAAGGTACTTTAAGAGATCTCCTGCAGTTCTTCAAACCTAGGCAACCTAAAAAACTTTACTATCAACAGGTACGAAACTTCATTGTTGCGGGGTGGGGGAGGAAGCAGGAAAGGGGAAGGAAAATGTGATTGTCTTTACAAGCCTGTTTTAAAGTGTATGTGTGTGTGGCTTTTGTTTTTATTCCTCTCTTCCTTCAGCTCAAAATGAAAATCACAGATTTTGAAAACCGGAGAAGTTTTAAGTGCATATGGCTAAATAGCCAATTTAGGGAAGAGGTGAGTATGGTTTTGGCTATTGCTAGTAATTTTTTTACATGTGTTTTTTATATATATTTTATATACAGTTAGTCATTTTTATAAAACATTTAATAATATATTGATAACATATTTTATATATGTGATAATGATTAAGTATACAGATGTTTATTTTTTTTTAATTCTTGTGCCACTTAGAAATTTAAGAAAAGTTGGCTCTATTATTCTCTGGGTAACATGCTAAATATGTATACTGTCACCCACTTACAGTTCCTAAGAATAAGGATTGGAAAAAAACAAGGTATTTTTTTTGGCATATGTTTGTTAGTAATAAAATCTGTTACACAAGGATTAGTGTAAAAGTCAGAATTCATCATGTTCTGTCCTTTGTGGTTACTAACATTTCAGTTTCTCTAATTTTTTTTTTTTAATATTATATAGGAAATAACGCTATATCCAGATAAGCATGGGTGTGTACGGGACCTCTTGGAAGAATGTAAAAAAGCTGTAGAACTCTCTGAGAAGGGTTCGGGGAAATTAAGGTGAGTACTGCTAGAAAGGATATTGTTTTTCATGGGTTTGAGTATTCTTTTAATCTAAACAAAAGTTTTTTGGGGTTTACAGTATCATGAAAATATAGTACAAATTAACAGAAAGTCTGGTGTTATGAATTTTTAAAACCTGTATTACAAAAGGCTTCAAAACATCTAATGCTGGAATTTCAACCAAGGTAAATAAGTTAAGGTTGCATTAAAAAATCCTTTGCTGTTTCATTGACTAAAAATATACTGACATTTAATGTTTTTTGTACTTGCCAGTTTGGACAGTCTATAAAATTATTGTATTTGCTAGCAGCTCAGGCCACTCACTTTTCAAACATTCAAAAAATCCATGGTCATATAATCTCAGAAAATATAAATTACGTCTGTCAGTATATGATACAGATGCACTGATTCTTCATAGGAGTTGAAACTATTTCCTGGTAATTGAAATTCTGTGAGAGTACTTGTGGTAGAAACAAGTTTTTAAACTAGTAACAAAAGATAGAGCCATTTTGCTCTTTATTTAGAGCAGTTTCTCAATCTTTTTTAGCCTCAAGGCAGCCCTCAGAAATGTCAGCTCTTAGTCTTCACTCGTTGTTTACTACAGAAAAATAATACAGCAGTTTTTCTGTTGCAAATAACTCAAAAAGATCACATCAGGGCAGAGTATTTTTAACACTATGGATTTTTGTTTGAAATCCCTGGGTTCGCCTGTTCACCTAACAGTGCTAACATTGTGTGGTGCCCTCAAAAGGATCTCAAGGTGCCATGACACCCTGATTGAGCATCACTGCCTTAGATGCTAACTAAGAGAAACTATACCAGTAGTAATATCATTTTAATTCTGGTTGTATTAACATAGTAATATGTTACAAGTTTATTAAATCAGTGGTTTTCAGTTTATTAGATCAGTGGAGTAGGCCTGCTCTTGGGGGTATGCAGTGCTTAGCCAAGGAGCTTATGCCTCAATTTTAATAACGGTGGTGGAACTTTGGGTTGGTTAATACATGAATAATGACATTGCTGCACATTGATATCTGTGTCAGCACTTCCTAAGGAATGGACATACAAAGAGGGTGTTGGGGGTGTGAGCAGCACTGTCTTACAAGTAAAGCAATATGTGGCCAGAAAAGTTTGAAAACTACTGTATTAAATTAACATTATACTGATTTATTTTTTTTCTTTTTTTTAAGGCTGCTAGAAATTGTAAGCTACAAAATAATTGGTGTCCATCAGGAAGATGAGTTGTTAGAGTGTTTATCACCTGCAACAAGCCGAACGTTTCGAATAGAGGTAAATCTTAAGTAACATGAATTACAATTTTCAGATTATCTTCTAAGCAAACTAGCTGGCTTGCATGGTAACTTTAAAACAATTCCACTAAAGAGGAACTTAAGGTTCTTTAAATCTGTAATGATTTATGTCCAAATAATTTTATGAGAGAAAATTAAATCTGTACAAGAAATAATCCATAGTCATTAGCCTCTTCATCAGCAATTCCCAGGTTCACACAGGGCTTGTGCTGTAAATTTTTGTGCTCAGCACCTAATTTCCAAGTTATAAGCTTGTGCTTGCCTGCATACTTTTTCTTCCTTTCCTTTTAATTGGGGAGTTGTGTGTTCAGTTAGGTTTTTGAGCTAGATGACATAGTTTGAGCCTCAAGGCTTTCTTTTACTTAAAATGAATGAAGCAATCAGCACTTAATTTCATTCCATACTTATGAATTTTGAAACAAGTTAGGCCATGAGTATAAATTTATTATTGAAAAGAAATGAGGAGGAGTGCATAGGGATATTGTGATAGCCACCACTTGCAGAAAACATTTGATTTGTGAAGTCTCTTCATGTAGCAGGGAAATAACTTCATGTTGAGGTCTTGCATCCTGGCTCTAAGACAGAAAACCCATGAAAGGAAGCTAAAGGGAAATTGCCTCTGATATCCCTTCCTTATCCCACAAATACCCTGGAAAAAATGGCTCTTAAATGACCTTTTGTCATTGAAGTCCCTTTTAGTTTAAGATGTGGTGTTTGGTTGGTTATAGATGTTAAGACTATGGATTGCTTATGTTTTTACATGTTAAAATTTTCTTGCCAATTTTAGCCTATCATGATCATAGTTTTGTATCTGAATTTAGGAAATCCCTCTGGACCAGGTAGATATAGATAAGGAAAATGAGATGCTAATCACAGTGGCACACTTCCACAAAGAGGTTTTTGGAACATTTGGAATTCCATTCTTGTTGAGGATACACCAGGTATACTATGTTTCCTTCATTCCTGTGTAGGATTTTTTTTTTGGTGTCTTCATAAATTTCTGTACAAAAAAAGTAGAACACTGATGCCAAATATATATGGCAAAATATCATTCCTGTGGAAAAGGTTCTCAAACTATTCCGTTGTGAAACTTGTTCTGAATCCATTCCAAACTGCAGAAGAAAATGTGTGGGAGAGTGGCTTATGACAGTGGTGCTCAACTTTTTGGGCCTGTGAACCAGATGAGTGGAGCAGGTCTGGTACTTTTGCACCAGGATTGGTCCATGGGGCCCAACACTGCCCCTCCCTGCCCCAAACTCCAGGAGCGGGCCCTGGGGCCACCTCTCCTGCCCCTGAGCATTAGCGTTGGTTCCTGGAGCCCCAGTGCTACCCTCACCTTTGGGATTGGTTCCTGAGGGGCCTAGTTCTGCCCCCTCCCAGCCTTCCACACCAGGATTGGGCCCTGGGACCCCGTGGGGGGCCCCCCCCGCTTGGGCCTGTGCATTGGGATCAGGCCCTCAATCCAGCATGCAGGGCCCAGGGCTTCCAATGGGTCTGGAAATTTGGTAGTGAACTGTCACTGTTCCTCCACTTGCAGTCTTCCAGACCCAGTGTTGACTGCCTCTGCTTTATGAATAAGTTATTAAACTATGATCCAGCAGATTAAATTTCAGTTCCTGATTCTTTTTTCTTTTTTTATAACAGATTCCTTCTGTGATTCTCAAATCAAATCACTTAAATGTTTCTGCTTCTCAGTTCTTCATTTATAACACTTCCTCCTTCCCATTCTGTCTCCTTTGTATAGTTAGATTATAAACTCTTCATAGCAGAGTCTGTTTTTTAGTGCAAGTTTATATGTCTGCTACAATGGAGCCTTTATCAATTCTGGATTTATGTTCTAGCTGTAATCTTTTTAAAAAGATCTTTGTCTTAAAGTTTCGCCTGATTAGTGTTTGCCTAAGAATGAATTATTTGGCTCCAATGTGAGTTATGTGGTTATGAAAAACGAGCACATTTCACTTTCTGTGTACCTTTTCCAACATAACTTTATCAGCTCATAATTCAAATGGCTTATTTTAAATTTGTCATGCACTTCATCAAAGGCAGAAACCATTGCAAAAGTGAAAAAGCTTGGCTTGAATTTTGAAAGTTAACTTTTTATGATTCCAATTCAGAACCATATATAGCCTTTTACCTTTAATAGTATATTAGCAAGTCTCTAGTGCCAGCCAATTAAAAATACTCCCAAGCTATTTTTTGATTCTTACGTATCCATTTTTATGAGTATTTATCTAGTTTTATAAGATTTGGTTTGAGAAATGTGTGCATTTCCACATTTTAGAGGGAGAGTTGTAGATGCATATTTTATATGTGCATAACAGTACCAAGTGAATATGTGCATTATTTTGAAAGAGGGCCATATTTTATTCTTCCCTTTCTCTAGTGACTGTTACTGATGTTTTCTGGTTCCAGTGCATCATCTCTTGGGGTTTTATAGTATAACACAAAACAGATGCTTCAATGATAATGCTAATTCAGGCCAAAATTGCAGCATAGTGGAGATTGATTGTATTTGCATAAGTGTTTGGGTTTTGTTTGGGGGGGTTAACACTAGTTTTTTTTCTGCCTACTAAACTTCTTCCTTTATGTCTCAATCTTAACCTGATCTAAATGCCACGAGTTATATACCATTACAACTAAACAAATGAAGTGTTTGATCAAATTTAGAGCAATATTGAAGATAAGCTACTGATGATAAACTGAGAACCAAAACTGTACATGCTGTATGTTGCCACCAGCTAAATAACATTTATGCAATTTTGGAAATAACTGGGTAATGTGTGTAATGGATTTGAATGCAGCATGGGGAAAGAACCAACACAACAGTCATCCAGTTCCTTTAAAAAAAATATATCAAGCTATCTTGTTGAATTGATAGGGTGAACACTTCAGAGAGGTGATGAAGCGGATTCAAACAATGTTGGACATCCAAGAAAAAGAATTTGAAAAGGTAACAGTCTAGTGGGGAAGGGTTTTTGTTAACGTTTATAAATCCTAAAGTTAAAAAAAAATCATAATACAAATCAGCCCAGCTAATTTATCAGAAAAAAATAAGATTCAGTTTAGAGCAATTGTTTTTGGGATTGTCTGAATAAGTGGCAGGAAGTGAGGAGAAGTGCTATATAAGAATTTTTAGTTTCCTCTTTCCTTGTTTGGAAACCATGCCACAAAATCAATCCATTTTCTGCTTTTGCTGAGAGGACTGTTGCTTCATTTATAAAGTTTTGCTTTTATCCAAACTCTTGATAATTTTGTTCCTTTTTGAAGTTTAAGTTTGCCATTGTAATGATGGGTCGGCACCAGTACCTAAATGAAGATGAGTATGAAGTGAACTTGAAAGATTTTGAGCCCCAACCTGGTGAGTAACTAATTGACCTGACTTTATTCTTTCAAACTGGAGCTGTTGCTTTGCTGTTTGTTACACAGTCTGATGTAAAGCAGGACTTTAACTTAAGAAACAAAGCTTTGTTGCTCTTTGTACATAATATTCAATAATCATAATCAAATGTTTGCATATATACCTATAAATATTTATATACAGTTAAATATAGCACATCACTTCTAAGTGTATAGATTGATTAATGTGAGAGAATATTAAACATCTAAAAGCAAAATACTTGCATACCATGTGTTTTCCCAAGTGTATCCCCAAGTGACTGAGTATTGCATTAGACAAAGCAAAAAGGAAGCTGCAGTGTCAGCTGTTATTTTTGCTCTATTGTCCATCCTATCCTACTTTGCATACTTCATTTCCACACATTTTTCATGGAGTAACATAAACACTGTATTGCTATATATAGTGCAAGCTGCATTTTCATGAGCATTTTAAAACTAAGACTGTCCCAAACAAGTTGTTGATTTCTTATATTTCCTATAGAGTTAACGTAGTCTCTGTATGTTGCCAATGAATGTGAAGAATCTTAACAGGAACAGGACATTAGATAAGAGAAATTAATGCTGCATAGAAATATAGTATGCCAGACTCAGCTATGCGTCTGTTTACTAACTTGTACTTAAAGTTCTGTTCACCATGCTAGCATGGGGAGGTGCAAAACCATTGGAACCTGTGGGACTTGTATGCATTCAATACTGAGTAGGGCTTTCATTCTCTCAGGGCTTCTCCTGAGGATAAAATAGCAGTTGAGGGTGAAAAGGGCCTGATTTTCAAAGTAATTAATGGACTGTAGAAACAAAATTAAAAACAGCTATATCAGGCTGCTTAATCTGATACAGTCAATAATGTATAATAAGAATAATAAGGTAAACTAGAATGAAAAGAGCAATGCTGAAACTGCCAGTGAAAATCGGAAGATGCTGAATTTGGAACTTGCAAAAGTTAAACGTAGACTGTCTCCCTCATGCTGAACTGAAAAGACTAAAGCCTTGGGTCTGTCCCAGGCTTTAACTAGACTGACTTAGCACATGTTAACAATGGCTATGCACCTCTACACTTGACTTTTCAAAAAGTTGGCTAACACTTTCTAAAAATACTTCAATCAATCCTAATCTAGACAGACTGAAAATGAGTGGTATGTTTTGCCACTAATTAAGTAGTGCATGGTGTTTTGGTGTTGGACTGTCGCTCTTTACAGGCATTAAAGTTGAAGAAAAAAACATTCAATTGATCAAAGAACACAGCTAGAGGAAATGCAATGGTTGATGTGAAAGGATTCTACAATCCTTTTGTTGCTTCAATATGGCAAGACTTAAGATGTTTCATAAATTGCCATGCAGAAAGTATTTGAATGATTTGTACCAATTAAACCCCTGTTCCCTCTTTTCTTCCCTTTTCTAGGCAATATGTCTCATCCAAGGCCATGGCTAGGGCTTGACCACTTCAACAAGGCCCCAAAGAGAAGTCGCTACACTTACCTGGAGAAAGCTATTAAAATCCATAACTGACTCACGTAACCCATTTGTTCAAGGCAAGGGACAACAAATAAGTGTGTGTGTGCACCTTTTTAACAACAGTAGAACTTTGGTACACGTGCACTATATCTGAAGTCTTCAGCAAGAGGATTTGCTGCTGATGTTAATTTTATTTTGTTGAGGCTGTTCAGTTTGGCTTCTCTGTATCTATTGACTGCCCTTTTTGAGCAAAATGAAGGTGTTTTTATAAAGCTTGGATGCCAATGAGAGTTATTTTATGGTAAACGTAATGCAAGGCAATTGTCAGCGTAATGAGGGAAGAGTTTAGTAGACCAGTTGACATTGGCAAAATATTTGTCTGTAGTACGTTTATAGATGGCATAAGCTAGCTGGCTGCCCTTCCTGGTGTGGTATTCACCATCACAGCAGCTAGTAGGTCTTATGTTTAGACTCACATCGGATTTATTTCCTTCAGTTATACTTTAAAATGACATTTTTGTGCATTTGTAAATGCAAAAAACTCACATCATCAATAAATAGCAATCTCTACTTCATTGTGTACATTGTTGGCACTTATTCGGGATTTTTGTCTCATCCAGTTGCATAGAATCTTTTTAAATAAACTAGTTTTCATTTAATTCAATCACTACTTTGCATCCTGTTTTGCCAAATGGATGCTCTGAGTCCTAAAAGATATTTGGGTCTTTTTATTAAATTTACAAACCTTGACACATACAGTTAAAGTTTACTACGTTGTCTTTTGACAAATAAAATGACACTCGAAGTTGGCAAAAGCAAATGAAAGGATTATAAATATAATTGATTTAGTTAAAGAGGAAAGAGATGGGAAAAACACAAGAAATAGCCTTTTAGCACAGAGGGCATGCTCACTAGTGTTTAGTAAGCTGTTGAATTTGTAAAAAACAAAAAAAAAAAAACCCAAAAAAAGAAAGAAAAAGAAAAAAGAAGAAACAAAAAAGAAAACAAAAAAGGAAAAAGGAAAAAGGAAAAAAATGAAATTGTATATTTAATGAATGAACTTGTACAATTTAACACTTGGAGGTTAATTTTGTTGGGTGAGTCTGCAAGTGAACTTCACTGATGTTGATATTCATTGTGTGTAGTTTTATTTCAGTCCCCAGACTGCTTCCTTTTCTTTGGAGCTAATGCCAGCCGCGTGTCTAGTTTTGAGTGCAGTAAAGATAGAATCAGCAATTCACACTTCTTAATTTTACATTCTTTTTCAGTATTTTATTTTGTTTCTGTAGCCGCAGTGTACAACAACTCTTCCTGTATATTGCCTTTTTTGCTGGAAAATGTTGTATGTTGAATAAAATTTTCTATAAAATTTTACTTCGGTGAGTGATGACATGGACATTGAAGAAGATTTCTGCTCTTCCTGGAAATACAGTTTGGGAAATGTTTTCATTTGTAAGGTTTTGCTGAAGATATTTTTTTTCATTTTAATATTGCCAATGTATTAACTGGGTTTGGTTGTTTTGAAGTTTGAGGGGATTTTTGTGGGCGGGGCTGTGGGTTGGGGGTGTTTGCTTCCTAATTTTAGCTTAAGAAACAAAAGTTCATAGGAGGGAATCATGTACAAATAAGATGAATGGAAAAATATTTTACTAGTTTGTTTGTAAAGCTTGTAGTAGAGTCTTTGTAGTAGACTTGACTCTGCCTGCCTGTACAAAATTTTGTGGTCCAGATTTTCAATTCTAATATTATAAAAGGTGTAAGGTAAAACCTGGAGTCTCTAAAGGTAAGCTCTCTTAATAGAGTGATAGATTCCTGTTGTATTGTGCTCCCTGTATTCATAATCATAAGCGTTCTTAGACGCTTCCTTTCTTCCAACCTATCAATAAACATATAATAGGGGTTATATACATGTTATGGCCTTTATAATTTTTTCTGAAATTTGGTTCTGGTGGTTATTTAAAAAAAACAGCTCGCCAGAAGCATCAGTTCTTAAAAGTTTTCTTAATTTCGGTTTTTAAATAAGCTTACTCACTTTCACTTTTATTTTTAAATACTTTTGGTGATTGCATGTTGTGTTTTTAATCATGTCTTTTATCTTTCCAGTCAAGGTAAATTATTTACATTTATTTTTGTAGGTTTGAAAGTATGATGTGGAAAAAAGTGCTTTAAATGGTATGCCTTAAACAGATAATTGATGTCTTTTGATTCATGGTTGTGTTAACCTGGTGAAGATTCTGATGCAGTCCGGAGCAGTCTAGTTCTTGCGGGGTGTTTGGATTGTCTTTTAAATGCCCTCAGTAAATACCAGGATTTTCAGAAAATCTAGGTAATTCCATTCAGAAGTGATGTACCTTTCTTGAACAGTAGTGTAAGTATAGTCAAATACCCCACCTCATTCTTTTAAAATGATTGAATGTTGACTCGCAGAGTGTGGTAACATTGACCCTTAGCTAAAATCTGACTTCTTTTGTCCTTTAGGAAAAAACATCTTTTTCAGTGTTGTCAATAAATGTTTTAGTTCTTTCTGAGACAGAGGATGGATGGATTTTTTTTTTTTAGGGTTTTTTTTAGGTTTTTAAAGATGCTTAGTTTCACATGCTTTGCTATTGTGGTTATTGATAGTACTTGTGCATTAACTCTGAACAGGAATTTGCTTATTAGAAGGCATTTTGCTTCTCCAACTTCCTTCTTCACTGAGGATTTTGAGGTGATTTTTTGGAGTGCAAGTAGTATTCAGGGGCAGAAATCCCTAACACAACAAAGGAAGGCAGGGTATTATCTCAGGTGCAGTATCTTTGTTCAATTTAATAATTTACAAGAATACAACGTCATTTTCAAAATAACTAATTTCCATTCTAGTTTATATTTTATCATAGCTGAGTAGCAAAAACTGACTGCAACAAAAGCAATAAAACAAAAAGAAAATCATGCCATGTGTTCTCATGTTATGCAGGATCACAGCAGCATATTATAATGGGAAATCTGAATTGTTTTTATCAAAATAAAAATAATTGTATGTTCCTTAGTGCCTTTATTTCCAGAGGATCTCAAAAGCGCTTTATAAACTAATACAGATAGGATGAGTGAACTAAAGTAGTGTGTGGGATGGAAAGTAGCAGTCAACTTGGTATACTTCCTACTAGTGCTCACTAGAGTTTTGGCTACCACCAGCTGGGCAAACTCCTACCATTTCAAAACATGATGCACAAATTTCAGATTTATTTATTTATTTATGTATTTTGAAAAAGATGCACGCAGAGCAAATTACTTTGGGAACTCGGTGAACTGTATCTACCTCAACCCTTTTCCCTTCTGAGTTCTTGCTACTGGATTTGAACCTGTAGTTCAAAAGCCAGAGAGCCTTCAGTATTTTAAACCTGAGGCTTGGACCATTCAGTCTGTCCTATGGGTTTTGTGTTGGCTGCAGTAATCAGTAAGTAGATATTAGCTATGCTATGCTTTTTATATTTAATATACGGATGTTAGAAACCATATTCTATAGAAACTGTATGTGTTGTAAATAAAATAGACTAGAAAATGCTGAATCTGTGTCTGTGTTCACTCATTTACTTTTATACTGGAAATTATCTTTAGTCAAAAGCTGCTGATTTTTTTCGAAAATCATGACAGCTTGAAATTGATTTTGCAGAATGTCTTTGTCTCGGATTCCAGAGTTTTTCTGCAAAACTACTTTTACCTGAACAGATCATCTAGCCTGACCCCCTGCCACTGGCAGGAATGAATGCTGGGTTCACAAGACCCCAGACAGGTGATCATCCAACCTCCTCTTGAATATGCCCAAGGTAGGGGCGAGGACCACCTCCCTGGGAAGTTGGTTCCAGATTTTGGCCACCCTAACTGTAAAATATTGCCCTAACTGTAAAATAATACCTAAACCTATTCTCCATCAGCTTATGACCATTGTTCCTCATCACCCCAGGTGGTGCTGGGGAGAAAAGGGCTCTGCCTATTTGCTGTTGATCCCCCTTGATGAGTTTGTAGGCAGCCACCATGTCCCCGCTCAGCCTCCTCTTGCTGAGGCTGAACAGGTTCAGGTCCCTCAGTCTTTCCTTGTAGAGCTTGTCCTGCTGCCCTCTCTCCAAGCGGGTGGCCCTTCTCTGAACCCTCTCCAGGCTGGTCATATCCTTTTTGAAGTGCAGCGCCCAGTACCGGACACAGTTCTCCAACTGCAGCTTGATCAAAGTCACATAGAGGGCGGCTCATGTTCATCTTGGAGTCAATAATGACTCCAAGATCCCTTTCCACCTCTGTGCTTTCAAGAAGGGAACTCCCCAGCCTGTATGTATGCTGTGGACTCCTTCTCCCGAGGTGCAGCACCCTGCATTTGTCTATGCTGAATCCCATCCTATTCTCATCTCCCCACTTCTGTACTCTGTCTAAATCTAGTTGCAGCCTCTCTCTCCCTTCAAGGGTGTAATTTACAGGGTTTTGATTCTGCCCCCCCATATCAAATACTTTTGAATAAACAGATGCCCTCTTAATGTTTGGTATGAAACCTGGACATTTTATTTCAGAAGGAAGAACATGTCATGTGGCTGCCTTGGTGACTTGAAAGCACTAGTGTATGGGAGACCCAGATTCAGATTCATGCTCACTCTGTCATAGTGATCACAGTGAAAACCTCTTGTTCCTGAAGCAAAAAAAAAAAAAAATCTTACAAAAGCTTAATCTAAACCAGCCTGCCTCTGTATATGGGGACAAAACTGTTCCGATCCATGCTTGCAAAAGGCTACTTCTAAAATCAGAAGAACAGAATTTCTTTGCCCCAACAAGCTGAGTCATTTTGAGGCTTGCTTAACTACTGCTATCATGTCATGATTGTTCTACAGCAGGATTTTGAGAAGAAAATTAGAGGAAAGGTTTTTAACATTTCAGGTGAGGGTCTCATGCAGACTCTGTTGGCATGTGACATCAAAAAATGTCCTCAGAATGAATTAAGAAAGTCTCATAACGTTTATAACCAGCTAAGTCTTACACTTATCGCATGACTTTTTCAGATAATTTCCCACAAAGCTATGAAGTGCAAGTGCAAATATCTGGCGTATCCTAACATCCTGTTGTCTAACATAAATTTCAGCTGTTTAATTCTGAAGAACCTGTACAATAGAAATAAAAAGTAATGCAGTAGTAGCCCAGTGAATTGGATTGAAAAATTAGTCAATATTTCAGCATTTTATTTAAGTTGGGTATACTAAAACCTCTTGGACATGTTTTCTGCAGTCTCTGCTTCTCGAAAAAAAAAATATATATATATCCCTTTGGAACTAAAATTTCTCATGCTTGAAACTCAGGCTGGAAATATTTTTATGTGATATATTTTTTTTTTTTTTTTATATGCCACGCTTCCCAACAAAGGCTTCCGGAAGTTTACTGTAAGAAAACAGAATAATTTATAAAACAAAAGAGTAACAAAACTTTAAAAATTAAACTAAAATAGCATAAGAACAAGGCTTGCTAAGCAGTATCTAGGCCTAGTTTTACTTTCTAGAAGCCCACCCAAAGAGTGCTCTTTCCTGGAGGAGCCAGGCTTGGGCTCTGGTGGGTTTCAAGGGGGAGGGAGTTCTGGAGCTGGCAAAGCAACTACCAAGATTAACCACCAACCCATTTTTGCCAAGGGAACTTTGACATACTGATGGTCAGGGATTTGGGATTTCCATCTCCCATGGAAAAATGGAGTAAAAAGTGCAGGAGGCTGTGGGTAGGCCTTTCATTTTAATCACAGATTTGGGGGGGGGGGTCAAAGAATTTGCGCTTTTTTATTACAGAAAACCAGGATTCCTGCTGATGTTACTTGCAGGAGGTTGCTGTTGGCTGAACTTAGGGGTTGTGATAAGATACATACTTAACAGATAGCTTTTTCCTTTGTAAGATCCAAACTGTTTAGGCCTTATAGGTCAAAACCAGCACTAGAAAGTTCTTGAGAGCTAGTGCAGAGGCTGAAGGATTGGAGTTGTGCTCCTGCCATTTTCTGTATCAGCTGCAGCTTCCAGATAGTTTTTAAGGGCAGCCCCTGTAGAGCTCGTTGCAATTGTCTAGACTTGAGGTTAGAAAGGTATTGAATGATGGTGGCCAAATCATTTATTGAGGTTAGAAAGGTATTGGCAATGATGGTGGCCAAATCAGAACCTGAAAGAGAGGGTTGCAACCTTTTCACTAAGTGGAGTTGATGGAAGGCCATCACGTGAAGATCTGTAGAGGTACGCCGATGCATTGGTCTAATATTGGTTCGGCACTGAGATAAAGAAAATTGGCTACGTCATAAATTGGCCTGATGCGGCGCACAAATACACATGCGTGTGCACAGCTCTAGCACACAGGCAGTGAGGAGCACAGCTTGGCAGCGTGGAGAGCTCTGTGCAGCTGCTAAGCCTGTTGTGAAAGGGGGAAGAGGGGGGGGAAGGACAGTGCCCCCTCTGTTGAGGGAGGGAATGGGGCTAGGGTTAGGTGCTGCCCAGGCAGGGCAGGACAGGCACAGGATGGAGCTGCAGCTTGGGCAGGGGGGCATGGCTGCCGCTGCTGATCCAGGAGGGTATGGTTAGAGGAGTTTGTGACCCCAGATCTGCGCAGGCTGCAGCTACGGGCTGGGGCAAGGGGCTGTACTGCACTCAGGGCAGGTGGCATAGGTGCTGGCAGGGGACTACAGCAAAATTTGGGGTTGCGGCAGCCCCACCCACTGCCACCTGCCCCAAACCCACCCCATGGGGGCACATGCCCTCCCAGCCAAGCAGCAGGAGCAGCAGTGGGAGCTGCACCATGCACCCCTCCCCCTCCACGACCCCCAGAAAAACTGCGTCTGTCCTGCCCTGGCTGGTCAGTGCCTACCCCAGCCCCATTCTCTCACTGTGGTGGGGGGAGCGTTGATGTGCCCCCCCATATCCCTTCCCTCCCCCTCCCCTTTCACCACAGTAGACTTAACAGCTGCACAAAGCTGTATCAGAAATCAGATTGGTATCAAGTGATATGCCTCCTTAAAAATCAGCTATCAGTATTGACCCCCAAAATCTCTATTGGTGCACCCCAAAAGGTCTAGGGTGCAGCAGATGATCCAGAAGCAGTCCAAGGCTGCAAACCTGAGTGACATGGGGAGGCTGACCCCTTCAATGATCAGTGTCTCAATCCTCCCCGGATCAAGTGGTCTACCCACCCCCATGTCCTCTGTTTTACCTAGATTCAGTTTCAGTTGGTTCAGTTGCATCCAATCCCCAGCTGCAGCCAGGCACGGAGAAGGCAATCTCACCCAATGGCCTCATATAACACTTTGAGCAAAAGAGGTGACAAGATGGCGCCTCGGGGACCCCATAGAAAAGATCTCAAAGGGATGACAAGCATTCATCCATCAGTGTTTTCTGGGACCTCCTGCTAGGAAAGAGCAGTCCTGCCAATATCTGCTGGGTCCTGTCAACACTAATCAGAACCTCGTGGTTGACTGTGTCAAAGGCCTCCGAAACGTCTAACGTGTGTCCTGCTGTCAATCTCAAGGCCATGACAGCCAACCAAGGCCATGAGTTCAGTCTGTGCTATATCAAGGATAAAAGTCAGTCTGATAAGGGACTAGGAAACTGAGGATACCCAGATATGCCTGAGCTAATGGGTGGTTGCCCAAACAATGACCTTTCTGAAAAGGGGTGGACCGTTGCAGACATAAGAATACCTGGCACCTTTTGAACAGGATATTTGAAGGAACTGAGCTCCCTTCTGCATCCTCCCCTTTAGTTCACAGATGGTGGAGTATGTGCAGGGGACTGCCAAATCATATGGGTCCTTTTTATTTCTGTATAACCCACAACTTCAGTGTGGTCTGGGCAGCCAAGCTTCTTTCTGTTCCACTTGTTTTCAGACTGGTAAATGAATCAGCATCCCTGAAACACCTAATCTTGCTTCATGAGCAAAGGGAGATTTGATTTCTGTCCTGCAAAGATAGTTGCTCTGGCTTCTCAAAGTGAACCTTCAGACCAAATGATGCCATTGAAACAGAAGAAACAGTCACCTGCCTCGGTTTCCCAATGACTTCACTGCGACTACTTTATGGCAAAATGTTCAATATTCTGGCCCTTCAGAGCCTGGATATAGGGGTATACTCACCTCTCCACAGAAATAAAGCATCTGCTGCGGGTGTTTTCTTTGGCATTATTACTCCTATATCGCCAAAAGTTCTGAATGGAGGAGAGCCTCAACATCAGTTGGGAGAAGAAATACCTTGCAGCTGCAGTCTACCGTTGAAGCACTTCAGGCAAGTGAAAATAGCTTTCAGCAGCTTTCCCATTATCTTTCAGGCTGGGTGGATGAGGCACCACAGCTGAGCTGGACATGCCTTTTGTGGGACCTTGCCTGGGATGCTACAGCCCAGGGACATCTGTTCTCATCCCTCTGTCAAGGTCCTGCAGCTCCTCCCCAAAGCAGCCCATTTGTGGAAAGAGCTGTTTTGCAGTAGTTTTGAGAGGGCTGCCACCTCAAAGAGCTGAACCGGGTCATTATTATTTATGTATTTATTTATTTATTTGTTACTTTTCTGTCCCAAGTTTGAAACCCTGCCATCAGGAATGGAGAGCAGGGTCCTGCAGGCAGGCTGTGCATCCCCTTGCTAAAGGCCATCTCCCCCTTCAGAGGGTTGGTCACTGGTGCTCGGCCCCCGCGGGGCTCTTCCCCACCCACATCTGCCATGCACAGTGAGAGCATTGAGATCTTCCCAGCCTCAGCTCTGTGGTTTGCACCACAAGCTAGGGCCCCATCAGCTGTGCTGTGCAAGAGCAGCACTTCTCCCCTGCCTGCAAGGCCGAAGGGGCACAACCGTTCTGTGCGGTGCGGCTTTACCCACCAGGTGCTTCCCGCCCTCGCCCAACCACCGGGGCCTTGCAGTGCAAATGCTGCAGCTGTTGGCGTTGGGCCTCCGTGGTTGCCAAGTGCAGGGGTCGCAGCGGCTGCCCCACGAGGCAGTCAGGGCAGGCCAGGCCCTTCCCCCCGTGCACAGGTGCATCCCTACCGTGCTGCCCCTGGCACTTGCAGGTGGGAGTGAAGAAGCAGGGTGGGCACTGGCAGGGCCCCTGGGCAGTCCCCACAGCACAGTGCACCTCCCTCTCATGCAGCAGGGTATGACAGGGCCTGGCACTTGGCATGGGAGCGCAGTCATGAATATAGCCGCCCTCCCCCTGCCAAAGCCTCAAGCCCCAGGTAGGGCTACAACCCCTTTCATCCCCACATTGCAGCTGGGACACATCTCTTCCTCCTCCTGCTCCATGCAGAGGGTGTTGAGGCTTGGCCACAGCCCCTTCTCTCCTTGCAGGGCTGGGTCAAGCTCATTTTCTCTGTGGGGCTTCAATAGGGCCAGCTGCCCCGCTCTGCCCACCTCCACAAGGCTATATGGTTCCCACCAGGCACCGAATTGAGGACACCACCTGGATCCAGCCTGTGGATGGACCGGGCATTGCCGGTCAGGCCCACCGGGCCAAAAGATTTGAGTTAAAGCATAAGCACCTAATTGTCGAAACAAACTTGAGGCAAAAGCCAGGGAATTATTTGTAAAGTGCTTTCCAAAGCTATCAGATGCCCTGACAGCTCCCAACATGCCAGCCTGCTGGGACTTGCTTCAGCCTATTTGGGCCACTTCAGCCTATTTCCAAAAAATGCATTTATCTGTGAATTGTTGACATCAGTAGCAAAAACAGTGACTTGGCTTTAAACAGTTGCACAGGTTTCTTAAATCCGTTTGTATCTGAAGATATGAAACTGGCAGCGTGGGCAGTAGTGGTCCACATCTTTGCAGGACTTCAGTGCGAGCGGTATGAGGCAACAGCCTAAACAGCACCTGGAACCAAATGGTGTATGAGAGAGGTACACAACAAAAGAAAATTTATGATGGCACAGAGGCAATGAAAGGCAGTATCTAGTTCTGTCTTTACAGGCATAGCCTGAGTGGCAATTATTGCAAATTAGCTGCTGTTGTCCCAGGGAAAGGTGTTATTTTAGGGGTAAAAACAGACATTGGATTTTTCCAGTGACAAAGCCTTTTATCCTGGTTCATAGAATCCTAGATTATTAGGGGCTGGAAGGGACCTTGCAGATCACTGGGTCCAGCCCTGCCCCTGCCCCCCCCCCTGCTCTAGGCAGGAAGACAACTGGGGTCAAGCGAGCCCAGCAAAGTGCTTACCCCAGGGAGGTGTTTGTCCCACTTTAAGTACCTGTGAAGTATTCTAGGATTAGAAACAGACATCACATTTGGGTCAGATTGTCTTAGGTTTTGACTTGTATCAAACCAGACATGGGACAATAATTTACACCAGTGGTTTGAATGGCAATTCACTCAAATTGGCTGTGACTATTCCAGGACAAAAAATTAACTCGACTACTTCACAGGTACTTAAAGTAGAGCAATGGGATTGTAGATCTGTAGGATCCCAAATTAAAAGGCTTTGTCCTGAAAGAAATTTGACATCTGTTTTTAGCCTGACAACACTTTTTCCCAGGACAATTACAGCTAATTCATGGTGATTACCCTTCAGTCCTGAGACAAGCTAAGTGTGTAAGCCAGGCAATTATTTGGGCTGGAGGACCACGTAAGGAGTTTTGTTGATCTGTCATGGGCCAGGTCAGCATCCCCTCCACCTCAGCAGCTCACCAAAACTCCTTAAGTGGCTCTTCTCTGCGTTGGGCCAGGTGGCTGGCATGGGTCTGGGATTGCAGGGCTGTGAAAACGTGGGGCTAGAGCTTGGGGCAGAGCCACAATCCACTCGCTGCACGTCTCCACAGTGGGTACCAGTTCCACAGGCAGGGAAAAGCAGAGAGCAGACTGCACCTCTGCCCCAAGCCCAAGTCCCACATTGTTACTGCCCTGTGATCCCCGGGTCTCCGTGGACCAACCAGGACCCATGTGGGCAGGGGGCTCTTGGCCAGGCGGGCAGTCGGGAGCTGCATCTAAGTGGGATGGGAGGGTGGTGACAATGTGGGGCCGGGGCCTGGGGCAGAGCTGGAAGTTGCTCCCTGCACACCCCTTCCCACAGAGCCAGCTCCTGTCACGAGTGTGCAGGCAGTGGATCATGACTCTGGTCTGAGCCCCAGCCCTGTGCTGTCGCTGCCCCATGATTGTAGCCCTGCCCATCCATGCCACTCCTGGATATCACTCCCTGTCCACCCACGGCCCCATCCCAGCCACATGCAGGTCCCACCTCTAGCGGTGGGTGCACGGCAGACAGGCTAGGGTGCCTGGGCAGCAGGGCTGGGTCCAGTGGCGGGAGCAGCCAGGAGCCACCGCGATCGGGGCTGCCAGGAATCGAGTCCAGTCACTGCTGCTCCAGCCCTGCTGTGTGTCTGGGAATGGTGGGACTGGCTGCACGCGTCATGGCCCAGGCTGTGCCCTGCACCTGGGCCTAGCAGGACCAAGGGATCCACCGCAGGCCAGACGAAATCATTTGGTGGAGCAGTTCAGCCCGCAGGCTGAATTTTACCCACCCCCAGGGCAAGCTGTATTAGTCCCAGATTTTGCCTGGGATCAGTCAGAATTGCCTCAAATGCAGTATCTATTTTTACTGTTGGATACTTCACAGGTACTTAAAGTGGGACAGTGGTCTTGTAAGTCTGTAGGATCCCAGAATAAAAGGTTTTGTCCTGGAAGAAAGCCAACATTTGTTTTTAGCCCAAGCTGTAGGGAAAACATGCCTAGAAAAATGTGTTTGTGAACTGTTGTACTACTCTGAGGCTTCAAACAGACATTGCACTTCTCTTGGGATAAATCCTAAAGAAGTTTCCAAGATAAGAGATCGTAACAGCTTATCCTGGGATATTGTAAAATACATCTGTACATTTATCCCAGGATTGCATCATTGAATTAATGGCAGAAAAGCAGCACTGCATTCAGCCTCTCATGAAACCCTGATTAGGTATGTACACACCAATTATAAAATAACTTTGTTTCTGGACAAACACACAATTTATCCAGGGACAAATGCAACCTCTGTTCCAAGACTAAGTGATCCAGGCTGGCATGGTTTCTGATAAGTAGAATTGTCAGAAAATACATGTTCTGTCCCACAAATGTAAAGATTGCGAAAAAATCCCATAGGACATCATGTTCAAAAAGGACTTTTTGAAGTTTTTAAAGAAAGAAATAGAAATAGATCCCAGTAAAGCCAAAGGACTAGGGGAGACTTAGGTTCAAGTCCTAATTCAGCCAAAGACTTGAATTTAGGTTTCCCAAACCCCAAGTGAGTGCCCAGCCATAGGGCTAGTTGATCATTCTGACACAGATGTCTCTCAGAATCATGTTGGACTGCTCCACTTCGCATAAATCATTACATTCAAGTCAGTCAGAGGAGTGAAAAAGTGACTGTAACTTTTGGTGGGAAAGAAGACAAGGCTGTAAAAATTCTGTTTCTTTTGACTGCCTATTGAGAAGGTTAATATCTGATTCAATTCATCTCTTATTCACACCTTACAACTGTACTGGACACACACTGGTAAGACCATATGCTATGTTGAGACTGGTAAGATCATACAGTACAGCGCTGCTCTTTGGTTCTGTCTGCCTAAGAGTCAGTCTAGGAAGAGAGATTTTTCAGCTGAACTATCAATCTGTTATAAATATATATTTTGGTAATTCAGTCTTTAAAGTAAAAAAAACAAATGCTTACCCAGTGGCACACATCCCGGCACACAGAAGATAAGATAGTTTACCCTGTCTGTAGACAACCCGTGTAGTGATGGCTTGGCGACAAGATGGACATATTGTGGATGCTGGCTTGCTTGTAAAGATTCCTGCTACAACAATTGGAGGCTGAGACACTATGTACACTGAATGTAGAAAGAAATACAAAGTAAAATGGGAATTAGTATTACCCCTTATTGCGTCTCCTTGCCACTTCTCCCTTTTTCTCACAACAGCCACGCAGAGAGAAATATATATATATAAGATCACTTCTACTAAGGCCATCCAGCTTAAAAAACAGAAAACCAAATGACTGAGTTTCACACTGGGGCCCCTATACATGTGCAGGGAGGCTGCTCCACCGGGCTGTAATAGCTGTGCTCCAGTAGACTCCAGCATCATGTGCAGGGATCCTGGTTTTCTCTGATTTTTAAAAAAATCCCCAATTTTTGGTTAAAAAAAGTAACTCTGAATCCACACTTCCGTGATCTAAATGAAACACCACTAATATATAAAGATATATATAATGATGTTTCATTTTACCCAAGGGACCCAATCCTGCTCCAAATCCACATTTTTCCATGATTTAAATGAAACGCCACTAATATTATATAGCTATATTTCTATATGGTGTTTCACTATATATATAGTACTTTTTCATTTTAATCATGGGAAAATGTGGATTTGGGGTTACTTTTTTTGACTCAAAATTGGGGACTTTTTTAAGTCAGAGAAAACCAGGATTCCTGGTCAAGTGTATCATCAGCATCCCTGTGCTGAAATGTTGTGGCTGAGTTCTTTAAAGCTCATTCAACGAGCTTTTGTTTAAAGTGCCCTGCTGCCATTTTTTTTGGCACGGGGACACTGATACAGGTGACGCTCTGGGCGCTTTAATTAGCACAGCTCTTGGAACAGCGCTGATTAAAGCAACCCACCTCCTGGAGCATGTCTATAAATGCTCACAGAGTCCAAACCAGGCAAAATTTAAAAAACTGCCATAATTTTTTTTTTTTTAACCATGTTCATGCTCAGAATGAAACACTGAGAGGTATGAAGAACCAAGAATAGAAACAAAATAACTGGCACTTCACAAGAAAACTAGTAAATTCTGGACAATTCTTATGTCATTTCCCACGTTCTAAAACATCAAATCAAAACTGAGATTGCAAAAACTTTTTCTAGTTGAGTTGCAAGAAAGCATATTTTCAATGGAAATTCTTAGGACTAACAACCTTAATAGTAGGTGTACAGGTCACAAATCTATTCCTAATGAGTCTAGTCTGGACAGCGTATATCACAAATGTTGATTAAGAATACTCTGCAGGAACTGGCATACTGGATGAGCTGTATTATTTACCTACTCCTTTATGCTGTCTCAATGAGTAGTGCTAAATGATTGTGGCTAAACAGATTGCATGGAAACCCATAGCTCATGTTTATGGAATAATCTCCCAAGAGAGGAAGTTTTTTCTACCACCCAGCAATTAGTGGTTATCTTGTGTTTTTAAAGCATAAGCGTTTACATCCTGGGTTTTAGAACAGCATTGTTCATAATCTAACTCTGCATGTTCTTGGTAACTGACAGAAACCCTTACAGTGACACACAAATTGAATGTTACTAGAGTTTTTTAATCAGTTCTGGCAATAGCAAATAAACCCATCAAATTTTATTCATACATTTGGCTAGTTCATCACTAAAAAATACTGCTGATCTTTACTGACAGTGTTTGGAAACTCACGCATTTGGCAGTTTCTCAGTCTTTTCCCATAAAGGTATGATTGGAAACTTTTAAGAGGATAATAATGAATAGTCCATAGTACCGTGTCAGTTTTCCAGGGGAAAATTTATTCACCAAAAATGTGGCTTCAGTCATTCCAAAACTATTAATGAATTTGTGAATCTAATGTTAAAATATTGTGTCAAACTGCTGAAGAAAAAAGTGACTGAAACTGTCCCTTTACTTAATAACCCAGGGGTTACATGTCTTCTATGGGTCTTCTGTGTGTGTGGATGTTTTAACTCACACCCCTACCTTCCAGGGAAGTGCCCTGACTCCTAGGCAGTTGGATATCATGCAGTAGCCTTTCCTCAAAATCTCATATTGAATCTGTTCCCCCTTTGTCTACAAGACTTCAATATGCACTGAGACTCTCTAATGTGGTGGTCAGAGACACTGACCTAAATTATAATCCCTGCTTAGCAAATATTTAAATCTCTTTACTTAGTGGAACAGTGTCAACAAGAGAAACTGAGAGCAATCAACTCCAATATAGCCAGTTGGTTAAGATACCAAAGGGAGGTGGATTCAAAACCCAGGATCAGGAGAGATTTAAAACCTGTTCTTCCACCTCTTAAGGTGTACTTATATGTTACAATTAACACATGCTAACTCCAATCCCTTACGCATTGACAGGTGCCCTGCTCCCTGGCGGCTATCTTGGGACTGCAAGTCCTGCCCCCTAGCCCTGACCTTTGCCACCAGAAGGCTCTCCCCTTGCCCCCCAGAAGTACTTCTTTCAGGAAGGAGTTTCGCTATCTCAGAGCCAGAAAAATACGAAATTATATTTTAAAAATTGCACACTTACAACATTCATTAATTTGATTTCAAAAAATATTTTTGTCCTGATTTATATGCATTTGTGTAATGTACATAGAGGTGATTGCACAGTAGCTTAAAATTGAAGTCTTACTCTTGTATACTATGCAGGAGTGGGTATAGGTTTGTGGGGGGCTGTGGGTGTGTGGGAATATGGGGTGGGGGGATTTTTGTGTGGGAGGATAGGTGTGTGTGTGCATGAGGGAGCATGTGGGGGTCTGTGTGCATATGTGGGGTGTGGGAGGGTATGAGGTTTGTGAGGGGCTGTGTATGGGGGGTGGGTGGCTAGGGTGTGTGAGGGGGTGTGGGGGTCTGTGTGTATGGCAGTGCAAGGGGAGGGTGTGAGTGCATATGTATGGTGGGGTGTGTGGGGGACTTGCCCTATGGACACACACACACACTCACTCACTCACTCACTCACTCACTCACTCACTCTCTCCCCCACCCACACTCGCACTGTTCCTCCCTACACACACACACACATGCTCACATTCTGTCCCTCCCTCCCTGCATACACACACACATGCAGTACCCCCCATGGTCCTCCCCTGCCTTTCCCCCACCCCATGTTCTTATCTGAATCTCCCTCTCTGGCACATGGAGGTGGGGAACAGTCTCATGCATCCAGGCCAGAAGCCTGGTTGGGGCAGGTGGAGATGGGAGGGGCAGGGCCAGGTGGGCCCTGCTGGGCTGCTTGGTCTTGCCGCTGGCTTTCCCTGGGTCCTACTGCCCCTGGCTCCTGAAAGCTTTGACAGGCAGCCTGTCAAAGATGACAGAGAAATATTAATTTTCTAAATTTTTTTAGGGGCCCCACAGGCCAGATAAAATGGCCTGACAGTCTGAATCCAGCCCACAGGTCACATTTTCCTGTCCTTGTGTTAAGTGTTAATACTCTCTAACATGTACTGCTCTGACCTGCTCCTAGAGGGCTGGCAAGAAGCGGGATGGCTAGGAGCTGCCAAATCTACTCCTTGCCTGCCTGGCTCACCTGCTCCCAAGGGTAGTATAAGTTCCAAAAGCGCACCCTGTGGCCCAGATTGCACCCGCCAGCCACCATGCACTCAGATTGGGTCCCTGTCAACCCGGATCAGCAGCAGCATGAATCTACCCCTGTGTTTTGATTATAAATTCCCATAAATTGGAACCTTTTTTGTTCAACATAAAAAACCCTTTTTTAGTTTATAAAGAACAGGCTTATTTCAGGTTAACTTGGATGATATTTTTTTGTGGCTCAAAAAGTGAACCAAAAAATAGAAGTTATTCATCCAGTACTAATCCTTAACTGATTCAGATGTGGGTAAGTTAAACCGTGGATTGTGGAAAAGGAGTGACAATCATAAACAGTGTTTCCCTGTCATCCTTAATAGGTAATTTCTTATCTTTTTATATCATAAAGGGGTCCGAATCCCCCTCCATTCATGAAAAACTAGTAGTAGAGCAGCAACATGTTTTTGCTTCTGTTCATGTGCTATATCCTAAATAACTTACACAAAATCTTTATTCTTACCTGTTTCTGTGGGGTTGACTGGGGGGTTGACATCTTGACAGGAGTATGGTGGGGGAGAAGGATACTGGTAATTTACTGTATTAAGAAAAAAATGAACAAAGCATAAGATGTTGTACAACGTAACCCCTCAAACACCTAATCAGAATATTGTGCAGCGATCTCCACACTGTAGTTCAGTATTGAGTACACAGCTTCTGTTTGCTCTGTACCCTATCATTTGAAAGATAAACAGTGCTAAGAAAGTATGAGCTGGTATAATCTTGGGAGGGATTTCAGGATATTTGCCCAGAAATACCTCTGGGACCATTTCCAAACAAGGAAGGATGTATTTCTCAGTGGGCAGGTTGAGGCTTTAGATCGGCTTCTTAGATAGACTATAAGCTTAGCAAGGACGTAGCGTGGTGTGGCGTGGCACAGTGTGGCATTAGCAAACTGCTTTTCTCTAACTCAGTGGGGAAGAGTATGAGAATTCTTTTAATGTCAATTATTTATTTAATAGGCTTATTGTTAAAAAAAACTACTCACTGTTGATTACGTTAGTTAAGTTTATTCTGTTTTTCTGTTCCTTCCTGTGTGACTGCAACTTAATGTCTTGGAAAGGTTTACATGTTTCAGAGATTGAGAACTATTCCAGCAAGGGCTCTGATTCCTAGCAGAGGCACTTCTAAAACACCTAAGTCACAAGGTAGGGATGAAATCCAAGACGATCATTGGGCCCTCCAGGTTCTGGACTGAGCAGCAGACTAACAGCATGTCCTCATTAAAAAAGAGTTAGGTTACAGAAAAACAAGAAGCTAGCCATTCCAGCAAGTATTAGGATAGGCTAGATGGCACAGCTTGCATGCCTTAAGAAATGTCTGGTGGCAGGAAAGAGATTAAGTTATTTCTCTGCTTCTTGGAAATCAGGGCCTGAGCACATGCAGCACAATCGTCAGTGTACTAAAGATCAGTAATGGAGCTGTTGGTTATCTTGGATTTGGAATGTAACTGGTTGATGTTAAATAGAGTCCCATCCAAGTGATACTTGATGCTGACTCCAGATGGAAATGTATCAGCAATGAGATGGAGAATAGCTGTGATATAGATGGAAAAGTTTTAGTGCAATCACACATCCTTGCTTGACTCCAGTTCTAATAGTAAAGGTACATTGCAGAGCTGTTGCTTGCTGTTATGTAGTCATGAAGTCTGGTAATTGTAACAAATTTTGGCAGGCATCCAAATCTCATTAGGATGAGGAAAATAGAAACAGGGTCTCTCCTGATTGAATTGAAGGCCATGTAAAGATCTTGATGTTGCTCTCAGCACTTCTTCTGCAGGCATTTAGCAACAAAGATCGTATCTATTATACCTCTGAGTAGTCTAAAACCACTCAAACATGGGTAGTATCTCTTCAGTAAGAAAAATGAGTCTGTTGAAGAGAGTGGGTCTTCCCAGCTGTGAATAAAAGGGTAATATGACAACAATTGCTGCAATCTGAGGCATCTTCTTTCTTGATTTTGGTAGTGAGTTTTGGCATCTTTCAAGTCACTAGGAATCTATCCATGTTACCAGAGTCTCATAATAATAGTGTATCATTGGAAAGAGAGCTTTTTTTTCCACCTTGCTTATAAGGTGTTAAGTTGGCATTCCATCAGGACCACATACTTTGTTGGTCTTCATCTGCTTAAGGGCATTCAAGGCCTCTTGATAAATTGGAACTGCAAGGAAGTCCTTAACGTGGTCATGTGAAATGGCTTAAATAGTATTGCCTTCAACATTAGAATCTTGGTTCAGGAGCTCCTGAGAGTATTTTCACCATGCACTGATGGTGAAGCTGTCTTTAAAATCTGTTGTTCCATTTTTTGGACCTCAGAGGGATGGCTTCTTGTGTGCTTGGCCTATAGATAGCTTTGGTTGCACTGAAGAAACTTGGCACGTTGTAGCTGTCATCAAACTTTTTAATCACTTGTTTTGTCCTTTTGCGGCTTGTTCTTTTGCTCTTGACTCTTCCTCTGGCTCTCAGCTTTAATGTGAAAAGTGTCTTCCTTATGTTTGGAATTGATGTAATTCTGCCAAGTTTCAAAAGCTCTCCTTTTTCTGTCGGTGAGAACCTAAACATCCCTATCATTCTCATCAAACAAGTCCTGACGGTTCTTTATAGAAAAGCCTAGAAATTTTTCACATGCATCATGGATGTCTTTCTTGAGGCTCTCGCAGTGACTGATTTCAAGATCATCAGAGAGGTACCAGGCATGGCTCATGAAAGCTGCTATGGTGGGGCAGATGAAGCATCCCACAGGAGCATGGGAGAGCCCCCGCATGCTCAGCAGTGAACCCAGAAGTGAACCAGAAGTACTTCTGGTCACTTTGGGGTCTGCTGCTGAGTGCACCGGGGACCACCCCCCAGCTCTGCAATTAGTTGCGGGGGAACCCCAGGTGCTCCCTCAGACCCAGAAGGTGCACCAGTCACTGAGCTAGGCAGGGGGTGTCCCCCACTCACTCTCCGGAGGACCCAGAAGTGGACCAGAAGTGCTTCTGGTTCACTTCCAGGTCCACTGCCAAGCACACTGGGGATCCCCCAACACTCCTGTGGGGTACTCTATCTGCCCCAACATCTCAGCATTCACAAGCTGCCTCACATCTTGAGGTATGTAGAAAAAACTTTTAAAGCTGTGTCTATGTCCAAATCATCGAATCACTCTGAACCTATTTGGAGGGTTCTGATTCAATTCAGAAAGATTAAAGGGTCCCTTGATACAATTTGGATTTGGAGATTAAGCCACCAAATTGGGCTGAATCTTCACTGAATCAAATCAGTGACTGAAGCTTGGCACAGCTCTAGCATCCATGCTTCAGAAAGATCCTCCACAGCACTTCTTGGCTGACAGAGCTGAAGGCTTTCATGAAGATAAAGCCATGTAGAGAGATTAATGTTGTTCCTGGCATTTTTCCTGCAGTTGGCGAGCTGTAAATATCATGCGAGTTGTGCTTTGTGATGACCTAAACCCACACTGAGATTCTGGGAGGAGTTTTTCCCCATGCTGGCCATCCTCAGTTTCAGCACTCTTTCCTGCCTCAGCAGGGGGTCGGACTCAATGATCTGTTGAGGTCCTTTCCGACCCTAGCATCTATGAATAAGTGGAAGGAGATCATTGACAAGGGTTCTCCCAGTAGTCTATCCTGTGGCGGACAGCAAAGCAATCCTTCTGTAATTTCCACAGTTGGACTTGTCTCCTTCCATGAAGATTGTCATTTTCATGGTGTCTCTGAGGTCATCTGGGATTTCCTCCTCATTCCAAATCCTTAAAATGAGGGCAAGGAGCTGTGATGTGAGCTTCTCTCCCTCTTGCTTGAAGGTTTTGGCTGGAATTCCATCTCCTTCAGGTACTATTCTTCATCTGTTTGATGGCCTTCCTCACCTTGTCAGGGTTTGGAGGGATTCCAAGATCATCTTTGACTGGGTGTTGCAGGTTGGAGTTGAAAACAGTCATCCATAGAGTCTGAATTGAGAGAGACTTCAAAATGCTCCTTCCAATGGGTGTCGATGGTAACCCTTTCCTTGAACAGGTCTTCTCCATTCTTAGGTCTCAAGAGAGTTGGTCCCTGAGTGCTTGGACCATTGATAGCTTTGGTGGCATTGAAAAAAAAAACACTTATCATGGATGTCAGTGAAACATTGAGAGCACTGGCCCCAGGGAGTGCACCAGAAGAAGTGGTTCCCCTGTGGCCAATCATATCAACCCAGAAGTGCCAGTAGTGTGTCCGGAAGTGCCAGTGTCACACCACTACCAGTTGCAGGTCAGCAGGATAGGCGTGGGGACCCTCCCCCCCTCTGGTCTATGGGATTGGCCACGGGGGGATCACCAAGGCATTTTGTCCAGCCCACACCAGGTCCCTTGGCTCCTCCCACACCTGGCACAGGAGGCAGCCTGAGCCACGATGCATGCCGCCAATCCCATTGCTCCCAGGTACGCAGCAGGGCTGGAGCAGTGTGGTAGCCAGACTCTGTTTCCTGACTGCCCCAGTGGTGGCTTCTTCTGGCTGCTGCTGCCGGACCCAACCTGCTGCCAAGGCACCCTGGCCTATCTGCCCCACACCCACTGCTGGATGGGTGGGCTGGGACCCATGTGGGCAGGGCGCGTAGATGAGAAGGGGCCACAGGTGGGTGGGGAGCAGTGTCCAGGAGCGGACCAGGCAGGTGGGACTGGATCAGGATTGCAGGGTGGTGTCAGTGTGTGGCCAGGCCCGAAGCAGAGCTGTGATCCTATGTCTGCACGTTCCTATGATGGGTGCCAGTTCTGTGGGCAGGGACATGGGGAGCAGATTGCGACTCTGCCCTGGGTCCTGGCCCATGCTGTTATTGCCCCAGGATCCCAATCCCAGCTCTGACTCTGCCCACCTGCCTGTCCCACTCCTGAATGCCACTCCCCACCCACCTATGGTCCCATCACAGCCACATGGCCATGTGCAGGGGCCACTTAGGGAGTTCTGGTGAGCTGTTGTGGATGGAGTGGAGGTCAAGGAGGGTGTTGATCCAGGCTGCAACAGCTCAGTAAAACTCTGTCAGTGGCCCTCTGGCCAAAATAATTGCCCACTTCTGCTATAGCCAGTGCAATGTAAATTAGCCCTAATTAGATGTAATGGGCATGGGTACCTCCTGAGCCCAGGATATGCTGGGAAAGTTAGGCCACCACAGGCTCTTTCTGCATCAAGCGCCATTAATTAGCACTTGAAGCAGAAACCATCCAGAGGACACCTTATCCTTCTGGGACTTTGCAACATTAGCCTACCTTCTTGTGCACAGAAGTCTGGTGCAGAGGGTGCTGTGCTGGGCTGTGGATAAATCTCACATGATGTCATAGGAATCATTATGTGTTCCTTCTCACTAGCCATTTTTCCAGTTTGCCTGCAAGAGATCACAACATAACATTGAACCATAAGGTTAAGGATTTTCCCATGACAAGCACTGCTGGAACTCGGGGACCTGCCTGTCTGAGCTTGTATTATTATGAAAATTAACAGTGCTCAGGTGCTGTATTCTTTATAGGCCAAGCTAAACTCCCATAAACGCCTATCGTATTTTATGATGTTTGAAATGGGAAATCCTTAATGTTAAAATAACATTGGAGCTTGCCTTATTATGAAACAAGTGTGACTAAGTTCTGACCAGCAGCTTCAGAGTCAAGAATGTCTGGGGTCTAATGCCTGCTCTAACACCCTGGGCAAAATTTCTGTCTCAGTGTCTATGTCTATACACCAAACCCAATTTGCTTGTTTAGTATCATGTGCGGATTTTGTCAGAATCATTTGAGGGATGTTTATAAAGTTGTTTGGAGATGCACATCTCCTGGTTAATAAGCAGCCATTTGTAACAACACTGAGTCTGAATCATTAAATGGGTTATGACCAAATAGGTTTATTCTCTCTAATTCTAAGAAAGAAACACATTGTGGTCCTTTTCATTGCTATGTTACTTTCGAGCACTGATGGATTATAGTTGATGTGAACTAGAAAATTCTTAGAGAAAACTGCCACTTGTTACAGCTGCACTGTACCACTAGTGCTATTTCTTTGTAAATTGGCCCATGCAGCCACTGGATCTGGCCTCCGGTGCTGGAGGGTTTCACCTGTGCCCATGCCTGTGCCAGGGCCAAATTAGTCTAGTCAGTTCCAAACTCCTTTCACTGAGCAGATCTCCGTTGTTCAGGTCTGTGTGGCACTACCACTGGCAAGTATCTTGCCTCCCATTTTCTTCAGCCTGGGGCTTCAGAAACTCCCAAACCCATGGTGGGCATCCTACATTCAGATGCCCCTTTCTCTTGCCTGTAGCCAAAAGCCCAAAGGAGCAACCTAGGGAGAAATCCCCCCATTTCCATAAAATAAAGTGTGTAGCTGAGATCCTCCCACTGTGAGGCTGTAGTAGGCTTGTGTAGAGGTGTCTGCCTGTAGTACAAAGGACAAGTCTCCACCCTCGACTTCAAAAAGCCATTCAGGGTCAGGGAGAAGGGAATCTCCCTTTCCAGGTACAGCAAAACCACCTGCTGCACTGGGGCTGGGCAACTTCTAGCTGCTTCTCCCCACAAGGCTGCAGTATGGGTGCAGCTTCCAGCTGGTGGTGAGCTGCAGCTGGGAGGCAGAAGAGTAGGGAAGAGAAGCAACAGCAGCAACATGGATGCCTAGCCTTAGTGCATCTCCCCATTGGGTGGAAGCTGCATTTGCATCCCAGCCAGGGGATGGGAGGCTGGGAGAAATAGCGGTGACATGGGTGTAGCTCCCAGCTCCCTGGCCCCAGCATAGGCACAGGCAAAGCCCCCTGCTTCTCATGTGCTGCTGAAGCCACTTGGTCCATAGTAGACCACAGCTAGGTTGTTTCATCCAGCCGACAGCTTGTAAAGGTTGCTGGCTGCTGCTCCAGCCAAATTACAACTTGTTGAACCAACACCGTAATCTTTTGGTAAAATCTCTGGCTTCTCTATCCTTATGGAAGGTCAGAGTGCTATAGTAGCTGTGATGGTTTATGTAATATGAGAGAAGCAAAATTGTTTAGTAGTATCTTTTTTTATCAGATCAGCTATATATTTGGGAGAGAGATTAAGCTAATTTTTAGGCACAGAATGCACTTCTCAGGTCTGGGAAAGAAGTAGATACGGCCTACACTAAATGCCAGGAAAAAATGGTTTTATCTATCTCCAATATATGTATGACAATACAGAATGAAATACCTCTCCCAACTATGTAGTTGATTTGATAAAAGATTTCTTTCTGTTCCCCTTGGTTTTTTCTTCTTGCAGAGAGAGTTACAACCAATATTCTGCAAACAGACTACTGTTCTCTATTTGACTACTTTATAAAAATTCATACAGGCTTTGAATATTTATTGTTGGAAAAAGAACTTTCTCTAGTACCCACGCTACTGTCCTAGAGCATGCTGGAAACCTGGGTCTTGATTGGGTACTGGGGGCATCTTCATTGCCTCCTTCGACACAGACAGAGTGCAAATGAATGACCACGGTGTATTTTTTTCAGTTGTGCAGCTGAGCACACTTCTGCTGCAGTTTAGACATATCCTAAAAGACTTGTTAAGGTCAGGCAGGAGTTTTCTGTCTCTGCCCTAACTTGATATATTTTATATATCTAGAAGACCATCATTCCTTCCACAAGCAACAAAGCCAGATCTGTAATTGAAAGCCCCTTCTTCATGTCCAAAACATTTGGTTCTAGGCTGCTCAATGATCTGGCCCACCTAAGATACCTTTAATGTGCGTTGAATTAGAGAGGTCTACGTGTGTTTAATTTGCAGTGCAGCACAGACTTCAGTTACAACAAATATAGCACTCCTGCTCTCTTGAGTCTTGTCAATAATTCATGTAGGAGCAGGTGAAGGTTCTAACAAAATATACTTCTGTTAAAGAAAATGGATATTACTATGGTCAATGTTGCAACGTGACAAAATCCAGCCTGGAATTTACATGTATTAAAGGGATTAAATGTCATTATCTCTTATCTCTATCAGCATGCATATGCATCATTACCCAATATCCTTTCTTGCATTCCAGATGAGATATCTGTGGCTATAGACTGTATGTCTTGGATCATAAGTGTTAGTTGTAAACAATGTCCCCCGTGTCCCAAAAAACTTACTGTAGGACACACACAATGTCCAGGTTTTGCCTTTGAAAATACAATCTTCACTGAGAAGACTAGATTCTGCTTGGCAGGATTATTATTTAATATTATTGTCCTACCTGGGACCCTAATGTACTGCATACTCTATAAATGTAGCTGAGGTATTTCCTCCAAGGAGGTTACACTACAAAATGACAAGGCAGACTGAGGAGGGATATAGTCAGGTGTGTGTCAATGATGTTTGTATTATTATAAATTGAATTAGTCTTGATTATCCAGGGCTGTCCTTGAGTCATTCTGACTTGGTTGATTTCTAAAGCTGCTGACAGACCCTAGCTTAAAAGCATGGTGGGATCTGAGCTGTAATCCCAACAGTTGCGCCTCCTGCTATGGCATACGTGCATGGCAAGATGCACGATTTTGGGATAGGAAATCAGATCCTGGGCTCCTCCTGTATCAGTAAGTTGAAAGAGGATGCCCATAATCAGCTGATTGCCAGCTGGGGCCAGGGACTGAACCAAGGTCTGAAACAGACCCCAATGCAATCCTGAACCATAGCCAACAACCAGCTGATTGTCAAAGCCCCAGCTGGGATACACACATAGTTTTTACATGTTCTGATGCATGGGAACCCCAGGATTTAGGACCCTCTCCCCAATCCCAGGATCCCATATGTCCAGATCCAGTCCTGCCCAGGTCATTGTCACATGGCTAGATCATGCCTAGGCCCACCTCCTGCACCTGTGCTGGGGTTGGGTTCCTCCCCACACACTCCATGCATTCAGGTTAGGGCTGAGCTGCTTTCCCTTTCCCCTACCCACATGTTTGGATTGAGGCCAGGTTGATTTTCTGCCCCCTGCATGTCTAGATCAAGTCAGTTCACTTCCCCACACACATGCAGCTGGATTGGAGTCGGGCTGTCCCACCCCCTGCAGCTGGATTGGGTCCCCTCCATACCCACTCCACATGCTGGATCAAGCCCATTGTCCTGATTTGGCCTGCAGGTGGACCTGGTACTGCCCATTTGGCCTACAGGGTAAAAAGGTTGGGCACCACTGGTATAGGTAGTAGTAAAGGCAATGGAGTCATAGGGGAAACTGAAGGGAAAATCAGAAGTTAAGTGTTGACAGTGTTAAGAAATGAGTCAGAACAGGAAGGAGATGTTGGAAAGATTAGCCCATATGTGGAACTGAATGAAGGAAATAGAACCAGCAACATAAAGGAAGCTCTGAAATGCCATAGCACAAAGGTAGTAGTTGAGAGTTCATGTTTGCATATGACCATTTTAGGAAAGGAAAAAAGGGGCTGTGAACAGTGGTGCAGTCCGGTGGAGACAACCACTACTGAAAGTGGGAGAGATGGGGCAATGTGAAAAGTTAAACGATATCCAGGAAAGAAGAGAATCGGGAAAAACAAGAGAGGACAGAATTTCAAAGATGAGAATGCAATCACAGTCTCAAAAGCAGCTTGACACTTCCTGTAGTATGAGGAAACCCTGGAAGTTTACGAGAAAAAACATGATGAGGAGTGCCTACTGATTCATTATCCTATGGATTAATACTGTGTATTAATCCCATGTACTCAAGTGAGGCATTTCAAGGCACTGATGATGATGCAGAGGAGGTAGGAATAATTGACATCAGTGCTTAGTAAATCAGGAGAGCACTATATATTCAAAGTTGCATGCAAGCAAATACTGACTAATCCTTGCCCCACCTTGAAATAGACAGATATAATTGGTTCCACTAAATGCATAGGGAAACTGAGGCAAGGAGTCAGTAAGTGACTTAGTCTGTGACTCGCTCATCTAGTTAGCGTGGAATCCTATACTTAATTCACTTGAGCCATACAGCACAAAAGCTCCTGGCTGTAGAGTTTCAGTGGCTGAGGTGCAATAGTTGCCCTAAATTTGCATGGTTTGTAACCTCTCATTGCTGGTCTGGAATTTTACAGAGGTTATAAGAAGTCAGTGCATCTCTGTGTTATGACAGAATAAAGCATCTTGAAGCAAAGGAGCAAAGAGAACTGCAAAGCAGCTTGGGCACAAGCTTCAAAAGGAGCTTATCTGGAGCATTAACAGGAGGACTTTCTGTCTAGTTCAAAATCTCCTTTTATTTTAGCACCTGTGTAATGACATGCTACCTTTGCAGGCCTCATGCACTGTGGTGCCAGTGCTCGGCTGCATGTGATCCAGCATGTTCTAGCACAGTCCAAACCCCATGGCATAAGTATTACTTCCAACATCCAGAGTTATAACTGAAACTTGTTCCTGGCTCCCCCAGCCCTAGGAGAGCTGTCTAGCTACCTACTAATTTATTAGGGAAGGAAATGTGGGGCAAGCACTGGGTAAGGTAGAGCAACAAGTTAAGCTGATGGCCCTGCAGGAGAAAGCAGCAAATGGAACTGGCAGGTGGCAACTTCCTGAAAGAGCAAAAACGGGAAAGAATCCAGTAAGCCTCTGGACAAGGATAGTGATTTGGGAGGCCCTGGGGCTGATGGCTTGATGGAGGAGGAGGCTGTGTTTAAAAAAAAAATGTTGAAATCTCAGGTGTAGCAGTTCTGGCAAAATTTCTGCAACTAGGCAGAACAGAGCATTGTTGGGTCATCCAGGGGCCATCCACATGCAGTGAGCTGTGGGCCTGGGGTCTTGGTTTATCTACAAAATTATACTTCCTCCACAAAATGCGTTGTTAAAGTATTTGCAGGATTTTTTTGTTTGTGGTATTGTGTTTGTTAAAGCAGGGCAATTCTTTGTCTTCAAAATGTAGCATTTCTATCTACGTGTAGCTGAACATATTTCAAAGTAGCAGGCACAGAAAGAAATCGCTTGAAGGCACGTCACTGCTTGTGCTGAGGGTTTTATTTTTTTTTTATCCTGAATACTTCAGATCGATGGGACATTTTTTGCAATTTATTTTGATGAAATAAAATGTGTTAAGGTGGTAATTCATACACTCCTAAGTTCCAGTGCCAGTGGGAGCCATTATGATCATCTAACCTCCTGCATAACACAGGCACTAAAATTTGGTCCAGCAAACTGCATCAGTGTTTCAGGTATAGTACATCTTTTAAAAAGAAATGATGTCTTGATTTAAGGACTTCAAGAAGGGGGAACATCCCAATGCATTTACATATGTTGTGTGAGTTATTAATACTGGTCTCTATGGTGCCTTATTTCCAAGCTGATTGGACACCTTTACACGTGGGTGGGACAGCGCTTCTGTCAGAGCAGCTCCAAGAGCCATTCTAATGAGAGCACTGCCACAGCTCATGTATCAGCGTTCCAGCGCTTAAAAATGGCAGTGGGGCATTTGAACTAGATCTCATTCAATGAGCTTTAGTTCAAGCACCTCTGCCGCCATTGTAAAGCACGGGGGTGCTGATCCAGGAGAAGCAGGAGACTGCTGGAGTGTGGTAATGGCCAATGTGCTCCAATGTGCTGGAATGCCAGCATGTTGAAGCAGCCTCCGTGCTCATGTATAGGTGCCCGATGTGTCTAGCTTCAGCTTTTTAAATCATTATATTGTGTTATGTTTTCTGCTCTTAAAGGTCCCTACTCTTTTCCTATGCAAGCTCATATAGATGAATACTGGTCTCACAAACACATCTGTGGGGCACCCCCAGAACCACAAGTTTCTCTCCCTGTCCCACTGCTTATGCCAAGGAACTGACCAAGGTTTGCCTTGGGGTAACCCCTTATCCCCACAAAACTTTGCCCCACTGCCTGCACGCCAGACCTCACAGCTGCAACAAGGGACTATCTGCCAGCTCTAGGTGCATTTCCTTTGGGTTGTGAAAGAAATTTTAGGTCCTCCTTTTTGTAGAATGGGTTAGGTTGGAATCTCAGTTGCCCAGAGATGACTCTTTACCATAGGCAACCAGTAAGGGAAAAAAATACAAAAGAATTTATAATGTAGGAGAAGAGAATGATACAAGAAAAACTTCATAAGCTAGAGATGAAACAAAAAGATGCATTTCTTACTGGCTCATCTGACTACCACCTGGTCCTTCAGAGGGACCTGCCAGTATTTTCAGAGATCTGCCTTCCTGCTGATCTTGCCAGCCCTGACTGCTGGGGACCTGGATTTCCTCCAAAGCCTCAAAAAATCCGAAGACCAGGCTTAGCTCATGGAAAACCTCTAAAAAGTCTTCAAGCCAGCCTCCCTGCATCATCGCAGTCCCAATGCCATGAGTAGGGATCTAGCTAAGTCATGGCGGGCAAAAGAGATTTTCGTGAGCCACTCATGGCACACGGAGCCAATTTTGCAGCCTTTTTGCAGTGAGCTCACCCCTTGCCACTGTTTGGTCATGGGACCCCAGTGGCCTCACCTTCACGGCTGAGTGGGCTGTCTATCATGTGACCCTGGCCCCCGCTTCTAATTGGCAACCATCCTGGCCACTCCCCTTTGCACCAGGGGCTCCCCCTCTCCTCTGTGGGCTGCAGACACAGAACAACCCGGCTGGGCCACAACCAGCATGAGGATGAGGATCCCCTGGGGAGCCAGCATGCTGTTTTAGGAAGTTTTTTTTTTGTTGTGGATTTTGTGGACAATGTTTTGTGGTTTCCATAAAATGAAGTAGGGTCTTACTCGTGACTCACTGAATTCTCTAGAAATGTATTTCTTGCCAGGGACGGCAAGCATTCCTCTGGCTAATGGGCCATTTCGCTCCAATGCCTTTGCTATTGTGTGGTTGCTTTTCCCTTTACAAGCTGACACTAACTTGGGGGCTCCTTCCACCAGTGGCTTTTTCTGTCTGTGATTGGGCCTGGCAATTGTCCTTGCCCCAGGACACAATGACAAAAGACGCTTCACGGTTTTGCCTTTTTTCTTTTCCTTAAGTATACCTTCCTCGTTTCGGGGATAACGCACATTCAAAATCATAAAGAGATATGCAGAAAGTGTAACATAATCCATACAGGGACAAAAGCAGTGTAAATGGTAACAGCGTAACATTGGCACGTCAGCAGAGATCCTGGTTTTCTCTGTTTAAAATTCCAAAATTATGTGATAAAATCAAAAAATCTCTGACTAAAAAAACCCAGAATTGTATCTTTCCATGATTAAAATGAAATGCCTTGCTCTCTCTCTTTCTCTTGCATATATAATATGTTTGTGTGTGAACTGAACACAATGTTGTATTGATATATTTACAATTTTAAAGCAATTTGGAAGCCTACCAGTGCCTCAATCCTTATAATAAAATATATTCTAAATACCTATATATTTTGGCATTTGATTTTAGTTTTATCATAGAAAATCAGTTCCCCTGCCCCCTTTACTCGTCCTTCACTCAGCAGGGTGCGAGTCCAGCTATGGCTGTCCCCCCACTGTCTGGAGGCACCGAACAGCCCTGACATACTGGTGCCCTGCTCCTGCCCGTGCCGTTGCCCCTCACTCTGAACCCACAGCTCCAGGCACGAGCAACCTCCACAGCCCAATGGACAGGACCTAGTGTGGGAGGGAGCGCTGCGCCTCCATGGCTACCAAAGTAAGGTGTTTCTGCTTGAATTTTCTCCTTTAAAAGGGAAAACCTGCATTTTGACACATTTTCCCATGCCAACAGGAAACCTGGGTCCCTGCTTATCAGAGACCACACACACCTTATCAATACAACACACACAAGAAAATCTGCCTGATTACCCGCCTCCGCCTCAAGATTTGGTGGAATTGTAATATTTGGGAAAGGAGGGCAAAGGGGAAATACGATCTGGTAGATACAGTTAGTAAAAGCCTACAGTGCTAACTAGACCTTGAGTAGTGCTGCTTCTGCCTCTGTGTTTTATATTAGGCAGTAGATTAATTGGAAATAGTAACTTGCTATTTCTGTTAAAGCTGGATTTGGGACTGACATGGTAAAAATGTATTACTTTTTTGTATTTAACTGGGGATTTTTGTTCTTTTTGTTGATCTTTTTCATGTTAGATTGCAGACTTTAAGTGGGATTTTCACTGTCGCTCAGCACTGGCCTGTCTCTGTTCCACTGAAGTCAATGAGACTATTCTCATGAATAAATTGTATTTAAATGTTTTGTTTGCAAAAAACCAGAAGACTGAGAGGTGTTAAGATGGAAATGTAGGGGGGAAAGTATATAAAGTTGATTTTAAGGAATGGCTCTGCGTTTTATCTGTAAAATAGCTAGGAATGAGGATGAGGGCTGTATCATGTCAGTCAACAAGAAGACGGGGAAATCATCTAAGAGTATGCCAGTGTCAGGCTGCATCTTGGGAAGCACAGGACTGAGAGGAAAGCATTCAGTCCCTACACAGCTCTTGCTGATGTCTGCAAGAGATCTGACATTACCTTTATAAGAACTTGACCAGATTCTAAAACAGGTAAAAAAGAAGCTTTGAGAAAAACTGTATTTTTTTAGTCCATTGGTGACTCTTGCATTTTTGAAGACTGAGCTTGCAATATTTTGGGGGTTGTAACTACTTTTAAACATTACAGCAAGAAATATATGGAAATCATACACATGAAGAAATCTAAAAGCCTTCAGACGTGGGCGACTGGTGTCACCTTAGTCAGGGGGGCACATGCTCCCCACCCCCCCACCCCCTACCAGTTCCACCAACTGGGGGGGAGTCATCCCATGACTGATCTCGCTGCCCAGGGGAACCCCCACAGCCGACTGCTGCAGCCACTTCCAGGAATGGCTGCAGTAATTGCCTGGTGCTTTCAGGGGGGGCACCAGTGTTCCCGCCTGCCCCCCCACAGCCCATCAAATAAGTGGCGAGTACGGCTGGTGCACTGGTACTCTCAGGGGTTCACATGCACCTTCAGGCATTCCCCTGCACATTGCTATTGCCTTCAGACAATCATCTATTGTACGGTGGACAGGAAACACTACCGACACTTCATCATTTGTTAAACCACTTTCTTGCCATCCTGCCAGCATGCACTGCTAATGCACTGTGTCCTTTCTAGTTTATCACTTCCCGCAGCATATATGAGAGACCCTGAAGTCTGGCTGACTTTAAATGATGACCATCCAAACTGCACCTTTCTCTTGCCCACAAAATAAAACAAACTATGTTGATACCATGCATATATGTTTATGTATGTGAAAGGCAAGGATTTTTTGTGATATCTCTTATTGAACCAACTGTATAGTTAGGAAAGCTGCTGGACACGTTTTCAGGCACCAGGTGCCCTTTCTCAGGTCACCATTCAGCCAAAATTACAAGAAGGAACATGTATTAAAGATTGAGGTGCTAGTACATTTTGGCTCTGAGCTGGGAAAGATATTTTGCATTACTTCTTTTGGAAAGAAGCTCCAAATCCTCCTTATTATCCTTTATAATATTTTCAGTGATAACAAAAACCCAAAGGTTTCTTTTTAAAAAGTGTGCAATTACTATAATAGTGCACCCACAGGACAGGTTGCCTAGCTACCAGACTTGCACACAGCTGCAGCACTTTGGCATGCAAATGTAGAGCCTGATCCTGCAAATATGCACTCATAGGACGTAGACAGATGTAACGATTGTGTTGCTCTCAAAAGATATACAAGCAGTTGTGATACAACTGTTACATTTGCATGGTTCTGTAGCCATACAAGTGTAGCAAAGCCACTCTAACCTGAACTTTGTTTCATTCAGGTCAAAGCACAATTTAGCTAACCTCCATTACTACAGGCCAAACGTTTAGATCATAACAGCTATTGCACACTCCCAAGCACCTACTTCACCTTCCTTTTTAAAGCAGCTGAAAGGTACATTTGTCCACACTCACAGATACACAGGGCTAGGAGGGACCTCCTGGTTTACTGAGTCTAGTCCCTTTCTGTTGAGATACCAAGTCACATAATCCTGTTCATGGTCTGTTCAAGTTACAATCCTAAAAGTAAGTTTTCTACCACAGGTGACGGGGGGCATGTCCCCCCACCCCCAAGATTGGCCCCTGACACAGCACTGCTCAGGACAGCAAACCACGGCCCCATGGTTGAGATTTGGACCCACCCCCCACCTGAGGGGTGGAGGTAGATCTCCCTGCGTTCTGGCCGGTGGTCCGTAGTGCGCCGGGCAGGCTGCTTCCAGTCCATAACTGTGCCCCCCCAGACTCGGGAGGTACCAGTCACCTCTGTTCTACCCTGCTGGTCTTACTGGATGCTGTTCCAGACCCTCACTCCTCTGACAGTAAGAAAACTACTACTTGTTATCAGCCTGATACTTTTTTTTTCACAGCTGGGTTATACCCATTTTTTGTGCCACGCTTTTCCTTGCTTAAACAGTTCTGTGTTGTTTATCTCTTGATGTATTTCCAGAAAGAAATCTTACCTCCTCTCCACCTTCATTTTGCTGAGCTAAATAAGGCTTGCAAGTTCTCCGAGGATGCACTCTATTGGTCATCTACACTTTTTTGAGTTTAAGTTTTTCTTTCCTGAAGATGGGTGACCAGAATTGTAAACAGTTTTCCATATGAAATCTTGTGGGTGCCTTGTAAAATGGCATTATATTTTTCTATCTATACTGGAAATACTTTGCCTAATACATACTGCTATGGGGGCACAGAAGGGGATAAACTTAAGGATGAAGACTCAGCTTGCTTTTTGTTGATTAGTTCAAACCCTAAGATTAAGTGAAAACTGCGTGCATCTGTCTTCCTATAGTACTTATCTGGCCCTCACCAATTTAGTAGCTAAGCATTTCATAACATGCCTTTTTGATTGTTGCATCACACTGATGGCTCCTACTATTCCTGTAGTTGACTTAATATACCAGAAGTTCTTGCTTTTAGTTCCTATGTTGCCTTGTATTTGGTACTATAAATTTTTAGCCTGTTCCTATTACTACAGCATTCTGGGATACCCCTTTCTCTCTAGATAATATAGTAACTCACTCACTTCCCTAATTTTATTGGATGCTCCCAGTGTTAAATAAGATTGGTCCCAAGGCCTATCCTTGAGGATCTTCACTAATCCTCCTCCAGCCTGTTAGTCTCTTTTCAACACAGATCATCCTGTCCTCTTCAGATCATTCCTTGTTCTCCATAAAATGTTTGTACGAGTTTCCAGAACCTTCACTTGTGTGACTGACTTTATTCTCGTTGAAGTACTCCTCACTTGAGGATCAGGCTATCAGAACTACTCCCTCCCAAATTTTGATACCAAAAGTAGAAGATCCAATTTTCCAGAGAGGAAGGCAGGATCAGTCATTAGAGCACTAGTCAGGACTCTGGGAGATCCAGGCCTACCATGCCAGAAATATCCCTTGGGATCTGGTCAAGCCAGTTAGCCTCATTGTATCACTGTTACTGATTTGTGAGGAATAATGGTACTGCCATGCCTCACCGGGAAGGCTGTGTAAACAGAGTAAAGATTATGACATGCGTAGATGCTACATTGGTGAAGGCCAAATAGGTACTAAAGGTAGACTGCTATTCACTGGTTTCATCTGATCTTAAGGTGTGAAGAGACCAGAAAACAGTGGGAAATGTCAAGCTGAGGCTGAGTCTTCATCCTGAATTTGTCCTTCCTCACATCTGCAGCAGCATGAATTAAGGCCAGCATTATACATTGAATCATGTCATTTCATCACTTAATATCTGACATTTGGGCTCTTTCATTTGTGAGCCTCAGTGCTTCAGCTATACTAATAGACAGCCCCTCTGATGATCGGTTACAGGAAACAGATGCAGCTATATTTATTAGCTATAGATATAATGTCTATAATTAAATTTGCCGTCTGCTTTAAAACTTGCAAAGAAGTAAACACTTTTTCATGCAGCATTTGTATGTGGTTTTATTAACACTTTAACAAATGCTTGTGAATAACCATACACTTGCTACAGAATTAGAAATGTGCATTGCATTGGAGCACA
>JAGPOW010002067.1:6090451-6131288 GCA_030014935.1 Caiman crocodilus
AGTGGCGTAGAATCACCAGCACTAGGTGGCCCTTGCAGGAGAGGCCGTGGCCACTCTGCCTGGCTCTGCGGGGCCCCCCAAAGCATGGCGACTGGGGTAGTTGCCTCAGTTCCCTCCCCCCAGCCCTATACTATGCATGTGCAGGACTTGAGCTTTTAACGTTATAGCATCACCTTTCAATTAGCGAGGCCAGCAAAAGGGGCAGCGCCACACACTCCACAGTGGGGGTCCCAGAACTGGATACAGTAATCCAGATATGGCCTCGCCAGTGCTGAACAGAGAGGAATGATTACTTCCCTCAATCTGCTAGCAATGCTCCTGCTAAGGCAGCCCAGTATGTCGTTAACCTTCTTTGCAGCAAGGATACACTGTTGGCTTACATTCAGTTTATCGTCCACTGTAACCCCCAGGTCCTTTTCTGCACAGCCACTGCCAGTCAGTCAGTCTCCAGCCTGTACCAGTGCATGGGATTGTTCTGTCCTAAGTGTAGGACTTCGCACTTGTCCTTTTTGAATCTCATGAGATTTCCTTTGGGCTGATCCTCCAATTTGTCAGGGTCTGTCTGAATCCTAGCCCTGATGCAGATTAGAGATATAGTATTATATAGTTGTACTGAAATGAGAAGTCATTTCTAAATGGAATATACACCAATGCAGCTAAACCTTAAGGGCAGTTTCAAAATCATTGCAGGTCAATAGGGAGTCTTTCTGTTCAGCTATAACTGAGTTTTGGATTGTGCCCTAACTTGTATGCTTCCACCTACCTTCTGCCCTGATTAGGAGCATCTCTTACTCAGTTCGTAATAAACTCATCCATTCTTTTTCTTTTTTTCCCAGTAACCTCAGGAAAGAACGTATTCAAAATTTCTAACCTGAAATACCTCCTTTTGCAAAGTAATTTTACATCCTAATTATCCACAATTACAAATTAACAGAACTCTGTCAAACGTTTGCCATCAACTCTGTCAGTGAGGTATAGAGCAGAAACAATCAACTCATCAATCAAATAAGTATTCAGTACAATATGGCCTGTGGTTATATTCTGTGTAAAAAGATATTTTAAAAACCATATTTGCAATGTGAAGTTGAGGCTAGATCATTAAAATTCTGGGTACAAGCTAACATTTTACAATGCACATGTCTAAAGTTGGGGGCCTATACCTAGATTCCTTCATGTTTTCTTCCTCTATAATTCAAGTACCTGAAAAATTGCTTAGGACTTGATTTTATGGCCTTTCCAGACCTTTAGGACCCCATTGTTGAGGTGTAAATCTTAATAAGGAAAATTATCTATTCTAATTTATATACAGAATTTTCTTTGTTGGAAATATGGGATTCTGTAATATCCCTAAACAATTGTCCTATAATGTTGAAACATTATCAATATCTGGAATTACTTCCAGCAGTTTTACAGTTTTACATGCTGAGGCAGATTTACAGAAGAGGGAAGATGGGGATGTAGCTGAGACTTACCTTGAGACCCAATATCTGGAATTATTTCTTTGTCGTGTCTCCAAGCCAACTTTTCTATATGGTCTGTTCCCAATATTCTGCACAGGCCACTACTTCTTGTGTTGGTGTTGCCAGATCTTGTGGGGTGCATTATGGTGCTACTGGGCATTTCAGGAGATGATTTATGGGTTGCTTCTCCTGACAAATACATTGGTTGGTTGCCTAGAGGCTCCATGATTTCATAAGAAAATTGCATCTTCTGAGACCTACTTTCAGTCTGTTCAGGCTCTACCATGCATGCTATTTGTAGTTGAAGCTGTATGCTAACTCCTCACTGGGGGTAATTCCTTGCCAGCGTCACTCACCTACTTTCTCCTAGTCTTTTTGCCAGAAGGTAGTTCTGACTAATTATGGTGATATGGTCAATGGTGTGGTAGAAGACAAAAAAGATATTTCTTGATGAGAGACAATGGTTCACTGGTTGATGTCCATATAGTGCATGGCAGTCATCTGACTCTGGGACCTGCTGGTAAATGTTGCCTGCTACTTTTCTGCTGATGTAAGGGGGTACTATACCAGATAGTGTGTGTAGGCTGGGAACTGGGGTGGGTTTTAGGTAGGGTTAATTCTACATGTTACCACTGCCATTTAGGGTGGTGTTAGTAGGTTTACTGTGACATGAGTGTCCCCAAGTGGTGCAGGCATGTTCAGCCACAGGCAGTACTACATAAGGTGGATGAATGTGCTCCCTACTTGGAATTTGCAAGCTATGCAGAATGTTGTTTTATGTGTTGACTTTGGCTTTGGTACTTAATATATGATTTTGTAACAGTGTGCAGTCCAGCGTTACGCCTAAATAGACTGGGTGTTTGTGATGTTCGAGACTGTGGTCATCCTGGTGAGATTCAGGTGTCATTCTGCATCCTGGTTTCTCAGACAAAACGTGCGGATTTGGGTTTTGCAAGGGTTGGGTTTGAGATAATTGTTTAGGTAATAATCTGACATCTCAATCAGTGCCCTCTCTCCAGGATCTTCTCTGTGTCCTCAAAATTCTTCTGTTGTGTGGTAATGCAGGGATGAAATGCTAACATTCATCAGGGAGTGGCTGATCATTAAAGTGGATGTTGAATAAAAGCATACTGTGAGCATACTATCTTGTGGTAAGCTGTTATTTTAAGAGTGCCATTTATTTTTCTAGACATTTAGTTCCATGTAGAAGCACCTTTTCTCCAAAAAGCTACAGATGGCCTGACTTAGATCTAAGTTGTCAGTCATAAAGCGTAGTTTGTGGATCATGATGTGGTGTTGAACAGTATCATATGCAGCACATAGGTCAACAAACGCTGCACTGGTGATCAACTTCTGTTGAAAACTGCCTTCAATATGCTGTGTGAGGTTTAGTAGCTGGCCGGCACAGGATCAACCTGATCTAAAACCCACTTGGTCTTGTGTAAGCTTGGAATCTACCAAGGGTGAAATTTGGTGCAGGATATGATGTTCATAGAGTTCGTGGGTGATGCTGAGGAGGAAAATCGATTTATAACTTTTTGGTGATGAAAGGTCTTTCCCTGGTTTGGACAGAGCTGTAACTCTTGCCTTCCTCCATAGTGATGATATTTGTTTATTCATCATGCATGCATTGAATAGATCAAGGAGTTATTGCCTTACAAGGGGTCCTAGGTGTTGTATCATCTCAGCAAGTACATTGTCTACTCCTGCTGCCTTCCCACATTTCAGTAGGCCTATGCTGACTTCCAGTTTCTCCACGTAAGTGGATGGGTTAGGTCTTTAGGTGGTTCCTTGTCAGATGGTATAATGCAGTAATGGTGTTCTCCAGTGTTTCTTCTATGTGAGCAGTTTTTATGCAACCTCATTGGCAGTAACATTTGATATAGCTGGAGGCATGCTGCTGTCACCTCCTAGTTCTCTTATAGTTGCCCAAGCTTTCTTGCTGTTATGTGCCAGATTGGTGTCCTCAATCATTTCTTTCCAGGCTTTGCATCTCTACTCCTATGTTGTCTATTAGGGTTTCTTCTGTAGTGGTGGATTCTGAGGATTCAAGAGAACCTGATTCCCCACCTGGGTTGGAGCTGTGCAATCAGGGACACAGGGACCCAGGGAAAGAATGGGGAGGGGTTGGTAAACTGGCTGGTAGCTGGAAGAAGCTGCCTGGTCAAGGATCTGTGAAGGGAAATCCTCTGTTTGGGCTGGAAAGACTTGTGCTGCAGAAATAGAGACCTGCAGAGGGAATCCACTCTCTGCATGTGGAAGTGCTGGGGAAGAGAGACAGCCCAGAGAGGGAGCGGGCTGTGAGAATCCCAAACCTGCATGGGTGTGTGAGGGGACACTTAATCCCCAGTGTTTGCAGATGTATTTTTCAGAAAGACCAAAGAGTCCCTTTCCTGAAGCAGCAGAAGCTTTGCCTCCACCATCTAGTGGTGGATCATAGTTAAAGCTGTGTTGCAATTTATTGTTATGGGAAGGGGATTATGACCAGGGAGAAATCAACCTGGGTTATTGGGGAGAGAGGGGACCTGTTTAAAAGGGTTATGACTAGGTGAATGTAATTACTGAGGTTGTTTGATAAAAGAGGAACCACCCAGTAGGGCTGTGCAAAATCTCAGTAGTCATTTTGTTTTGGAGGTGTTTAGGCTCGTTTCAGCTCCTGAAACACTGAGTCTAAATGAAAACAGAAGGCTCCGAAATGAAACGAGGCATCCAAAACATTTCAGAAAATGTCAGCATTTCAGAGCTGGGCTTGCAGGGAAACAGCTGTACGCTGCTGCCCTGCTGTGTGACTTGGCTGCATGGGGAGCAGAGATCCACGCCAGGGGTGTAGCCCTGGATCTTTGCTCCCTGCAGAGCCAGGTTGCGTGGCAGGGACCAGCACTGCCCTGCCACGTGAACTGGCTCCACAGGGAGCAGAGATCCGCGCTGGGGGTCTCCTCACCACTGCTACCTGCCTCACACTGGCACGGATCTGTATGACCTGGCTCCGCAGGGAGCAGAGATCTATGCTGGGGGTCTCCTTGCAGCTGCTGCCCACCCTGTACAGCCCTGGATCTCTGCTCCCTGCAAAGCCAGGTCACACAGCAGGGACCCTTGGCACAACCTGGTTCCTCAGGGAGCAGAGATCCGGGGCTGCACGGGTCAGGCAGTGGCGGCAAGGAGACCCTTGGCGTGGATGTCTGCTCCCTGTGGAGCCAGGTCGTGTGGCAGGGCTGTGCTGGTCCCTGCTGTGCCTTTTGGCTCCTCAGGGAGCAGACACTCATGCCAGGGTCTCCTTTCCACCGCTGCCCGCCCTGCTCAGACCCCTGTTGCTGGGGCAGCACAGGGTGGACAGCAGCTGCAAGGAGATCCCAGCGTGAATCTTTGCTGCCTGTGAAGCCAAATCACATGACAAGGACCAGCAGGTCTACTTGCCTCTCTGCACTGCTTCCCTGCCCCGCGACCTGGCGTGACAGAGAACAGAAATCTGCGCAAAAGTCTCCTCACCTGCACGGAGCCCCCGCTTCTACTCTGGAGCGCATGTATAGACAGCCTATGACATGGAAAAAGTAGTTGTATGCGGTGGAAGTACTGCTAATGATCATCACTGTGGGTAAAGTAAAAACAGTCTGATCTTACTAAAGTCTGCTCTCTTGGAACATAGGGTTTGCTCCAAGGATCTGTGTGTTCATGGGACGACCATGACTAGTATGTAGGAGGCTGGGCAATAACAGCACCTCACCGAAGTTTGTGGATGTAATAACCACCTTCCATTTATGCTAAGTGAGGAAACAATTAAATGTACCTTTGTTTATTAGTACTGAAATAACTGAACTGGTGGAATACCAGGACCCAAGGCACAAACTGTATACAAGCCTGGAAAGTGACTAGGCCAGGCAGTCCAAGAGGATGCCCATAGATTTCATAAGAAACACAATAGCTGGAATTGATTTTTAGTGGTATGTATGGCAGTGTGGGAGCAAAAGCAGAAGCAGACAGAGGAAACAAAACAAAAAAGCAAAAACCAGGGGGTCGAACACGATGATCTATTGAAGTCCCTTCCGACTCTAGCATCTATGAAATCACAGACAATATTAACCTGAGAGAATTCAAAATGAGAACGTTTTGAGCAGAGTGCTAGCTGGAAAGATATAGAACTATGGCCAAGAAAATTGCCTCCTGTAGTTTGATCACATTCAGGGAAACTGAAGTTTGTATATGATCTGTCTAAATAAACTGGACTTCATCTTGTAATTGCAAGAGCTCACATACTGGCTAACTGCTGTGACCAGAAAAGGTAATGCTAGCATTAAAGTAAAGTTTAATTTCCAAGAGAAGTAAGGTTTAATTTCAAAGAGAAATTGTGAACTGAAATTCCAACTGAATTAAGATGGAACAAGCAATGGGAGATAACTGCAAGAATTAGAGAGGACCAAAAGGAAGTAAATGAGACCAAAAGGAATTGATTCAGATGCAAAACAAAAGGGTGAAACTGAAAAGCAAATTAAAATATCACCAGGTGGTTTCAGAATGGATTAAGGGATGACATGCAGTTGGAGACGAAATGTTGGGGGGAATAGCAATGACACAGTATCTAGACAGATATGGGAACCCAACTGTCATGTTCCTAGCACTGAATGGCAAAACATATCAAAGGAGTGAGCAGAAACATGACTGTCATGGATCAGAAAACCTCTGTTTTTCCATAAAAATGGAGAAGACCAAAAAAGTTGTGGTCAGCTTGCCAGCAGAAATAAGCTGTAGCAAGGACCTGAGAAACTGAAAAATCACCTTGAGTTCTAGCCACCACTACAACCTGAAAACCCGCATGCAGCAAAAGGACCAGAAGCACCACAAGGCTGCAAACCTGAGTGACATGGTGAGGCTGAACTCTGTCAGTGACAGGTGCCCACATTCTCCCTCTCCTCCCAAGTCTTGAGGATTGCAAACCACCTCTGTCTGGATTGAGCCTTACATGGTTCACCCACATCCTATCCCCAACTGTAGCCAGACACTAGGTAAAGACAGAGATTGCAGGGCCTGGGTCAGATGAAAAAGCAAGACTGGGGAGGAAAGTAAAGAGAATTTCATGAACTAGTGAAAGGCAACTACTTAGATATGAAATTGGGCTAATGACAGTTATTACATTTTTAGGTATGCTAAAAAAGGCTAGGCAATAGGGTATCCACTGAATCGCCTAATTTATCTAAAATAGAAACAGAGTGGGATGGTGCTCCATCCAGATATGGAAATGATTAGATTTGAGAACTGGACCTATAGAATTCAAGTACAAATTTTTAATTTAATGCAGACAAATTGGAGATATTCCAGTGGAGGGCAACAAAAATGGTTAGTGAGCTGGGACACACGACTTCTGAGGAGAGCCTGAGGAAACTGAGCTTATTTAGTCTGGAGAAGAGAAGACTGAGGGAGGAATTTAATAGCAGCCTTCAAGGACCTGAAGGGGGTTTCCAAAGAGGAGGGAGCTAGACTGTTCTCAGCGGAAGATGACAGAACAAGGAGCAATGGTCTCAAGTTGCAGCAAGGGAAGTTGAGGTTAGATATTGGGAAGAGTTTTCTCACAAGGAGGGTAGTAAAGAACTGGAGCAGGTTACCCAAAGAGGTTGTGGAACCACTGGCTAGACAAAGCCTTGGCCGGGATGATCTAGTTGGGGATGATTCTGCTTTGAGCAGAGGATTGGACTAGGTGACCTCCTGAGGTCCCATTCAACCCTAATTTTCTATGATTGTATGAAGTCAGGATAATGGATCAACTAATAATTGTTTGGGCTTCCATTATAACTAGCAAATTTGTAAAAAATATCAGGAATGGGGTCTTAGAAATTCTTTCTATGTGAAGCACGGGTGGGATGGGGGGGTCCAGTTAAAAAGTTGTCTTGCATACTGGGGCAGAAAGCAGAACAGCTACATGCTGAGGCAGTTTGACAGAAGAGGGAAGGTGGGGATGTGGCTGAGACTTGCCTTGAGACCCAGGCGCTTAGGAAATCTTCATATGGAGCTGAAACAAGAAGAGATTCCTGAATGATGCCTGACAGCAGATAGTAACAAACAGAACACAATTCTGACAGTTTTAAATTGTGAAGTAATGATCGAGGAGAAGTCAGTGTAGGAGGCTCTGTGGGGTTTCTATAGGACATAAGTGAACAAGTCTAAATAAGCAGTCTAAAAGACTTTCTAGTTAGAAATGGAGTTGTTTACCTGACCCACCAGATATGAAAGTTGGCCTACACTGGCCCAGCATGACTCCAAATATTGCTTAAGTGCTTAGGCCAAAATGGGTAACCTTTCTATAGTAAATCTAAGGTAACAATATCTCTTTAGGTAAGGAAGCATTAGTAACAAGATTTTTTGTTTAACTCATGCAGGGAACTGAATTAAAACTATTATACAGAAATTTGAAGAATATTGCACTCCACATAAAAATGAAACATATGACAGATGTATTTTAACATAAGAGTGTGAAAAGGTTGTGATTCATCTCAGACCAAGGAGCCGGTCTTCTACTTTTGGGGCTAAGTGAGTACCACAGGTTCTGAATGACTATATATTTACAATGGAAAGTAGTATTTATAAATAGTGGTGTCACAAGAGGTCGCCATATGGTCATATAAGGTTGTCACTGGAACCAGACAAAAGCTGTGGAGCAATAGCAATCCCAGAAAGGTGGACAGTAAAGGACACACAGAATTGTTGGCAGCAGGTTGAGACATGGCACATGACCAAACCTAATGGACTTGTTGCTTCCTTACAACAGTGGTGTTGATACCTTAGGTCAAAGCCGTAGGTCCGTATGATAGCACAGGGTACATCAAAGGCTAATAGAATCTTATTAGTCAGTTTTAGTTAATAGCTTGATTACACATATTTGGAATTATGTAATGCCTTTATGTTGTTCGATAACGGTTGGTATTCTCAAGTTTGGCTAGACAAGAATGATGCAGGAAACTGTTCCTTTCAGAGGCTCTGGCATGAGCCAGGTGGGATCGTTGGTGGTCCAGTAGCAGCTCAGTTAGAACTCAGATCCTGAATGAAGCAGATCTCTGTTGCTGTTTGTCTCTTGTCACAGTCGTAACTAGAAAACCTATCTATAACTTATTGTTCAGGGGGTATACATGCTAATTTTATCTTCAGCTATGTTCTGTAGTCCCTTAGGTGCACACATCCTCCTTCCCTACTTTTGTTTGGAAATGGATCCCTTAGTATCATTTTTATATAGTAAAATTAATCAAAAATAACCTTTTAAAGCAAAACTTTTTATGACTAGAACTGTTTCAAAGTCCACTCACCAACCCCTACCATGGGAGTAATGGAATCTGTTCCCAACCAAAAAATCATGTTTGTTATAATATGTTAATGTCAGTATTCCTTCCTTGATAAGTTAAGGACTACAAACGGGCAAATCAGAGCACTGTAACTATGGAATTTTGTGCCACTAGCTTCCTACTAATTAATATTATTAATAGGATGTTATCAAGATAAATAACTCCTAAATCTGACCTACCTTTCAATAGTCATTGCTTTTATGAGACTTTTCTTAACAGCCATTTATACATTTTACATTGTGCTGCCTAAGGAGTAGCTGATGTCAGACTAAATTCCCAGGAATTGTATAGTGAAAAGTCACAAAATACATTTTCTTAACAAGTTGCTTCACTGTTGATCAAAATAGGAAAAAGATTTTTAAATGATGATCCAGAGAGCAGGTCACAAGGAAACCGATGCTTGTCCCTCCAGCAGCTCTGCTATGCTGATGAATATTCCTTTTAAATAAATAAGGATTGGATTAGAATAGATTACCTGCTCTAGAACTCCTCTGCACTGTTGTCTCTAATTACTAATAGTTAAAATGTTAATTGCAGCAGTGCAGCATCCATTTGCCTATTTGTCTATGATTGGCAAGGAACATAATCCTGTAAGTAGTCCCTCCACCCCACTCCACTTTGTCCCTGATAGCCCTCCCACAGTATTACACAGAAAAAAAGATCAAGTGCAGTAATAAGAGGTACAGCCAGCAGCAAATATACGAATCCTCGTGACATGATTGTATTTTTTATTCAAATGTCTTTCTATGACCTGGGGCAATGTAGCTAATGGTAACCTGAACTAGTCAGCAAAATAAGTGAATGCAGAAGATTCTTATTTTCCTTTTTCCATCTATCTGTTGATTGATATTGTACCTCATTTATCAGTCTCTGGACTGATGCATACCCATCATCAGCAGAAGCAATGAAACACAAATTAAATGGATGGCACAATAGAGAAAGACCCAGATAGCTCTCTGATCATCACTTTTACCACAAGGTGATCAGCCTAATTTTGCTTGATCTTGTTGCCTAGCTGTTTCACCTTTAGCAAACAACATCTTGCTAGTGAACTTTACACACAGATGGCCTATATTATTCAATGCAGAGAAGCGTGTATGCATTTATGTGTTCAGGGGTGAAGAAGGATACGAAATATGTAAGCCAAACCTCTTCTCTAATTCTCATTTCTATGTTTTGAGAATCTATTTCTAGGTATTTTTACAACTCTGAAACACACCCTAAAGCCCAGAAACGCACCAGATTTGGGAAGTTCAAATCTGGATCCTGACTCTGAGTAAGAATAAAGACAAAGACTGTGATCTTCCTCTTTTTTCCACATTGCAATGCATACTACAGAGGATTACAGAAAAGCTCTGGCAGTAGAAGAAAGGAGGCAACTTTGCTACATGCTTTTCTCTTCTCCTGACCCTGGAATACAACCTTAGGGAACTGGGCTGTGTGTGGGCGCAGGGACGGGATCTGTTGTGGCAGGTGTGTGCCTGGCATGATCCGTTCCAAAACAAAGGTTTACCACAAAAGGTAATTAAAACTCAAAAGAAGATATTGGGTGGGGATCCCATAATAGGCATCCTTGTCTTGCTAAACTTTAGCTGAGGCAAGAGGTACTCAACAATGCTCTGTTCTCTTAGTGTTTTATCAAGGTATATTAATAATTTTTAAAACTTAAACTCTGGGAAACTAGGTAAAGCAGCATTTGGACCACTGAGCTCCTTCCGTGCAAACTGGCACAGTCACAAAATACAGAGCCTGCACATTAGGAAACAAGAAATATAAAATTGAGGTTGTGCTTATGCAACTTTAATGCTTCCCAACACTGATGCAGAGATGAACCGAGGACAGTGGTTTATGGTATCTGGCTTGTTCACATTTGCAAAACACACTGCAGATGAATAGGTGCTTCTTTATTTTATAGTGCCCAGAGCCTAAAAGTCTGTGTGCTATGTCTCTCCATTTTTTTTCAGTTTGCACCATGTTTGACCTGGCCGCAAGGTTATGTCTGTATTTTGACAGTCAATTCACATAATGGTAGGTCACTGTATTCTTGTTGTTAACATGTGAGTTATTTCCTCCTCTCCATTGCACAATGACCTTCAAGATTATCACAGAATTGAATCAGAACTTCCAAGCAGTCCATCACATCTGAGAAGACTATGTGGATTAAACAAGCATTACGTAACAACAACTACTGAATTTTAAATTATTACTATGAAATGTCCTCATAAGGATGCCATCAGTATTGCTGTGGTTTTAAAAATGTACAGCATCTGGCCATCTGTAGTTATTTCTAGGGGTGCACTTATAGAGATTTTTTGGGCCAATACTGATAGCTGATTTTTAAGGAGGCATATCAGCTGATACTGATCCGATTTCTGCTATGCAGTCTGGCAGCTTGAAGAGAAGTGTCCAGCTGGTGAGTCTGTTGTGGTGGAAGGGGAAGGGGAGAGGGAGGGCATGGTGAGGGGCAGACTGAGGCCCCTGCGATGAGGGAGGAAGTGGGGCTAGGGCTGGTGCAGGGTCAGGGGCAAGTGCTGCCCATCCGGGGCAAGATGGGGCAGCGCATGGATCAGAGTTGCTGCTCATCTTGGAGGCACAGGGAAGGTGGGTTGGCTCCCACTACTGTCCACACCCTGCGATGGCATGGGGGGGCATGTGCCCTGGATCTGTGCATAGTGGGGCAGCTGCCCCTGTGGGCTGGGACTACATCAGTCTCTTCCCAGTGGAGGCTGGGCTGCACTCGGGATGGGTGATGGTGGCACTGGGAGGGAGGTTGGGGGCCTACAGCAAATTTGGGGGTGGCTGGAGCCCCCCCATAGCTTTCCAGCCTGCAGTGGCAGCTGCACACAGATCTGGGGGCATGCCTCCCATGCCTCCTGGGCTGCTCGCAGCAGCAGAAGCCGTGCCCCCTGGACGAGCTGTGGTTCCATCCCACACCCCGCCCCACCCAGGCTGGGCACTGCCTACCTCAGCCCCACTCCTTCCCTCACTGTAGGGGCCTTGATCTGCCCCGCACCATGCCCCTTCCCTCCCCTGCCACCACAACAGACTTACCAGTTGGACGCACCTCTCCAAGCTGCTGGGCTGCACTCCTGGCTCCGTGCATGCTGCACTGCGGCTGCACGAATACACAGGGCATTTATTGACCACGTTATTGGCTGTATCAGGCAAAAAAAGCCAATTTCCAATATAGGCAATTTTCTTTATATCGATCTCGATCCAATATTGGACCAATGTATTGATGTACTTCTAGTTATTTCCTGTGCACTAGTCATGTTGTACCTCAGCTGGGTCTGAAGCAAAACATGCACTAGTTTAGCTTAAATTCTAAATTGTTTTTAATTGGATTTATCTCTGTCAAAACTTTACTGGGAATAGCGTAGCTTAAGTTTGCATGCCGTGTTCTTGAATTCATAAATGTGAGACTGAGAGTATCTTTCACTAAAAGAGAATAAGTCAAGGGCCTGGTTAGGCAATTTGGGATATGCTTCTATAGTTAATTCTGGACATGTCAGTTTAAGCTATTCAATATTTTAAAAAAATACAGGGAATAGGAATCGGAGAAACAATGTCCAAATCAAAAGAGAAAAAAGGAGATGGCATTACTGCCTGGGACTGGGTACAACTTGAATTTGAGGAGCATTCTTTTGTTCCGCCTTTGAATATGTAGCGTGGAAGTTGCAACCTCTCTCTTCCCTACTGTATACCTATCTGGGAAGAAAACTACCTTGAGGCTGCAGCCTGACAGCTTGATACTACTTTAAGCCATCTACAAATCATCAAATGAAAATGAAAGAGCTTGCTTTCCTTTTCAACTAGAAACTTTTGATGTCTGTTGTGGAACGGATGTGCTAGGGCCTGTACAGAAGTTACACTTATTGCATGTTAAGCAGCACTGAAAGCACTCTAAAGCAGGGGAGGGCAATTATTTTGGGCGGAAGGCCGCTCACTGAGTTTTGGCAAGCCATCGAGGGCCACATGACAGGCAGCCAGGGGCAGATAAATATTAATTTTCTAAATTTTTTAGGAGCCCTGCGGGCCAGATAGAATGGCCTGGCAGGCTGCATGTGGCCTGCAGGCTGCATTTTGCCCACCCCTGCTCTAAAGCCTTAACCAAACAGATTTTCACAGCACAGAGTACTTTAAAAATGGCAGATCCCACTGTAAGTTAACTTTGGATAGATATGGTATCAGACCACAATGCTTTAGGTTAGAGCATTTTATCAAATGTCCGTACCACATCCCATGGCTTCTGATCATGCCTCCTGATCACCAACCAGGGGGGCGGTCCCCCAGTGGCTGATCACCACCAGTTCCACTGGGACTTCACCTTCTCCTTTTCTGCCTAGAATACCTCCACAGATCATGCTGGGGGCTCTGCCTGTCTCAAGCACTCTGGACCTGAAACTGGACAACTTGTCTGCAAGTTCCAACAAACACCTGGAACCTTGACCAGTTCAAGCTTCATGGGGTGGTGAGACTCCCAACTCACTCACTCTCTCTCTCTCTCTCCCCCTCTGTTTCAGCCCACTTTCTAAGACTCAGTGTTGATTTAATCTCTCTCTCTCCTTTTTTTTTATTCCAGGCATTACTTTATAAACCTGACTTTTGTTCATAGAATCGTAGAAGTAGGGTCAGAAGGGACCTTGTAGATCTTCAAGTCTGACCCCCTGCCGGGGCAGGAGGGAAACTGGGCTCAAATGACATCAGCCATGTAGGCATCAAGCTGCTTCTTAAAGATCCCCAGAGTAGGAGCCAGCACCACTTCCCTTGGAAGTTGATTCCAGATCCTAGCCGCCCTAACTATGAAGTAGTTCTTATGGGTGTCTAATTTAAACCTACTCTCCAACAATTTGTGGCTGTTATTCCTTGTTATCCCAGGGAGCACTGGGGGAAACAAGGTCTCCCCCAAACTCTTCTACTCTCCCCTAGTTGGCCCTCCTCTGGACCCTCTCAATGTTGTCCACATCCCTTTTGAAGTGGGGTGCCCAGAACTGGACACAGTACTCCAGCTGTGGCCTGACCAGTGTTGTGTAGAAGGGGAGGATCACCTCCTTGGCCCTACTTGAGATGCATGATAGGGTTCGGTTAGCCCTGCCAACCGTGACCTCGCATTGTCGGCCCATGTTCATCTTGGAGTCAGTGATGACACCCTTTCTGCCTCCGTGCTCTCAAGAAGGGAGTTTCCCATCTTATAAGTGTACTGCTGGTTACTAATGCTGAAGCGCAGCACACTTATAAGTGCGGCACACTTGTTGATCAGACTTGAGTTAGATTACCTAAAATATCCAACTGAAGTCATGTGATATTATAACTGTTTGTTTTTCCTTGTATGGCGATTACTCCTAGTATCATCATAAGCTTCATATACTTAGTAATAAAATAACCTTTATGGTCAAGCTGGTTGCCATACTCTCTCTCCAAACCTCATTTAGGCTTTCTTCTCCTTGACCCCCCTCACCCCCATTTGCTCTGCAGCAATGCTTATTTTACTTAAGACAAAGATCCCTGTAAAGCCGAAAAAATCCCTGTGGGGTATGCTCATCAAGGGTGTTAATATCAGGGCAATTGGGATGGGAGATTGGAGAGTGCTGAGTCATGGCATATGAGGGTGTCAGCCTGTAAATGCTGATTAACCCAGCTGGCTCAGACGTGCTCTGTTCCTGTGCTGAGTCTGAGCCATATGAGACTGTTAGCCTGGAAATGCTGATTAACCCTGCCTGCTCAGACGTGCTCTGTTAACCTGTGTGCATGCTTCATAGTTTCATAGTTGGTAGGGTTGGAAGGGACCTGAGCAGAACGTCAAGTCAGACCCCCATGGCATGAAAGAACACTGGGGTTAAATGTTGCTGGCAAGGTGTTCATCTAGCCTCCTCTTAAAGACCCCCAGGGTAGGAGCCAGCACCACTTCTCTCGGAAGTTGGTTCCAGGTCCTAGTCACCCTGACAGTGAAGTAGCACCTCCTGATGTCTAGTCTGAATCTACCCACTGCCAACTTGTGACCATTATTTCTAGTCACTCCTGGTACTGCTAGGGGGAACAGGGACTCCCCCAATGCCTGCTGGTCCCCTCTGACTAGTTTGTAACAGGCCACTAGATCCCCCCTCAGCCTTCTTGTGTGGAGGCTGAACAGGTTCAGGTGCCTTAGCCTCTCCTTGTAGGGCCTGCCCTGCTGTCCCCTGATCGTGTGAGTGGCCCTCCTCTGGACCCTCTCAATGCTGTCCACATCCTTCCTGAAGTGCAGCGCCCAGAACTGGACGCAGTACTCCAGCTGTGGCCTGACCAGTGCTGCATAGAGGGCGAGGATCACCTCCTTGGACCTGCTTGAGATGCATCTATGGATGCATGACAAGGTGTGGTTGGCCTTCCTGACCGCATCCCCACACGGTTGGCCCATGTTCATTTTAGTATCAACAATGACTCCAAGTTCCTTTTCTGCCTTTGCACTGACAAGAAGGGAGTTCCCCAGCCTGCAGGTATGCTGCTGGTTCTTCCCTCCCAGGTGCAGTACCTTGCATTTGTCAGTGTTAAAACGCATCCTGTTCTCATCCTCCCACCTCTGTAACCTGTCTAGGTCTGATTGCAGCCTAGTCCTCCCTTCTAGTGTGCCCACTTCCCCCCACATCTTAGTGTTGTCTGTGAATTTGAACAGGGTGCTTTTTACCCCCTTGTCCAAGTCGTTGATGACAATGTTGAACAGTGTGGGCCCAAGGACCAAGCCCTTGGGGACCCTACTGCCCACATCCCTCCAGGTCAAAAATGACCCACCCACCACCACTCTCTGGGTGCGGCCCTCCAGCCAGTTAGTGACCCACTTGACTGTGTAGGTGTCGACGCCACAGTCCCCTAGTTTTTTAATGAGAATGGGGTGAGAGACAGAGTCAAAGGTCTTCCTAAAGTCCAGAAAGACTACGTCCACTGCTACCGCTGCATCTAAGGATTTTGTGACCTGGTCATAGAAGGCCACCAGGTTGGTCTGACAAGACCTGCTTCTAATGAACTTATGTTGGTTGCCCCTAAGCATAATCTCCCCTGCTGGCCCCTCGTGGACATGCACCAGGATAATTCTCTCGAAAAGCTTCCCCAGGACCGAGGTAAGACTTGACTGGTCTATAGTTTCCTGGGTCCTCCTTCCTCCCTTTTTTGAACATGGGAACCACATGGTTGGCCCTTTCACAAACCTCTGACACCACGCCAGAGTACCATGAGTGCTCATAGAGCTGTGCCAGGGGTCCCGCAATGAGCTCTGCTAATTCCCTCAGCACTCTGGGGTGGAGATCGTGTGGACCAGCTGATTTAAATGCATCCAGTCCCTCCAGAAGTTTCCTGACTAAGTCCTTACTGACTCTAGGCCTGGGTGTGCCTCCCCTGGGGCCTACGGGGATCCCGGTGGGGGGGTGACCCAGTTCCTGCTCAGAAAAATGGAGGCAAAGAAATTGTTAAATTTGTTAGCTTTGTTGCTTGGTGTGACAACCAGATTTCCTAGTGTGTCTTGCAGAGGCCCCACATAACCCAGTACCTTCTTTTTACCCCCTATGTATTTAAAAAAGGACTTTGTTGTCCTTGATTTACAGTCCTTGATGTATCTGGCTGCATTTATTGTTACCCTTTTGAACTAAGTTCTGTGATGAGTCCATGGCATATGAAGGTTTCAGCCTGTAAATACTGATTGACCCAGCTGGCTCAGATGTGCTTTCTTCCTGTGCTGAATCTGGGGCACGTGAGGGTATCAGCCTGAAAATGCTGAGTAACTCTGCCTGCTCAGATGTGTTCTTTGTGTGTATGTGTGTGTGTGTGTGTTCAACTGATTCGACAGCTGGAGGAACCTAGCCCCACTGAAACTAAGCCCTGCAAAGTAGCTCCATTGGGGTGAGGACTTGCAGAAAGGAGAGAGTGAGCTCTGTATAGAAACACAAGTGACACAAGCAGTACATTGGTAGAATTGCAGAGACCCCAGTAATGTAACTCTGATAAATGAACACACCCCTAAGAGATGGGCAAATCTGATAACAACCCCAGTTGTCGTGGTCTCCTTGTCTTGGATCAAGGTCCCATTCTGTCAAGAGCTGCATGAAAGCTAAGGGCCAGCAACTTCTCCACAATAAAAGAAGTCATGCACAGGTGTCTTCCATGCCAGCACATTCCTCAAGCCCTTTGACGACCAGCTAATGGCGATGGGAAAATGATTGTGAGGTTTAGAAGCTCCTAGTCATGAACTGGCACAAAGGCAGGAGTTACAAGAAGGTCATCTAGCACTTGGATGAAACAAGAGTGTGACTCGGCAGTTGTAGCTGCACTGAGTAAGACCCAGCAGGTGGGAGATAAGCAACTCAAAGAACATGGAGGTGGCTATACTTTCTTCTGAAAGGGTAAACAGGAAGGAGAACACTGACTTCAAAGAGCTGGTTTTGCCGTTAAGAATGAACTCATAAACCAGCTCAATGAGTTCCTTACTGGAATTAATGAGCAACTCATGACTCTCCATCTTAAACTGGCAGGGAGCAAATATGCCACTGTCATCAGTGCATATGCCCTGACTCTTGAGGCTGCTGATGAAATCAAAGAGCAATTCTGTACCAACTTTGACCAAGTCTTTTCTGACGTTCTGAAGGGAGACAGACTTATGCTTCTTGGTGATTTCAACACTGGAGTCAGAAGGGACTCAAACCTCTGGAATGGAACCATCAGCAAAGAAGGAGTAGGAAAGGTCAACTCCAATGGCATCCTCTTCTTGGCCAAATGCACGGAACATGGACTCATCATCACCAACACCCTATTCCACCAGAAAAAAAGACACAAGATATCATGGCAACAGCCACGATCTAAGCACTGGCACCTGATTGACTATGTCACATCCATGCCTGGGTTTACAAAGAGTCTGCATCACATGAGCTATGCTAGGAGATGATGTTTGCTGGACTGAACAGCAACTCATCCACTTCGTCATGTCACTCAAACTGGCTCCCAAACAATGGCTGCAGCAGAAGCAATGCCAATGGAAGATTAATGTTGAAGGACTCAGGGACACAAGTGAGACCTCTTCCACCACTGCTTCAACCAAAAAAATGGTGAATTCCAATCAACAATAATGGGAAGATATCAGTAGTATGTGGGGTGCCTTCAAGGCCACTTTCATCAGCACCTGGGAAGAGGTACTTGAATTTTCTATCAGGAAACATCAAGTGATTAGAACAACCAGAAGATCCAAGAGTTGATCGATTGCAAGTGCAAGGCCTTTTGTGCTTGGTAGAATGACATCGACTCTGAGCAAAGGAAACTGAATCTCCAACAACCCATGGCAAAGGTCCAAAGGCAGATGTGCAATATGAAGAAGAAATAGTGGGAAGACAAGGCAAAGAAGAGTCAACATCTCACTGATATCCATGATATGAGTGATTTTTTTTTTAAATGCCACCAAAGCCATCTACAGTCCAACCACTCAGGGACCAACTTTCTTGATACCTAAGGTTGGAAGAGACCTGATCAAGGAAAGGGGAGCCATCAATGCCTGTTGGCAGGAGCATTTTGAAGACTTTAATTCAGACTTTGCTGTTGATCAGAGTGTTCTTAACTCCATCCTGCAACACCAGTCAGAGATGGTCTCAGAATCCCTCCATCCTTTAATGAGGTGAGGAAAGTCATCCAGCAGATGAAGAATATGACACCTGAAGCAGATGGAATCCCCACTGAAATCTTAAAACAGGGAAAAGAGTTCACATCACAGCTTCATGCCCTCATTCTAAGGATCTGGAAGAATGAGGAAATCTCAGATGACTTCAGGGATGCTATGATTGTGGCAGTCTTCAAGAAAGGATACAAGTCTGACTGTGGAAACTACAGAGAAACTATTGCTTTGCTGTCCCCCACAGGAAAGAACATTGCAAGAATCCTTCTGAACTGTCTCTTTGTACTTGCTGAAGAGCTCCTCTTGTGTGGAAATCTCAGTGTGGGTTTAGGGAAGGGGTGGGCAAACTACAGCCTGTGGGCCAGATCCAGCCCAAGGCGAGTCTTTGTCCAGCCTGCAGAGGGTCCCTCAGCCCCGCATGGCCTGGGCACTGTCCAGCTGTGGCACATCCTGCCACACCTGGGCATGCAGCAGGGCTGTGGGGGCTTCACAGCTGGACTGCCTTTCTAGGCAGCCCAGACAGTAGTAGATCATTCTGGCTGCCGCCACCACTGGCTCCCAGCCCCATGGTACTGGTGGGGACTTGCGCTGCACAGCCCTGGCACTGCATGCCCTGCGCCTGCTTCAGGCTCACCTGCCCAGGTTCAGCAGTGGCCGCGCAGGACAGAAGCTATTGCTTGGCGTGGGGGGAAAGCGGCCCCTTTCCCTTCACTTTCCAGCACTTCCTGCTGCACCCATCTGGATGGGTGCTCTGTCTGCTCTGCTCTGTCTGCTCTGCATTGCCACCACTGCCTCACTGGGCAGCCTGCAGGTGGCGGTAACAGCGCCATAAATGCAGGGCAGCCCACCATGGCAGCCGAAGAAAGCAGTAGTAACAGTTTCCGAAGTAAGCCAAAGTAACAGTTTCTGTCCTGCACCACTGCTGCTGAGCCTGGGCAGGTGAGCCAGGAGCAGGTGCAAGGTCATGGCTCTGCAGTGCAGGTCCCCACTGGTGCTGCGGAGCTGGAGCCAGTGGTGGCAGCAACAGGAAGGAGTTGCCATCACCTGGGCTGCCTAGAAAGCCAAGTCACCCTCCCCCTCCACACACCCCACAGCTCCCCACAAGCCCCATACTCACCCACACATCTCCACAAAAACATCCCCCCACATCCCCCCCCACACACAGAGTTTCCCACAAGTCCCATATCCCCAGAATATACAAGAGTGAGACTTCATCTTTAGCTATTATGAGTCACCTCTTTATACACTACAGCAGCACAAATCAGGACAAAAATATTTTTTTAAATAAAATTAAAGCATGTTATTGTCAATGGTTGATTTTTAGTATATAATTTGTCTTTTTTTCTGGTTTCAAGATTGCAAACCCCCTTCCCAAAATGAATATTTCTCGGGGCAACGGGAGGGACTTCTGGTGTCAGAAGTCAGAGGTTAAGATTTCTGGTCCCAAGATGGCAACAAGGCGGTGGGGCAACTGTCCAGGAGTGGGGCTGCATCAGTCCTCAACGGCTCACCAAAACTCATTAAGCAGCCCTCCACTTGAAACGGTTGCCCACCCCTGGTTTACGGCATCAAGAGGCACAACTGACATGATCGTCACAGCTTGCCAGCTGCAGAAGAAATTTCAGGAATAACATAGCCTCTCTACCTGGCTTTCTTTGACCTCACAAAAACTTTTAACTCTGTCAGCCAAAAAGTGTTGTAAAGGATCCCTCTGAAGTATGGATGCCCACTGAAATTTGTTACCATTCTTTTCCTGCTCCATGATGGTATATGAGTGGTGATTCTCAGTAAGAGATCTAAAACAAGAGTTAAGCAAGGCTATGTTGTTACTCTAATACTCTTAGTATTCCTTGCCCTGATGTTATATCTGGCCACCAATAAGCTTTCAGCTAGAGTGAAGCTAAACTACCGAATGTATGGTAAGCTATTTAACCTCAGCCAACTCTGAGCCAAAACCAAGACCATCATCCCAATCACACTCATTGAGCTCCATTGTGCTGATAATGCTGCAGTGTGCACTCACTCAGAAGCAGACCTTCAGGCAATCATCATTGTCTTTACCAAGACATACAAGAAAATGGGACTGACCCTTAACATTCAGAGGACTAAGATCCTCCACAGCAAGCTCCTAATGAACAGTCTCCAGTTCCAGTAATTTAGATCCATGGTGAGACTCTGGAGAACGATGAGTATTTCCTGTATCTCGGAAGCCATCTCTCGCAGAAGGCTGACATCGATAATGAATTTCATTGGGCTGGCCATAGATAGCATCCAGATTCCAGACTCCAACTCTCAAAGCAAGTTTTATATTCCCAGCTCAGCCAAGGCACATGCTCAAGAGGAGGGCAGAGAAAGTACTTCAGGGATGTCAAGGCCAATTTAAAAAAATGCAACATTGATGTCAGTTCATAGGAGACAATTGCCCAGAACCACCCCAAATGGAAGAAGAGTCAGCTTCAGGGATCTTAGTACTTCATAGTTGGTAGGGTCGGAAAGGACCTGAGCAGATCATCAAGTCTGACCCCCTGCCATGGTCAGGAAAGAATGCTGGGGTCCAACGACCCTGGCAAGGTGATTATCTAGCCTCCTTTTAAGCCTCATGACATACTTTGAAACCTCATGACAACAACAGGAAATGGAAAAGCATGAGTGGCAAAACTAGCATATCGTAGACCAAATCATAAATCCAGTGCCATCCATCCCACATGGAAACACATGTCCAAGCTGCAATAGAATCTGTCGATCCTGGATAGGCCTCATCAGCCATCTTCAGCCACATAGATCAGACAGTCACGGGAGAGAATCATCCTCGACTGTCCTGGAAGGGCTGGGTTTGTATATCTCAGAGCACACTTGTACAAGTGGTGAGTCAACAAACTCATGTCAAATACAGTTCTCCATGATTACCTCCTCCAAGTATAAGCTGTTGGCTAAAATATTAAAGTATATCAAAATCACATTTATATCAAACTAGCCAATTGCCCGTCAACAATGATTGAGGGGGAGGGGCAGAGGGAGGGCTGGGATGGAGTGCTGCTGTTGTTCTGCCTCTTGCAGGAAGTGGGGTGGAGGAGCTGGGTTTGGGCCCCCCCCATCACCCCTTGTTCTGTCCTTAGTGTGGCTTGCAGGAAGTGGGGTGGGGGAGCTGAGGCCAGCGCTGTTCGTCCCGGCTTCCTCACCCCGTCTGGTCCTTGGTGCCATTTGCAGGGACAAAGTGTGTATGTATGAACCTACACCCATGTGTATTGAGGACTGTAGGTACTCTGGGCACATTTACATGTTCATTAATGCACCTTTGCTACTGCACATTAAGTTTAGCATCTCTAATATGAGGTACTAGATAAAGGTGCAGTAGGTGTGCTAATATGCAGTAGCAAAGGCAAACTTTTTTTTGTGATGCTTAATGTGCAGTAGAATTAGTCTAATTCTACTGCACATTAGCATGTTTTTTTGCCGTGACATGCTAATGTGCAGTACAACAGTCCACTGCTCATTAAGAAATCTTGTGTAGATGTGCCCTGTGTGTGTGTGAACTGCTTACTGCTAAAATGCTCTGTGATGGAGCCCAGCTGCAGTTGTGCGTCAAGAAGAGTAGACTATTTTTATGTGCAAGTGGTTTGATGGAAGTGAAAATGATGTTATCCATTGAAATTCCCTGTAATCTTTAATTCTGTTTCTGTCTCTCACTGCTCCTGTCATACCTACTCCCCATGCATGCTTTGCTTGTCATGTTTCTGAGCTGCTTACTCAGAGACTGGGTGTACTGACTTGCTGAGTGAGAAGGAAAAAGGAAGGTGATCTATTCTTGTAGACTGTGAGAACAATATTGTTTTCTCCTCTTGATGCCTTAGGTTTATTAAAGCCAATAACCAAAGACTTTAACACTAATACCTAATAATGTAGGACAGAATTGCTCTGGAAAGCAATGCTTTTTTAAAACTGAGTGCCCCTGAAATCCAGCCAAATGTCTTGTGCAGGCAGGTAGCACTTGAGCACCCTAAAATATTCTCTTTTGTCTAAGATAATTTCCCCAGACACATTAAAGCATCCACTATGAGGCACTTATGACAGGGGATCTGGGTTTTCTGTTCACCACAGAAAAATGCGGTAAAATGCTTATTTTCTCATTTTAAGGAGAAAAACCCAGATTTTCTCCTGTAAAGGAGAAAAATGCCGGAAGTGGAAATGGTGGCTTTCCCCTTGCACAGTGGCAGAGTTTCAGCTTGCAAGGGGCTGGGGGGAGCAGGAGGAAGGCAATCAGCAGAGGGTGCCATGTGCATGTGCACACACATACACATGCATATGGGTGCCAGGCAGCCTGGAGAGCAGCTGCCACAGGTAAGTCTGGCACAGGGTGCTGCATATGAAAACTATGAAAGCTTGGACAGTGTACAAGACAAGGGCTGAGGCAAGACTGGATTGTGGTAACAAGACTGCCACAAGAAAATCAAACTCTGCTAATGGCTTGCAACCCATCAGGCATCAAGACAGTGGAGCTTGCAGTACCCAAAACCAGACCCATGCCATAAAATAATAAAAGTAGTTAAAATTGTTGGCAGAGACTCAGTGCGTTCATCATACGTGTGTATGTAAGAAAGTCCTTTAAAGGCTGGCCCAGTGGAGCCAGTGAAGGCAAGGAAACTACATATACATTTCAATTGATCTAACAGCTAAGAAGACAAAAGACTAAATAGCATTTCAAAAGAAACTTATAAAAGACACAGGAAAGATGCCATGCATGTGACAAACACATCCTGCTCACATTTCTCCCAACAAACATCTAACGTACAAGGTGATATATATGTCTAGAGTCTGGGAAACAGATCATCACTTGTACATGTTACTGCAAATGTGCCCCATTGATACACAAAGACCCCAAAACAGGATTGGTGATACCTAAGCATCCTGTTGGACCATTTAGATGTATTACCTATAAACTGACCTATAATTGCAGAGGCTGCAGGAAAAACCCCACAATCTTCACACCTAGATCCAGAATAGGAGCCAGGCACTTAACAGTTGCATTATGACGATCAACCTTTTCCTCCCTGTTTGTTTGGACTCTAATTGGCCAACCATAAAGGAAAAATGCTTTGAAATTATACAATCAAACAGTATAAAAACTAAGCAGATTTGCCAGCAAGGTGTGTGCAGTTCAGACCAAGCCATCCTGCCACCCAGCCAACAAGTGAAGGATCGACGCTTGGAGCCTGTACAAGAACTGCTTCCTGCCTGCATTGGGTAAAAATCTCCATGCAGCTGAGATAATACTAAGGACTAATAGCTTGTTTTATATTGGGAAAGAATCTTTTTCTGTTATTTAGTTTTGTAGCTTGTTGGTAGTTATTAAAACAAGCCTCTCTGCTAGTCATCAGCCGAGTGTTGTGTCAGTTCTCAGAGCGCTAGGTTTAAAACCCGGTTTCTAATTGCAACACAGGGGTGGGGAGGATTGAGGCCCCCATGGTGAGGGAAGGAAGGAGTTGGGCAGGGCTGGGGCAGAGGCGATGCATGGAGCTTGGGGCTGGTGGCCAGAATACGTGGCTGCAAGGCTTGGGCAAGGTGTGGTATGGAGCTATGGGTGACTTGTCCAGGGGGAGTGAGGGGAGGCTGCACACAGTCTTGGGGAGGAATGGGGGGCACATGCCCCTCAGATTTGTGTGTGGGGTGGCTGTGGGCTGCCCACTGCAGGCTCGAGCTCCCTTCTGCTCTCCTTCTGGGGCCTCTGTGGTCTGGCAGGTGGGACCTGGCACAGCAGGGCAGAACAGAGCAGGGAAGCTCAATGCCGCCCCCCAGGCCCCACCAGGAGTATGCATAGCGGTGGGAAGCCGTTCCCCTCCCTGCCTGAGCCTGCAGCAGGCAGCCCACATCCACCCTCCGACAGGCTCCACTCCAGCCGTGCTGCTCGTAGGGGAGGGGGAGTTGGGGTCTGCACTCCACTCTGCCACTGAAGCCATCACCTCCTGCAGGTAGCAGCCGGGGTTCGAGTGCTGCTGAGGGGTGCAGGGGGCTGTGGACCTGGGTCCCTGGACCCATAGCCCTAGCAGCTGTGCCCCCCCCATCCAGCAGGGCTGGTGGGGGGCAGGGAGGTGTGTTGGGAGTGAGGGACACCTGCAGGGACTAGGGGATTGTAGGTGGGGAGTGAGGGGTACCATTAGGGCTAGGGGGTTGTGCATCGGGACTGGGGCAATGGTATGGGAAGGATATTGACATATTAGGATTGTTTAGTGTCACAAAGTGAGGGGGAAGACAGCTGCAGCTGGACCCAATAAATGGCAACTCTTATGTTCTTACACTTCCTATCATCTTGCATTGCAGACTAGTAGGGACCCTATGCCTTAGGATCCACAGATTTGGAGCAGCAACAGCACATACATTGTCCCAGAGCCAGGGACCAGGCAACTTTGAGCTCATTTTCCTAGGCCCGTGTTCTGAGAGCTCAGTTTGTGAGCTCAGCTCCCCAGTGACCAGTTAGGAATTAGCCAGGAGCCTTGTATGTGGAACTAGCAAGCCATTTTATTTAGACTTTTTTTGTAAAGAAAATATTTCAGTTACTGCAGAACAATCTTTTTCAGATTTTCTCTTCTCCAGGAACTTTCAAAATGTATACCTTTTATTCAAAAGAGAACATTTTTTATTTTAAGATTTCTCAGAGAATAGAAATCCCAGTTATTGATAGTCACTGCAGATGAGTCCATCAGAAATGCACAGGACAAGAGAATAGCTAATGATACACTGGTAGATGTCATGATGCTTATTACAAGGAAATTGTACTTGTACCCAAGTTTTACCCAGAAACTTGGGTAAAATCTTAGTTGTAACAATTTCCTTGTAACAACTTTCTGGGTAACAAGTAACAACCCAGAAACTTGAGGACTTGCATTCAGGTAAAAGATTTAGGTCGTTAGCAGGAATCCTGGTTTTCTCTGTTTAAAAATTTAGATAGATAGATAGATAGTGGTGTTTCATTTTAATCATGGACAAATGTGGATTCTCGGGGTTTTAATTATAGAATTTGTAATTTTTTTCAGATAATTCACGATTTTTAAACAGAGAAGCCAGGATTCCTGTTAATGACCTAAATCTTTTAGCCAAATGCCAAGTCCTCAAGTTTCTGGGTCTCAAGAATATCAACCACTAACACATATACACAAGATTTCACTCCAGCTGGAGTTTCTTTTAAAAAAAGGAATGCAATTTGTAGTATATTTATTGCATATCAACAATTGTACCTTTAATCATTTAATGCAACTCTTCCATTTAACATGCACTCTAAATTATTTAGCTGCAAAGCTCCTTTTAAAAAAGCCATGACTACTTAATCCCCAATGCACCCAGCATCCTTATTTGATTTATAGAAGAATAAAACTCCATGTAACCTAGCCCATGTATGATGAAGCTCACTTTCAGACAGGAATTAAATTTGGCAGTGTGTAATTCAACTTACTTAAAGATAGATGTAATAACAGACAAGACACTCTCTAACCTAAAACTAGTACAGGGGATGCTCCAGTGCAAGAACATCTCAATCTTTCAGTGGCACAAATATCCTTGCAGTTAATTAAAAAAAGAAAGAAAGAGAGGTTGAACATCAAAGCACTGCAAATATCCTTATCAAAGGAATGCTATTCCTATTTGCTATTCTTCCCTTGTCCTCACCTGCCTTGTAAAGTTCACACAGATATTTTTGCTCCCAGAGCAGAACAGCTGGCTACTTTCCAATATTCCTTTTTGGAGATATGCTCTGACTTCTAAGGATCAGAAAAATAAGATATGCCAATCTTCAGTGTCAAAAGGAGGTTCATAATATCCAAAATAGCTTTTCCTCTGTATTCAACTCCTTCAAAGTCAGGGTGTCCAGACTGGAATAAACTCCCTCCAGTGATGGTGCAGTCACCTACCCTGGAAATCTTCAAAAGGAGACTGGACAGTCATCTTGCTGGGGTCACTTGACTCCAGTTTCTTTCCTGGCTAGTGCAGGGACTGGACCTGATGATCTACAAGGCCCCTTCCAGTCCCTATCTCCTATTAATCTATGAATCTATTTGAGGATAACAACACAGTGGGTCCTTTCTCATCTCTGACTGCCTCACATGCTGCTTGGGAAGCAGAAACTACTCCTTTGACTTCCCAGTTAACTTTAGCGCAGGGACAGGTGCTTCTTGTTAGAAAAGCAAAAACATAATTATGATTACTGAATTGAAGAAAGAAGCATGTGTAACGTGTATTACGGGTGGTAAATTCATCTGACTCTGCAGGCCAAATGAGGAGTGTAGGGCCAGTTTGCAGACTGGACTGGGCCTACAGACCAGCCCAATGCACCAGATCCAGGGTCCTCAGCCAGTCTACAATCTGGGGCCCATGGTGTATGTGGCTCCATTTCCAGGCTGGCCCTGCATACTGCATGCAGTATGCAGGCTAGTCTATAGGCCTAATTCAGATTAGCCCTGGATGCGGCCTCCAGGAATGGTTTGCTGCAGGCACCATATGCAGTGTACATCCTGGATTGACCTTGTGCTGTGTACAGCATGTGCACCTGCTCCAACCCTGCAGTGCACACCAGACCAGCTCCATGCATCACATGCAGCATATGGGGCCAGGGCTGGTACATGCTACATGCAATGTTCATGGCCAGTCTGAGACCCACAGGCAGCAGAATAGGTCAGATGATTGTAAGATCATAGGAAAGAGGGCATGAAGAGACCTCATGAGATCATTTAGTCCAGTCTCCTGCTCAGGACAGGATTGACCCTAGCCAAACCATCCCAGCCAGCTATCTGTCCAACCTGCTCTTCAAAATTTCCAAGAATGGAGATTCCACGATTTCTTTAGCTAGCCTGTTGCAATGCTTGACCACCCTCGTAGTCAGAAACTTCCTCCTAATCTCCAACCTAAATTTCCTTTGCTGCAACTTGAGGCCATTTGTCCTCGCCCTAGCCCTTATGGCCACAGACAAAAGTCCATATCCATCCTATCTATAATTGCCCTTCTATATTTTGCCGACCAAAATAACCTTACTTCTTTCAGACTTTCCTCATTAATGATGTTTCTGAGACCCCTAATAATTTTTTTGTTGCTCTCTGCTGGACTTTTTCCAACCTGTCCACATTCTCTTGAAATATGCGGCCCAAAACTGGAGACAGTAGCACAGGTGAGGCCTTACCAGTGCTGAAGAGAGTGGAAGAACCCAGTGGCGGGGGGAGGGAAGGAAAGTGGGGAGGCAATAGGGTCAACTGCCCTAGGTGCTGATTTGGGGGAGAGGGGAGCAAAAAAAAAAGTGGGTGCTGATGGCTGCTGCATTTATATTTGTGATTGTGGTAGCAACTTGAAGTCACCACTTCCACTTTGTCCTTGGCACTTGGATGCATTCCTACACTGTTGGAAGAACCACTTCCCTTGATCTGCAAGACACTCCTGTTAATACAACCAAGGATGCTACTGACTTTTTTTATCAGTAAGACCACATTGTTGGCTCATGTTTAGCTTACACTTGAAAGTAATTGCCAGGTCCTCCTCTGCACTACTGCAGCCTGGCCAGTCATTTCCCAGTCTGTATTTACACATGGAATTATTCCACCCCAAGTGCAGGACTTGGAACTTACCCTTGTTGATTTTTATCTGATTGATTGTGGATCATTTCTACAGTTTATCTGAGTCATTCTGGATCCTTGCCCTGCCCTCTAGAGTTTCTTCAACTTCTTTCAGTTTGGTGTCATATACAAATTTGCTAGGCATACACTGAATACCATCATTCAGATAATTAATGAAGATGTTAAACAGTGCTGGATTCAGGACAGACCTCAGGGGAACCTCACTTAATATCTCCTCCCAAGAAGAGCTGCTGATAACTGCTTGTTGAACAGGATGATCCAATCCAAGTCAAGGTTCTCCTCTTATCCACAGAGCCTGTCACCACATCATAGAAGGAATTAAGGTTGGTCAGGCATGACTTGCTCTTAGTGAATCCATGCTGAGTGTTTCTAATCATCATGTTCTCATCTAGGTGCTTCACAATGGATTCCTTGAAGATTTATGTCATGATCTTTCCAGACATCATGGTCATGCTGACTGGTCTATAATTCCCCAGCTCTTCCTTCCTCCCTTTCTAAAGATTAGCAATATATTTACGCTTTTTCAATCGTCAGGGACCTCCCCCCTCCTCCCCCAAGTTCTCAAAGAGAATAGATAATGGCTTTGAAGTTCCATCAGCCAATTTCTTCAAGTACCATAGGGTGCATCCCATCTGGCCTTGCCAACTTGAAAGCATCTAGCTTCTCTAAGTAACCAGTAACATGTTCTTCTGCTACTGTAAGCTGTTCGTCTCCATCTATATCTTTGCTGCCAACTGCACTTGTCATCTGGTAGCTGCCCTTATTTGTGAAGACTGAAGTAAAAAGACATGTAATACTTCAGGTTTCTTTGCCTCATCCATAAGTAGATTGCCATAAGCGATCCCAGTAAGGTCTTCCTCATACTTTTGACCGACTTGTAGAATACATTTTTTACTGTTTTTTATGTCCCTTGCCACTTGCATTTCAAATTGTGCCTTTCCTAATTTTCTCTCTGCACGCCCATACTTGTATACTTCCTAGTACTATGACCAAGTCTCCACTTTTTGTAGCATTCCTTTTTTGAGGTTCACTTCTTTGAAGAGATTGCTGTATAGCCAGGCTTGTCTCCTGCTGCACTTCCCATTCTTCCCTCACATTGGGATATCTTGTTTTGCACCTTTAACAGGGTCATCTTAAAGTACAGTTAGCTCTCTTGGTCTCCTTTTCCCCTCAGACTTGCCTCCCAGGGGATCCTGCATGCCAGTTCCCTGAGTTTGTTAAAGTCTACTTTTCTGAAGTTCTGTGTCTACTGTACTGCTCTCCTTTCTCCCAGCAGCAGGGGGGAAAGGGGTGGAGGAGATGTGGAAGAATGGGAGAGGAGGAGACAGAGAAGGGAGGGCCTTAAGCATCTCAGCATGGACAGGAAGGGGTGGAATTTTGATCTTTCTGTATTAGGACCTTCCATTTTTCCTTTTTGATCCTCAAGCTGCTCACATTAGTATATTAACACTTCAAGTATCTAACTGATTTTTCTATCTGCTCCTTGAGAACATTACTAAGATTTCCACCATTGCATCCTCTTACTAAGTTTTTATGCAGTTCTGGCTCCTTACTTATCTCTGGGCTTTTGTCTCCATCCTCTGGAGAACCTAGTTTAAAGCCCTTCACACTAAGTTAGCAAGCCTGTATGCAAAGACACTCTTACCTCTCATCTCAAGTGGATCCCATCTCTTCCCAGCAGTCCATCTTCTGGAACCCCACCCTTTAGTCAAAGGAGCCAAAGCCCTGCTGGCAGCACCATCTGCAGCCTGCATCTATGCAGCCTGCAGATAAGGGCTGTATCTTCAACACCCCTGATGTATTAGATCAAGTTCCAGAAGTATTTCTGATTTAACCATAAGTTTTATTTGCTGTGGTATCTAAGCATTGTTTATTTTGAGTATTTCTGTTTGCATGTCAGTATTGCCAGACAAGTTTCATGTTATGACCACAGCTATGTAAATATTTTAACACAAAAATAGGATGAATTTAATTTTTTTTATTGGATGTTGCTTATGTTTAACTTCAAATGAAACATCTATCTAAGAACTGTGCTCATGTCTTCAAAAGAATTGCTTTAAGTCTGTACTGAACAATTTAGTACCTAGTGGTTTTGCTGTATGAATAAATTATTTTTTGGTTTTGTGGCTGAACTGAAAAATTGAAAACAAAATTAATTTTGGATCAACATGAAATGATTTTTTTTAAATGAAAAAATATTAATTTTGCATTGAATTAAATATTCTATTTGGTGAAAACAAGCCACAAAGCTGTGGTAATTCCTTGTCCTTATAGCCTGTCTCATAGAGCTTGGGTCAGTCACATGGGATGTAGGAGAAGCTACTTCAGATCTCTCCACTGCCTGATCCAGAGTAGGAATTTGAACCTACACATTTGCTTTGAAGAGAATGCCCAACACTAAGTAATAATCTATTCTAGGGTGATTCTCTCTCAATTACTCTTCAAGCTTTTCTACCTTATATGAATAGTTAAATACTTATTGTAGCAGGAACTAGAACAGGGGTCAGCAACTCCTAGCACACGTGCCAAGCATGGCCCATGAGGCCATTTTGTGGGGGGTAAGGGGCACACGCAGGGCATTCTGCCATGTACCCGCTGCCCTCATTTTGTTTTTCTGGAATGCCGGCACTCTAGCACCTTTCAAGGTAGGCATGGTGGGGATTTTCGGCACTCTGACCAAGAAACATTGCCTACCCCTGAACTAGAATATGGGTGAATCTCACCAAATGAGTTCCCTAATCAGTAGGCTGTAGATCCTCTTTCTCCTTCATCCACTGAATATCCACCTCAGAATATTTTATAGTCCAGTAATGAGGCACTCTTTTGCATATATGAGACCTGGGTTCCTAGCAGGACAATTTACTGTGTAGGTACATTGGACTCAGGTAATCAAAGTTACATTCATATACAACTCCGATTATTTACCTAACTTCTGGCACTGGGTAAATTGCTTCAGTATTCTCCTTTTTTCCTCATGCTTTGTCAGAGTTTGTTTAGATTGTGAGCTTTTTAGAATAAAGACAGTCTCTCTCAGAAATCTCTATGTTACCTAGGACAACAGACATTACTATACCACAAGTAGTAATTAATAATCTAGACCCGCTACACTGGTGATAATGTTTTTGGCCCATGAGGAGTTGCACTGTGGATCTGCAGCAGTGCTGAATGACATTAGGAGAATCATCCCATTGCTCACTGTGTAATCTTGCTTATAATCCCTATAATAATCCTTATAATAATATGTACAGATGAGATCAAATACAGATGATTTACACTTGGACATCTCTTTCCTTCATGTACATAGGTCAAAGGATTTTGAGCCATTTATCTATCTGGTCCAGGAATAGCACCATGTACAAGTACTAATTTAGTATATGCTTAATAAATCCATTCTACTCATGCTCTAACAGTTTGGAAATGCAGCATTTGAAGTGTTAATGGAATAACAAACAGTTATATAACTAGACTGCCATAATAAGAGAAAAGAAAGTAGAACCTTGTAGGAGAACCAAATATACCATGGTAGTACAGATTTGATGTGTAGATAAGGCCCAAAGAAGAACTGACTTTGATTAAACATTGGTGATAGCTAGAAAATGGAATTTAGAGTTTTGCTTTTGGCAACTGGCTTGTAGGTCAATTAGAGATGCATTAGAACAATGATCTAGAGAAATGGCAAGAGTTACTTGATTTCTAAAAGCCTGTTTGTGACAAAGTTTCCTTCAAGGCCTACTGTGTCTAAAGCCAGCAGACACAGGCTGTGAAACTGAAGACATGTATCATACTGTACCCATAACAGAGATAAGGGACTCTGCACTATCAGTGCCAGCTCACAGTGCCCAACTGCAGGCCCTTTTGATTTCTGGTTTTGGTGAACAGACCAGATTAGGAGGACACTGGAAAGAACTAAATTAACATATGTGCATGTGATGGGTTTGTGAAACAAAGGAAGATGCTAAGAGGACAGAATGTGGATCAGAGACAAAGTCATCATAAGAGAAAATGGATACAAATGAGGGATTTCAGAGTAGGAAAGGGTGCCCGAGAGGGGAACCTGAGGCTACTATGGACAGAGGGAGCACCACCAGCACATTACCCACTCCACTGGGGGTGTGAGGGATGGGCTCAGCCCTTGATCTCCAGATTGCTGACGTCTGACATTCAAGAGAAAACCTCAGGATGAAGCTCGTGTATTAGCCAGACATATCTTGACTCTATAACAACTCTAGGACTGGCAGCTTTAGAATTGTTTGCATTATTCTTATCTGCTATCACTGTGTATCAATAAAACTTCCCTATTATTGAATGGAGAGGTTGTAGTTCGTCTGAGGTTTTGGACCCACCCAGAACAAGGTATCTGGGTCATAAATCCAGTGCCAACAACTGGGAGGTGTCCAAGTCCCTTATTTTTAAAGACATAGTTTAATTTCAACCATGTTATCTGGGTAGCTTATATGTTTTTCCACTGGAAAATGTTCGCTAGATGAAGGGGAGCATTCAGGAGGATTCCACAGTAGGAAAATCCTAAGAGCAGTCCAGGCCTTCCTTATCTCTCTTTTCAGGTATGATAGGTGATATTTTAAAAATGGACACTTACTGCATTGCACTTTCCCCCTCACAGAGAACATCTACACAAGATGTTTACTGCAATGTAGACTAATTAGCTCCACAGTAAGTGTCTTAAGTCTACGTGTGAAGTCCTATTAAGCCACAGGAAACTAATTAACTCCTCAACAGAATAGTACTTGTAAATACAATGACTCTCCTGCAATGGAGGTTTTGGGTTTTTTTTTTACTTTACAAGCAGTGCACATGTAGATGCTGATGTGGCTGGCTGGGGAGTGAGGGTGCTTCAATAAAGCACCTGCCTGCCTGCCAGTTAGCCCCACACTGGAGCACCCTCATGTCCTAGCCAGCCCCTCTGCAGCACATTGAGCCAGGCCAGAGCAGCTACATGCTATCGAGGGTTACTCCAGCCTGGATCAACATGGTGTAGTCCCAGGGACACATATATACACGGCAATAAACCCTGGCATGATAAACACCAGAGTTTATTGCTTCATTAATATGCACATGTAAGCACTCCCACAGAAATGCATAGTAGGTTTAAACCAGGACTATCTTAAGATGCTATCTGAATGAAAAGATGTTACGTTCATGTTGGCATCTAACATAAACAGCTTAGTGGGTATACATTAATATGACCTTTCACGTTTTCTTTCATACAACAAAGGTTTTTTACATTGTACTGATGCCTCCAAATATCTTAAAAACCTTTGGAAAGTTGCTATTGTACGGGATTCTGTGTTGAATAAGGGGAATCTACATTCTCACTTGTAAACTATCCAATTGAAAAAAAAAGGAACCAAGGAACTGGAGTGACTGGCTCCAATTTCTCTAAAAATGAAAAAGGGTGATATGGATGGGACCAGGAAAAAGCAAGAAAAATCAGGGAAAAACCTCACAGAGTGTTCTCTGCTGGGTGTCTTGTCTTGTATCCTAAGCCTCTTTTACAAATAGCCAGAAACGAGTCAGCACCTAGAAACAAGGGTCTTTCCCACCACAAATTTTCTCTGAACCGTATTTATCAACCTTTATACTTTGGTACTTTGAGTGGGTGCAGCTGTTATGTGTATGAAACAGTGTTGTTGCCTAGATGCCTATTTAATATTCATGGCTTGCCAGAGGCAGTCATCATCTGCTATTGCAAGTTAGACAGGAAAGCGCTAATGTGGGAGTTAGAATCATTGAGTAGGCTCTTCTCCCAGCATAAAGTTGTAGGCCCAAATTGATTGTTTCTATGTGCTAATTGGATTTTTAAAAAAATTGTTTTTGCTGTAATTGACCATCATTATCCCAGGAAATATACATTTTGTTGAGCTGAAGATCAAACTCCATGTACTTAGCAAAAGAAATTTTTTTTAGCTGAATTGTTGCTACTTTCCACAGTATGTGGTAAAACCAATAACTGAGGTGCCAAAGACAAACAAACAAACAAACAGCATTTAAAAAAACTTAATTTCACAAGAGTGGCTCAGTAGTCTGGCTATTTACTTGGGATTCATATCTTGATCAGGGCATCTTTTAGCTTTGGTAAAATAAGGGTCAATTTGATTCTTGCTGTATTCTAAAATAGGAAATCAGCTCAAAAGCTGTATTTGCCTGCATTTCTTGAACAATTGGGTTTTATAATATGTTAATCTATAAGTAATTTTTTCCTTTAAATGGTTTATATTTATAGTACATAGGTAGCGATGTATCTTTGCAAGGTGTAAACTATGCATATTTCACTGTTTAATAATCATGTGTCTCATGTTCCAGTTTTGGATCAATCTTTTCTCCTTAATGCATTGTGCCTCACAAATGAAACGCATCTTTGCTGGGGTGATGTATCTTGTCTTCAGATGTTAATGATATAAACCTATCAGGTTCTGGCCTGATGTCATGATATGCATAATGCAAAACTTGGCATAAGGTCACTTGAAGAACTGACAGTCACTTGGTGCTGCCACATTATGGAATCACCTACTAAAACCTAGAATCAGATTGGATCCTCAGTTCTTTATGGTGAGTTCATGGTACATGTACCTAACATTGAATGTGATGCCTACTCTATTAGAAAATGACTTTACTGGCAGTCTCAACCTTCAAGAGAGGTAGGGCCAAAGGATGAGCCAGGGGAGTGATGTGTTGAATCAGTGATGTGCTGGAGAGGTGAAGCCAGCAGCAGTGGTAGCTCAGGCAGTACAACAGGTAAGATCAGGTGAGAGGGTGGGTACATACAGAGGAACAATGCAGAGACAGCAAGAAGGGGCAGAAGAAAGCATTTTGTTTCTGAAAGGTTATTGCCACTTTAGGCTAACACGTGTGGCTTGCAGTTTTCTTTATGTAATGGGGTCCCTATACAATCACTGAAGGAGAGAGGGAGCCAGTGATCAGCTGGCTGGCTCTGACCTCCTGGACAAAGTGGCAGAGTGGCCTTGAACAAAATGACTGTCTGCCCCAGGTGTAACCAGCACAGTGCAACTGGTGATCGACAGGCCTGGGGCAAAAGTAGCAGGTCAGGTGACCCAGAAAGAGGCATAAATCCAGGGCCTGAGGCAAGAGGGACAGTTTGGCCCTACAAGCTGCAGAAAGCAGAGCTTCAGGGAGGAGCGGGACCTGACTGGACAGGAAGGAAGGAGTCCAGGCTTCAGGGAAGCTGCAAAAAGCCCCTGCACCACAAGACAACCAGAAGTAAGTATTTTGAGGGCTTGCATGGTGGTTTTGCCATGGTGTGACATTAACCCAGGATGGGGGAACCTTTTGTTTGAGAGCAGATGCTCATATTTTTTCATTTGTGTTTAAATGCTGGAGAAGCAGGTTGTGGTTGTAGAAGTGTGGAGGAGGCCACCAAGAAGGATACCAAGGGCAGCCCCAGCACTAGACTGAGCAAAGGGTTTAGTGCTGCTATTATTGGAAAGACTCTGATGTCAGACATCAAGGACTGGGGCTGAGGGGCCCAGAGCCCATGAGGGGAAAACCGGGGGGCTGGGGGGCCTGGAAGCCTATGGTCCTGAGATGGTGGACCTCAGGTGGAAGGGCCCAGCTGGAGTGAAGTGAGCCAAGGCCATGGGACTTAAGCCCAAATAGAAGCCTAACATCATAACCCCCCTGCCCTTTGGGGACAGCTTCTCTGTCCAATCATAACATCAAGGCATGGCAAGAAGGACAAGTTGGGACCCTGAGAGGCCGGAGGGGAAAAGCAAGGTGGGAGCAGGTAGCACCAGTGAGTCTGGGGCTGACCTCATTTAATTTACCCAGAGGTAAAATAATATAACCTTTTTTTAGCTGTAAAGACAAGACCATAGACCAGCAAGGTGTTGTCCTGAATGGTGAGTAGTAGTCGTAGAGCAATGGACCAACAACTCGTACCATTCTGGGGCAATTTGGAACTGAATGTCTTCTCTTTACAAAAGAAAAGATCTCTTGTGTTTGTGATGGATGTCTTGTGACAGATCTCACAAGCACAAGATTTTTTGTGCTTGTGTCTTTGTTTATAATGAATAGAACCAGGAGACATCTTGCAAAGTAGAAAACAAAATCATGGGACAAAGAGCAAACAAACAGAATAAGGAGAGAGCATGTGAACTGAAGACATGAAAAAAAGAACAGAAACCTAATTAAAGTCAGGACATGACAACCATTCTTTCCTCTTCTCTGTCTCTGGCAGTCATATTTAGCAATAACAGTTCTGGCAGTACCTTAAGTAGTAGCAGTTACAGGCTGTTTTGTTGAATAGCTTCCCAAAAATACAAATTCAGGATGTTCAGTGTTGGTTATGGCCTCTGAAATCCTGGATAGCTTCAGAACAGTTTACTTGAGGGGTCAACTCTGAGAAGGCTTTTGGACAGGGAAGGAGTTTTTGGCTGGCTGAGTTCTTGTTCAAATTATTAGTTTAATGCTGCTGTGATCATGCTGTGGTCATGATATTAGAGACACTAGGATACCAAGAATACCTACTATTATAGGGGTTTATTATTTAGAACCTGAGTAAATATTGAAAGATTCATCCATAATTAACATGGACTTCTCTGCTGTATTGGGTGCCACACTCAAATCCAGTAGCTCTCAAACTTAGACTCAAAGTATCCCTCCATAACTTTTTTAAATTGAGCAGCATCCCATTCAAAAAACTTACTAATTAGTGTTTACCTCCTTGCAGAGGGGCTCAACAGTGGGGGGAGGGAAATGGCCAGGCAGGGAAGAATATGCTTCTCTCTTCCTACCTCAAGGTACACTCCAAAGGATTTTGCTATACCCCAAGTTACCCTGACATCCTGGTTGAGAACCACTGCTCTAATCATTGATGAGCATATATAATACTTTATGAATGTTGCTGCCATGTTTTTCTTGATCTTGCCATTATAGCTCATTTGAGAAGAGCACTAAGTGCTTCACTTCCTACACTTTTGTATACTGAACAGGATTAAACTAAGGTATGATTCAAATAACAGATGACTAAGCTAGTGTGGGCATACAGTGACTTAGCTGTTTGAACAATCTGAGCTTACAAAATGTGGTGACTACATCTATCTAGTTATATATAGTAAACAGTTTATAGCTGGATGTGGAACATATTGTTGAGGTTTCATATGAAAAATAGCATATGGTGCTTTGTGCTAGGCTCTGACTGACTTTATATCAATAGTGGCAGGTTTTAGTATAGATGGGTGAAATCCATCCCTGCGTAGATAACCAGCGCACACCCTATCTGGCTACTTAAAGATGTAAATAGCTTTGTGCAAGCTCCCTCATATATCACTCACTTTAGTAATGAGATTAGTCACATTACCTGGTTTAACCCAAGTCAGGCAGGCAGTAAAACTTATTCCTCTCTGAACACTAAGTGAATGAAAAGTGTCATCAGTACATACCATACTATACCACCCGAACTGTGTTCTCGCAAAATACCATGCTTCCTTCTAATTATAACTGTTGCAAGAGGCAAGCAGTGCATGCTCTCAAGGCACTCATCAGTAACGCGGAGAAGTTTGAGGAGGGCAGAAGGAGCATCTGACTTAAAGAGGAGAGAAATGGAAGAGGAAATAGAAAGACACCAGTAGTTCATGACACCCAGGGATACAGGACACTGGGAAAGGAGAAAGAGGACTGTAGCAGGCCCAAGAGCCAGTGGCAGCCATGACACCCCTAGTGGCCTTCTGCATGGCTCTGGCTCTCTGGGTGCCCTCCTTGTGCCCTCTCACCTGCCACACTTCGCTGTTAACTTTTACTGTATGTGAAAACAAGGAGGCTGTCCAGGGCCCCAGAACAAGACCTTGTATATTAGCCACCTGTGTGTTCTTCCTGAACCCCACTGTTAATCTCCATCGTGTCTTAGTGCTAAATGAGCCTCTCTTGGCCTGTCAGTATCCTTCCCAACACTAATCACCTGAAGAGCTAACTTCCTGGCCTCTGATCTCCCCTACAGCTATGCCCACACCTTGCAGATGTTACTGATTAGGTACCTTCCCTTGTTGGGACCTTGGCCTGCCCAGCCTTTCTCCTCTTTTGCTCTTGCTGGGCCTTCCAGCCTAGACCCACTGTGCTGGGCCTGGCTTCTAGGCTCCAGCCTTTGTCTCATCCTTTCTGACCTCGGGCCTCAGCACTGGTCTCACTCCTCAAGGCTATGAACCCCTGGCTCTGGCTCCACCCATCTAGGGCTCCAATTTTGCTCCCCAGGGCTATAAGTCTGGCTTCAGGCCACTACAGTCACTCAGTTTTGGCCCCCTTGACCACTGCCGGCCTGCAGTTTGAGCCTAGTCCCTGGCAGGGGCTCAACCACAACCATGTGCCTCTCAGGCACAAATGAAACCTCCAACATCCCCTGATAGTCCCAAACCACTAGTATAACTGTAACAAAAGAGGCTGTAACAAACTCTTCCTACAGCGGGTCCAAAATATAGTTTGGTGGCTGTGCTACGAGACTTCCTTGTTCCCTGGGTTGTACTCCTCTGCAAACCTTCAACATCCTATTTGCATTCCTCAGGGTAGTTCTGTGGTCAGTCAGGGGTCTGGGGGCTGAGAAACACCGGCGGAATGGGGCCGCCAATGGAGCGGAATTGAGGTGCTGGAGACACAGCGGTTGCAACAAAAAAACTTTACTTACAGTCTGTATACACTGTAGGCATGTTTCGTGGAGTTACAAACAAAACAAGTAACAGGCACACTGATGCTCACACTCACGCAGGGTATGGGGCATCGGATGATTCCAGCGGGGAGTCATCAGCGGTTGATCAGGCCTCCTTCGTGGCTTGGAAATGCACGCGGGGATCTTTCCTTGCGCATCCGAGCTCTCCTCCGATTTGGGTGGGTACCACCCAAGCTTTTTATGCAGTCAGCGAGCCAATTGCTGACCGACACGTGTGCATAATTTATGGTGAGCCAATCATGAGCATGCACTCAATGGTGCAGCTGCTAGGTTTTGGTGGGCTCTGATCTTGCACCGAGACTTTTTTCCCCATGTTACAAGGGAAATCCCTGCACCCGTGCTTGCAATGTGCTTAGCACAGCTGTGCCGAGGCATCTCTTTAACTGTTCTGCTCTGACAAGGGGCTTCTCCACAGCCCTCTTAGTCCAGAGCAGCTTCCTAGGTAGCCTGCCAGATTAGACAGCCTGACTGGGTTCTGTTACCCCTAGGATTTTTTTTGCCAGACTCCCAGGGATTGACATGGCTCCTAGTTCAATCTGGTATCAAGTGAACTTTCTTAGTAACCCCTAAGCTTATTACTAGTATTCTTTCTCATAATACAACCTGGCAAGTGGTTCTTTAGACATTACAGCAGTGACCTTCAGATCAGACCATCAGCCTCAGATCCACTGATGGATGTGTAGGTTGTTAGTTTCTGGATTCCTCTTTGTTCCAACAAGAAGTCCAAAGTTGCTCCTGTCTCTCCAGGGTGGCCACACAGCCACAGAGGTGCTCCTTTGTTTGTCCATCACTTTTGTAACATTCTTCATCCCAAATTATCCAATCCCTTGGCTCTGTGCCAGGCAGTCCTTATATGGTGCACCAATCACCTGGCTCTGTGCCAGCCACATTCCTTATAGGAAAACTGTAGTTCCTTGATCGACTAGTGCCCAGTCACAGCACTCGCATCTCCCAGTGCCATAGAAGGTGCTCTCTTCAGTTTGGTTGCTTAGTTTTGGAAAGGCCTGGACTATGGCTAAAAGCCTTAGCATAACTCAGTTTGCCCACTGCAGGTTCAGGCACTGGGTTTATGTACCTCCTAAGCCCTGCCACTTCCACTTAGCTGACTTTACAGCCACACACAGGTGTTCCCCTTTTGGGTGCGATAGTCATAGATTTCATAGCCATTAGGGCTGGAAGGAACCTTGGAAGATCATCAAGTCCAGCCCCCAATCCAAAGGGCAGGAAGTCAGCTGGGCTTATAGGATCCCAGCAAGATAAGTATCCAATTTACTGCTGAAGGTGTTCAATGTAGGTACTTAAACCACCTCCAATGGCAGGCTGTTCCAGACCTTGGGGGCTCAGACAGTTAAGAAATTCTTCCTTATGTCCAGTCTGAAAAGGTCTTGCAGTAGTTTATAACCATTTGACCTCGTCGTCCCTTCAGGTGCTCTGGTGAACAAAAGTTCCCCCAGATGCTGGTGGTCACCCCAGTAAACTTATAGGTGGCCAACACATCACCCCGGAGCCTGTGTTTTTCCAAGCTAAAAAGCCCCGTGGCTCTCAGCCTGTTGTCGTAAGGTCTGTTTTCCTGACCTCTGGTCATGCACGTGGCTCTTCTCTGGACTCTCAAGCTTCTCCATGTCCTTTTTGAATTGTGGGGCCCAAAACTGGATGCAGCACTCCAGCTGTGGCCTCACCAAGGCAGAGTACAAGTGGAGAATGATGTCCCAGGATTTGCTTGAGAAGCATCTATGGATGCAAGCCAGCGTTTTGGTTGCTTTACTAGCCGCAGCATCGCATTGAAGGCTTATATTCATCTTGTGGTCAATGATGACCTCCAAGTCTCTTTCTTCCATAGTGCTAGCCAGTGTAGCACTGTTGAGCCTATAAGGATGCTGCAGGTTTTTCCTCCCAAGGTGGAGAATCTTGCATTTTCCAGTGTTAAATGCCATCAAGTTTTCATCCGCCCATTTGCTGAGCCTGTCCAGGTCAGCCTGGATCACTGCTCTGTCTTCTGGTGTGGATGCTTTGCCCCACAGTTTGGTGTCATCAGTGAACTTGGCCAGTCCACTTCTGACTCCAGTGTCCACATCATTCATGAAGATGTTGAACAATATGGGTCCAAGGACAGAGCCTTGGGGGACCCCACTGGT
>JAGPOW010002067.1:6153568-6179311 GCA_030014935.1 Caiman crocodilus
ACATTCAATCACTGATTCACTCACTCTTTCAGAGGCCAGCCTGATACAGGGAAGGGCAGTTTGATTCCTGCCCTTGTTAACATTGTTACAATGTATAACTTATTTATAAAACTAAACATTTAGTTGAAAGTTGAAAGGTGAGGAGGTATTTTATAAAATACAAGCTACAAATGCCATGGCACACAAATAGATAAAAATACCATAATACATGAGGAGATACAAAATGCACACACACAAATTTTAAAACACAATTTCTTATCTTAAAGTGAAAGAAAGAGGAAGGAAGAAAAGGTAGAAGGGGAAAAACATATTCAAAGAGGGGAGAGCAAATGCAGGCAAGAAGAAAAGGGGGCTTTCTGCTACAGGATGTGAATGTGGTTTAAGTTGTGGAAATATTTCTTGAGACAGAGGCTGAGGGCTTTCCTTGTATCTATTGTCTCTGTATACAGATTTGAATGTATTTAGGTATAGCTTGGCAATACTGAGGCTTCATCGTCATCATCATCATCATCATTGCTGTTGTTAAAACAAAATATGTATGCATGTGAAAGTTCACTTTTTTCTTAAGCTTGTTTAATGAGGTATTAGAGAATGATGTTTGTGTCATAACACTCCATGTGTTAGCTGTCACCTTTACTGTAAATTGGATCATTAGCAGTAGTTTTGAAAAGTTAGTCATATGCAAACTAGCATCAAAGGAAACTTTGGGATAAGCTATTCCACAGTTTTTATTTGTTCAACTCATCTGTGATTTAGGAGCAAGAGCTCAGTGCTCTCAAACTACTGAGAGACTGAGCGTATTGAATGCATGAATTGTCTGGGTGTCCATCTGAGGCTTTAAGGTAAAACCGTGGGCAGGAGAAAAGAACTTGTCTGCCTTCCTAGAAGTAAGTAAAAGCTTTGCTGCAGCTGAGAGGGTCCAGAGTGGGGGTGTTGCCACTGCTCTTTTCACCTGATGAAATGAGCAGAGGAGCTAGGGACGGTGGCCTTGTGAATAACATTACTTTCATTAATATTAGTCATTTTTCCCTTGTTGAAAATACAAGGGTATTTCTGCTCCCCTACTGATGTAAGAGGAGGATTACAATTAGGACATCATATTTAAAGGGTGCCCTGTCAGAAATAGAGACTTTTAAAATAGATAAATACATACGAACTAGTCCATTGAAAGCATCTTTTTCAATCTAATCTGGTGCTGTGTGTTCTACCTGCAATTATAGCTCGTTGTTCCTGGCTTTGTACATGCACACAAGCTTTCAATGCTATGACATCTTGAGGACCAATTTGAACATGCTGCTACTTTTTGAAAATATCCTATCCAGGTAGTGCTATGAGGCACTTAAGAGCCTTCCCTTTGTAAACTGTTATTGCTGTATATTGAAACACTGAAGTATACTCATGGAAGTCTTCAAAAGATGATTTTTTGCTAGCTGTAAGGCCATACATCCTGGGGGTAGACTGTGTTCTGTTCTGTGTGTGAAAAGGGACTGTTAATAAGCTGAGAGGCTTCCTGGAATTCATCATCCTGCCATATCCGTTTTGGCTTGTTTCACGGCCTGTCTCTTGGTCAAAAGTAACACTAAATTTCCTCAATCTGTTACGACACTTAGGGTGAATCACTGGGAAAAATAGTTTCTGCCATTTGTGTCAGAAGGTGGTTGAATGGAGAACAGGCATGAAGGACAATAATATGATTGTATGTAGTTTAGAAATTATGATTTTTATTTTCATAATTATTATTTCGCCCTTCCCCTCATTTATTTCTATAGGAAATTTGAAAATAAAAATTCATATCCCATAAAATCCTAGCTGATGTGATCTGATTTGATAGATCACTTATTTACATACTACATTTAGTGTTCCCATGTAATATGCATGTTGCACTTGTGTTTTGAAAAAAAACCAACACTATTTATCCTTTTGCGATTTTAGACTATTTCATGATTAGTTGTATGAGTCTGATGTTTTAGCTGAGAACATTCCCACTCTTGTAAAATAAATTCATTTTAATGGAAGATAATTAAACAAAAATTTTGGAACATAAGCATGTTTAAGCCTTAGATGTCATGAAGAAGGACTCATGAGGCACCTAACTATTTATGATTAAGGGCCTATTTAAATCACTGGAGGGTTTAACAATTTTCAGAGGTTGATTGCTGCATAAAGTTCTAATTCTATGGTCATTTTGTGGCGGCCCCACTCCTCAGCACTGATTGGCGTAGAGGCCCTGTTTCTAGGTGTTGATTGGAGGAGAGGGATGAGGAAGCAGCCACCATCATGTCTTCTGCCCTTTGTGCCTCCCCACCAGTTGGCCCCTTGCCCTCCTGGCAGTGAGGACTGCTAGCTCCCACTGGGGAGCCAGCATTTTATTTTTATTAAGGTTTTTGGTTGATTTTTGTGGACAATCCTGAATGTTGTGGTTTCTACAAAATTTACGAAACTGCAAATTAAGTAGGTTCCCATTTATGATCTAGATTGGGGTTGACAATGTTTTTGGGTAGAGTGCCAAAGACACCCACCATTGTGAGTTGTAAGATGTTGGTGTGCCAAGGGCAGATGGTGGGGGAGCCATGAGGGGCCTGATCCTTGTTGTAGGCAGCTTAGTCCTGGCCCCTTCCCCACTGTCATCCCTGAGGGACATGTTCCAAGCAAAATGCCTTTGCATGTCATGCTCTGGCATCCATGCCACAGGTTGTCTGCCACTGATTATTGAAGCTGTATGGCCCAGGGGCTTATGTGATGTGCAGGGGACTGCAGGGTATGAGTTCAAGCCTGGTGATGTTGCCATGACAGTGGGAATTGCAGCCCTTGTGGTTTTCCAATTTTTTAATAGGCTGGCTTGTTCTGTGGCTGATAGGCCCGGGTGTTAAGCTGGTAACAAAAAGGCTGATAGTTCAAGTCTGAGTGTGAGCAAATGATCTTAAGTCTCAGTTTATTTGTGGGAGAGGAGTCCAGGAGAGCTGGCTGTACAATATTTTAAAGAAGCCTTGTTGAGAGTGCAGAAACAAACCATCCTGATGCGCAGGAAGACTAGCAAGTATGACCCAAGACCAGCTTGGCTTAGCAGGGACCTCTTCAGTAAACTAAATCACAAAACGGAAGCTTATAAGAAACGAAACGGACAAATAACTAGGAAGGAGTATAAAATCATTGCTTGGGCATGCAGGGATGAAGTCAGGAAAGCCAAAACACAATTGGAGTTGCAGCTAGCAAGGGACATGAAGAGCTTCTGCAATTTGTCAGCAACAAGAGGAGGATGAGGGAAAGTGTGTGCCCTTTTTACTAAATGGGGAAAGCACCCTAGTGACAGAGGATGCAGAAAAGGCTGAAGTGCTCCATGCCTTTTTCACCTCAGTCTTCACAGGCAAGGTCAGTTCCTAGACTACTGTACCTAGCTACACAGTTTGGGAGGAGGTGAGCAGGCAACAGTGGCAAAAGAACAGGTTGGGGGCTATTTAGAAAACCTGGACATGGGGCCGTTTGGGGTGCATCTGACGATACTGAGAGAGTTGACCGTTGAGATTGCAGAGCCACTGGCCATCATCTTTAAAAACACAAAACTAAAAACTGGCAATTAGGAGAGGTCCTGGATGATTGGAAAAGGGCAAACATAATGCTTATATTTAAGAAAGAGAAAAAGGAGGATCCAGGGGACTCAGCCTCACTTCAGTTCCTGGAAAAATCATGGAGCAGATCCTCAAGGAATCCATTTCTAAGCACTTGGAGTAGAAGAAGGTGACTAGGAGCAGTCAGCCATGGATTCACTAGGGGCAAGTCGTGCCTGACCAACCTGATTGCCTTCTATGAGATGACTGACTCTTTGGCTGCAGGGAGACCAGTGGATGTAGTATACTTTGATTTTAACAAGGCTTTTGATTTGAGGTGCACTGATACATTCATTCGATATTGAGTTGGCACCAATATAAGGAAAATTGACTATATCGGAAATCAGCCTGACGTGGCCAGTAATGTGGCTGATAAATGCTTGTGCATGTGTGCAGCCACAGCTTAGCACACAGACAGTGAGGAGCATAGCCTGGCAGCTTGGAGAGCTGTGTGCAGCTGGTAAGTCTGTTGTGGTGGAAGTGATGCAGGGAGAGGGAAGGAGCGTGGGGTGGCAGATCAACGCCCCCTGCAGTGAGGGTGTGGGGCTGGGGCTGGAGCTGGCACTGCCTGGCTGGGGCAGTGCAGGGCTCTAGTTGGAGCCGTGCCTCGTTGCAGAGGGCACAGGGCGGGGTGGCAGCTCTTGTTGCTGCACACACCCTGTGTGGGCACGGAGGAGGGGTGTGCCCCTGGATCTGCGCAGGACGCGGGCGAGGTGGGCTGCCACTGTGAACTGGAGCTGGGGCTGCAGAGGCTCTTCCCAGCGTGTTGTGGGGGTAGAGGGGGGTCTTTGCTTAGGTTGGGCAGTGGGAAGGTTCTGGGGGCTATGGCCAAATTTGGGGTGGCTGCACCCCCCCCCTCTGTTGCCTCAACCCCCAGTGCCACTGCTGCCTGCTGTGAGCACAGCCTGGCTCAGCCCCCACCGGGAAGAGCTTGGTGCAGCCCCGGCTGCAGCCTGCATCTGTAGCCTGTCCTGCCCTGTCCTGCCCTGCCCTGTGCAGATCCACGTGCCCCCACCCATGCCTTTCCAGGGTGCATGCAGTGATGGGAGCTGCCCTCTCTTTACCACGCCCCCTGGATGAGACATGGCTCCAACCCCTGCCCCTCCCCCAGCTGTGCAGTGCCTGCCCCAGCACCACTGCTCCCTCAGCGCCGGGACCTTGATCTGCGCCCCCATTCCCCTTCGCTCCCTACTCCCCTTCCATCACAACAGACTTACCAGCTGGACGCAGCTGTATTGGAAATCGGTTCAGTATCAGCCAATATGCCTCCTTAAAAATTGGCTATCGGTATTGACCCCCAAAATCTCTGTTGGTGCACCCCTGGTACTTTTGATATGGTCTCCCATAACATTCTTGCAGGCAAGCTAAGGAAGTATGGGTTGGATGAATGGACTGTAAGGTAGATAGAAAACTGGCTTAAGCATTAGGGTTAGAGGCTAGTAATCAATGGTTCAATGTCTAGTTGGCAGCTGGTATCAAATGGAGTGCCCCAGGGGTCAGTCCAGGAGCTAGTTTTGTTCAGTGGCTTCATCAGTGACCTGGAAGATGGCATAGAGTGCACCCTCAGCAAGTTTGCAGGGGGGGAGTAGTTGATATGCTGGAGGCTGGGCTAGGATTCAGAGTGACTTAGAGTCTAGGTCCTAGACAAATCGGAGGATTAGGCCCAAAGAAATCTCATGAGGTTCAACAAGGACTAGTGCAAAGTCCCACACTTAGGGCAGAACAATTCCATGCAGCAGTACAGGCTGGGGGCTGACTGTCTGGGCAGCAGCTCTGCGGAAAAGGACCTGGGTGTTGCAGTGGACTATAAGCTGAATACGAACCAACAGTGTGCCCTTGTTGCAAAGAAGGCCAACGGCATCCTGGGCTCCATTGGTAGAAGCGTTGCCAGCAGGTCAAGGGAGGTGATTATTTCCCTTTATTCAGCACTGATGAGGACACATCTGGAGTACTGTGTCCCGCTACAGAAGTAGACAAATTGGAGAGAGTCCAGAGGGCAACACAAATGGTTAGAGGACTACGGCACATAACTTCTAAGGAAAGGCTGAAGGAACTGAGCTTATTTAACTTGCAGAAGAGAAGACTAAGAGGGGATTTAATAGTAGCCTTCAACTACCTGAAGGGAGGTTCAGAAGAGGATGGAGCTATTTTATTCTCAGTGGTGGCGGATGACAAAACAAGGAGCAATAGTCTCAAGTGGCAGTGAGGGAATTTTAGGTTAGATATTAAGAATAATTTTCTTACTAGGAGAGTACTGGAGCAAGTTACCCAGAGAGGTGGTGGAATCTTCATCCTTGAAGGTTTTTAAGACCTTGCTAGACAGAGCTTTGGTTGGGATGATGAGTTGGGGATGGGCCTGCTTTGAGCAGAGGTTTGGGCTAGATGACCTCCTCAAGTCCCTTCCAACCCTAATTTCCTATGATTCTGTTGTCTAGATTATATTTTTCTAAAACAGATGGGTTTATTTTTCAGTCAACTCCATGAAATCTGTATCTGAAATCTTCACTTTCCTTCTGTTCCTATTGGGATTTGTATGGCACTCATTACCATAATGTCTGGAACTGAATAGCAATAAATTAAGCTTTGCAACTTCATGAAGTGAAGTATGGTTAAAGTCAATTATACAGTGGGGAAACTGAGCCAAAATCAATTAACATCATCTGGCCAAGGCCAAACACAGAGATACCAGCCTTGCCAGAAAGTAGATCTCCTGGCTCAGTTGTGGACATTAATCCCGAGTCCATCTTTTTCTTCTTTCTATCCTTCCACTGACTGAAACAATGCTGTCTATCCACCTATGGCTCAATTAACATATTCAGGTATCAGTAGCATCAGGATCAAGTGGACCATTGGCAGTCACTTTAATGAGTCACTGTAGGCAGATTAGAGTCACACCAGATACCTGTCTCAGTCCTAGTCATCAAGCCAAGGGATGAGGTGGTTTTGTGGTCAGGGTTGGTGGTAGATCAGAGCCAGGAAATCCAAGCAAGGCAGGGGCAGGGATTATGGCAAGGTTGGAAGTAGGCAGGAGCAAACAGGACCAGAGCTAGATTCAGTGGAGCAAGGCAGAGGTTCAAGGAGCATATACAGGAGTGTTGTTGCTTGGATAAATCCCACAGAAAGTAGGAGGTATTTTATAGTCCCCCTGTCAGGGACTCCCAGTTCTCATAGATTCCTTCTGGTTGCCTGATTTCTCATCATTAGTGTCCTCATGTGAGGGACCAGGCTGGACTAGGGCTGGTGTCTGACCATCTGCCTGGTGGTGCTGTGGTCCTCTTCTGCTTATTGGGTAGGGGTTTGACTTCCAGTGGTCCCCCTGCATGCAGATCAGTGCTGGCTAACTCTGTAAAGCAGGGTCCATCCCGGAGCTAAAGCATCTTTTTGATTAAATATATTTTTCAAGATCATTCAAATGTAGGCATACAAATTTCAGTCTCATCTTTTGAAAACAGTGGTTAGATCCAACCTGTAAAACAAATCTTTTTTTCTTGAGCCACCTGCCTCTGTAGGGATTCAGTTTGTTGGCATGGAGGGGTATGATTTTTGCTTTGTACGCAGAAAAAGCTCAGCAAAATCTCTGAAGAGACTTGAAAATTATGCAAAGCTATATATTTGTCAGATAGATAGATTTCCTTGTATGGACAAAAAACGAGAGTGGGTCTCAAGAGACTTGGGTTGTGCATTTACCATTTTCTTCTTGTGTGACTGTGAGGAAATTACCTGATCTTTGAACTACTATTTTCCATCCATAAAATGGAGTTAGTACTTCCTGCCTTGCAAAAGTACCATAAATATTCATTTTATAGTGCTGTTAATAGAGCTATATGAGGATCATAGGGAAGAGACACTTACACCCTGCCCCCCAAAACCCTTTTTATAAAACACTAAGAGAAAGCTTCTAAAGTAACCTGATTTGCAGTATGTTGAGTCTTCAGGCAGCATCAGTGAGTGATGGTGAGGTATCTTCAGTCATTTTACATAACGTTCATAATGTTAACTCTAAATCTTAGTAAACAAGTATGAACATTCAGTATGAACTTTTTTTCTCATTGATTATTTTATCAGAAATAGTCATTTGGGGTCTGTTTGGAAGAACTTGATTGGGGAATTATTCCCTTATTCTGTTTGGAAGTTTGACTGAAAAAGGCCATTACCAGATTTCCTTCAGTCAGTGCCTTGATAAAGCAATTTATTGGGCTTGGATTTTAAAACCAGTCTGAGACCAGCAAAGCTAAAGTTAAGAATCTTACACTCCTTTGGAAACCCAAGTGATGTTGGTATTTATCTTCGTTTTGATTGTTTAGTCCCTTCAGGGCTTTGTGTCATGTTCAGAATAGGGCCATAAACTTTAGAAGGACAACTTTAAATATCTTTTCAGTAGTCTTGTTCCTGATAAGGAAAAATTATCTCCTACGAACTACAAAAATATATTTAACTGACCTTGACCAAAGCACTTCTTCCTTTGTTGTCTTTGAGTGGATAAGATTGCTATCGTCACCCAGTGGTTTGGGGGTTACAGAGTTGGTGTTGTTTGTAGGACCAATTTGCCACAATATTTTTCACTTGCAATAAATGTCGTGGAAATACTTTGTTTTTCATAATGGAAGATTTACAGTGAAGAAGATACATCTGAAGAAGAGCTACGGTGTTGAATTTAAGAATGTTATTTTTGCTATATTCTTTTCTAATATATCTACTTAGTTTATGGTTCCTAAGAGGTTAGGAGTTCAGGATTATTAGTATAATGAAGCTAGAAGCTGGAAATAAAGAAGCCTTTTAGAGCATCATTTCCCATGTGTTTTGATTTGTTCAGCTAGGCTTGATCTTTCTGATGAGTACAGACAATGACTTGATCTGTACAGCAGCTGGGCAACGTTTTAAGTGATTTTTTTTTTTTTTAGATGGGACTTTTCTACTTTGAAAAATTGACCTGCTAATGGGTATCATACTTATGTGCCAATGAGTGTCCTCCTATTTATTTCAGTAGTGATAGTCTGAAAGATTTGTTCTAACAAACGTGTTTTAAAATATGAATACTATTTTGGGTTTGAGCCAGGAAATTATTAATATAGCATAAATAATTTTAATAAAACATGAGGTGCATTATGCAAAAAATGGAACAGAAATTTAAGGGGAAAATATATAACTTTGTGGGATTTCCCTGTAAAATGTGGTCCAGTGGGATTTAATGACATTTGAGATGTTGCCAAAGACTGAAAGCTGGGAAATTGTGTTTAGTTCTGAGACTTCAGCATGGAGTATGCAGGGAAGATTGTACCTTTTATAGACTAACTAAATAGGATATATATATAGAAAAAGAGTGCACAAGCTTTTGTGGACCAAAGTGCATTTCTTCAGATGCAGAGTCTTAATCATCTGGCAGTGCTTTGTAGCTCTCCTCTGCTCTATCCCTTTTGTTCATTCCATGGTTTTTTAAGTTAGACCATTGCCTCTCTGGTTGTGTGGTTGTTATATAGGAACTGGCACATGAGGCTTTGCTTGTGATTTAGGACTTCTGGGACATAATGTAACGTAAATAATAGAGAAACGGGGGCATACATCTACTTTGGCCATGAGTAAGAGAACAGAATTCACATTATATTGCAAATGAGTTGGATGCCCTTGTTTGGACAGTCCCCACATTTTATATTATGTCAGTAGTGTAGAGAGCACAGGAGTAAGATAAAGTGGAACAGTAACCCTTTCTGGCACAGATTATTTTTTTTAAGTTAATATCTCTGTGGGTCATCCACTATTTTCTCATGCTTCCCTCTGGCCCTCGATTGAAAAAATACAGGGGAAGTACAGAATTTAGCAATTTGCCATCATATGCTGCCAGAGAGGGGGAAAAAAATCTGCCTTTACAAGTAGAAGCATGTGTTTGTTTAAATGTTTGTACTATCGCTAATAGGAAGGTTTGTGTCATGTTGGATGTTATTAGAATAAGAATTTTATTTTTAGAATTGTAGGGCTAGAAGGGACCTCAGAAGGTCATCTAGTCCAAGCCCTTGCTCAAGACTGGATCATCCCAGATAAAATCATCCCAGCTAAGTTTTGTTTCTTCCAGTTTTGCTTTAGGGTTCATTAGAGAATTTATGATGGTTGAGCTACTTCTGAGGATGCACATACCCTACCAAAGAAAGACAATTACAGGCCTGTTTAATTTTCACCCTTTCATGAGGCTATCTTGACTTCTTAAGCGCAAGCTTGCCCAGATCACTTGGAAGAAAGTGTAGGAAATCCTATTGCTTTGACAGTGTTGTACTGATCCATGCGACACATTGAGCCCATTTGCATCAGGACTGACATTGACAAATGTATAAAATTGCAGCTGTGTCTAAAGAATGCAACTCCTCAAAAAAGCCCCAGAATAAATTTCCAACAGTGCATCGGCGCTCTTGAGAGTGGAGTGTGAAAAGTTCAAGCTGTTGCTTAATGGAACATATCTATCCCCTCTCTTCTTTTTACTCTCTTGACACCAGGAGCAATTAAACAGAAAAGGTTTTGTTCCCTGGTGTCTTCATTTTAAAGAGGCCACTTCAATTTTATACTTTAGTTTCAACAAGAGCTAATGGGAAATGGAAACTTGTCATTGACAGCAAGAATGTTTCTCTCTCAAATGTCACCCAAAGGATTCACTACATAATTCATGAGAGAAGGATTGTGGGCGTCTGAGCAGGGTGAGAGTTGGGCTTCATTTTATAGTTTGAACAATATTCTATTCTAGTTAGAATAGGTTTTTAGTCTTAAATGCAGATTCCTGGGTGCATGTATATGTGAAAGTTGGGTTTTTGGTTGTAGCCGTGTTGGTTTAAGGACATAGGCAGGCAAGGTTGTTTGAGAAGATATGATATCTTTTATTAGACCAACTGAGTAGTTGGAAAAAAATTCTTGGCAAGCTTCTGGGCTCCGTCACCCTTGTTTAGGCATGGAGAGTCTGTTGTTTTGAAACTCCAAGAAGTGAAAGAAGCTAAAAGAGTGGCAGGATATCAGTGAAAATGTAAATAGGTAGAATTAGAAAGACAAAAGGTCAGGCAGAGGGAGGAAGGAGAGGGAGAAGAGACCAAGGAAAAAAAGGCTGAAGGGAGGGTGCAGTGTAGAGTACAAAGTAGAAAAGAGGCTGTCAGGGAGGTGCCTGGTGGATTAGATGTCAAGGAGGTTGCAGTGTGTCATAAAACTAATGTACATTGAGTCCATGATTTTTTGTATCCAGTAGATTTATGAAGTGAAGTATGCAGGCTCGTCTATAGAAGGTGTTTTGTAAGTTCCCCATGAGGATTAGAACTGAGAGAGTGGAGAAGAAGTGATTGTCCTGTGAGAAGTGGCACCCATAGGTAGTTGGGTATTTTTGTCTTCGGTAGATTTTCAGTGTGCATTCATTCTGGTGTGCAGTTGTTTGGTTTCTCCAACATATTTTCCCTCGGCATTTGGTGCACTGGATGAGATATATAACATTTCTGGGGGTGCAGGTGTAAGATCCAGGAATGCTGATGGCTCTGTTGTGGAGTATAATTGTGGGGGTGGTGGAGACGTGTTGGCAGGTTTTGCATTTCTTGTCTTGGCGTGGTCTGGATCCATTTATAGATGTGGTTTGGGTCATAGGGAGTTTGCTTCTGGTGATGAGATTAGCGAGATTTAGTGCTGCTTTGAAGGCTTGGATGAGTGGTTCTGGAAAGATCTCTTTAAGAATTGGGTCTTCTTCTAGGAGGGGTTGCAATTGTTTCAGGATTTTCCATATAGGTTCCAGGGAAGGGTGATATGTCATAACTAATGGTGTGTGATTTGTGAAGATTTTCTTTTTATACTGCAGTAAATCTTCATGTGGTATCTGTGTGGCTCTTTCAAAAGTGCAGTCTCTCTCTCTGGAGGAGTGTCCTTGTTGACTGAAGGCCCTTTTGAGATTAGTGAGGTGGTGGTCACAGGTATTCTCGCTGCAGATTCAGTGGTATTGGAGAGCTTGGCTGTATATTACAGCTTTCTTGGTGTATTTGGGTGATTGCTGGTTTTGTGTAGATATGCATGTTGGTCTGTGGATTTCTTATATATGGTGGTTTGAATGTTACCATCTTGGATATTGATCATGTTGTCCAAAAAGGAAATGCTGGTGTTAGAGTATTCAAGCAATAGTCTGATGGAGGGGTGATGATTGTTAAATTTTTGGTGGAAATCAATTGGAGACAGGGTTTGAATGAAGTTCTTGAGGAAGTCGTCTTCTAGGTGAGCCATAAAAAGGTTGGCATGGTGTCCTGAGGTCTGTACTCGGAGTTATGACCTTGTTCTTGTAGATATCTGAGACCAGCTGGATGCCATCCTGGTGTGGGATGTTGGTGTATAGGCTATTGACATCTATGGTGGCTAGGAGGGTACTGCTGGGAATGAAGCCTGGTATTTCTTCAGTTAGGGTTCCGTAGTTTGAAATGGCAAGTCTGCCAGGGTTCCTTGTTTGTGGATTTTAGGGAGAAGGTAAAAAGTCCCTGGATTGGGTAGAGGCGGGATCATGGTCTGAAGTTTTTCTTGCAGTTCCGATGGAAATGATGTGATGGTAGTTCTGAGTTTTGAGGAGAAAAGGGGAGTAGGATCTTCCTCTAGTTCAATTTATTTTATTGTTTTATTTGTGGGCAATTATTTTGAGCAGAGGGCCGCTTACTGAGTTTTGGCAAGCCATCGAGGGCCACATGACAGGCAGTCCAGGGCAGATAAATATTAATTTTCTAAATTTTTTAGAGACGCTGCGGGCTGGATAGAGTGGCGAGTCGTATCCAGCCCCCAGGCTGCATTTTGCCCATCCCTGCTCTAGGTTTTTATAGTAGGTAGTGTCAAAGAGTTGTCTGTTGGCTTCTTTCATGTAGTCTTCATGGTTAAGGATAACTATAGCTCCTCCTTTTATCGGCTGGTTTTATTACTATTTTGTGGTTGGATCTATGACCCTTCTTTCTGAGAGAGAGAAAGAGGTTGTTATAGTGGTGTTCGTTGCTGAGTATTTCTTTGTTCATTCTTTCTCTGAAACGGTCAACGTAGTGATCGAGGTTTGAATTTTATCCACTGTTAGGTGTCCAATCTGAGGTTTTTCTGGATTTTTGAGCGTTGATTTTTTTTTTTTTTTCAGTGTTGTCACCAGATAATTTATTTTGGTTGTAGAAACATTCCTTCAGATGGAAATGTCAAAAAATTCTTCTAGCTCTCCACACTGTAGTATTTTATTTGAGTGTTTTTCTGAACAGAAATTAAGGGCTTTGGAAAGGACATATTTTTCAGCTTTGGTAAGTGTGTGTGTGGAGAGATTGATAATATTAGGGGGTTGATTGGTTCCTTCTGTTTTGTTGAGTATGATGTTGGAGTGTTGTACAGTATTGCTGGTGTTGTTCTGAGGATTGTTTTGTGGCTGGGAAAGTTGCTCTTGTAGTGATTGGTTCCATTTCTTCTTTTTGTGTTGGGTGGATTCTGTAATAACTCTCTGTAGTCTTGCTGTGTATGTTATATAACGTTTGGGGAAATATCTGGATTCTTGTAGGTGCTTGTAGCATGTGTTGACTTTCTGCTTGAGGTGATTTCTTTTGGAGTAGAGTATGTGAAGGAGATGGTCTCTAAGTTTTTCTGAAGCTCTCCTGCAGAACTGTGCAGCGTATTTGGAGTTGTGTGTGATGGTGGTTAGAGGATTGTAGATGTTATTAAGGTGACCCAATAAACTCCAGAGCTGTTCAAGCTGAAATCAACTGCTCTTGTGTCCAATGTTTACACTTGTGCCTGGTACAACAGCTATTTGAGCCAGTCTCACTTCAGGTGCCTAAGTCCAAAAATGCTCAAGTGCCCCAGTTGTATAAAAGGCTGGGAATCATTACCACTTCCCCTGTGTTTGGGACAAGAGGCATGGCTCCTGCTGCATTTTTGAAAGTAACAATGTGGGGCTCATATTTTTAGGAAAGAAGGGTTCCAAGCTGTGAATCCTGATCTGATGCAAGCACCAAAGACCCTGATCGGAACAGGATTTAAGATGCACACTTATTAGTGTTTCCTGTTACCTGATGTACATGGCAACTACGTCTATTTTGAAGTTTTTTGTTGTTTTTTTCAAATAAAGCTTTAGGCAAGAATTTAGGGATGCACACATCCTCTTTTACCCCAACTAACCTGTCAAGTGGGTCAAGCCAAGCTGCACTGATAACAAGCAGCAAGTCTGTGAGACAACATCCTTCCATTGGATTTCCTAATACAGTTTGTGAGAAATGTATGATCAAAAATAGACTCAGTGATGCATGACAATATCCTTGGCCCATACTTTTAGTTGTGAAGGATGTGTCATTTCCTGCAGCCTTACGCCAAAAAACTAAATATTTTTTGGCATAAGGGTGCAGGAAATGGCACATTATTTCACAACTAAAAATAGGGGCTTTACAAAAAAATCTGTCATGTATTAAATTAGAATATTTTTTTCTCTCTGTAGATATTACTTAAGCTTCAGAAATGTCTTCAGAACCCATGCCTACAGCTCCGGAGCAGTCCCCCACTTCTCCACCGTCTCCAGGCTCTCTTCGTATTCCTGAACACCGCAGAACAAGGGACCGCTCTCCATCTCCCATGCGAGGTTACCTTATTCCCAGTCCTCTTCCAACCCGACGGACCAGGACATTTTCAGCGTGAGTATGAGAGGAACAGAAGAGAAAGGGAAAAATTCTTCTCTTCTCATTGAATCTCTTAATAGTTGTGACCAAGTTTTTGCTTGTTTGGGCAAGTTGACCACTACAGACGTGAAGGGGAATTAGAGAGTAGTTCTTAAAGATGCATTAGTATTTCACCGTCATCCAACTCCACTTACTATTAGTCTCATTTTCTCATAAATTCTCTACAATATGAGCCCGAAGTGCACTTTAATTTTTTTTTCCTTTCTGAGAAGTCCAACGATTTTTATATTGAAAAGCATCTCCTATTCTGTGTCCAGAATAACCTGAATTCAGTTCCTCCCTGCCCACCCAGTGTTCATCTCTGCAGACATTTGATCCAATGATCTCTGGAGCTGTTTGACATTCCTAGTGGCATGTCCTTCTTTGATGTTGTCTCTTGTCCTGTCATACCTTGGAATAGGTTAGGAATAATTTACACAGGACCCAAGAAAGTTTGGTGGTTAATTGGAGCCATTTGGACCTCAGTCTAATTCTGATTTTCAGGGTAATGTAGTACAGGTGCACTGCTATATCAGTCCATATCATATCAGTACCAATAAAAGGAAAATTGACATTATTGGCAATCGGCTTTTTTTGGCTGATGTGGCTGGTAAGATCGCCAATAAATGCTGCGTGCATGCATGCAGCTGAAGTATGCACGTGGCAACAAGTGCAGTCTGACAGTTTGGAGAGTAGTATCTAGCTGGTAAGTCTGTTGGGCAGAAGACGTGTGTATGTGAGGGGGAGGGGGCAGATGGAGGCCACCAAAGTGAGGGAGGGAGTGGGGCTGGAGCAGGTGTTGTACAGCTGGGGTGGAGGGCAGGGCACAAGACAGAGCTGCAGATTGTTCAGGGAGGGGTCCCACCATTGTGCACACCCCTGGGGAAGGCATGGGGGGACGTGTGCCCCTGGATCTGTGAATGGGGCAAGGGTGGGCTGCCACTGTGGGCTCGATCGTAGGCTGAACTGAGCTCTTCCTGGTGGCTGGGCTGGACCAGGGCTGTGCTTGGGGCAGGCAGCAGCAACAGCACTGGGAGGGGAGCCATGGTGGGACTACAGCAAATTTTGTGGTGGCCGGAGCCCCTCTCTTAGCCCCTCTCCCAGCACTGCTGCTGCCACCTGCCCCTCCAGGCCCAAGAACAGCCCCAGCCCAGTGCCCTCCTGCTGGGAAGAACCTGTCTCAGCCTCTGACCCCAGCCCACAGTGGCAACCTGCCCTTGCCCTACACACAGATTTGGGGGGCATGCCACCCCCCATGGCTGCCCCAGAGGTATGCACAGCGATGGGAGCTGCACCCTCCAGATGAGCCACAGCTCTGTCCCACGTCCTGCCCTGGCTGGGCAGCCCCTCCCCCAGCCCCACTCCCTGCCTCACCATGGGGGTCCTCCCCACTACCTCTTTCCCCTGACAGACTTACCAACCAGACGCTGCTCTTTTATCTGCCAGGCTACGTATTGACAATTGGATCAGTATTAGCTGATGTGGCTGGTTGACAATTGGCCATTGGTATTGGCCCAAAAAATCTTTATCATGCACCCCTATAATCTACCTACAATACCTACCTATAATCTCTCCAGCTTTGCAGGCTGCTTTTTTTTTTAAACCCACGTAACAGCGCTTGCACAAATTCAAGTTTCAATGGTTTCATTTGAAAGAATACAGTCCCTTTCTAAGATGTACAAACTGTAAGCACAGTATCGTTGAGTTCATTTGGATACTGAATGTCTTTATGAGGCTTTCATACACAGTTTGTGTCATGTTTTGAGTCCCTCATCTCCAGTACATTCTGACTTGTACTGTTTTCTTGATCCTTGTTCCCTCTGTGCAATGCAGACCTCCTGAGCATTTTCCCAAGACAAGACTCGTTTGGTGACCTCATGAAATAAATATTGCAGGAGCTTCTTTCCAAAGAGCTCACAAGCTAGCTATTTTGGCTGAGTACCTGTGATAAAAAACAAATCTTACCAGCAGGCCACGATCCAACCCTGTTGAAAGCAATAGATATCTTGTCATTAACTTTGAAGAGCTGAAAGACAGCTAGGGTCTGCCATGCAGAATAAAAAGACTATACTTGCAAGGCTTTGTTTTTTCAACTTCTCATTATTTCAAGTGTTTCTGTATTTAGCCAACTTGACCTGTTTGTCCTGTGTGTTTTCCTACTGTGACGTAGTTAGCCATGTTAATCTGAAGTCAAGTAGAAGATGGTATAGATTTGCACCTTATAGACTAACAAAAATAGATATATAGCACGAGCTTTTGTCAACTAGTGCTCACTTCATCAATTGCAATTGCTTCCTCTTTTAAAAAGTGCTGCTGCTCACCTCTCATGTAAAATCTTACAGGGTAGAACATTTTCCCAAGAAGTAGAAGCCCTGGATTAAATGGCGTTCTCAGCTTGAAGAGATTCAAACCCTTATCTTTCATCTCCTTGGAGAACAGTAATCACTGTGATACAAACTGTTTGGGGTGGGAGTTTCCTGTTGAAGCTCAGCTAAGATTTGTGGGGCCAGGAAGAAAGAGCACAAAAGGGGGTCTTGATTCTGTAACCCACTGGGAGTGGAGCCCAAGTTCCTGTCCCTGCTTCCTGAATTGCTTATTCATTTTACAATAAATAGTCAGTTAACAAAACCCAGATCAAGCTCTTAGGCAACCTTTGGAGCTACAAATCTGAATGGCTAATAGACACAATTTTTCCCCTTGGGCACGTTTTAAGATTCTGTTCCCCTTTTTCCCTACTCATGGGGCTTGTTTTTCAAACATGGGATTCAGAAACAGGGCAGATTTTTTGGGTGACTTGAGTCCATGTCCGACTAATATCGTACATTTCAAGATGCCTGTATCCAAGTGGCGATATGAATGACTTACTGAGGTTTGGCCCTGGAGAGCCATAATCAAACACAACCCACAGCTCTGAAATGAGCATGTCAGAGAAACAGCAATGTAGTTGAGCTTGGGAGAGCAAAAGCAGAGCATTGATAAGCATGGCAATGTCCCTTCCCACAAATTTTGGATTAGATTCCACAAGGGAGCAGTACAGAAAGCAAAGCTATGCTGCCAGGTGGAAAGCGCAGAAGTGTTAGCACCAGGTCAGGCTTCATAGGCAGCTGCTTCCCTGTTTAATAGTAGCTATACCTTTTCAATCGCATCAGTGCTTTCATCTCCCTCAGGTCTCACAGACCTTGTATACTTCAGCTGTTATCTTGCCTTTCCACTATGCTTTTACATAAGATCACAGTTTTTTTCCTGCTGTGTTGTTTGCTTTCTTTCTTTCTTCCTATAGTCCTTTACTTGCTGAAAGCCAGATGTTAGGCATGTCACCTACAGAACCAGATCCAAAGCATCGGCTAGGCGCATAAAGCAGGACTTGTGTGGAATTTAAGTACCTGAGCCCAGAAATAACATTTGGAAACCCCTACTCACCTGTCCCTTAATTTTGGAGGTACCTGAAGTCCATACATTACATACTTCAGTTCTTGATCTTGTCATTTCCCAGGCACCTGAAGTTCTGGGCAAGTATAAAAGAACCTCCATTTTGACAGGGCAAAGCTTGGTGCCTGGTGCGTGTGGACCCAGTGGAGCTCCAGAAATTAAGCATTTCAGTCTCTTTCTTGGGAGAGGCTTCAGCTCCTGATGGATTGGACTTCATACACAGTACGGTGGTGGCACTTATTTACACAGTAACCTAGGGCAGTGGTTTCCAACCCCATTTGGGTTTTCAACATCAGCCAAAGAGGTCACAATAAACAGGGATTCAAGTTTTCTATCTGCTGCAAAAAACCACGGATTTTCTCCTTTAAAGGAGAAAAATGTGAGTTGCTCTCTGCCAGCTGGCAGAGATCCAGTCTGCAAGGGGCTGCATGGGGATAGGGGAAGCAGGGGGGCGATCGGAAGCAGGGGGTGCCTCGTGCAGCAGTGGAGAGCAGCTCCCTCCAGGTAAGTCTATGGGCACATGTGATGCTTTGAGTGGGTGGGGGGAGCACAGGTAATGTGGTGGGAGGGGCATGGGGGACAAGCCATGCTACCGTGGGGGAGGGGATGGTTGGGGAGAGCTGGGCTCTGTGCTCTGCTCTGGCCACAGCAGCTGCCACCTCCTGTGAGCTGCAGGCCCTGGACCTGGGGTACCTGGGGTGGTGTGGGGGGCTGCGGGTTGGGAGTGAGGCGCACCAACAAGGCTAGAGGGCTGTGGGTCAGAAGTGAGGGGCACTGGCAAGTCCAGGAGTGGGTGAGGAGTGAGAGGTACCTAGGGGGAGAGGGGCTGCAGACTGGGAGTGAGAAGCCATGCTGAAGAAATGGGACCATGCTGAGGAAAGGTTTGGAAAGTGCTGACCTAGAGTCTAGGGAAGTCATTCAACTCCAGGAGACCCAGATTCATTTCCTTTCTTTGTCTGAGTGAATTCAAACTCACATCAAGGTTGTACCAGTTTTAAAAGGTTTGTGAGGTCCTAGCTAAAGTGTGTGCATTTTTGACAATGAATGTTAAAGCAGTTGGCATAGAGGGGTGTGTTAATTGATGTATGACTGACTGAATGTACTATGATGGTAGTTTGTTTGGCTTTTTCTAGCTCTTCTTTTGATGAAAGCTGATGTGTAACTATTGAATGTGACTTCCTTATTTGTATCCCTTTCTCTTTGCAGAACGGTGAGGGCCTCTGAAGGTCCCGTCTATAAAGGAGTCTGCAAATGTTTCTGTCGTTCCAAAGGCCATGGCTTCCTTACTCCTGCAGATGGAGGGCCAGACATCTTTGTACACATTTCTGAGTGAGTCTCTAAAGTCAGAATGAAGAGGCCATAAAGTAAATCAAACTTGCATTCCATGGGTTTTTTTAAATGTTGCTCAGATAATAAAGGAAAATAGGTTGTAATGTGCCATCCTAATTTCAGTAAGGAACAGTTGGACAAATGCATTGACAGTAATCCAAGCTGCTTGCTTGCTTATTTTGTTTTCCCAGCACTACTGTAAATGTGTCGAATGTAAGGCCGGAAGGGGCTGTCTGATCATTTAATTCAGAGGTTCTTAACCTTTGTAAACTTGAGGTTCCTTCTGTAATTCTCTGAAATTAGCAGCACCTTGGTTAAGAAATACCATTGTACTGCCTCAGTTTACCCAGTTTATCAGGTAAACCTAATGCAAACAGGAATGCCCTCTTCTGCCACAACTGCTTCACAGTCCAGCCCTGTCTGCACCTTCTGGAAACAGTGTCATGTGAGACAGGTTCACCTGCTTGTGGCAGCACCCTTGAAAGGGTCTCTCAGTACTATGGGTGCTTTGGTACCCTAGTTGAGAATCACTGATCTAATTTGACTTTGTATATTACAAGCCATTAAATGGCCCATGTTACCCCTGTATTGAGCCCAATACTTGTGCTTTACGAAAAATATAGTTTTCAGCCTTGATTTTTAAAACAAATGTTCTTGATGGAGAAACTACTCCACTTTCCTTTTCACATGTTGCAATGGTTAATCACCCTGACTTTTTTTCTATCATCATCCTACTTCTTTCCAAATACAGAACAGAAATAAATATTAAATACTTCTTCTTTTTGTGCATCATTATCATCAATTTTATCATCAACACCTACTGATGGGCCTATTCCATGTCTTAGATTTCTTTCTTTTTTTTTTTTTTGTAACATCTTTTTAAACATCCTGTTGGTCTTGATAAACACTTTTTCCCTGATGTCTTTAACATCCTTTATCTGTTTTCTATATGTTATAATTTCTAATAGATACTAATTGAATCTATTTCCCACTGTGTCTCATTTTTCCATAGTAGATTTTTTTGCTTCTATTTTCTGCCTTCAGTCATCATGGAATGAGCCAAATTTATGCTGTGTCTTGTTTGCTGGACTGTCTTTTCTTCATATAAACACAGTCTTCTCAAAGAACCCCCAGTTATCTTTCAGACTTTTTTCTATTTAAATTTTCCCTCCCAATCAATTTCTTTTGTGATTCCTTTTTCAGCTTTGGAAAATGAGTTCTTTTAAATCACCAGGTGCATCTTTTATTAATTGGGGACCATCTGTTTTGCTATATTGAATGTAAGAAGGTCATAATTCCTGGTCCCTGGATAACCCTAGCTTTCAGTCTAGATTTCTTCATTATCTGTTGTAATAAAGTTCAGAAATGAGGAATAGTAACTTTTGGGTTAAAAATGTTTCTAGAAACAGCCTTCACAGTTTCTAGAAACAGCAGCGATGATATACTGTTGGCTGCAGGAGATCTTCAGTATACGTCTTCCACATTAAAGTCTCTCATAACATCACAATTTTTCTTTCTACACATTACAGATCATTGCTGTTTCTGTTCTCTGGTTTGACTAAGTAGTCTGTATGTAACCCTCCTGGGCTTTGTTATTGCATTGGTCTGTATGCATTCAGGATCCTGCGATTCTGAAATACCAATAAGCTTAAAACACAAAATCTTATCTTTGAATGTAGAATAGGGATGTAAATATCATTTTAAAAATATTAATTTAACCACCTCTATAGCAGTTAAACAATTAAGTGATGGGCAAGACTCAATAGTTAGATGTGATATCTTTTTTAGACCAACTGAGTAGTTGGGAAAAACAGTTCTGGGAGAACAGCTGGGAGAATTTTTTATTCTTTTTGTTTTTTTCCCAGATTCCTAGCATTGGTATGTAAAACACTAGAAAAATCCTTCTCTTCACATTTTTAGCCACTCAAGTTCATTTTATTCACAGTTCTCTGAGTTTGTATCATGTTTGCTTTTCTTCTCTATCCTTTTACATCAATTTCTCCATTATTTTTTGTCTAATTGTGTAATTGTCTTGCTCTCTCTCCATCTCATTCCTGTTTCATTGATACTTCTGTTGTAAAAGTGTATGTGCCATGCAGTTCTTGAAACCTTTTTTCTAAATTTCCCATGAAAAAGTCTGCACAGAACTATCATGGCTGCTCTCACCTTTCCTCACAAGCTACAAATCTCAGTTGTGCCTGTGAGAATTCTTACTGTGGGGCGAAGTGCGTACCCAGTAATGCCAACTGTTGGGATTTCTAAGTCAAAGTAACTCCAACTCATGATCTCCCAATTGAACCCTCAAATCTCCAGATTTCCCCATCTGATGAATCTGTGGAAGGGAAGGGGGAGATCGAGGCCTCCACAGTGAGGGAGGGAGAGGGGCAGGAGCAGGGGCTGAGGTGAATGTGGCCCTGGGCTGGGGTGGGTCGTCCGGGGGGGCGCTTCCTGTAGCTACGTGCACCCCCATGGGGCATGGTGGGCTGCCCACTTTGGGGTTGGGGCTCTGTGTCCTGCTGCCTTTGCACAGGAGCTCAACTGCTCAGTGCCGTTGTGCTTCATGTCACCAGACAGGCAAGGGATGCACTGCGCAGCCAATGTGCCCTGCATCTCCTACCCACCCAGTGGGTGGCAGTGGCATTGCACAGCTGAGCTCCTGGGGCAAAGGCAGCAGGGCACAGAGCCTCGAGCCCACAGTGAGCAGCTCACCCGTGTTCCACCGGGGGTATGTGCCCCCCATGCCTCCCCTGGGGATGTGCACTGCTGCAAGGAGCCATGCTCACACCTCTGATTGACCTGCCCTGGAGTGCCCCATTCACCCCAGTCCCTGCTCCTGCCCCACTCCCTCCCTCACCATGGGGGCCTCAATTTTTTTTCCCTCCCTGGCCCCCTCCCCTCCACTTAACAGCTAGGTGCTGTCTGTGTGTCTGTCCCTGTGTGTCTGCACCTCACTTCCAAGCCACAGCCCCCCCCAACCTGACTGCTGCCTCTCACTCCTGACCCACAGTACAACATGTCTTGCCCTGTGTGCGGGGACCCCCCCACCAAGCTTCAGACCCCATAGACACACCCTTAGCCCCTAACACCTTCACAGAGAACCTGACACACACGCACTTCAAAAATAGCATTTCGTAATTTACATGTCAGTCTCTTGATTTTTTCTTTTTATTTATTTATTTTTTTAAAGAGTTCATCTCATGATTTTTGGCATGGTGGGTTGGCAATATTGCATACTTCCTGTGACACCTTACAGAAGTGATTATTCACTGTAGTAAGCACTGCTCCCGGTAATTACTTGTGGGCACATTCAAGCTCCATTTCACATTACTGTAATGTTTAGCGGTTCCAAGTAGGAATGAGGCTTCACTGTGCTTGACTGCCAGCAACAAATCAAATCAAAGGATTACAGTTTAAATAGGTAAAACAGACAGAGTGGGACAGGAGACAGTGACCTGCTCAGGATCACAAAGAAAACAGAGGCAAAGCTGAGAACTGAACTCTGGTATCGCAAGGTTCAGTGCCTGCTCCAGTGGACTGTGTTGCTCCTCAGTTATCTGCTGCTGCTTCACTCCAGCATTGGCTAGCACATCTGATGATCCCACTGCTATTACTAGGCAGTCTGTTTCTCTTACAATGCAGACTTCCTCTGTTTTACTTGCATATGTGTTGATTTGAAAGTGAGTTAGCAAAATTAGTATTTAGTTTGGTAGGACCTGGAAGATTTATATGGTTATTGTTTAATTCTGCTCTTGTTGAAGACAGTTTTTCTATTGACATTAATAAAATCAGGTTTGGGTCTTGGATGTAAACATTCCCTATTAAAGTCAGCATCAGAACTCTAGTTTAAAAAAAATGACATTCCTTTTTCTTGTTAAATTGTACAGTTAGCAAAGAGCTGAAAATTTCAACACTGTGTAGTCTTTAATTATTCTAAATGTTTCAAGGAGGTGGAAATAGCTTTTCTGAGAGAATTTGAAGGTATCACTATCTCTCCATTCTAAAAGGTGATTTAATAACGCCTTTCATTGTGAATTAGAAACTAATCTTTATTAATGGGAATTGCTAATTTTGAAACATTATATAACCAGCCCATACAGGCTCAGTAGGACTCTAGTGACTCAGTTATGATAGTGTAGTGCCAGTTTCAATGTTACATCTGTTTTATCACGGGATGCTCTTCTCCAGGTTTGTGAAACTCTATAAAAGTAAACTTGATTGAGCCTTGGTCTGGAAGTGGTAAATCTGCCTACTGGTTTTATGCAGTACAGATGTTCTCTTTTGGGACAGAACAGAATGTTTTCTGGATTTATTTATTCTACTCTTGTAAACTTCAGATAACATTTGATTTCTGACTTGGAAGCACAAACTGCTTCTGCTGTCTGATAAAATCATTGACTTGACTCATTGTTTGAGAAGAAACAATCAGACTGCTTTCTGCCACAAATGAATATTTCTTTAAATCTGAAACTGAAAGTCACGATTTTTAATTTTAAAAAATAGAATGTAATCATTGAGCTTATTATTTTTGTTTTCCCTTGCAAGGGCTTAGTAATATTGTCCAGTTCTCTTTTGTTTATTCCAACTGTTATGAACATGGGTGCTCAATAGGGCTGTGTAAAACGGCTGTGTTTTGATTCAGTTTCAGATTTGGCCATCTCAGTAGGGCTGTGCAAAAGAAGACAGTGATTTGTTTCGATGTTTTGGGTCACTGTCCTGTTTTGTTTCGGCCGAATTTGTTTTGGAGGATCTGTTTCAAAGCCTGGCCAGGGCCTACAGGGCCCCAGCAGGGAGCAGGACAGAGCCACGGGTAGTTCGTCCAGGTAAAGGAGTAGGCTGCTTCCCTCCATGCAGGCAACGAGACCCCTGCGGAGATCTCTGATCCCTGCAGAGCCAGGTCATGCAGCAGGGACCAGCACTGTCCTGCTGTGAGACCTGGCTCCTCAGGGAACAGAAATCCAGTAGGGTCTTCTCACCACCACTGCCCGCCCCGTGCAGCCCCGGATCTCTGCTCCCTGCAGAGCCAGGTCACAGCAGGGACCAGCACTGCCCTGCCGTGTGACCTGGCTCAGCAGAGAGCAGAGATCCGCACCAGGGATCTCCTCCCCACTGCTGCCTGCCCCATGCTGCACCACATCTCTGCTCCCTGCAGAGCCAGGTCATGCAGCAGGGACCAGCACAGTCCTGCCGCATGACCTAGCTCCTCAGTGAGCAGAGACCTGCGCCGGGGTCTCCTTGCCACTGCTGCCCGGCCCATGCAGCCCTGCATTGTTGGGGCAGCGGGGGGTAGGCAGCAGTGGATCTGTGCTCCCTGCAGAGCCAAGTCACACAGCAGGGCACCAGTATACGGCTGTTTCCCTACCGGCCCAGCTCCAAAATGCCAAAATTTTCCGAAATGTTTGGGATGTCTTGTTTTGTTTTGGAGATGTTTCTGAGCCTTCTGTTTTGATTCAGATTCAGTGTTTTGGGTGCAAAAATGGCCCAAAACACCTCCGAAATGAAACGGCTGCCAAAATTTCCCACAGCCCTAGTGCTTAACCTCTGGTCTGCAGGGCTCAGAAAATTTTGGCAGGGTAGTAGTGGCAAGTAATAATGCCACCCTTCCTCTGCTGCCAAATTCTCAAGCTCTGTACAGCTGGGTAGACGGTGGGCCATGCCCCTTCCCTGCTGCCCCTGCAGCTAGATTGGACCTACCAGTTGCATCCAGCCCCTGGAGGGACTGAGCAGTGTCCATCTGACCTGAGGGAGGAAAAAGGTTGGCCACCACTGATTATGAGGAATATTGCAATATTTCTCATAAGCTTATAAAAATGATTGACCTTTTCTGTATATCTTGTAAAAACATGCAAGAAGCTAATAGCCTATTATTATGGTGTCTCCCTTTCCATAAATAAGGATTTGACATAATAGATTTCTAGACAAATATATATAGTGTCTGAAACTTAATTTGCATCTGCACAAGTTCTCAATTACAGTAACTATAAGAGAATGTTTTTGACTTCTGCTTTAGCTGTCTACAAATGAACAACCTTGCCACAGCAGGACAAGTTTCTGTTCAGGTAGATCAACCCCTGGCTAGGTCCCTGTACAACCTCAAGCCAGTTGGAACCTAGGCTGCTGCATCCATATTGCCAGAGTTTCCAAGTTACTAGTGTTAAGTAAACTTGGGGATATGTGTTTGTGCTGCAGTTACAGCTTTAAACTGCCTAGGTGGAAACTCAGTAACATCTGATAAGAAACACCTCTGAAATCACAGGCTGATGCACAATACAGTGGTGGTTTGTGCTATAGGTGCATCGATACATTGGTCCATATCATATCAGCACCAATACAAGGAAAATTTACGTTATTGGCAGTTGACTTTTTTTGGTTAATGTGGTCAATATTGTCACCAGTAAATGCACATGCATGGGTGAAGCTGCAGCATGCACCATGGCCAGGAATGTAGCCCAGCAACTTGGAGAGCAGCATCCAGCAGGTAAGTCTGGGGGGAAGGGAAGGGATGTGTGGCAACATCAGATCGAGGTCCATATAGTGAGGGAGGGAGTGTGGCTGGGGCAGAGGCAGGCATTGCCCAGCTGGGGCAGGGCATGGAACGGAGCCATGGCTTGTTTTGGGGGGGGGGGAACAATTCCTGCCACTGTGTGTGCCCCAGCTGGGCACTGCCTGCCTCTGCCCCAGCCCCACTCCCTCCCTCACTATATGGACCTCGATCTGATGTTGCC
>JAGPOW010002067.1:6179411-6203251 GCA_030014935.1 Caiman crocodilus
CCCCTGGGGGAGGCATGAGGAGCAGACGGATCTGCACAAGGGCCAAGGGTGGACTGCCACTGTGGGGAGGAGCCAGGGGCTGTGCCAGGGTTTTCCTGGTGTGGGGGGCTGGGCCATTGCTGCAGGTAGGTGGTAGTGGTGCTGGGAGGGGGTGCTATGGGGTGGGCTACAACCATCCCAAAATTTTGCCTGGGCCCCTCCAAGCTCCCGCTTCCAGTACTGCCATCACCCACCCTGAGTGCAGCTCCCACCTAGCCCCCCCGTTGGGAAGAGCCTGATGCCATCCCAGCCTGCAGCAGCAGCGCAACCTCTCCCCATACTCAGATTCAGGCGGCACATGTCCCTCATGCCTCCCCCAGGGGTGCATGCAGTGGTGGCACACCACTCCGCGCCATGTTGCCTGGATGAGCCATAGCTCTGTCCCATGCCCCACCCTGGTTGGGCTGAGCCTGCCCCAGCCCCACTCTCCCTCACCACAGGGGCCTTGATCTGCACCACCATGCCCCTTCCTCCCAACAGACTTACCACCCAGATGCTGTTCTCTAAGCTGCCAGGCTGCATATCAGAAATAGGATGGGTATTGGCTGATATGGCTCATTATTGATCGGCTATCGATATCAGCCCCAAAATGTTTTTTATTGGTGCACCCCTAATTTCTATTCTGTTTCTTAGATTTTGACATGAAGTTATTTTTAGAAGCCAGGTGTCTTTTTTGGAAACTTCCTAACCATTCATTGGAAATGATTTTCAGTATGATGATACCAACAAGCAAACAAAGAAGATTCTATGATCCAGTCGATGCTCTAAGGGCATATGTAGACAAAACAGGGGCCCTAAATTGAAGCAGTGAGTTTTAAAAAACACTACTTCAATTTAGGGCTGATTAAACCCTGCTGACTTACCTGCTTCTCGGGCAGTGGGGTGAGCTGCCGGCAGGCAGAGTGGCTCGTGGGCTGTGGGGGCTGATGCTTCCCTCAGTGGCAGTAGTGATCCCCCAGGTGGTGGCTGCCCACAGACACCCAGCTCAGGCAGTCCCAGGGGGCACTGTGATTGCAGAGGGAAGCACTGGGCCCCCACATAGGTTAGGCAGGCAGGCAGGCAGGCTTTGGGGGGAGGGGTGGCGGGGGGAAGAGATCAGGTTCACCACTTCTTGGGTGGAGCCTGCTTTCCCAGGCTGCTGCCAGGCTGCCTGCAAGGCTTCATACAGAGCCATGGAGCTGCACAGAACTCTGCTTCACTCTGCGGCTGTAGGGGCAGCAAACTAAAACTCGTCAAAGGAGTTTTACTTTGCTGTACCCCAAGTCAATTAAGGCGCATTACACCACCAAATTTCCTACCGCAGCTGGAATTAACTCATAATTCATATAACTCTTAATTCATAGCGCAGCATGCTGCTGAGGCATGCAAACACTAATGCCATTAAAGTAGTACAAAAGCATTTAGCCTGCTTTAAAGTGTTATGCACACATGCTCTTGTTTCATCTACAAATGGCCTAACGTTTTAATTGACTTTAAGACTGCCCTTGCCTTAAAACTGGATTGGTGAACACTCCTGGATGGTCCTATGTCCTGGACCCTCATACTTCCCCTTGTGGTTCCTGGTGCTCAGTTAAGTGTCAGGCTCTGTCATGGCTCAGCCCTGATGTGCCAAGTGCTCAATTTAAAGCATATAGAAATGATCCATGAAGATGTTACACATTATATGTGGATATGCTCGTGGTGCATTTGCTATATTATTGTGCCATAAATGTTTTTAATGTGTGGCTGGGTTGCAGTTTATGGCATGATTAATCACATCCTGAAAGTAACATGTGCCAGAGTCCTGCACTTATTTAAAAAAATAACAAATGTCTAGCAACATGTTCTGTGGTCCCACAGCAAGCCCAAGGCAAAGAGATCTCTGACCTTCTAAATTCTTCTGTTCTTTTAACCACAAAGTGGCCCAGGCTAGAGGACTACCATCTCCCAGGTAACAGGGTGGTTGTCTTGGCAGCAGTGATAATAGTAAATTTTCGGTCCTCATGAATATCTCATCTCCATGGTTCTGCTTTTTTATCAGGGAGCTTAATCTGGGCTAATAGTAATGTTAATGCTGGGCTTCTTGACTTGTCACAGAAGTATAACAAATCATGAGGCTGTCATTAATTCTTCATTCTCCTTCTGTCAAAGGCTGGCATGTTTCCTGATGAATGGTCCAGTGGCTGTAGTAGATAGTAAACTGCTGAGTAGGTTCCCCCCACAAGCCTTCAGCTCAGCAGGTCAGAAGGGAAGTGTTTGGAAAGGGGCATGCTACTTTCCCTTCAGTGAGAAGCCTTGAAGGAGTATTTTGCATTGTGGGAATATTGTGTGTCAGTGGTGACAGACCACTCTCCTAACATGCTCCATAACACTAAGTAGGAATCTTGTTCTTCTGATTTGTCAGTTTATTTGGGCATTGGCACAAGGAAAAGATGCGTTTGCCATCCAAGCTAGACTAAAGAGGAGGATTTGGCTCTAAGCCTGCCTGCCTGAAGAACCTGAGACTTAAAGATTGGTTAGCAGAGAGAAGTAACAAGCAAATGATCAGACACCAGCTTTTAAATAACATTTCCAGGAGCAGCTGATTGTGTAGAAAGGGAAGGTGATGTGTAGCTCTCTGCAGTTTGTTAACTCTCAGCTCTAAAGAGAAAATGCTGCATTGCAGAGAGACCTTCATGCTGAAATGTACTGACCCAGAGGGTTAATGACCTGTCTCTGTTTGCATTCCTCCCCCACTTCCCTCTCATTCGCACCACCCTTTTGCATCATAAGCAGTTCTTAGAGAGAGCACTAGCTTGCTGTACTCCCCTATACGCTGGCCTGCAAACTCTGGAAGAACTAGTTTAATTATGTCCTTAACTAAGGATACTGCAAGATATAGTTTTAGAGGTGAGCCTGGGAAACCCTACTGCATTTCCATTTCAGGCCACACATATTGTGTGTGGTCTGGAAAATTAACTATGGATGCAAGTTAACCTACAACTTAATTAATTTAAACAGCTCCCAAGAAGAAAGGGAGCAGGTATACAGCCAACCAAGATACCATAGCTTTCCCAAGAAATTAAGGACAAAGGCACTGACCATGTACATGAAATCAAAGATGTACCAAACTGTAGTGGAGACTGCATGAGGGAGAGTGGGACCAGCACAGGCTTTGATGGTTCTGCTCTCTCACCTATGGTCCATGTTTTGCACAGAAAATAAGAAAATGGCATTGCCATTTCATAGTTATTGGCATTCATTTAGTCAACAAACTGACCAAGTCTGATATTGTCAGCTCATTAGCAGCTAGTCTAATTCTCTGATCCCAAGCCCTTTTCCAGGCTTATTCCTGCTTCCTCCTTCTCCTTCCACTTCCTTGCTAGAAGTAACTTATTGTATTTACTGGTATAGCCTGACAAATTATTTCTGCCCAGACTTGCCTTTGTATTTCCCCCAGATACAAAGGGTCATAGGGCAAACTTAACTCTCCCAGAAGTCATACTTCAATGTGGACATACATGAGTGCTCCCAGTTAGTAGTACACCATGGAACTCCTGCCCTTAGGGCAGCAAGGGTCCAGCACGTGCCAGAGAGTTTTCTGATGTTCTGTTCTGGTGGTTCTTTGAAACCATCTTTCATCTCGGATATAATCCACCCTATTGTTATGAACAAAATATGAAATGCTTTTTAAAAGACTGAGCATTATGTTAACAGGAGCAATTTTGTCTTCTGTTTTTATACAGACTGAGACACTGCCACTTATAATAAAATCTCACTCCTTCCCCACTTTCCACAAAGCTTTAACTGCTTCTTCTTGTGTATATTTGTATCGTATACTCCCTTTGCTGTTGGCATGGCAAAGTTACTTGATCAAAAGCATGACAACCCTGAACTGGGAAGAACAGGCAAAGGCTGTAGATAGGCCTCATTTTTCATGTTTGAGCTTGCATCTAATGATCACATATTCTTTCCCATGCAGCTTTCAGCCACAATTACTCTTAATGTTTTTCCAGATACAGTATTGTTAACTTTGTGCCTGCAGTAAGCAGTGTTAATGAATGAAGGAAGGGATACACACTGCTCAAACCTAAATGCATTTCATAATGCTGATCCTCTTGTAACTTTTGCCTACCATCTGGCAGTTGTTCCAGCTGGTTCCTGAAAACAATAACACGCACTGGATAGATAACTGTTCTTGTATTGACATTTGTTAAATGATGTTTATATGTGAGAAATGGAATCATGCAATGTTGAAGCTGCACAGTATCTTCTCTGATGGTGAAAACACATGGACGTCGGGAAAAAAAGATGGATATCAGATGAAGGAATTATCTAGGGACTGTAGTGAAAAACCCTTCCTTGAGTTGCATGACTTAGCAATAGATTTAATACTGGAATTCAAATAAACATTGAAAAGATCAAATACAAATAACATGAGAGAGCAAAAGTACTTGTATGTTGTCACCATCACTTTTTTCTGATCACACTATAAACCTGACTGTATAATATAGTAACTGATGAGCTTTCAGAATAAACATGTAAAATTGCTTGCATACTGATAGCTGTTTAAAAACAAAGGCTGAATTTTTCAGAGTTACTCAAGAGATGGGGATGTCAGTTCCCGTTACTTTTCAAACTTAAATTGTAGGTAAGATGTTCCTAGCCCACATTATTTTTAAGGAGCCCATGAAGCAAAGCGGGTTTGTTGGTTTGTTTGTTTAATGAAAAAATTGTCTAAACATGGAATGTTATAGTTCTTTCTTCTCACAGCTGCTCTTCATACCAAACCCTTGGGACAAAGCCAAGGTCAAAAGTGAATATTTAGCATATGTGAGTCCAAGGTATGACCTCAGGGACATTCTGGAAGCAGCAGAAGGTTGCACTAGGTAGCTAGTTTTCATGATCCTACAAGCTGTGTATCTTTCATTCTGTCTGATTTACATCTTATACCCCAGCATATCTCCCAAGACACCAATTTCCTTTAAAAAGCAGGACCAGGCAGATAATGGAACTTGTTCTGGGTTATTAACCTTGAATGCAGATGAAATGCATGTAGATGAATGTAGAGGAAAATCATTTGTAAGGTGATGTAATATCATTTATTGGGTCACCTTTACAGCTGGGAGAGGTGCTAGACAAGCTTTGGCCACAAAATACTCTTCCTCGGGTCCAGGAAAGAAGCAGATACAGCCTAGACTAAATATCTGTTAGAACGCATTCAGTTTCATAGCACACAGATCTAACCTTGCAGCTGGTTTAAAAAAAAGCAAAAGGCACGTCATAAAAACACGGAAAATTAGGGTTGGAAAGGACTTCAGGAGGTCATCTAGTCTAACCTCCTCCTCAAAGGAGGACCATCCCCAACTAGATAATCCCAGCCAAGGCTTTGTGTAGCCAGGTCTTAATAACGTCCAAGGATGGAGACTCTATAACCTCTCTAGGTAACTTGTCCCAGTATTATATAACCCTTATAGTGAGAGTTTTTCCTAATATCTTATACCTAATACACTTCCCTTGCTGCAACTTGAGACCATTGCTCCTTGTTCTGCCGCCTGCCACCACTGAGAACAGTCCAGCTCTGTTCTCTTTGGAACTCCTCTGCAGGGAGCTGAAAGTTTCTGTTAAGTTCCCTCTCACTCTTCTCTTCTGCAGGCTAGATAAGCCCTGTTCCCTCAGCCTGTCCTCAGAAGTCATGTCCCCCAGCCCCCTCACCATTTTGTTGCCCTCTGTTGGACTCTCTCCAATTTGTCCACATCCTTTCTGTAGTGGAGGGGCCCAAAACTGGATACAATACTCCAGATACATCCTCACCAGTGCCAAATAGAGGGGAATAATCACTTCCCTCAATCTGCTGGCAAATGCAGACCAGTATGCAGTTAGCTGCCTTTGCAGCAAAGACACACTGCTGGCTCATATTAAGCTTACTGTCCACCGTGACCCCCAAATCCTTTTCTTCAGAGCTGCTGCTTAGCCAGTCCATCTCCAGCCTGTAGCAGTTATGGGATCGTTCTGTCGTAAGTGCGGAACTTTGCACTTGTCCTTATTGAACAAGCAGTTAGTACTGCATCCAGTTCTGGGCACTGCATTTCAAGAGGGATGTGGCTAGCATTGAGAGAGTCCAGAGGAGGGCCCCTCACCTGGTCAAGGGACAGAGGGTCAGGCCCTACGAAGAGAGGCTAAAGGGCCTGGAATCTATTCAGCCTCCACAAGGGAAGGCTGAGTGGGGATCTGGTGGCCATTTACAAACTCACCAGGGGGGACCAGCGGGAATGGAGGGAGGCTATGTTCCCCCAGGCACCACTGCAGGTTACTAGGAATAACTGCCACGAATTGTTAGAGAGAAGGTTCAGGCTGGACAGCAGGAGGCATTACATTACGGTTAGGGCTGCCAGGCTCTGGAATGGGCTCCCAAGGGAAGTGGTGCTCTCTCCTACCTTGGGGGTCTTCAGGAGGAGGCTGGACAGATATTTGTCTGGGGTGAAATGATCCTGGCACCCATTCCTGCCTGGGGCAGGGGGTTGGACCTGATGATCTGTTCAGGTCCCTTCTGACCCTAGAAACTATGAGCCTTATGGGATTTGTTTTGGTTCAGTCTTCCAATTTGTCAAAGTCTCTCTGAACTCTAACCCTACCCTCTAGTGTATCTACTACTTCCCCCAGTTTGGTGTCCTCTGCAGATTTGCTGAGGGTGTACACTCTCCCATCTTCCATGTCATTCATGAAAATATTGAACAAAACTGGCCCCAGCACCAACCCCTGGGGCCTTTCCCTTGATAATGGCTGCCAATTGAGCCATTGACTATTACCCTCTGAGCCCAATGATCCAGCCAATTTTCTATCCACTTTAGAGTCTATCCAGCCCAGACTTCCTTTGCTTGCTTGCGAGAATATTGTGGGCAACTGTATCAAAAGCATTGCTGAAGTTGAGGTATGTTACATCCACTTCTCTCCCTGCATCCACAGAGCCAGTCACCTTATCATAGAAGGCAATCAGGTTGGTCAAGCATGACTTGCCTTTGGTGAATCCATGCTGGCTGACCCTATCCCAGAGACTTTCAGCAGGCCTATTTCCAGTTTCACACTGGAGCTCTGAGCAATCATACAGCTCTTTTACATAAAGTACAACTCCTCCTCTTCTCCCCTGCCTGTCCTTCCTGAACAGTTTGTACCCATCCATGACAGTGCTTCAGCCATGCGAGCGGTCCTACCAAGTCTGGTATTCCAGTCACATCATAGTCCTGTGACCGTGCTAGGACTTCCAGTTGTGCCTGTTTATTTTCCAGGCTCCATGCATTTGTGTACAGACACCTGAGGTAATTGCTCCGATTTCTCAGGAAAAATGAGAATGCCTCCTCTGTTGCCCCCTCTGGCTTGTGCTTCCTCCAGATCACCCACTTCCCCACTTAACCTCAAGGCTTTGATCTCCATCCCCTGAATTTAAAGCCCTCTCTAGTAGGTTAGCAAGCATGTCTGCAAAGATGCTTTTCCATCTGTTTCTCAGGTAGATCCCATTTCTTCTTGGAACAACACCTCATGCTCAAAGAAGTCAATGTCTATAGGATCTAAGCCAGAAATAGTGAGCTGCCCTATCCATCTTTATTTTTCCATAGAATCTGATCCAAGCACACAGTCCAAACCTTCAGGGACACCTGCCCTGCCCCTGTGAAAGATGCCTGCTGCTCAAGGGTTGTTACGTTAGTGTGTTTGAGCCCCCCTGCTGAGTAACCCAGACGGCAGGCTGTGGGCTACTCAGACCTATGAACGGCTCCAGCTGATTCTAGAGGACCTGCTTTAGCTAGGAATGAAGCTACGTGCTTTGATAAAGCTCTGTATGGTACAAAACATGACTGTGTATAAGCATGTAGCCCTAGGCAGCCTGAAGAGCAGCTCCCATGATTGGAGGGTGGTGGGGGAGGAGATTGAGGCCCCGCAGCCTGGCCTCAATCCTGGTGCTACAAGGAACAGTGGACGTGTGCAGGAAAACTGCCTGTTGCTGCAAGCTCCGCACTGCTCTGGCCCCTGCACGTAACCCTGCGCCACTGCCCTGGTAGGACTGTGGGGTTGTGGGCAGGAGTGAGAGGCACCAGCAGGACTGGAGGGATCTGTGGGGGGAAAGTGAGGGGCACCAGGGGGGCTGTGGGTGGGGGGCCTGTCATTTTAACCATGGATTTGGGGGAGTTATCAGAGAATTTGTGGGTTTTTTTATCAGACAATTTGCGATTTTATAACAGGGAAAACCAGGATTTCTGGTCAACAGCAGTATTTCATTGTTTCCCTTCCTTCAAGAGGTGGTTCTGTCTGTGTCAGATATTTCAGTACACAAATGAAGTAATAGCAGGGTAGGAAGAAAGCACACTGTAGTCCTGCCTTTGAAACTGGGTTACCTGTAATGTCTTAGGACTACAGGCAGTCTTGGGGGAGAACGTTTAGATTTGGAATGTGAACCCCCTTAAAATACAGTTGGGTTAAGAAAGGAGCTCATCCTCTTTTAAAAGCAAGTACATAACGCATACAGCCTGCAGAACATTGTCCTTCCTGTCCATTCAAAATTCATGGGGCTCTTCAAATTATAAGATCAAAGTTATACTCAATTAATGTCCCTCCCACTTCATGTGGGAGGGGGACTAAACCAGGCTTCCAAACTCCAAACTGTCCACCTTTCTACTGCACAGCATTGGGATGATAACTCCTTGGAGTCACCCTTTAGCTCTAATAGTAGATTTTATCTTCATTTCACAGCAACAGGCTATATGAAGCCATTACTAGCATTTATTTTCCTTGTGGATCATGTATAGACTTTACTTTTGCTTTCACCTAGCCAGGCCAAACTTAAGCAGCAGTAACTTCTCTTACTGTATGTTCTTGTATATACTGGACACAGGAGTTTCTATCAGCTGGTTTCCAGGAGGGTTGGGGAAGGTGTATGTCGCATGTGAGAAATATGGTAACATTTTTACCATTTACTGTCTTCATTTTTCACTTTGGGCAATGAAGCAACATAAGAACATAAGTTCCACACTGGGTCGGACCAGTGGCCCATCCAGCCCGGTATCCTGTCTCCAGCAGTGTTCGAAATTGTTGCCGTAGAGCACTGGTGCTCAACAGTTTTCCCCAGGGCTGGGGATTGGCAGTGTCCAGTCTGTCTGTGGGCCAGATCCATCTGGTGTTTCTAATCTGGTGCCTGGGTGACCATGGTGGGCACCATCTGGCTGTGTGGACAGGCTTATCCCAACGCAGCCCTGCAGGGGAAAGGAGCTTGACCCGGCCCCAGGAGAAGGGAACGGGGTGTGGTCAAGCCTTAACCAGGCCCTGGTGGGAGGGGGAGTGAAGGAGGCATGGCCATGCCCTAATTTGGCTCCACAGGGGATGTGGCCCAGCCCCAGTTTAGAAGCAGGAGTGGGGGGGGCGGGGGCCATGATCTTCCCTTTGGGGAAGGGGTTGCAGCCCAGCCTGGCCCCAGCCAGCTGTGGCTTGGGTTTGGGAGTTCAGCAGGGGGGAGGTTGGCCATATTAATGGCCACTGCTCCGCTGCCATCAAGTTTTCTGACCAATGGGGAGCCCCACGGGCCAGAGGCATTGGCTTCACGGGCTGTTGATTACCCCTGCTATAGAAGGAGAGCATTGAACTAGGTATCTCTAGAGTGATCTGTTCCCTACTTAGTACCCTCCCTGGCATCCACCATTTATTGGTTTAGAGATGCCAGAGGAAACTGTTCTAGTTGTTCTGTTTAAAGGCCATTAATAGAGCTATCATCCCTGAATTTATCCAGTCCCTTTTTTGAACCTGGCTCTCCTGTTTCTCCTGGCAGTTTTAAACCCGTCACCTACTAATTTCAGCAGGTGTCCTCTAATATTCTGTGCCTTGGTGAACAACAGTTCCCCATTCACCTAGTCCACACCCTACATGAAACAAGACTGTTTGCTTTCTCTTTCTGCTTCACCTGCACTTAGTATATTGCTGTTTGGTGTAGCCTATGTAGCACTTTAGAGAGACTTTCCTTTGGGACTAAAGCTAATTACTTTTCAAGTTTAACTTTAGAATGTGTGCATGTTCACCACGGCTAGAAAGCTGTTATCTTGTTGATAGAAGCTTTAAACAGCTTCTTCCACCAAACGCAGAACAACTTTGCAAGTGTCACAAGTTTTGTTTTAAGCTGGTGAAGCAACAGTGTGGAGTACAGTGTTCATCCCACTCAGCACTATCTTTCATGTGTGTGTTTGACTCCAAAGATGGTGCACTGAGCTGCAAGGCAGGCAGTAACTCAGGGAGGGACAAACACTGCTGTGTTCCTTGTTCTTTCTGGCTAGGTAGTTACTGTTGCTTAAAACGTTCTCTGCAGGCAGTAAAGATGTGTGAAGCCGCATAGCAAAGAACACATAATTTCAGTCATTTCTGTTGTTTCTCTCATGCTTGCATCCATGCTTTTTATTTTTTGCATGCAGGAAGTTAAGTCTTCACAGAGCCATAGAGAAGTAGGGCTGAAAAGAACCTCATCTAGCCAACCCCCCCTGCTCCAGATAGGATCATCTCTATCTAAACATGCATTTGGATAGGATAGTCTAGCCTGTTATTAACACTGCATGAAGAACCTTAGCACACAAATGCCAGGCACAGTTCTCCAAAACACCAAGAGCACCTTAACCTGCTACAGGTGGAGCAGAGAAGAGGCATGTGAAACGATGTCTCTGATCATTGTTTCAGTATTTTATTCTTAGTACAGTGTCCTTTATCAGGACAATATGTGACTGTCTGTACACCAGTGACCTCCACTGGCTAGGATTAGACCTTAGATGTGTCTGTAAGCTTCATGCTTTGAAAGATGAAAGACAACATAAGCCCTTGCTATTACCAGCTAAGGAAGACTCTCCTTTAGTTCAAATAGTAAAAGTATGCGCACTTTTTGCAGCTAACGAATGTGAGTTTTATAACTGAAGTTGTATGCATAAAGTTGAGTTTGGATCAAAACAGATCACTGCGGCAGAACCCGGGAGCATCCGTAGCAGCTACATTCATTATGTCTTCTAGTCAAGGGTGCACCCAAACTGAGTCAAGTTTATCATAGAGTCCAAGAACAGGTACAGGGGCTTGTGTCCACATCATCTTATCCATCAGTATCTATTAGCCTATCACCTACTCTTGGGTTTCCCATGGTTCCAGCTACCAGTCACATAGATTCAGGTTAGTTAACCCCTTTGGCGCCATGGCTTTGCCTTTTTGGGTGCCGGTTAGCCTCATGTGGATGAATTCTATTTCCCTGGGTGCAGTTAAATGGCAGCTTTTAGTCACAAAAATGCCTAAATTGCCTCCTGTCCACAGGAAGCAATTCTATTTCCCTTGCACTATAAGTAAAAAGACTGAACATGTGCAGTAGCCTATGTATTGGCCAGGCACGTACATAACTATTTATGCACGCGTGTTATAGCCCTTGTGTTTAAGGTACAAAAATGTAGATGACAGATTCTGGAGAAAAAGGAGCACCTGCCCATGTTTTAGCTCCAAAAGTCGAGTGGTTACATTACAGGCTTGTCTTCTTTTGGGGCTGGCCCTCCAGATAATGTGTGCACTTAGGAAGGAGGTAAGGAAGAGCCTGTGTGATGCTGTGGGATGCCTGTTGCCTTGGAAGAGAACAGGTCCTGGGTTCTAGCCTGCACCCTTCCTTCTGAATGGGCAAAACCTTCTGCTCTGCACTGCCCTCCATCCCTTTTCTCCCATGATTATTAAATGCAAAGGGCAGAGGCTCAGCTTCAAGAGGTTCCAGAGAAGGGCTTGTCTAAGGCTTGCCTCATATTTAGGTGATTAGCAGATGGGGTGGGGTTTGGCCCCTGGGGCCTGTTTCTTAACCCCTTGGCTCTTGAGATTAAAACATAAGGGAGTCCTTACCAACATGTACGTGCACTTTTTCTCAGCTTTGTGCTCATATATGTGCATGCTGATACTATGTGCACACACAGGCAGCTGCCTACATATGCATCCACTGTGCAATCTATAAACTCATGCTTATGCATCTAAAACACAAAGTGGGGACCCAAGTAGAGAGCTAGAAAAGTGCCACTCAGGCATGCAAAGGGAAATACAATCTCACTCTTAGTATGGCTCTGAGCTTGCATTAATACACATTTGTCTCCACAGCTTGGGCTGCCTTTGAGGTTTGTTGACATGGTGCTGGCAGTTAGGAATGTGAAAAAAAAAAGTCACAGCTGTCATTGCCACAGCACTGCCAGCAAGAGCTTGCACTCAGGAAAGGGAAAAGCAGATATGGGGGAATTCTGGATTGTCTCTGAGACAAAGCCAGAGTACATTCATCAGCCTAAGAGGAGGTGATGAAGTGTCAACCAGGCAACCATCAATCCTTCCGTATCACAGTGTATACGGAAGTCTTGCCAAGGCAGGACCATGAAGGACTGCTAGTGGCCCAGGCCTTCCAGTCACCCTTTCAACAATTGAGACATGATCCAAAAGCCCAATATTCAGTGACTTAACAGTTGTAGTTATGTATGTATCTGGGAATCAAACCTAGGTCTCCTACATGGCAAGTAAGGACTCTACCACTGAACCACAGCAGCAGGTTAAGAAAAGGTGATGAAGCTGGGAGTTAACTGCTGATTTTTTTTTCATTCAGGGTTTCCATTGTTCTCCAAAGTTTGACCGGAGGGGAGTAAACAGGGGTGGGGCTGTCTCTGGGACCCAGTATCTGCTCCTTGCTCTCTGGCATACTGTGACCAGTGAGTTTGTCTCCTTGGAGTTCAGCTGTAGCTGTACAGTCATAGATAGTCTGCATAGCTATCCCTGATAGTTACTTCCACAGCACCCCCAAATTGTGCCTGCCCCAACCAGCCTTGCTATCATCCTAGGGTTGCCTCCCTACCTCCCCAGTCAGTCTGAGCATAGCAATAGTTGGTGGGGGTTGGGGTGAGGTTACTGCAGTGGTTTGCTTCCCTGCCTGTTCCTGGGCTCCTTACATCCTGTGGCAGCTACACACATGCACCTCCAGCACATGCACACACATACACCTCCAGCAGCCCCCAAAGTTGCTCAGCAGCTCCTAACCCCAATTCCCTTCCCTCCCCCCCCCACAGCTGCTGCCCTGCATTCAGGACTGGTGGGAGCCTGCTCCAGGTGCATGGGGGCAGATCATGTTGCAGGATAATAGTGCACTGAGTGAAGAGCTGAGTGTTTTAATGCTAGTTATAGCATTAACCCTAACCCTAGTAACTTTTTTTTTGCTCCGATACGTTCCAGCTGTGCAACGTTCATGCTGTGTTATCATCCTGGCCTTCCTGCTGACTGGTATTTTATTAATGATATTTATTGCCTGCAGAGCCAAAGCAAGGTGCTTCGGCTTGAACATTGGAGTCTGTCAGTGTAGTTGGACATTTGCTGCGTGAACCTTAGCTAGGTGGCCAACCTGCAGCACACGTTGCTTCCAACTGATGACCTGTGCATAAGAGAGAGTACATGTTATGCCTGCCTAGGATCCAGCAGGCATAACAATACAGTAATACAGGCAGTCCTTGACTTACAACATTTCAAGTTACAACATTTTGCACTTACAGCGTTTATAAATTGACACCGTTTCAACTTTACAATGCCAGTTTTGATTTACAATGCTTGATCTGATGCAATGCAATGCCATGCCAGTGAACAAGTTTGCTGCGTTGCTCATCTCCCTGGAGAACATCTGTCTAAACTTCCTTGGACATTTTCTTTAAGAAAGCAGACAAGACTCCAGAAGAACCTGCAGCCAAGACTCCTGAGAAGACTCGTACACAAACTCATATACAAATATATCTGGGGGAATGTTTGTTCACCAGAGCACCCCAAGGGATGACGAGGTCGAAGGGTTATAAATTACTGCAAGACCGTTTCAGGCTGGACATAAGGAAGAATTTCTTTACTGTCCAAGCCCCCAAGGTCTGAAACAGCCTGCCACTAGAGGTGGTTCAAGCACCCATGTTGAATGCCTTCAAGAGAAATTTGGATGCTTATTTTGCTGGGATCCTATGACCTCAGCTGACTTCCTGCCCCTCGGGCAGGGGGCTGGACTCAATGATCTGCCAAGGCCTCTTCCAGCCCTAATGTCTATGACTCCAGCCAAGAAACCTTCAAAAAGTCCAACCAAGAGCCCTTCAAAAAGTCCAGCAAAGTCACCTCAAAGAAGGCCTTCTAAATCAATATGATTGCTATTTATAATATAAGTATAGTAATGTAGCTATAGTACTCATCTATAACTAATCGAGTACAAAATTCTGGAGTATTTTTGGTGAAAATAGGGTATTGGGTCTTGGTTCAGGAACTAGACACCACCCCCCACCCCCATTTATAACTCTTTCTTATGAGAAAATTGCTACCAAGTTACAACGTTTTGACCTAAGACGCAGTTTTCAGGAACCAATTGTGTCATAAGTCTGAGGACTGCCTGTACAGTAATTGTGACTGTACTGTACCTAGGTGGGTGGGGGCAGGGAGGGAGGTTTAGTGGTTGGTGTGAGAGAATCATAGATGGCTGCTACAGCACTTGGATGAATTTGATAAATTTTCATATCCTACTGCAGGAATAGAGGAATTCCTTTGGTTGCAGGCCTGCAGAACATGGTTGGCTTGGCTTGGGGTAAGGGCAGGAATGCACTACACTGCTGCTAGGCAGGGTGTTGCAGACTTTCTCCTTATCCTCCTCCCAAAAATGGGGAAAGGCAGAGGCATGTTTTGACTTGGTTGCAGGAGCGTGAGTGTGGTGAGTGTGAGTGGATGTGTTGTGGGAGGTGGGCCATTCACTTCTGGTAGATGTTGGGTCATAATCCACTGTGGCAAAGTGTCAGGTCTGAAGGAGTCCTGCTCTACAGCACAAACTGCCTCCATCCAGCACCAATGCTGTAAGGGCCAGCTTCACCCACCAGTGCCCACTAATGCTCTGTTTACCTGGCCCTCTCTTTGTTTTTATTTCTCTACAGCATCGAGGGAGAATACGTTCCAGTGTCAGGAGATGAAGTCACCTACAAGCTGTGCTCTATTCCACCTAAGAATGAGAAACTGCAGGCTGTAGAAGTGGTTATTACCCATCTTGCACCCGGCACAAAACATGAGACCTGGTCAGGACATGTCATTAGCTCCTAAGGTATCCAGCACGATGCTTTATCATTAAGGACACTGTGTGGTATTGCTCAAAAACTGCCTATCCAATGACTCTGACATGAATAATACACACACACAGAAGGGCGGTATATATTAGAATGTTAAGAAACTATAAATTGGCCAAAAAAACTGCTTTGTTTCTTATCAGGCATAACATGTCCTGATAAGAAAAAAATATATTACCTAAGGGAAGTGTCCAAGTTCATTTTTAAAAGCAAGAATACTTTTCTGCCTTTTTTTTTACAGTATGCCCTGAAATGCTCAAAGATGCTACCTAGAAATTCCAAGTACACCACTCAGTGCGGGTAGCCTTCCTGTCACAACAGCGGTAATGAGAAACATGGCTCAGAAGCCCAATTTTTACCAGGACCCTTGAGCTAAATTTCTGTAAGTGTGCAGCATCTCCAGGCTTGCTGTTAATAATGGTTGATTTACTTGTGAGGGAGTGAGAGTGAGTGACACACACATTCATTACTGAAATTCTCTTGGTCACACATGGCAGCTCACCACTTCAGTAACATCCTAGAAAGTCTTAATCTGGTGCTTTATCAGGTGACAGTTTTGCCAGTGACTACTGCCTACCCTTCAGGTGGAACTGTTGCAGGTTAAATAGCTGCACTGGTGTGGAGCATATCACATTTAAAGCTGCTTGTGAATTTACTTTGGGTGCCTTTGTGGTGGATTAATGCCAGGTGAGCAGACCCAGGTTGCTTCCCATTATGAAGTGGAAAGCAGCAGGGATGTGAATGTCCAAATTAAGTGAAATCTGAAAACTGCTATTTTTTTTTTTTGGTTTATCAATAGTGGGTAGTTTGGGCAGAGGAATGAACACACACAGCTCCCTTCTGAAAAGCAGACTCTAAAGTGGTTGGATCATTCTCTGTAAAAGGCTGTTAGCAGTTTGATTGCTTTAGTGGATTCTGCAACTGTGTTGTCCTACAAAGCTTGTTTGATAGTGTACAGTGCTCCCACCGACTAGAATCTCTTCTCTTTTGCATTGTGCAAGAAAGCATGAAGCAAAGCATTGTAAACTATACTGAGTTCTGCGGCAGTTCTGGTGCAGCCTTCCTTCCAAGGTTTTCTAAATGAAGCGTTTTTCTCATGTATTCATAAGACCTAATTAGATCTTTAATCACTTTGCAAAAATGAAACTTCTTTTCTTTTGGTGAAATTCTTTAACTTCCTGTATGTATTCACTGTAGTCGCATAACAGTCAGCATTTGTGCTGCCAGGGAACATATTCAGTCCGTTTTGTGTTGAACTGTGAACTAGCCCAAGTAATTCTGACCTACATGCAGACATTTGAGACCAGAAATGTGAAGGGCAATAGTGACTGTGATGTTTTGTTTTACTTTTTTGGTGTTGTACTGAATAGCCTGTATGAACTGTTTTGAGCTTTTTGGCTTAAGCCTTAAATCTTGTATGACTAGCAGTGAGGTGTACACTGTGTAGCCTCTAGCTTAACTGATACTGTTTCTTTCAAATAAAAGCATATTTCATATCTCTGTAAGACAATTGTCTTCAGCATCTGCTGTCCTTATTACTTTTTACTGTATACTAATTTTTAAAAAGGTAGAGGCATGCACACATATGATCAAAAAACCACTTTGAGATTATATAAGATTATAGGTGTGTTTGTTGCAAATGTGGAGTAACCTGACAAGCAAGACACCCTCTCTTCCTCCTCTGTTGCAACCATCCAGTTACCAAGCTGCAAAAGAGAAATTCTGGCCTGCTTTGAATAAAATAGGACTCTGACTATTCTTTTTGCAGTAGTACCTAGGAGTCATATCCTGGTCCAAGCACACTGTGAACCAAGTCCTCTGCCAATGCACAAGAGAGGCTGGAAGGTGAATTTTGAGAAATCAAATGCACATGTAGCACATCTGTCATCCTGGATATTTGATTAAAACCTGCAGGCAGGATGCAAAGTAGCTTCAGCGTACAATACAGGCAGTCCTCGACTTACAATGTTTTGAGTTACAAAGTTTCACACTTACAAGGTTTATAATTTGACACCCTGTTTCAACTTTCTGAGGTCAGTTTCAACTTTACAACACTTGATCTGACCTGATGCCATGCCAGTGAACAAATTTGCTGCATCACCCACCTCCCTGGAGAACAGGTGTCCAAACTTGGACGCTTTCTTTAAGAAAGCAGATGACTCCAGAAAAACCTGGAGCCAAGACTCCTGAGAAGACTCCAACCAAGACTTTCAAAAAGTCCAACCAAGAGCCCTTCAAAACGTCCAGCAAAGTCACCTCAAAGAAGTCCTTCCAAATCAATCTGATTGCTATTTACAATATAAATGCATTCATGTAGCTATATTACTCATCTATATTGATTGAGTACAAAATTCTAGGTTCTTTTTGGTGAAAATAGGGTATCTGGACTTGGTTCAGGAATCAATTCCCCATTTATAATATTGTTCCTATGGGAAAATCAGTTCCAAGTTACAACGTTTCGACTTCAAATCTGGTTTTCAGGAACCAATTGTGTCATAAGTCTGAGGACTGCCTGTAGACTAAATCATAACAGTTACTTAGTTTGTGTAGGAAGTGTTTACTGAGGATTTATCAAGAGAGCCAAAGATCCATCTAGAGCAGTGGTTCTCAAACTTTTTTTTTGCAGACCGCTTGAAAATTGCTGAGGATCTTGGTGGACCACTTAAACTTTTTTTTGTTCTATAAATCAAAGCACACAACTCATATTTTAATATCAGTAGTCTTACCTTTCTAATTCAATGGATGTGCCTGTTTTTTGGAGCAAGGATCTGGGAAGTCAGGTGTAATGTTTGTCAGCTTTAGCTTTAGGTCACCTTTCTGTGGACCACCTGAATGGAGCTCGCGGACCAGTTTGAAAACCTCCGATATAGAGAATGACTGATGATCTGTTTTATAGCTGGTAAGTTTTACCTTTTTTATTTATTTATTTTTTAAACGAAAGCCATTCATTGTGAAGGGAACAGGAAAAAAGACATCCTTTTAAAGGATGTCTTTTAAACTGTTCCCAGGGGAGAATCATGGGGTTTGAAAAAAGGGTTTATATATTCACAGATTGTAAGGCCAGAAGGGACCTCTGAAGATCATTGGGTCCAGCCCCCTGCGCCAGGCAGGAAAGCTAACTGGGGTCAGGTGACCCCAGCAAGGTGACTGTCCAGTCTCCTCTTGAAAATTTCCAGGGTAGGCGATTGCACCACCTCTGGAGGGAGCTTATTCCACAGTCTGGACACCCTAACCGTGAAGAAGTTTTTCCTAATGTTGAGCCTGAATCCATCTTCCAGGAGTCTGGCCATTACTCCTGGTTTTCCCCTCAGGTGCTTTAGTGAACAGTTGCTCACCGAGCCTTTGATGTAACTCCCTTAGTATAGCAGTAAGCTGCTTCCAGGTCCCCTCTTAGTCTTCTCTTCCTCAGGCTGATGAGTCCCAGATCCCTCAGCTTTTCCTCGTGTGGCTTGCCTTTTAAGACTCTGGTCATATGGGTGGCTCTTCTTCGGACTCTCTCAAGTTTGTCCATGTCCTTGTTAAAGTGTGATGCCCAGAACTGGATGCAGTACTCCAGCTGCAGTCTCGCCACTGCAGAGAAGAGCAGAAGAATCACCTCCTTGGTTTGCTGGAGATGCATCGATTGATGTATGCCAGAGTATTAGTTGCCGTGCTGGCTATAGCATCGCACTGCTGGTTCATATTTATACTGTGTCCTATTATTATCCAAGGTCCCTTTCATTCATGGCGCTAGTCAGTTTGGTGCCGCCAAGCCTGTCGGTGTGTTGGGGGTTGCTCGTCCCAAGGTGGAGCACTTTACATTTCTCAATCTTGAACTTCATCAGGTTCTGATCCACCCAACTTACCAGCCTATCTAGGTCCACGTGTATCTTCAAGTGTAACCACGCTTCCCCGTAACTTGGTATTATCCATGAACTTGGTCAGTGAGTTCTTTACCCCTACATCCAAATTGTTAATAAAGATGTTGAAAAGCTCTGCACCAAGCACCAAACCCTGCAGGACACCACTGCCCACTTCTCGCCAGGATGACACAGATCTGTTCACTACACTACAACTCTCTCGGTCCTGTCCTGCAGCCAGTTTCTCACCCACCTGAATGTCTCAGAGTTAAGCCCACAATCCTTCAATTCTCTGGTGAGGACATCATGGGATATTAGATTAAAGGCCTTTTGGAAGTCTAGGTATACAATGTCAACCTGCTTTCTTATGTCCAGGTGGTAAGTTACCTGGTCATAGAAGGAGATGAGGTTGGTAAGGCAAGACCTGCCCACGATGAAGCCATGTTGGCTGTTATTCAGAATCTTGCCTTCTGCAAGCTTATTGCAGATAGATTCCTTGATGAACTTTTCTAGGACTTTCCTTAGGATGAAAGTTAAGCTGATTGGTCTATAGTTACCTGGGTCCTCCCTCCTGCCTTTTTTGTGGATGGGCACAACATTGGCCCTCTTCCAGTCCTCAGGGACTTCTCCAGAGCACCAAATGTTGTGTAGGGGTTTTGTCAGGGGTTCTGCAATGACTTTGGCTAGCTCCTTCAGCACTCTTGGATGAAGATCATCCGGTCCTGCTGGCTTGTATACATCTAATTCTATTAATTGGTCATACACTAATTCTAAGGCAATAGTAGGAAAGTGATTATTCCTACTGTGCTCATGCTCTACTCTGCCTGGTGTGGTTTTCCCTTTGGTCTGGTGAAAGATGGAGGTGAAGTAGTCATAAGGGTTTAGTCTCTAACACTTATAAATGCCAATGCCCTGCAGGGAGTTGCATGGAATGGCCAGAGCCCCACAGTGCATGCTTTTGAAGGGAAGTACACAAGTCCAGTGCAAACTTGAGCAAACATAGCTTCTCAGTTTCAGTCTTGCCACATCATTCCTACAGGTTGAGTGGAATTAGGAGATGCTTCTCTCTCATGTCCCCCCCAGTGGCACGTATTCCTTAGTCCACAAAGCAAGGAGTTCAAAAGTGGGGACCAGAAGAAAAGCAAACCAGGGAGGTAATGAGTATTTTAGGTACATTTAAATTCTGCTTTGTCACTTACATATTTTCCTTTTCTTCCCATGTAGAAAGAATGCAGTTTTCCTTTAAGGATGAACAGTTCACTGCCTATATTTAAAAAAGGAAATTAAGCACAGAGAGAACATGCTTAGAGAAACATCAGTGCTTGACTTCTGTTTGTTAACTTGCTCTCCCTTTTAAATTTCTTCGATACTCAACACATTTAGGAGTGAGTGGCCTGCTTCAGGAGTTCAGTTTCCAGTAAAGTGCCAAATACCTGTTTCAGCCAGATCCTGCTCTTAGCAAAGGCTGTCACTCAGAGGTCTGCCCCCACCATCACCCCATTAACAGTCCTTTAACAAGGAACAGAACCCATTGGATGGTGAAAAAAGTACAGCTTCTTGCTCCCCTCTTCACTGAGCAGTGTTGTAGGGAAGGATTGTAGCCCATCTAAGTCATCAACAGGGTGGGTTTGATTTAAATCTATTTGATGCCATGCCAATTTACCATGCCAAATCACAATTTAAATCACTGTTCAGCAGGCATCCTGGATTTTCCTGATTAAAAAAAAAATAAAAATCACAAATTCTCTGCTAAAACCCCCCAAATCCCCTCCCCGCCCCCCCCCCCCCGGCCTCTCTGGCTCTGCTGGTACTCCTCACTCTCCACCCACAGACTTTATGGTGCCCCTTGCCCCCTACCCAGAGCCTCTGCTCCCCCAACCCTATCAGAGGGGGCCCCCAGCTGCCAGGGGTGCAAACCCGGGTCTGCAGTCCTCTGCCCCTGCTCCCCCCCGCTGTGGGCTTGGGCAGGGTGGCTCCCCACAGTTGTGTGCACTCCCAAGGGGGACCTGCATCCCCCAGATCTGTACCTGGGGCAGGTGCAAGCTGAGGCTGCTGCCTAGCTTGGTGGAGCTTGGGGATCAAGGCTGCAATGCGCAGCTGCAGGGCCCCAGTGGGGAATAGGACGGGGCTGCAGGTGGCTCATGAAGAGGGAGGGCTGATTCCCCACTGCTGCATGCAGTCTCAGGGGGCAGGGGAGAACTGCACCCCCCAGATCTTTATCCAGAGCAGGTACAGGCTGCAGGCTTGAATTCCTACCTTGTGTCCTTTCCCCAGGGCCTCCAGAGCCGGTGGGCGCTACTTGGCTCAGCTGGGGACAGCAGGGCTGTGCGGCGATACCTCGCCAGTGCAAGCTGCCCCCCGCTGCCCTGGTGCTATGCCTCCAGAGTCTGATGCTTGCTGTGCTGGGTCACAGGGGGAGGTGTGGGGATGCAGGCTGGGAGCTTGAGCTTGCAGCCTGCATCTGCCCCAGAGTACAGATCCCCCTAGTGTGACTTTCTTTAAAACTTCCTCTGCAAACACACTTCTTGAATGATTCACCCTTAACACTGAAATTTATTATAGTTGGTATTATGAAAGATGATTGTTGGATGCCCAGGTCATAGCCAACTCCTCTTCTTCAGAAGTTAAGGATTGACTCTGGCACCGAGTATTGAGAATACTGGCAAGAAAATGAGCTGGAGACAGTGCTTGATCCATTTGTTTTTTAATACTTTTAATTAACTCTGTCATTGCGTATTTCTCTTTTCAAGGTCTCACTCGGTTCCTTCCAATTTTCAACAGCATCAGCAATAAAACAGTGATTCCTCTGCAGTTTGTTCAAGGCTACAGAAATGGGTTTCAGGATAGTCAGTATGTGCTCTACATTTCTCTTTAGCCTAGTGTTGAGAACTTTAGTTATGACAGTTCCACTTATTTTGTCATCATTTTGTTCACAAATTACCAGGTTGAGCCAGTTCTCAGTACATCGCTCAAAACAGTCCACTACCGACTTTCACTGCACGTCTTGTCGGACAGTTCGTTCGTTTCTTCCTGCTTTCTTCAGATAAGCTGCTGCAAAGTGGTTGTTATGGAAGTCTTTTGCAATTTCAACATCAGTCTTTATTTCTGGAGCACTGAAGTCTTTAGCTGAGAGGTGCATCAAATGAGCACTGCAGCCATGTTATTAGCTTGGAGAGTTCTTCACTTTCTTTTAGATTTTTTCTCATCTTTGATACATTTGCAGCATCATCTGTGACAGCAGCGTACTAGACATTTGCATTATTTTTCAGTTTATTATAGCTTTTACTGTTACTTCTTGCAAGTATTCTGCTCTGTGTGCATTTCCTGATGTATCAGTTATTTCTGTAACATAGACAGTTCCTTCTTCTGTTGTTATACAAGCAAGTATTACTGGATCATTGTGGACATTGCTCCACCCGTCAAGACTGGTTAACATTTTTCCCCTCTAGACTTTTTGCATATTGTTCAATTTCTCATGCACTTCCTCCAGCAATTTGCCTGCTATATCTGCTCTGTTGGATGGACTATATCCTCCTGATCATAATGACTGAACCATGTCAATGAAGTATCTGTTCTCAACCTTATGGAAAGGAGAGTTTGTTGCATAAACAAACGGAGCAATTTTTTTCATCAGTTATCTCCAGCTGTAATCTGCTCATTCTTCTTACAAACTTATCTATGGTTGTCTCTGAATGAATGGGGTTTTTCTCCTTTTTGCTACAGGTGACATACATTTGACTGGAACACTGGTATCATTAGCAAATAGCTCTGAAACTGTAGACAGTGAAGACTCTGTTGAGGATGGATAGTCAGAATCCTCTGTGTTGTGGATGGATCCTCCTGAACAAAAGAAGTCAACGCAGTCACGACAGTACAGCTCATTTAGTATTACTCAGTCATTGCACTCAGTATTACTTTAGAAGTGAAACTGTCCAAGGAAGAGCTGCTTATTACAGCAATTAATTTATATCACAACTGCATTAAAATATGATAGTTCCATAAAGAAACAACTATATTTTCGCTCAAACATTTTTATGAGAATTCAAGTAGCCCAGAAGTGCACCCAAAAGTTATGGATAGTGAAGACAGGCAGTTCTTAAGAAAGAAATAGGAAATAACAAAGTTTACTAAAGTTTACTAACCTGGAAATCCTGCATGTTCAGACATGTTCTATTGATCAATCTTCAAGGAGCTTCTTCCTGAGAAAAAGCACTTCTCAAGATGTTGTTTCATTCAGGCAGCTGAGCCTTGCATTTCTTAGTTGCTGTTTGCATTTTGCACGCATGTCTGTCTTACCCACCGGTAGAGGAACTTCTCAAAAGATTCCAAGATGCACATGAGTCGGCAGTGTGACAAAACCATCAGAAAAGCTAATGGCACTTTATTGTGCATCAGCAGATGCATGACAAACAGATCCAAGGAGGTGATACTTCCCCTCTATTGGGCCATGGTCAGACTGCAGTTGGAGTACTGCGTCCAGTTTTGGGGGCTGCACTTCAAGAGGGATATGGAGAACCTGGAGAGGGTCCAGAGAAGGGCCACTCGTGTGGGTAAGGGCTTGCAGGCCAAGTCTTATGAGGAGAGACTAGAGAACCTGGACCTCTTCAGCCTCCACAAGAGAAGGTTGAGGCAACCTTGTGGCTGCCTCTAAGTTCATCACAGGGGCACAGAAGGGAATTGGTGAGGTTTTATTCACCAAGGCACCCCCAGGGGTTACAAAAAATAATGGCCACAAGCTAGCAGAGAGCAGATTTAGATTGGACATTAAGAAGAACTTCTTCACAGTCAGAGTGGCCAAGGTCTGGAACAGGCTCCCAAGGGAGGTGGTGCTCTCCCCTACCCTGGGGGTCTTCAAGAGGAGGTTGGA
>JAGPOW010002067.1:6203351-6216847 GCA_030014935.1 Caiman crocodilus
CTTCTTCACAGTCAGAGTGGCCAAGGTCTGGAACAGGCTCCCAAGGGAGGTGGTGCTCTCCCCTACCCTGGGGGTCTTCAAGAGGAGGTTGGATAGGCAACTAGCTGGGGTCATCTAGACCCAGCACTCTTTTCTGCCTGTGCAGGGGGTCGGACTTGATGATCTGTTGAGGTCCCTTCCGACCCTAGAATCTATGAATTCCCAAACAGGGTTTCTTTTACAGCCTGGCAAGCCTGCTGCCATGCTAGGTTTTCCCTTCTACCATGCCATTCCCTCACTAGATCTCAAGTCAATGGAGACTACACTCAGAAACTTATCCCTCAGGATTTCTGGAGTATTCTGTTCAATTTTTTTTTCACTTTTGTTTCGACCGCCCCTCCTCTCCTTGCATTTATCTCCAAACTCCTCCTCCTCACCCAGATCTATTCCACCCCCAACAATTCTCTGTTCATTTAACTTCTTGAAACTTTGAACTTTTAGAGAGAGGTAAGGCCTTGCCTTTGTGTACACAAACTTGCAGAGAGACAAGAGGGCTGATAGGTAGGTAATCAGGTTTTTTATCCTTCATCTTCATATACTGCTGTTAACAAGGATGTTATCTCTGGAGACAGAAATCTGCAAGTTGCGAAGTGAAATGAAGCATCACAGGGATGTTTAATGGGATCTTCTAGACTGGACACTGAGTCCCATTGGGTCACTAATATAGTCCATGGCCTGTTGTGACCTATTTATAAAACTTTTCTAAAAAGGTTACATGAATATATTGTCTCAAATAGTATATAACTGGAAGTTATAATCCATATTCCCTGATATTTTTGAGCTTTAACATCTCTTAAAGTAAAACCATGTTTATATAGGTTTATTAAAAAAAAAATCTTTAAAAAAAATACAATTGAAGCAAAAAGAAATCATTTTATCCACCCTGGTCATCAGCCATAACCAGGAGCTGGGGATGGTACTGGCACTAAGGCACACCGTTGACAGCCAAAGATTGCAAGTTTGAGGCCATAGCAGAAGCACTCAGTGTGGTCTGTCAGATTCCAATTAATCTGCAAATTCTGCTAAATGCCTTTTCACAAGGACATGAAACAGGAGGGAACCATGAGCAAATTAATAATACTGTAGGTCTGTTCACATGGAAGTAGTAGCAGGTGGCCATTAAAAAAAGGCAAGATATAACTTAGTTACATATTACCTCAACAGGCAATTTTAAGCAGTTGTTTGGCTAATAGATAACTTGTATCTCTTCGAGTCACCTGCCTCAGAAGAACAAGTCTGTCTATATCTTGTTAAGGATAGATGTGTCAAAATGGTAAAAATTACTTTGCGATGGTTAGTAAAGAAAAGTCAGTAATTTTTTTCTCTTACAAGGAACAATATTAGAAAAGCTGCGTAGGCCAAAGTACAGCGTTTCCTGAGCTTTGCCAGATTTGACAAAACATCAGGCAGGCTTGTCAAGGACACTTCCCTGCAACAGTCTCTTGATAAATACAGAGGGCATTAACCCAACAACTAGGCAACAACAGGGTGGCCCTCACCCTGCGTTCACGGGGTCACCACACACCCCATAGTACTACCAACCACTTCAACACTACACTATACACAACAATGGCTGTTAACACATTAGCAATAGAGGTAGTACCTGTTCAGAAATTTTCAAATCCTTACCATTTTATTGACTGTAGTTGATGCCAGCATTATTGATCAAGACTGACCTAAACCACAGAAGAGGTACCTCTTGGAGGACTCTGACCAAGCCAGATGTATTCACATTCCTTGTGTAAACTGTTTGGCTTACAGAAAGTCTTAGAGAGCACCTTTTATTTTTGTGATAATAGGCATTTATGCAGGTAGGAGACAGCAGTTTGGCAACTAGTTAAATGAGTTTCTCTGAATTGAACTGTGTTGCTTGTAGTAAAATAAAGTGCATCAAGGCACAAGAAGCATCAGGCCCAGTTATATATTTAATAATTTTATTGTACATGTACTGTCTGGATTGCCAAAAGATTTAAAATATTTTCTATAAATATAAACAACACTATAATTTCAAGTAAACCATTTCATTCCAAACAAGTGACATGCAGTAAAAACAGGTGTGTGTTGCATAACTTTTGCAATGACACCTTTCACTATTTTCAATTTTAAATAATATTCATGCTAAAATGAGGTTTCCGTTGTCCCCTTAAATTAATTAGAATTAGTTACAGTCCAGTGTGGAATTTACTTTTGGCTGTATATAATACAGTAACATTAGAGGTCTACCATTTTTGGCTTGGTTTTTCATTGCAGCACATTTTCTTCAATGCGTTTGGTGCAGCATTAAAACACATGGTATCTGCTTGACATAAGATCTTACCAGCAAGACCAGACTAAGTGTAGCAAAAAAGGATGTGTCTGTGTTAGTTGCTTTTCTTCAGTTGTCAATTCATATACAAACATAATTTGCACTGGCTCAGACTGAAGTGTACAGAAAGCAATTTATATTAGTCATTTACATTTTCCAGTTGTGCCACTATTGTACCAGAGAACTTTTCAGGATTTTCCTAGGAGAACACAATGTTTTAAATTGGAAGATGATTTGATAGAATTAAATTGGTGCAACCAAAACAGTTGAATTAAGAGAAGAGCTCTTTAATCAAAATTTTGGCTTCTCTGTTCACAGTCTTCTAGGTAAAAGAAAGAAAAGCTTTTTACTTTTCTAAACCATTGGGTAGAGGGCAACAAAACAAACAAATCCTGATTATCCCAAGCCATACGAAGAAGCAAAAATAGGCATCATCTACCATATTTACTGAACTTGAAGACAAGGTTCTCCCCCATTTTACATGGGAAAGCCCCTTGCCTTACAGTCAAGTACTAGGTGGCACAGGAGAGGCAGCTGCTGTGGCTCTGTCCCCAACCTGGGGTTTGGGTGGGATCTAGAGTTGCCATTTATCCCCTGCTGTTTCTGTATACCCTGCCACTCCTCCCCCACAACCTCCAGTCTTCCCCCTGCACTGCTATTCTCCCTCTGCTCCTTCCTTTTCCTCCGTACCAGCAGGCTTTACAGCAGGCTCTATCCTCACTGCAGCTTGAACCACAGAAAACACAGTAGCAGTGCCAGCCATGCTCTGTGCCCCAGGCTCCAGTAGGGATGAAGCCTGTTGAGGCAAAGCAAAGGTAAGAGGGAAGGGAGACATGTAGAGGCAGGAAGAAGGGGGCCCAGGGACCAGAGGCTGGGGTGGGGCACAGGTGGCATAGAGGAATGGCAGGGGCAAGCTGCCTGTCCCACTGTCCCCCTACTGCCTATCTTCACACTGCTCCCTCCATTGCCTGCCCTACCACACCCCCCCCACACCTGCCCCATTACTAACCCCTCAGCACCTCTCCTCCCACCGCCTGAAGTATTTAAGATGATCCTCCAAGAAGTAGATTCTATACGGAGAAAGTTGTAATACATTTTTAAATTTTCCATATATAGAATTAATTAGAGGGGGGTCATCTTGTATTCAGGTAAATATTTCACGTCAGCTCTGAAATGTGATTTGGGCTCCTCAAAATGATTGTTGATGTTAGTGTTTCCAAACATCTATACTATTTACATTTGAGACCCAATACTCTTTAAAATGCATATTTCTAAATTGCCAACTTGTCCCCATGGGTAATATTTAAAATAATTTATTTGGTGGGAAAACTTGTAACTCTGTCTCTGAAGATGACATTTCTCTATCTTCTCCTACCTGGGTTTCTAAAGCACATCGTCCTGTCAAGACCATCTAACACAGTGGTGCCAAACTTAAGAGAGTTGGCAGCCCTGATGCAGACTTCTCATGGGGCTGGCAACCAACTTCTGATCCAGCCTGAGGGGCTTCTCATTGCAGCTGCCAGAGCTGCTGTTCCAGCACATGCAGTGCACAGGAGTTACCAGCAGTGCTCACTGCCACGCTGCCAATTTGTATGCTAAGGAGTGACAGAAAACAATGTTCTGCAGAGGATGGTGTTAGCCTCCTGGGTGCTAGCTGCAGTGCTATAGGGGCTCTGAAACTGTGGCGAGATGCCCCGCAAGCCAGATCCAGAGCTGAGTCAGCCAGCCAGAGCACCATCCAACCCATGAGCCAGATAATACATCTCTTTCGGCTGTGGCATCTTGTAATTTAAATGGTACAATTTTTCCCTTATTTCAGAATCCAGTTAATTTATGTCAAAAGGAAACACTAGTAGGAATCAAATCATGATCTGGATAGATAAAGGAAAGTAAAATGCACAATCTGAATATCAGGTAGCAGCAATGTGCGAGGTTAATCTGATCTAGAAACACCTAGTCATTAGGTTTTGTGTTCCCTGAAATACCACTTCATAGAGAAAAAAAAAGGTGAACCTACATGGTCCATTTAGATAAGACACTGAAAGAGGCTCGAATATATAAATCATCAACTATCTGCTGGCTGTGTTCAGAGCAATTTTCCTTTCAGGTTGACTGAGAGTAGCCAGGTACCTGTAATTTAACAGTGATAATGAAAGATGAACAATGGAATGATACAGTTTCATTTTCCAAGTGATTAGTAGCAGTTCTTGGCTTTTCAAGTTAGAGCTCGATGTAAAATATAAATGCAACAGTCATTTAGAAAAAAACAGCTCTTCACAGATCCTTTGTGTTTCCTCTGGTGATCTAACACTGTGGCCTACTGTTCTAGGGTCTGTGTATATTTCATAGTCATTTCCACCCTGTGGACAGAACAGAAAACATGTTTATTTAGTCCAGTATGGAGATAAGCAGCACAACATGCTCAGGAGGCTGTCTGAATGGGCTTCAAGCTTAATGGGCTGCTGGAAACCTTGGCCCCATTAATTTTGCATTAGTTACTGAAAAAGAGAGCTTCACTGGTCATGAGATAGCCGTGTCCTCACTGCTGGAGCAAGGATTCAGTCCCGTATACCTCTCTGCCCCAGGACGCAGGTAGTCAAGCAGCAGAACACTTACCTACGATCAGCTCCACCCTCCCTCCCCAAACAAGGCAGGAGGAAAGACTGAACTATCAGTATTGCTCTACAGTTCCAGGGGCTGAAGCTCTACTCCTCTACCTGCCCATCTGGAGATTCAAGCAGGGAAGACCATAGCAAGTGTTGTCCTGAGACTTAGTTTTCACTCCTGCCAGAATTGAGAAGTACGTAGGGATTTGAGTCTATCTCCTGGGGTGTGGGTGACTTGTACCTGGAGTCCCAGCACTCTGGGTGCTGCTGCTCCCAGCACCTGGGGGGGCAGTAACAGTAGCTGCCAGCCATGGTGCTGGGAGTCAAGGCCAGAAGCTGTATGTAGCCTTCTGTTTTACTAGACCTAGTCCATACCAGCAAAAAGGGGGATTAAATTTAGATTGGGTTCATATTCACCTCAAAATCAACTGTAGTTACTAACCAGTAAGAATCATCCATCTCTTAGAAAAATAACTCATTCATTTGTTTTATATCATATACTCTTTGAACACAGGATTAACTTAGTTACATTTTGAAAATTTACTGGAATGTGGTAAATGCCCTGTATCCCCTGCCTTTCACACGGGTGAAACTGCTCTAGAAGAGTGGCTTCAAGTCTTTTTGAGCTCACAACCCCACTCCCTTGGTCAGCCACCCCTAGTTTTGGAATTAGTGCCCTAGAGGCATTAGTCTGCACTGATGAGACTATCCATTACTGTATGGACATGGTAAAGAAAGAGAAATGCATTTGAAAAGCAATTAAAATCACAGTATAGATTCATTCTCCAATGTAACCAATTAAGAAATCTGCTTAGAGCTATTTGTTTGGAAAAGGCATTTTCAAAATCTATACGCAGAAATAATGCAGTACTCACTGGCATAGTTTTATCACCAAAAAAATAAATGGTCCCGTATCCATCGTTGGCTACAATCCCTAAACAGTACCTCTTATCCCAACCATCTGGGAATACATCAAAGCTTATCTGGCCCCCTAAAGTGGAGACAAAAACCAAGCAGTGTTAGAAAAACTGTCACCTACACTTATAATGGGGGAGGACTGTGACAGAACTCCAACATGAAGGGTTTTCATGTGCAGAATTTAATACAAGACACACACACTTCTAGTAAAACAGTGAATGCTGAATCAAAAAATGCAAGATAGTGCACATTGTAATTATTTCAAACATTATTCCAAGCTAAGCTTTAAATGTTGAAAGAAGAGGTTTCAAATATGCACCCAAAGAACTTTAATACTGCCTAGTAGTAGGTTATAATCCTGTGAAGAAAGATACAGGATTACAAGTAAGGGCATTAATCATTGCAGTACAGGATTGGATTAAATTACTACTGTTATATTTTCACACCTGAAGTATAATGTAGTTAAACACATTTTATCTGACACTTCTTTTCCAAAAAGGGTGACAAACAGTGATTTAGGTGGCTGCTTTTACAATCGTGCCAGCCCACATCACCTTTGTTCTGCATAAACACGAGCTGCCGTCTTATTGGACGGAGCAAAATAAAGAGATGCTTTTACACCCTTGTCAAACCTGCAGAAACTTGACTGTGAATGTGTGCATCAGCTTCTTCATATATTAAGTTCACTCACACAAACAAGTCAGCAGAAAACAAGATTTTTTTTTTTTATTAGTGTCAGTATTTACTCATTCATGTGTTCACTCCAAGCTTTGAATCACCCTGTCCTGAGAGGAGTCAATGCCAGAAAACCCCTCAGCTTCCAACAAAATAATGACAGCTTTCAAGGACACTGGGATAACTATACAGCCTTAAGTACAGGTGTTCATACACAATAATTTCTAGATATACAATTAAGCCAGATTTCTAACACTTAGAGAAAAAAATCTAAGATAAAAAATATTTTTTGACTATTCCCTCTAGAGTACATAACACTAACCTTCACTCCTTCCTTTATATTCCACCGTATTATAGGTATTTGTGGGTATGTTCTCCATGTGTTTTTGCAACTATTCATAAGCTTTTTGTAATAAAAAGGGAGCAGTCAGAGTGCCAATACCAATAATGCTTTTCACTCTACTTAACTCAGAGTTGGTATTTTATTCTAAATATATTTACATGGGATTTTATTGTAGGGTCCATGTCACTGCTTCCTTCAAGTGTGTTCAAACTACATAGCATGATTTTTACTGACATTAAAAAAAGGATGTTACTCAGTCTGTGTGCATGTCTAAATGGAAGGGCTTTATAACAAGCCCTACAAAAACTCACAATTTAAAGGCAAACAGAGAAAAACAAAGCTTAGGAGACAACCCTCTGTTCTCTTTAATATGAATAAAAAGGAGATTTTGGCAACATTCACAGTGGAGAAGATAGGATCAACAAGTCTACAAAGATTTTTCATTACTGTACAAGTGAAAGAGCCATGGAGTATAAATGTGTCTACCTTTGAGTTTCCTTTCTGCCTCACTTCCCCACAAAATATTGCAATTCCTAACATAAGTAGTGAAGAACTACTGAGTATTGGAAGCAGTGCCCAGGCAGTTAAGTATCTGCAATATGAATGGTGCACAGGAAAACCAAAGTCAAGCAGCATCAGCTGCACAAAGGATGTTAAAAGACAACAATCTTATAGAGAGGAGAGGTAACATATCCTTTGTAGTTGTCCCGTAACATACCCAATGAAAGCATAAAAGATTATTTCATCATTTACAAAACATCTGCTGCCAGCCACATTTTAACATCTAAGTTACATGAATGAACATTATAGCAGGAAGATATAATTATCTTTAAGTGATTTTTTTCTAAAATGTGTACCTATGGAAAATGTGAGACCTTTCCCTGCAAAGTCTCTTTGTAAATCAGCTACAAATTTCTCTCTTATATGTTCTTTCTGTGAAAAAACAAAAACACGTTGGTTAAATCAGTTCCATTTAGCAAGAAACAGAAAAATAAACAGCAACCAGGGAAATGTGGTTCTGACTTCTTTCCAAGTCCAGGGACACACTGCTGCAGTACTAGTATGAGGAAGCTAGGTTCTGTGCATTTAAGACCTACTTCAGTCTTAAACATCTCCAGGGTGTCACTCTGTTACTATGCAAACATATAGCAAGTGAAAGCAGAATCTGACATATTTAAGGATCTCAATGTATTTGACGTCTAGTGATGTACATACAAACTAAGTAATTATACCTTATATCTTTGTTGAAAATATCAAATTTTTTGGACTCAAAACTGAAATACTGAGTGGTTAAGACCCATGTTTTCTAAAGCAGGCCCTAAGTTTGGGTGCTACAAACTTTGGCGCTCAAAGCAGTTTATTTTAAAGGCCCTTAATCTCTTTGGTCAGCCAGTAACTTCTGACAACTAGAGCTTCAGCACCATGCTATAGGTCAGAAAGGAGGTAAGTGGCACAGTGGAGAACACAGCCTCCATCTAAAGCTTTTAAGCACAAAACCATCTCTTAATGGTTCCCAAAGCTGCATTCTAAAGACAAATATTGAACAGTTCTGCCATTAACGTTTAGTTTCAACAAATTTACAAAGGTTAACTAGAAATTGAGCACTGCCACCTACTTTAATGAGTTTAAAAGTTATGACGGCAATGGACACTATAGAAGAACCTGAGTTTAACAGGAAGTGCTGGTGCAGGGTGGGAGGGAAGGAAGGAAAACAAACATCTGAATGAAACACTGGAAAAATATCCTGAAGGGTACTGTAAGCAGAGATTACCAGAGACAAAGCAGAATCAGGTGCTCTACCTTCCCGTTTCCTGGATTCAGAGAAAGAGAGTAAATGAAATTTTGAAAGAGTTTTTAAATGCAAGAAAGGGGTTTTACTGGAAACACCACATGACCCTGACTGTGCCTGTTAGAACAAGGAGGAGAAGCAGGTATTTATAAGGACAAGCAAGTGTTTATAACATTCACTTACTTTATCAAGTTCATAGAACTCAATTCGCTCTTCCTGGCTGCAGCTTCTCCCAATAGGGGATACGTTTAGCATCCCATTTCGGAACTCAATAAAAGTACCCCTGAATAAAACAGTAAATTGTCACTATTGACAATACATATAAATCCACATACACCTGAAAGAAGCAGAGTCATGACTAGACTGTATAAACTAAATTCTAAGAGTTATGCTTTATGAGCATACCAAAAGTGGCACTGATGCAGTGAAATGCTAAGGTTTTTAATGGGCAGGCACATGTGGGCATGTCCATTCAACACATACGACCTTTACAATAAAGATAACTAAGGAAGCGAAATTTGCATTCCACAATGCAGAGTGCCACTGCCCAAGCAGAAATTTGCTCATGATGCCATAATTAGCATGATTAGGTATTCTACAAAAGTTTGATAAATATAGTTATTAGGGATCTCTGTAAATCACTGAGGAAGTACCTGCAATAGCTCCTGTAATAATTTTTTTGTTTCACTGCTTGTCCTCCCTCCCACCTGACTGGCAGAGGGGCCCTGCTGGTTGGACCATTTGCTACTGATCACCGGGGAAGTGGAAACAGTGGTTTAAATGTGCCATGGTTTTGCTTCTCCACTGGTCAGCAGCAGGGCTACAGGGGCCCCTTTGCCAATCCGTGGTGGGGGTGCCAAATCCTTGGCATATTTAAAACCATGATTTTCACCTTCCTGGCGATCAGTAGCAAATAGCCTGGTCAGAGGGGCCCCTCAGCCAATCGGGTGAGGGAAAGAGCATTGAAATTAAAAAAAATGGAAGGAGCTGTGGGGGAGTAGTACTGACCTCACAATTTACAAAGATTCCCTAGTAATTACTCAAGACCTTACTTTACCTTCTCCTGAAAGACCATGCGCAAGACTACTCAGTCCCACCCCATTCCACCAGTGTAAACCACCAGAAATCCAGCAGAAAACCTGCAAGACATGCGGGCTGGCCAAAGTACAATTAATTGGTGGGCACCTGCAGGTCGGATGAGATTGCCTTGCAAGCCGGATCCCGCCTGTGGGCTGTATCTTGCCTGCCCTTTTTCTAGTCTATAGAAGCCATGATGCCTCTGAATTTTGAAATGCTGTTTTTCTGGATTTTTTAATAGAGCAGTTAATTCTCAACAACATAACATCTTTGGACAAAAATTTCTTCCTTGATCCACTTTCATCTGCTTAAATAAGGGAGTTTTATCTTTCCAGTTAGGGGATTACTAGAAGACTTCTGTCACAGCTTTATGGTATGTTCTGAAACACAGAACTGAACTGGCGTGCCTTCCTTATCACTGCCCAACACAGTAAGAAAGGGACAGGCTGACCCTAAGATGTACTGCATCTAAATACATACCTTTTCTTTGGTAATTTAATCTTTGCAATGTAACTAAGACAATAGTTGATCAGTTCTTGGAGTATGTCCTCACCCATATGATTCTGAATGCTCTAAACAAAAAAAATAACTGTTAGTTATAGCTCCAGAGTTCGGGTTTCCAAAAATAGACAAACACAGGTCTTAAATGTACACAAGATACTAAAAAAGCATGCAGTTAAGCAGCTGATCTTAACCAGTAGGTGTATAGCACTGGCTGTAAACTTCCATTCACTCCAGTTGCTGCTGTGCAACCCAAGTCACTGTAACACACTCTTCTAGACACTTCATAAACACTATGGTTTAGAGAACAAAGGTTTAAAAGGTAACTGACACATAACCACCAATACAGCCAAGTTAAATGTGGGAAATAGAGAAGATTGTTTAAGTCTCAAAACCACTGCCTTAGGTTTCAGTTTGGGCCATGATCTATTTTTTTCTTCTCTTCTTTACCTAGATTGAGGCAATGAAAGTGATCAGATCAGATTTAATCTACTGTTTTCTCATCCACTAATCCACTCTGTGCAGTTGCAATATACTCCATGCACTTCAAGAACAACAAGTAAAGGGAATTCAGAAGCACATTTACAACTTCCCAATCCTAAAACCCCTTTCGCTTCCTCCGGCATATTGCAGAACGGCTTCGAGGTTATTCCATACAGCCGTACTATTGTGGAAATTCCACACGTTGGGGATTCTTAAAGGGTTCTTGTCATGTTCTCTATGCTCTAGGGTAGGCAAGATGCCACTCAGGGATTTTTCTATCATGGGAACTCATAAAAAAAAAATGCAAAATCTTAAGAGTAGAATACTATTTGAAAATGTATCTAAAGACTACATTGTCTGACAGTTTATAGGAACTTCAAACATACCTGCTTGCACAACAGTTTCCCATCTTTGTATGCTACAAGACCATTTTCTGGGAAGACGTAGTCAAACTTTTCAACCACTGAAACAAAAACTCTGCTGTAATTTATTATTTATTTATTTTAATTAATATATTATTTATTATTGCAAAAAACTCAACTTCCATGTTTTTGTCGTAAATACTTTTACATATCATACACCAGAGTATTTTTACAACATTAAGCATAAGTGATGTTAAATAAGATCTATAGAACAAAAGATTAATTTCTACTAATTTATTTTTTAAACTTTACAGATAATCTAGCAAATTGACGCATTCATCAATAAAGTTATTCCAATGAAGTTATATTTGCTTTTGTTTTGATCTTAAACTGAATACCAGTGCTAGAATATTAGTAAATCTTGTAGTTTAAATGAAGAAAAATGTGAAACATTACATGCAGTGATGTGCTACATCATTTGCACCCACATTTTCAAAATCCCAGATAACAAATTCAAAATCCTTGATTACAACCATTCAGAATGAGAGTAAAGCAGTAATCAACTACTGTAGATAATATAAGAACTTGCTATAATGTAGGTTTAAATAAAACCGCTTCTGAGCCAAGTAAATGCAGGGTTATAAAAAACAGTTGCTGCTTACACTGGGCCTATGGCTATTAATACAGTTCTTTCACATTAAAAATGAAAGTTTCTAACCAAGGGCTTGGAACAAGCTACCTTATGTGACTACTTGGCTAGTAAAATCATCTTTTCCATGGATAAACACACAGTTTAGCAACCTATATCAAAGGCAATATGCAAAACTGCATTAGAGAGAAACTAAAAATTAGTATTCTAACACAACAGCATAACAAGCCAAGTTGTCATACAAGGCAAACCCTGCAGGAATGGGGGAGAGGGGTGGGGAGACAGGCAAGGTAAGCGTGCAGGTCTGGGGGTGGGGAGCACACAGATTAGCGAGTGGGGGCAAGGGGCATAGGTCCCAAGAGCCAGGGCAGGAGGCGTGCAGGTCCAAGAGCAGGAAGGCAAGGGAGCAGCAGCCTCACCAACACTGGAAATGTCTAAACAGTCCCAGCTGGGTTGCTGTTCTACATCTGCTCTTCCTCCCCTGGCTCACTTGCCCTTACAACAACAGCAGTCAGGAACTGCTTCAGAGTTCCCAGTGTGGTAGTGCTGCCAGGCCATGGACTCTGCAGGGATGCAAGGAGATTCTGGCACCCTAACCTGGCACGCAGGGCAAGCTAGTTACGCTACTGTTCTACATTACGAGTGTGAAGTCAGAACTTCACTGCATGTAGCAACCAAAAGGTATAAGACTGAATCTTCCTGTGTAAAGTACAAGCACTTAGGAGACTTTTAATCTAACCCAGTGAGGTCAATAGTTTTAAATCAAGCAATCACACACTGACTGTGAATAGCGAACACTTCGTGAGATTTGCGTACTACAAGGAAGAAGGAAAAAAAAGGTTTAATTTAAGATGTCAGAACTTCCTCATACGCAACAAATTTATCAACCTGAACCATCTCATCTCTTCCTTACCATCATCTCCCAGCTGTTCTTTAATTTTTTCAAAGTCTGAACCACCTACTACTCCAACTCTCACCTTCTGCCGCAACTTCTGCAGAAATTCTGCCATTTCTGCTGTGACTTTCTAGATTTCAAAAAAAGAAAGAAAAGTTTATGATTAGTGGGTAGCCTACGCAGCTTTAGCACAATTGTATATCTGAACATAGTTATTGTGGTGCAGGAAGAGAAAGGTTGCTGTGAAGCAAAATATGTAGGGCTGTAGGGAGAAAAATGCCAAAAAAATGCCATGAGCGAAAAATCAACAAGCAAGCTAGTGCAATATGTAGCTTACTTAACATAGCATGCTCCCTCTTATGAAGGCCTAAAAATTTAAACCTCTTGACCTTCTGAAATACCTTCAGGGGTAGCCCCCATACACCCCGAGTTCATATCTGGAAGTCACAGAAGCAGAGGGAGGCATAGCAAGATCTGTATGAGAATAAACGCACAATTTTTGCTATTAAGAAAACTGACTTTACTTGGTAGCAAAGGACCCAGGACACAAACTCACACTGGCTTAAGTTGAGCCTTGTATGAGGAACAGGGATCATTTCCACTTCCCTAGCTCATTCCTCTGGGATAGACAGCTATTTGCTTCATTCAAACCAGCATGGGGCACCACCTAGCAGCCAGGATCCATAAAGTGCCTGGGGGCACCTAGCTTGGAAGGGTGTTCTTGTGCCTGCTCCCTTACCATGGAGAAGATCCAGGCCCAATTATTCATCCAGGTTTATTTATTTGCTGTGTTTCCACACTGTAACTCACTTCCACTACTGGAAGAAAAAAGCACCTGTGGACCTAACGGCTCT
>JAGPOW010002067.1:6216947-6251263 GCA_030014935.1 Caiman crocodilus
CTCTGAAACTCCAGCAATAACTGGGAATTCAGAAGCACCCTTGAGCTGTAAGACTGAGGCATACCCAAAAAGGACAGTTTACTGTCACGGACCTGCACAGGACGATTTCTGTTTGCTGTCTTGATCTGGCTTCCTCGGCTCACCTGAACACCAGCCAAGAAGGAAGCGCATCCAGACGGCCCCAGCTTTATCAAGCGCACACGTGGCGTCGCCCGCCCGCCCGCCACCCCTTCACTATTTCTCCAAAGGAGCCACCAGCCTTAGCAGGTTGAGCGACACCCGACGGAGTTTTGCTTTGGCGTCCCTCAGCGCGACGGAGCAGCGGCTGTTTCTTTTTAGAGCGACTGCAGAGCACGTTATGGAGCTGCCCTGGGGCCTGGCTCCCCCGACGGAGCGAGCGGGCCCGCCCGCCGCTGAGGGGCAGCGCTGCCCCGCGCACACCGGCGGCCGAGCCCCTAGCAGCCCGACGCTCGTGTAGGCGGGCACGGCGCCCGGCACAGCCCGCCCTGCAGTGCCCGCGGCAGGCAACCGGGAAACCGGGCAGACACCCGGCGAGGCCAAAGCACTCGCGCTCGGGGCGAGGGCAGCCAGGCCGGGAGGGGAGAGGAAGAGCTCGGGGAGGAGAGGCGTCCCTTGCGGGGGCCCGGCCCGCCGCAAAGGGCTGGTAAGAAGCCGCCCCGCACTCGCCTGCCGGGGCGCCGTGAGGGTGCCGTCCACATCGAAGAGGCAGAGATCGCCCGGCGCCGCCATAGCTCGCGGTGAAAGAGCAGTCGTGGCCGGCGGCCGCTTCCGGCCCCGCCTCTTCCGCTCCCGGCGGCAGCATGGCGGTGAGTGCGGGGCCGGGTGGGCTGAGGAGAGGAGGGAGACAGCGCAGCACTGAGGGGCTCGTCTCGTGTGTTTGTCTCTCTCCAGGCCATCGCCCTGCGCTGCGCCGTGGCCAGAGGGCGGGCCGGCTCGTGGCGGCTGCGCTGCGTGTGTAGCAGCGCCTCCCCCAGCAGCCCGCCGGCCGCGCCGCCCGCGGAGCGCTTCACGCTGGTCTACAGGTTCCCGGGGATCCGCTACTGCCGCGTGCTGTCCCGCCTGAAGCTGCTGCAGACCAGCCTGACCGCGCTGGCCCTGCCGCCGCTCGGCTTCCTGTACGCGCAGGGCCAGGTCTCGCTGCCTGAGCTGCAGGTGGCGGGAGGCGCGGCCGCCCTGGCCTTCGCCGTGCTCTACGGCCTCAGCTACTACCTGCGGCGCCTCATCGGCCTCATCTACCTCAGCGAGACGGGCAGCCTGGTGCGGGTGGCGCACCTCACCTTCTGGGGCTGGAGGCACAACATCGACTGCCCCACCACCTCCGTCATGGCGCTGGGGGACACGGGGGACAGGCACAGTGAGGTGCTGCTCCAGTTCAAGCGCTACGATAGCCCACAGGTGCTGTACTTCACACTCAGGTTTGGGCAAATTGTGGACAAGCAAAAGTTTGAAGAGATATTTGGGCAATTCCAGTGACCAGAAGGGCACCTGGTTTTCCAGCTGTCCCACCTGGATCGTGCTTCTTTTCGGTCTGTCGCAGGTGTCCAGTTACATCAACTTGTGAGGATCTTGGAGCTTGAAATAGTTGCACCTCCTTCTTGTATTAAATAGCCCTCCTGCCAGACGTGTTTCAGTCTGTGTTTGTGTAGAGGAGGCGGCAGAAATGCAGCAGCCCTGTGGAGGGAAGTAAAATCTTTCCCCTTCCCACCCGAAGCCTTTAGGTAACAAAAAAAAAAAAGGAGTTTGGCAGTAAAGAGAGCTCAGCTGGAGGCTCACGGAGGCTGCCATTCTACTTCAGTGCTCAGCTGCAGGGACGCAGCTAGTGACAGGGTTTCTTTTTTGGTTTTCAAAGCTCACTGCCAACAGTTGCTGGACCCTTGGAGCCAAGTGCACAAGCCCTTCCCCTGATTAAATTCAGCGTGTAGCATAATACAAATTAATATGACTCTCTTGTGCTGTTAATTGAGTAATGCAGTTTTTGCATTCACGGAAAAACTTGATGGCTGGATTTAAGTCCACTCATCTAGGACTCCACATGTGTAAATAAATACAAGCAAACAGTGCATGAGAAAGTTGCATTAGGTAATGAAAACGGCAGTTTGTTCCAGAGTGTTTTAAAAGATCTTGGGGGGCAAATTGTGACAACATCCAGATATCATAGGAACAACATATGGGTAAGAGGATTTGGGCAAACTGAGTAGAAATGTATACAATTGGGTTATTCCCTCATACTCCAGTTTTCCCTGCCACTGTGACTAGTGGCTGTATAGCACAGTAGTCATCCTAACCTTCCCCAAAATATCTGCAGCCCTGAGCTAGAACCAGGCACATGGTTTGTCATTATGAAATAAGCCTAGCCCTCAATATAAGGTAAACTCTATATGTTACATACCAACGAGGGACCTAGAGGAGAGAAAGCACTACAATATCCAGAAGGCTCAGGGCTCTGTTCTAGAGAGGTGTATATTTGCTAACTCAAAATCAGTTATCTTAAAGTGACAGGATAGCAGGAAAGCCAAGATGGATTAGTCTTCAAGTGCTTGTACACAGCAAATTAAAATTACAAGAAATAATTATCTTAAATCATGGGTGGGGTTTAATGCACTGTGATTTCTCTGAGGTACCTGAGGTTGGAAATGTGATAATCCATGAGAAACATGTTTGAAAAGTTGACATGTTTAAGTATCTGGAGTCAATTGTTCAGCAAAATGGGGAGTTAGAGAGTTCAACCATCAAATAACAGCAGGATGGATGAATTGGAAATAGGTGACAGGAACATTGTGACAGGAGAATATTTGTGAAGCTGAAGGGGAAAAAGCCTACAAGATGTGTACATCCAGCAGTATTGTAAGGAGCAAAGACATGACTCCCAAAGAAAACTCAAGAAAGGAGACTGAACGTGACAAAGATGAGTGCTCCTATGGATGTGTGGAGTGACAAAGATGGATGAAGTAAGAAATACCTGCACCAGAAGATCAGTGAAGGTAGTGGAGGCATTTAAGAAAGTACAAGAAAGAAGACTGGCATAGTATGGACATTTTCAAAGGGAGTTTGGAAGAACAGGAGGGGGAAAAGAAGTTACCAGAATGGGACTACCAGGGAGAAGAGGAAGACTGAAGATGATGTGGAGAGAGATAGTGCATAAGACATGAGAAAAGAAGTTGGAAGATGATGCATATGACCGAAGCCAGTGGAAAGCCAGGCTCCACAACAGCAACCTTGTTTAGATGGGACAAGTGAGGGGAGAAGAAGAATCATAATAATCCATGAGTGAAGCGGAAGGGGAAAGCCTGTAAGATGTGTACATCCATCAGTATTGTAAGGAGCGGAGACATGACTCCCAAAGAAAACTCAAGAAAGGAGACTGAACATGACAAAGATGAGAATGCTCCCCTGCTAAACCAGATGGGACAATTGACAACAGACGCCCAGGAAAAAGCAAACTTGCTAAATGGGTACTTTGCATCAGTTTTTCACCAGTCCCATGGGGTGCCCCCACCCACTGCGGGACAGAGAGGTCTGGGTGAGGGAGATCCCTTACCCTCCATCAAAGCTGATCTTGCCTTGAGAGACTGGATACCTTCAAGTCAGACAGCCTTGACACTTTATACCCCAGGATACTCCAGGAGCTGGCAAGCATCGTAGCTCAGCCCCGGCACGGATCTTTGAGAACCGGTGCTCTGGTGAAGTGACCGAAGACTGGAAGGCGGCGAATGTGGTGCCTATCTTCAAGAAAGGAGGAAAGTGGATCCAGCAGACTACAGGCCCATCAGCCTGACTCCTATCTCAGGGAAGATCCTAGAAAAGATTATCGAAGAGGCCATTCTTAACAGACTGGCTGACAACAACATCCTGAGGGATAGCTAGCATGGGTTTGTTGTGGGTAGGTCTTGCTTGACCAGTCTCCTTTACTTCTACGACCAGGTGACCTATCACCTGGACCAGGGAAAAGAGATTGATGTCATACGTCTTGACTATAAAAGCCTTCAATCTGATATCCCATGATCACTTGGCAGAACTGGCTAACTGCGGCCTTGGCCCCACCACAATCTGCTGGCTGGGGAATTGGCTCCACAGTAAGTCCCAGAGGGTGGTGGTTGATGGAGTTGATTGCCATGGTGCCCTGTGACCACTGGGGTCCCTCAAGGCTCTGTCCGAGGGCCTATACTGTTTAACATCTTCATTAGTGACTTAGACATTGGTGTCAGAAGCGGACTGGCTAAGTTCGCCGCTGACATCAGCTCGGGGTAAAGCATCCACGCCTGAGGACTGGAAGGTGATCCAGGCAGACCTTGACAGGCTCAGGAAATGTGCAGATGAGAACTTGATGGTGTTTAACACTGAAAAATGCAAGGTTCTCCACCTTGGGAGGAAAAACCTGCAGTATGCTTATAGGCTTGGCAGTGCTATGCTGGCTAGCACTATGAATGAAAGGGACTTGGTGGTCATGATTGACCACAAGATGAACTTGAGCTTTCAATATGATGCTGCAACTAATAAAGCGAGCAAAACGCTGGCTTGCATCCATAGATGCTTTTCAAGCAAATCCCAGGATGCAAGTCTCCTGTTGTACTCTGCCTTGGTGAGGCCGTAGCTGGAGTACTACATCCAGTTTTGGGCTCCACAGTTCATAAAGGATGTGGAGAAGCTTGAGAGAGTGCAGAGGAGAGCCATGCGTGTGATCAGAGGTCAGAAAACAGACCTTATGATGGAGAGGCTGAGAGCCACAGGGCTCTTTAGCCTGGAAAAGCGCAGGCTCGGGGAACCTGGTGGCTACCTATAAGTTTATCAGGGGTGCTCACCAGGACCTGGGGGAACGTCTGTTCACCAGAGCACCCCAAGGGATGACAAGGTCAAATGGTTACAAACTCCTCCAAGACCGTTTCATGCTGGACAGTAAAGAAGTTCTTCCTTCTGTCCAAGCCTCCAAGGTTTGGAACAGACTGCCCCCAGAGGTGGTTCAGGCACCTACTTTGAACCCCTCCAAGAGAAGTTTGGATGTTTATCTTGCTGGGATCCTATGACCCCAGCTGACTTCCTGCCCCTGGGGCAGGAGACTGGACTTGATGATCTTCTGAAGTCTCTTCCAGCCCTAATGTCCATGAATCATAGGTGCGGTTTAGCTAAGGACTCTTCTGGTGCCAATAACAAACTATAAAGCAACAGGAACAGGAAATGAATGACCAGCCATAAATGGAAATGTTCAAGGAGTAGGAAAATTAAAAGGATAGTAAAGCTGATAACATGCAGTCCAGGCAGTTGGACTGGAAAAACTTTGGGTCTGTTCTAGCTCTATTCTTTGAAGCACCTGTTTCAGATTCTTCATTACAACTTCTTCGATTATTCTGTTACCAATGTGCCAGACTCACAATTACATGTCCAGTGTTTACCCTAGAAGTAACTAGTTCCTTGCATTGCATTGCATATCAACACACAATTTTCTCTCGCTCCAGGTATACAAGGAGGTGGGTGAAAGAGGACTAGGAGAAAAAGCAGTAACACAGGCTCTTTAGAGGGCTAAGAAGGCTAGGCAGTTTGAAACCACTCTGTGCATAAGGGCTGCCATGCTGCAAGTAGCAGCAAATGCTGTGCAAAGTGCATGAGAAGAACATTCCCCAAAGCATCATCAAGCATTTCCTATGAAACCCTGCTATGCTTCAGTACAATTTGCCCCCAGCATATGCCAAACTTTTACTGGAGAGAACAGGAATTGCTCATTAATATACTTTAGACCTTGCGAATTTGAAGGATTCTAAACTCAACTGTGCAAAAGTTGCACAGATTGGTTAACTCTGTGCCTCAGTCTTTTAATCTGTATAAATGGACATTCACTTATTTTTTTTTTTTAAATGTGACCTATGCATCTTTGAACACACTCCCTATTTTCCTATGTGTTTAAGTGCTTAATCAGTTGAGGGGTGCGGGTGCTAGAAGAACTACTTCAGAGTAGAATGAGAATCAGATGGAAATATAATCTTGATAGTCTGTTGAACTGAAATATTAACTTATCTATCAGGAACACAAGTGCTTTTAGGTATTCTGGACGTGCTTCAGGTAAGCCCTACTGGCATTCTGTATTTTTTATTCAGAGTAACTCACTTTAGCAAACCTGGGTCAACACCATGTAACTGAGTTCTCAGTCACTTACCTTGGAGGAGTTTGCTATCCAGGGTTATTTTCTTCCCTCCATCCCCTCTTTTTTGGGGAGGAAGAGGAGGATAGGGAGTATCTGCAAAAGTACAAGGAATTATTTACTATTAAAACACATCAGAGAGACTACCCCTGATTTGCCGTTCAGTAATGCTGAGCTAATGGGCTGAGTTCAAGTTATTCCTAAAACATGCCTGATATCAACACTCTTGAAACAAAACAAGAGGAGGTAAGAAATCAATTGTGTTCCCTTGTGCTTCCTCTTGGCTTAGAAACCAGGTCAGCGAGCCAGGTTAGAAACCAGGTCAATGTATCGACAGATCTGAGTGGACCATGTATGTATCTGTGCATATACAAAATACATTTTTAAAAGGTAAGTAAAAACAGTTAAGTTAGTATATTTTTAACAGTGAAAAAGACCATTAGAGGAATTCAATTATAAATATTTTATTTAAGAATACTGATTACACAGGAAATGGACTTTATTTTATGGATGTATTTGAATGGGTATCAGTTACATCATGAAGTGCAGTTAGGTATTCTTTAAACATTTATTTGGCACTGTCCACAGTACGCTGTAAACAATATTACTTCATTATATGTAGGCTGTGGTGCGTTCTATATTTTCTAACATGATTTAATCAGTATATGTTGTGCACAGTCAGTAAAAATTATAAAAACACCTAGAGTATAATAAAAGTGAGGATGCAGTAAGACTTAAAATTACTGGACCTTTGATTCTGTAAAAGTACAAGACCTGCTAGAGACATTTATTAAAATCTACTGCAGTGATATGTTGAAGAAACTAATTCCCCAAATGCTGTAATTGCAGTTCTTTAGTCTGACATTCTTTTGGGAGGTATTAGGTTTACTAGGACTGTGGTGACAATGAGATTTTGCTGTACCATTACCTGCCAACTCTGTCAAGACATCTGCAATCTACATTCATTCATCCTTTTTGCTACCTATTTTCTTACCTTTGAACTCCTTGCATGTAAACTTCACACGGGTAAGTTTACACAAAGAAAACAGACCAGTAGGTGCCAGAAATTTGTGTAGTAGAGGCATGCATACTCAGACCTGGTTATTTTTAAACTAGCAGCAGTTATTTTCCTCGGGTGCGTGTTGCCACTAATTATTAAAGCTAACTGTAAATCTTTTTGCCACAAAAGGATGATTTTCAAAAGCAGGCCGAAGGATGTAGGCATGTCTTTCACTGAAATCATCTGATTAGAATCTCCTAATCTGATGGTCTCATCTTGATTTTCATGGTAGACATGCTGGACACTTAATTTATGCTGTTTTGTTTCACCTGATACACTCCCTAGTTGACTCAAAATATTTATAAAGCTTTATAATGTAAAATGAGTCTCAGAGTCCCAAAATTCAAGTGCTCTTTTGTCAGGAAAAAGGAAATAAATGTCAGTGCCAGCTCAACAACTCAGCCTCAGGCAAACAGCCTTTCTATAGATACATGAATGACATGCATAAAGGAACTAACAGCAACCAAATTAACTACCACTGACATTCATAAATCCTGTGGTTTCAAAAGGACCCCTGAAGGACAACTGCTGTAGGAAAGAAGATTCTCTTAAAAGAACAGAAATACTTTGCGTTATGGGGGTACATTTAGGAATCAAAATGAATCTGTTTTTAGGAAGTGCTCAGATACAAAGCAATGCTTTTGCATTTTTGCACAATGTCTGCTTATACTTATTTTGTATATCTTGGGCAAGTAGGTTAATACTCCTACAAGTCTTGACATTTTAGACCAATACTTTGAGGCTACAGTACAGTATATGCTTTGTGGTTTTTCTTTAAAGCTCCATTACAAGAGAAACCTTTGGGTATGGTTTTGTGTACATAAATTTGGCTCTTTAGATTGTAATAACTAACAAGTCAAAGGTATTCTGAAATCAAGGGTCAGAAAGGAATTATAGCTCCTCACTTTCATGTACAGCACTGCAGTTTGGCCACGTGTCAGTGTTTCTGAAACACCAGGTATATGCTGAAGGTAGAGTAGGGCAAACTTTGTATTTATGGGAACAGAGCTGGAAGTGATTCTGTGCAATACTGTACTTGGCAGTGCTGGAAAGCAGAACTTTCCTTGAAACACTTGTTCTCTTATCCCAGTAACTTAGACAATACCACTTTCTGCTTGGCAGACATTTCCTAAGCTTCCACCTCACACCCACAAGGCCTGCTGCTTCCTTTGGACACAAAGTGGAGAAAGCAAAATTAGGGTGTTTACCCATGGAGACAGAGCTATTACTGTCATGTTTATTCAATCAAAGATGCATGGTAATGCATGTTAGGAGGATTTTCTTCTGGAATGTCCCAGGTGGCATGGCTGACAGTGGAGTGCAAGAGCCCCAGTGCACTGCTCAGAGCATGGTCATCTGAGTGCACTTGTTGGGGAACTGAAATTCACAACCAATTGCAAAGCTCCGCATGTGTCCAGTATTCTAGCTAAAAGCAGCTCACCTTGATGGTAAGCATGGACAAAAACAAACCTTAGTTTATGAATTCACCTTTTATCCTGTATGTGAAAATATATATGATTTAATTAAACTAATTTTATAATCTTAAAGGATCAGATTGTTCAGTGCAAGTGAATTGCTCATTTACTTGAAGTCTGCTAAGATGTCACTGAAGATGTTCAGAAAGAGATGTGCATGGTGATCCTTGAAAATTAGGGTTGGACGAAAACGAATCGATCTATCACCACTGCCTCCCAGCACGACACCTAAGGCAAGAAGACGTATTTTAGTTATTTTCCACCTTTAGGATGCTCGGAACATACTGCTCTCTGAATAAAGTGCAGAGGTCTGGCACAAGCTTTCTCCGTAGCGCTCTCCCCAGTTGTGTAAAGGTGTAAGTAGTGTTTTCTGTGGGGCAGAGGGGCAGTGAACTGACCTTTCAACAAATAACCAATCATGGAAGCTGTTCTGGCGATGCCAGCAGAGGTCTGAAATGTGGTAAACAGTGTGAGTACTAATAAGAACAGATAGAATCCACGCACAGTACAGCTCAGAAAGAGATTTTAAAGCAAGCACCAATGTTTCTAGCAGTGACAGCTTGCATTGTAAAAAAAAAAAAAAAGTTTGTTAGTTTCACGTGTACTGCTAGAGGTTTTCAAGCACCAATGAATTCAGAAGATGAAGAACTGCCAGAGGGGCCTGACTAGTCATTTAACAACTGCTTTGCTTAAATGTACAGTACCAAAGTGTTCTAGACTAAGGTGGCAGCACTGTTAAATTCTCTGGGGCTGTGCTATGTCACAGAGCCCATGCTGTCCTTCAGCACGAATTTTGGTCTAATCCTCAAAGTGCTTTTTACCTCTCAGCTCTCTGCCACCTTGATTTCGAAGGACGCCATCGATTTTTCTTCTTCTTTTTTAAAACGTTGGTTTGACAATAGTTTCAGTACACTACACCTACCCTGGAGAGAGAGAGCACAGCTAAGAGACTGTACTATCAGATTGTTCTTTAGTCCTTGCCTTGGAAGAGTAAGAATTCAGAGAATCCTGAGGGGCACTGAAAACGAGGCAGAAACTTAAGATTCTTTCAGCCAGGGTGAGATGACAACCTGGTTTTGACCTTATTCTTCAGCATGAATTTAACAAGAGTAGCTGGAATGTGTTTTTGTTCATTGGCATATTGTTACATACAGAGAAGGTTATGCAGACAAGAGGAAACTCAAAATGCAGGAATTGGGATGCTGTACTGAAATGAATCTGGAATTCATTATGTACACTTACAGACTTTATCGTACCTTTGTTTCTGGCGATGGTAATTAACTTGTCCCTAGTTGCATCATTGGGAGCATCAAATGAACAGAATGTCCCTCGTCCTCTCACTCTGCTGATTAGATGTGGATAACGAGCCTAAAAAAAAAAGTTATGTGAGCATTATGTGAGCCTAAAAAAAACCAAAAAAGGTATATTGTGCTTCAGGATGTTTGCTGCTGAACTGTGCATCCCTTGGCGTTCTACGGGTGGAAGCAGTCTTCTCAGTTTCAGCAGTTAGGGGAGTACTGGTTTTAATTTCTGACCCAGGGCCCTGTGACCTGTTACCCAGCTGCAAAACTTTCTGGTGTTCCTAGCAATAAGAGACTAAAACACATTGCTTGCGTAAATGTTCTGCCACCTGACTGAGGTTACAAATTCAGAACCAAGGAATCAGACCACCATTAGCCAGTAATTATTTGGATTTTTAAAATGTACCCAATCTATAGATTTAGAATACTACCAAGACAGCCTTAGATTGTCACTAGAAACCAACTCATCTCCATGTTGCAATAAGCTGCTAATGCTGCCATCCAAATATATTCTAATACTCAATACAGAGTATTTTAGTCTAATAATCTATGTATGTATAGTAGTTATTTTCAGTTTCCAATGCCTGTTTCAAATAAAGTCCAATCTTTGCTTTCTAAAGGAGGCTAATAAAAGTTGAGCTTTTCCTCTCTTTTGAATAATGAAAAAGGCAACATTCAAAAGTTTTCTACAGCCTAAAAGTCTTCACAATTAGAAACCACTATACTTGAAGGATGTTGGCTGCAACTGACTCTGCTGCACAATAAAAACATTGGATATGATTTTGATCCATATGACTACTTTTAATTAAAAAATCCTTGAAACTGAGGCAGTGACGTCTAGGCCATCAGAGCCCAACTTCAGGACCCAAGACCTGGAACCTGAAATTAACTCCAGTTTTCGTTTGCACCATATATCCACAGCGTCATCTCTCAGACACGCTGAGGCATGATGACAAAAGAGATTAAGGGGAGAAGAGTATTAACATGGCAAAGGAATGGGCTGACTATACTACCTCCTTTTTGTCCATCTTGATGCTTGCAGTCATTTTCCTTATTCTCAAATCATGGCACCTTTCAAGTGACATGAATGCCTCAGTTCAAAAGTGCACCTAGCTAGTTTGGTACCTCTCAATGAATAGCCATAAAAACCCTCGATCCAGGTATTGTCTGTTCCAATTATTCTGGAATTATTTGTAAACACAGATCAGATCTTAAAACATTTTCTTTTTCCTCCTGGAAAAGCAGTGGCACTTGGTTGTTTTGGCTCCAATTCTTGCATGCACAGGCTTAATCTACAGCAGTGATTCTCAACCAAGGTTCTGCAGTACCTGGAGTGCCATAAGCTCCTTTTAAGGTTGTTCCAGGTTGTTAAGGTTGTTAATATTGCTATGCAATATTAGCACTCTTAGCTGGGCAAACAGCTACATATGATTCACAGGATTAACCCAGAGACTTCAAATAGGAATCCATGGCGTCAGAAAACATTCTGACATGTTGTTATGATGTGTCTGAGTTCTTAGCGACACAAGAATTGCTCTATTATTTTCCATAGTCCAAAACAAGAAAGCTAACAGCTGGCACTTTCCAAGGCAGTGCCTTGAGTCTAAAAATGCTTTAGACTAGTGATTCTTGACATCATGTATTGCCACTGCCTAAGGTAATATACTACTGATTGTCTGGGCAACTGTTCTGATCAGATACGCCCTATGTTCTTAATCCACTCTTCTCCTACCCATACAAAGCATTTTGGTATTTACCTGCAAGTCCAACAGCCCAGTCAGCAGTGCTTTCCCTGCATGGGTTGCATTGTTTAGAAGGTCTTCTCTTTTAATTACATTAATGACTTCAGCAAGCATGAGATTTTTGGCAGGATCTCCAAGCCAAGTGTTAAAAATCCGATATGGCTTGAGGAAGGGAGGAAAAACAAATCGAATTATATATATAGTAGAATATGTTCACAGACAAACCAAAGCAGTACTCTCAGGAAAGGAATGTGAGCGTGTAAATGTTAACACAAACACAAGCATCAAAAATGTATATTGGGCCCCCTCTCACTCTTCTGGGTTATAGAATTTAGAAAGTCTGCTTCCCAGGAAGCAGCTCCATGACTGGGGAGAGCAAGGGAGAAGCCACTCTGCACTAAGACTCAAACCTACACTGTCCTACAGTTAATGTGACCTCTATGAAACTGCCATAGGTATAAGGAGGTCAGGCATTCACGTTGTGTACTTTTGCCTGGAAGTTTCATTGTTTTTTCCATTAGTTCAGTTTTCATATGTTGAGTTTGTAAAAATGCACTAATATTTTTACTGTTTCTAACAGAATCTATAGGACCCAAACACAGGAGAAATGTCTCTGTGGTTTGCAGGGCCTTTCTCAGGGACAGTTCACATTTGGTGCTGAAAATAAGCACCTTAGAAATATGCTTCTTCACTTCATCAAACCAGTTTTATGCTACTGTAACTCCAATACAAAATAAGACTGTCAGGTATAAAGGGAGTGAAGAAGCAGGCCAATGCCTATGCTTGTGGAACCAGAGAGAGCATGTGTGTGAAACAGCTTCATTCTGCTGGTAAATATGCCATCTATGGTGCCACATACCAGATAAAGTCAGTTGCAGGCCAGCCAATTTTGCTGTAGATGCCACATCTGCTTATCAGCAGGGATCCAGGTTGTCCGTTTCCCACAAAAAAACAGAAAAAAACCACGGATTTCCTGAGTTTATCAGAGAAAACATGGATTTTCTCTTTTAGCAGAGAAACCAATGGATTTCCCCCTTTTGCAAAGAGTTCTGCAAGCTGGCCGAGTTCCAGCCTGCAAGAGCTCTTTGCAAAAAGGGTGGGAAAGCCCCAAACTTACCTGGAGGGGCAGGGGGAGGCAGAGGGGGGAAGGGCGGAGCCTGTGGCTTTTAGTCAGTTGCAAGGCCTAGATCAGGCTCACTTATCTCTTGGAGCTGGTGAATTGGTAAGTGGGGCTTTCAGGGAGCTGGGGGTTGTGGAGCAGGGCTGGGGTGAAGACTGGCTGGGGGGCTGAGGGAGCAGGGCGATGTTAGGGAAATATACCGAGTGCCTGGCCAGTACCTCCATGTTCGACTTCCCTTAAGGGCTGCTAGAGCCGCTTATGTTTCATGTGCCCCTGTCTGAACACTTCAGCTGTGAGCGAGGAGATGTGGAGCTGGTCAGGCACCCTGGCTGCTAGCAGGGAGGCGTTGGGGAAATGTATGGAGTGCCTGGTCAGCTCCACATCTCTCTGCTTGTGGGCAGATGGTCCTGCTGGGGACAGGTGAAACTGAAGTGGCTCTAGCAGCCTTTAATGGAAGGCATGCATGGAGGCACCAGCCGGGAGCAGGGAGATGTGGAGCCAGCTGGGCACTCAGTATTGTTCAGTCCAAGAGGACAAGGGGAACCCGTGCCCCCAGATCTGTATGGGGGCAGGCTGTCGGCTTGAGCTCTCTCCCTGCTTCCCTCCTGTGGGGCTGCTGTAGCCCCACAGGCAAGATCTGGCCCGGCTGGGAATGGTAGGGCTGCACTGGGATCTCCTCGCCCCCCCGCCGCACCTCCTGCACTCCAGCCACACGGGGCTCTCCTAGCAGCTGCTTGCTCCGCACTGCCCCAGCAATGCACCTCTTGCATGCGGGGCTGCACTGTGGGAAGTGGCATAGGGCTCCGCCACTCAGAACAGTGGCAGGCGCAAGAGGCACGGGGAGGGGCAAGGAGATCCTGGTGCAGACCTGCTGTTTCCAGCCATGCTGGGTCTTGCCTGCAGGGCTACAGCAGCCCTGTGGAAGGGAAGCAGGGGGGAAGCTCAACCCCATAGCCTGCCCCGGTACAGATGTGGGGGAGTGGGTCCCCCTTGCTCCCTAGGAGTGCACACAGCCTCTGAGAGCCAGCCCCACCCCTGGCCAAGTCAGCAGCAGGCAGCAGCAGCGGGGGAGCCGGCTCCATGCTCCTGCTGAAGCTGCCTTCTGTTGAGGGCAGGGAGCAGTGGACCATGGTCCCTGGTCCCATAGCCCTGACAGCTGGGAGCCCCTTCTGGCAGGGCAAGGGGGAAGGGGCTGTGTGTATGGTGCAAAGGGCATGAGCAGGGCAGGGGGACTGTTGTGGGGCCAAAGAGAGGCACCAAAAGGGCCAGGGGAGTCATGGGGGGCCTTTAATTTTAATAATGGATTTTGGGGTTTTTAAATCAGAGAATTTGCAGGTTTTTAATCAAAGAATTTGCATTTTTTGGTCACAGAAAAGCAAGATCCCTGCTTATCAGGCATTTGGAAAGTGTCCACAGTTTCAGAATATTTTCAAAATTCTTTGTTCATTCAGTCTTAGAAAAGCAAAGTTTGGTTCCCTGAAAACACTTACAGCATTGGGTCTGAACTCCTCCTTGTGAAAAAACCCTCCAGTCATCATCTTCTTACTAAATGTTACCACATCAGCTGGGTCATCCAAGCCCCAGTGTTCATGGGCCCAAAACTTCCCAGTGCAACCACATCCTGTCTGCACCTCGTCCACCAGAAATGCACAGCCATGCTGTCCAGATAAATCAAGAGAGAAGGACCATGAATCTGCATTTCCCAAACAAAAAATTACCTTTACTAAATACATAAATAGTAGGAGCCAGTACAGACTAAAACACATAAGGAGATCTGTTTTGAGTGCCCCTCTCTGAGCAACTTCTGTGTTATTTCTTTGTGATGAAGCATCAAAATACAGTTCATTTTCTAGAAGGTGCTCAGTAGCCTGTTCTGTTATACAAGCACTGGAAAGCAACTGAGCAGTGAATTATGTTTTTCTACAGACAGGTCTAAATCATTTTGAAAGGATAGGGGAAAGCATCAGGGGAGCTTTTTAAAACTCCCAGGGGCACTTTGGTACTAATGGGCATTTTTACACATCTGCATCCAACGCAGTGGGTGCCTTCCGAAGCTCCTGGTGCTACACTGGGTATTTTTATATAAATGGTGAAATATGCATTAATGCAGAGAAAATAGTGGCAGTATGCTTTTGAACTAAAGCACATTGAAGGTGTTTTAGTTCAAAAATGTACTACCACCGTTTTCTCTGCGTAGACACATTTTTTGCTGTTTATACAAATGCATGTGACGCAAACCTGTGCAAGTCAAGTCACATGTGGGGTCTGCTCCAACGCACTGGATTACTGGTGCATCAGAGCAGATAAAGGTATGTGTATAAATGCCCAATGAGCTTAACTTCCATTTGTGCTTTGAAAGTCTCAACACATTATCAGCCAGTTGTTGGAGCCATATTGGCCCATCTCAGTACCTCATTTCTGTGACATAAAGCACCTCAGACTAATCATCCAGTTAAATCACCCAGCAGGCCAATTATCCTAGCCTCTGTTTGGATAAAAGGCTGTTACATGTAAACAGAAACAAAAACGTAGAAGTTTTGTTGAAACAGACTGTGTGTTCCTCCAGAGTACTATTGTTACAATGTTGGTAGGTTCCCTGTTTAGACAATGCAGAAACTACTGGACTTCGCCAGTCTAATCTAAGCTGCTTTAGAGTACCAGCTCAGAGTAGGTGAGCAGAAACAGGATATGCAGCATGAGCACATCCTTGTTATGTGACAGGACACGCTTACCCAAATATCAACGCATTTCTCCATTAACATACATTATGGTTTTTCCAGAGAAACTTTTACAAAAAGAAAATGCAAAATAGGTCTCATTTAGGTGCCTCCTTCTTTAAATGATCTGCACAGTAGTCCAAAGATCAGAAGACATCCAAGGTCATTTTTGCCATTTAAAGAAATGATAGCACTTGTAGCCTGATTCAGCTTCTGCTTTCACAACTTCTGTTTTCAGTCACAAATACGTATGTTACAGCAAGGAACAAAAAATCTCCCCCGACCACCCACCCTATCCCTACCACTTTTGCTGGAATTGCTTGAGCAGCCTCATAGATGTTAGCTTTATATTTTAAGGAATGCTGCTATGAAATCAGGAGTTAATGGACTAATCCAGTATCTATGCTCCACAGTGTGGAGGTTCTGCAGTGAAGCCCCATGCTGAGGCATGCAGAGATGGCAGCAGCCAGCCCAATGCAGCCTGCTCCCCCATCTTGAGTCACTCTGTGCCCCAGCCAGGTGGGGAGCTGCTGGCTGGGGGCAGGGTGCCTCAGCTCAGGGGCTCCACAGCACGCAGAGATGGGGAAGCAGGCAGCCCTGGGTGCCTGCTCCCCCATTTCTGCATTTGTCCTGGCGCTTTCCACTTTGGTGTGGGTTGCGCCACTTTTTTTCCAATATTTTTTTTGCTACTAGGAAATCCTGGTAGCAAATTTTACCCCAGCACTGCTAATTATCAGTGCCACACTGATTAATGTGCAATTTATGAGGTTTGTGATGCTGCAAAGAGGTTTGCAGCACCACAAACCAGACCTGCCTGCATGTCCGGATTCAGCCCCTGAGACCACTTCAAAAGAAATTGGAAGATGTTAATGTGTTGGCAAAGAGGACCCCCTAAACACGAGCATCCTTGCCACAAGTGCAGTTTGCAAGGTCCTGTCAAGATACTTAGGCTCTTTGTTTTAGTCTGCAGAAAAGCTTAAGCAACTTTGTGGACAAAATGCCAGTTAACCTTGCCAACTTGACTTGCCCTAAGCAGACAACCAAATGCCTGATTTACCTTTCTAGCAATGTCCCTTAGCTTCCTGAAGAAGTCATCTGAAGCGTGATTGTCTCCTCCCTCTGACTGAATTGGTTCAATAATTATTCCAGCAACAACCTTCTTCTTTTTCCTGTACTTCACAATCAGATCTTCCACCTGTAATATCAACATTGAGATTACATTTCCCTCTCATGGCATTTTAAATTTCTTCCTGGAAAAATTAGTTCTTCATGGCAACAGAAGTTTAACTTCCCTGATGCAAAGATCTTTGCTGGCTATGAATGCATCAAGAATTGCAAACATTAAAATGAAAAAGAAAATCCCAAGTAATTGTGGCAGAAAGTAGGACTGTTATCTTGTTCTTGAATGATATTAAAGGGATATAATTTTACGCTATATTGTAATGCGAGTTAGAAAGATTTAGCATAAACCAGGCATATCTTTGAGACTGCTTTAGATAATGCATTTCCTGTTTTTCCACACAAATAACACCTAAGAAAAAACAGATGCAATTCCAGGAAATAAAACGTACCTCATAATTCTGTATTAGTTTTAAAAGAAAATCTTTTATGTTTTCTTTTCCAGTCACTCACGCATAGGCAGATACTTTGAGATTAATCAGATTATACAGTGCAGAAGATTCACTGCTGACTTTGGTGTACAGAAAAGCTTTACTGTATTTACTCAAATCCAAGACATGCATCTTGTACTCAAATCCAAGGTGACAAGCTTCCCCCCACCCCCATGTTGGGTGGTTGTTTTTTAACTACCCAACATGGGGGTGGGGGGAAGCCTGTCATCTTGGATTTGAGTACAAGGCTGCAAAGACAGGCAGTTACTGCCTCTCCAGCTCTGTCCCTGACCCAAACTTGTGAAGCTGCAGTCTATCCTCCTGCCACCACCTCCCCTGTCCTTCCCCACCCTGCCACTTACCCTCAGTCATGACTCCCACTCTAGCTCTGGCTCCAGTCCACAGCATGGAGGACATTGTGGCTCTGACCCAGACCCAATTGGGCAGTAGTGGCAGCCCCTACCCACCCAGGCAGCCCCAGCCCCGACTCAGTAGGGCATGGCAGCAGGGAGCAAGGTGTGGCACACACTGAAGAGTAGGGGTCAAACCACTTGTTCTCGCTGCCAGCTATCCTACTGCTACTGCTTTCCCTGCTGGTACAGGAGGAGGTACAAATTCAAGACAACCCCCCAGTAATTAGATTCTATACATGGAAAATTATAACAGATGTATACATTTTCCATTTATAGAATCTAATTATTGAAGGGGGGTGTACTGAATTCCAAGTCATCTTGGATTCATGTAATTATGGTAATTAACTCCACAGTGTCAGCTATTGATAATTAAGTTGTGTGGTTTGTGCCTGGAAACTTCCCCTGCCAGCTTTGAGGGATGTGTACCATTTTTTGTTGAATGAAGCAATGTTCCCCAAAAGGCTGGTCAGATGGCATAAGGCCTTTCAAACAAATACCTACTACTTATATTCAAGTTTTTAATTGATCCTTTGCATCTTTGCTTTCTATCTACCATGCTGTTATAGCATAAATGGAAAAAAACCCAATCCCTACTAAAAGACAAAAAGCAATTTGCTCTGCCTGTAGTTTTCCCTGAAGATATCTAGATTTGAATAAGGGCCGTCTCCAGTTGAATCCAGCATGCCCATCTGCATGATCCTGCTGTGAAATGACAAAGCTTCATTTAAGGACATCACAGCCTTTATACTTGTATCGCAGTTGCTGTTATACTTATGATACCCCAAATTCAGCATTTCTTTCTCTTCAGTCACAGAACATACATCTTGTTTCTTTCTCCGTTGTGTCTCAAGATTGTATATTTCCTAGGCAATGGGCTGCCATTTCACTATGTGGGGAATCCTATAACTCTTTCACTCTTAGACTGAGTCCATAGTCCTTAGAGTCCCAGTTTCACACCCTGACTACTATGAGAGGGTATTGTATGCATAATCCAATTCTGTATTCAAAACAAAGTCTTATTCGTTATTCAACAAGAACACAGTAGTCAGAAAATGGGTTGAAATAACAAGGATGATTTAACTTGCACAAAATGTACCTGAACTTTATTCCGTCCTTGCAAATTTTGGTTAAGTTTCACTCTACTCAGAATCCCTTTCTCCTGGGCAATCTCTCTGATCTAGACTATACTGCTAATGTTCAAATTCTTCCTCTCAAAGGTGTTAACAGTTATGTCCTTAAGCCTTGTCTGGGAAGCCTGGGAAAGCTCAACTCAGTAGAACCAAAGCAGATGAACTTTACCAATTAATCTCTCCCCCACTTGGCTGTTGATCACCTTCTGTATTCTCCATGACGTATTCATCTTGGGCATTGTTTTGATTCCTGTATGTTTTCCCTTTCCATTTAATTCCAGGCTGTCATACAGAAAACTATCAAGTAGACAAGGCATGTGGAATATTCCTAAAAATAATACAGAAGGCTCCCAAGTCCTTCACAGCTTCATTGTCACAATTTAGGGAATACCCCTTATAAATTCCATTTAATGAACTATGCGAATCCTTGTACCCTATGACTCTTTTATTTTATACTGTGTCATGCTATGGAACAAGGAAACAGTACCTAAAAGTGCAGGCATGCATAACAGTTAAATCAGTTTAAATGCAGTTTAAACCTCAAGCATCCAGACCTACAGACAGTTTAGAATGGGTTTAAACCTCCTGAACCGTTTCAGTCCCCATCTGCCAGGCACAAAGAAGCACGGATTCAGGCAGCACTCTCCCCCACAATCTGGCCACTCCTTTTCCCCCTCTCCAAATCAGCTTGGGATGCACTGAACCCTGGTACATTTCCAGATACTGAAGTAAACAGAGTGGCTTGGGGAAAGTGCTTTTTAAAAGCCACAAAAGCTCTACAGCTCTGGAGCACCTGGCTCCCAGGTACCTAGAAACAGGGGTCTAAAGCAACTCCCAAGCTCACATACACCCACCTGCCCTCCCACTCTTCCCGCCACCAGGCACTCCCAGTCATGCACCATCACATATTTTATAATAAAATGCATAGATAGGTCCTAATTGAAGAAAATGAAAAGGTGGTTGGGGGGGAACGGGAGGGGGGCTTGTGGTGGCGATTCAATGGCATTGCAGTGCCTAAAAGGTGACGATTCTACTTAAAAGAACGCTTAACTGTGTATGTATGACATCTCTGACCAGGGAAAACTATAAACTGGTTTCTAGTAAGTGACATTTTTGGTTTAAGTATTGTTTATGTATGCTGCTTAAAAGTCTATATTTTAAAGATACAGGCTTTCTAGTGAATACAAACAATGCCATGCCTGAATAAAACAAGGCAGACAAGGTTCTTTGTGTGAATCTGATATCTTTTATTAGACCAACTTAAATAGTTTGAAAAATTATTAAGCAAGGTTTCGGGTTCAAAACCCTTTTGTCAGGCTAAGGAAGTTTCAGCAGTTGGGGTGGGCTCTTCCTGGATGGAATGAAAAGTAAAGAAGCCAGAGATTGGTTTGGTGTGCATACAAGACAGGCAGTCAGTGAAAATGTAGATAGAGGAGTCAATGGGTGAAAGACCGGCTGGGGCCGGGGTGCAGTGGGGGAGAGAGAAAATCTACATTTTCACTGACTACCTCTCTTTTATGCATACCAGCCCAGCCTGGCTCTCATTCCATCCAGGAAGAGCCCACACCAACTGCTGAAACTTCCTAAGCCTGACGAAGGGTTTTTACCCTTAAGCGCATGTCTCTTTCCCAGATTTGAGGATAGAAATTAATTTAGATCAGGGGTCAGCAACCTTTTTGTGCCATGTGCCAAAACCCCCATAACTTGGACTTTGAAGATGTTGGCATAACAGGTGGATGGTGGGGGAGCCACAAGGGGCCTGATCCTTATTGTGGCAGCTCACCCCTGGCTCCTTCCCCATTGTGCTACCTGAGGGGTGCATGCGGCTGCTGCCAGGAATGAGCCAGGCTGGGGATCCAGACCCTGGTACAGCCACCTGCAGTGACCTGCTACAACCAGCCCTAAGGAAGGGGAGAAAAAAGACGTTCACTCCCTGCCACTGTTAATTTAAAAGGGCCAGAAGGGGACTTGTGCCACCCATGACAATGCCTTGGCACCTGCTGGAGCAGCCTGGGCAGCTGGAGGCACCTTCCCCACCGGGTCCTGGCTTGGTGGGGCTGATGCCACTGCAAGAGCGGTGCCTTCCTCAGCATCTGCTCCTCAGGGCACTCAGGGCATGGGTCCCTGGGTGCTTGCTACCTCTGGAGCCTCCTAAGGTGGAGCATTCCCAGGCAGGGAGCCAGCCCACACCAGGCATCTGCGATGGACTGGGCATGGTGGCCGGTGGCTGCTGCCAGTGCCCACCAGCCACATCCCCCATTCCTCACAACTTCCCAGGAGTGAGGGGGAGTGGTAGTTACTAGTATGGCAGAGAAGCTGGGCTAGGGCTCCACAGCCTGGTGCAGCCGTTTACAGCCCGTCCGCTGCCTGTGCTGCCCCAGGCCACTCCTTTCCCATATGCCCAGGCGTGCATGTAGCCACTGCCACCACAGGGCACTTGTACACGTGACAGGGTTTTAGTCCTTAGAGTTGCATTCTATACCCCTACACTCAAATGGTGTTTTTATTTGAAACAGTGAGTTTTATTTTTCTGTCACTGTATATATGTTATTGTCCTGGCAGCTGCAGGCACCTGCTGAAGACAGAAGTGGTGAAGGGCCTGAACCTTTCCCCCACCCATGCCAATGAAGTCTGTCCACCTCTTCCACAGCTGGGGGGCCATTAATCTGTCATCTCGCCCCCAGCCACAGAAGAGGTGGGCAGGGTCTGCAGAAAAAAAGGATCAGGGCCCTCTTTGCTTCTGCCTTCAGCAGGCTTCTACAGCCAACAGGATGCCTGGGGCCATCCAGGGGTGGGCTGGCTTGCCCCTGGGGCAGCGCAGGCAGGGAGCAGGAGGGCAGCTGGGATGGTGCACGGGGTGCTGGAAGCCCAGGTCAGGCTCGGGGAAGCTAACAGCTCGCCTGTGTGGCCTTTTGCTCCCTGTAGCATCCCCATTGCCTTTTCTGGCTGCCACCACACCCACACCTTCTGCCACCCCCCAGCACTGCCCCAGGAGCAAGCCAGCCCTTTCCTGGGCAGACCCAGGCATCCTGGCAGCCACAGGAGCTTGCTGAAGGCAGCAGTGAGGGGCCTGATCCTTTTTTTCTGCAGAGTCTGCCCACCTCTCCTGCAGCCGGGGGGCAAGCTGACTAATGGCTGCAATGTTCCAAGTTACAACACTACAAACTAAACTGCAAACTAAACTACATCCCAATGTGATGATGCAAACTCATTTAAAATTCTCTAAACTCACATATGTGTAGTGTGACACCATTAAGCCAAACCAAGGGAAACTTTGGTCACATGTATATTGTGACATCATGACATGTACAAGCACCTACAGAGCCTGTGCCAGGGCTCTGGAGCCCAGTGCAGCTGTCTGTAGCCTCCCAGCTGCCTGCTGCAGCTACCCAGAGCCCAGGCTGATTGTGGCAGGCAGCTGGGAGGCTAAATATCTGCATAGAGCTCTGGAGCCCCAGCTGGGCTCAATGGTGGCAGCAGCTGCATGTGTGCCTTAGGGAGATGCGCTGCCCCAGGCTCTTCTCAGCCATGCGCCCAAAGGCATGAGCACAGCTGCTGCCACCACAGCGTCCCATGAAGCTGTTTGCAGCCTCCTGGCTGCCTGCCACAGCCAGCCTGGCTCTGAACAGATACCACAGAGCTTGGGCCACTTGCAAGCAGGGCTTGCAGCCTCCCAACCACTTGCTGCAAGCAACTTGGGCTCTATGGCCAGTGGCAGCTGCCCAGAGCCCAGGCCAGCTATGGCACATCAAGCAAAATGGCCTCATGTGCCATGCTCTGGCACACATGCTGGTAGCTGCCGCCCCCCAATTTAGATGGTTTTTAAACAGAAGTTTCCTTGCATGTGAAGTTCCATTCTGGGGTGAGTTCTACAGTAGGGCTGTGCGAAACGGCAGCATTCCGTTTCGACCAGTGTTTCAATTGAACAGAGTTTCAGTTTGAATTCTGTTTTGATTCAAAACAGCTGTTCTGTTTTGGTCTGTCGAAACAGGGTCGAAACGGCTAAACTATTTTGACGTTTTGCCCATAGGATATAATGGGGAAGGACAAAACAGCCTGTAACTCTGTCATGCCTAGCTTGATTTTGATGAAACTTGTAAGAATGGTAGCTCCTTTTGAGGGCATGAAGCCTGCCAAATTTCAAGGACAGAGGTGCAGGGAGTTGGGGGAAACTGCACCCCAAATTCTTGAAAGCAAAACTCATGTCACATGTATGCATTAAGCCACAGCAGGATCAAAACTGCAGGGATGGTAGCCCCTGCAGAGTCCACAAAGCCTGTTAAGTTTCAAGGAGATAGGTGCAGAGGTTTGTGGGAAACTGGACCTCAAGCTGTGGACAAGCAAAACTCGTGACATGGGTAATACTGTATGTGTTAAGGTGCAGCAGGGTGAAAGCTGCAGGCCTGCTAGCCCCTGCTGCAGTCATGAAGTCTACCAGCTGTCCAGGATATAGGTGCAGGGCTTCTGGGTTCTGGGACCCTGCACCTCTAGCTGCTGACAGGCAAAATTCATGTCACTGGGTGCTTGTGCAACTGTGTCTGTCTTGGGGAGGCTGGTGGGGAAGGGGAGAGGAAACTACTGCAGGCCTGGCTGCTAGGTCCTGCTGAGGCCACAAAGCCTGCCAGCTGTTAAGAAGATATGTACAGGGGGTTCTGGGACCCTGCAGCCCTAGCTGCTTACAGGCAGAACTCATGACATGGGCACTTGTGCAACTGACCATCTCTGTCTTGGGGCAGAAGCAGTTCCTGGCTCTGTATTGTTTCTTTCCTCTCCTTAGTCTGTGGTTTTGTAGGTGTTAATCCTTGCTCATTAACTCGTTATCCTAGCTAGCTACTGTGTTATGCAATCAATCATGATTCACTCAGGGACCAGCTCAATACACAGTAGTTAATGAGCAAGGATTAACACCTAAAAAACCACAGACTAAGGAGAGGAAAGAAGAGGCTACCTGCAAGTTCCATCCAAATCAGACCAGAAGTGACAAAGTTACAGGCTACTTTGTCCTTCCCCATTATAGCCTATGGGCGAAACAACAAAACTTTTTGACTTGCCTCATTCTGTTTCGAGACTGGTTCAACTATATTTATTCTACTTCGATTTTGCTGTTTCAACCTCAAAACGGGTCAAAAAAGCATCGAAACAAAACTGGCAGCAAAATTTTGGACAGCCCTATTTTACAGTTTATTCATGGCACACTATTCTTTTTAAATGGCAGGGACAGACTCTTAACCATAACAACTTCAGTTACTGCTATTTTAATCAAAGTCTGTTCTAATTCATGGAAACATTATTTCAGTGAAAAGTAGCTAACCTCCTATTCGTTATTTCCAACAAAAATCAATGGAATGCTGCCAGCAAAGTCCTTACCTCTTCTAAACAGCGGGCTTCTTCCTGTTGATTCTCTTTCACAAACTCTTCCAGAGGATATTTTAGTCTTGGAAATGGAGCAATAGGCCAGTCCAGTGACGGGATATCTAATTTGTGAATTGCTTTAGAGTGAGTTGCAGCTAAGCAACCTATACCAGAAAAAACAAAATTTAAAACAAAAATGAACTAGGAAGAGCAAGGAAAACAACATGCCAGAAGGTGGAATCCTGGAAGGATCAAATCATCCTTTTTTAACTGCTGTGTGAAGATGTGTTTATATTTGATTTTCTGGAATGCCAACTTATTGCATTTGGACAAGCACAAATGGATTGCCTCTAGAAAGGTCACTTCCAAGCATTAGATGCATCTACACTAAAATGTAACAGAAAAGTTGGCAGAAACTGGTTGCAGGACAGTGGCAACAGAAATAATCCATGCTTTAACAGTACTGAATCAAGCTACAGCACTAGACGTTTCATGTTGCAGCCCTGTCACAGAACATGCTTAAAATATGGAACTATTCAATCTGCACTGCAAGATCCAATATCATCAGACAATATCTTGTAATTAAATCTCCTCAGGACAATAGTTTTTTTAATTGTGCAGATGCAAAAACTGAGATCCTAGAATGAAATCAGGGACAGTAAATATCCCAAAGATCCCCAAATATCCAATTGACCCCATTCCAATTGAATTAAATTGTTTCAGTACATTTCTAACAAATGCCATCACCTCCAGATTTAGGTTCCAAATGTTTAATAGACCCAAGGTTTCCTTACTGATTGCATTTATTTAATCAAATACCGTGCAAGATCTGTTCATTTAAAAAGTATACATATACTATGAGATCGTTATATGCTGCTGCAGCTGATATCAGCTAAAAGGGGGGGAAATAGGTTACCTGGCATGCTTTACTTACCCATAGTTCTTCCATGAAATCCACCCATAAAGGACAAAATACTATAGTCTGGGCAACCCGGAGCCTGGAGTCAAACACAGACATATCACTAAACTATTCACACAGGTAGGTGGCAGTGTAGCTTATTTTAATAGCAAAGTAGATGCAATTATATAACTGGACTGAAGACAACAAAGCATTCCACAAGTAAAAAAAATGGAGAGTCAAGAATGCATCCAGCAAAGCAACAGGAAAGACCAGAACATTTTTTTGAGTTTTGGCCACTGTATCATCTAATATACAAGAAGTTTCATTCATGCAGAAAGCGTGTACAACAGTCTACTTTGCACATTTCTTTGCAAAGAATCAGATCAGCATCAGATTGATTTGCAAATGCTAAATAATCCCCACAACAGCCGCAGAAAAAGGTTGTTATGATCTACTCAATTTTATACAAACTGAGGCAAGCAGCAAACTGCCCAAAGTCAATTTAGGACCCAAGACCTTGATAGGAGACTTCACTGGGATTACCTCACATGCTAAAAAGCATTTGAGTAAGTATTAGTAGGACTGAGGTCTGCTCAGACCACCATGGCATACCAGCTTCATGGACTTACTGCACAATTTTATTGGCTGAAAAATAAACCAAAACCAAAATATACAGAAACTGCATCTGCTGAGTTTTAAAAAGATACATGGTCTTGGTGTAAAAACCTCTATAGTCTTCTCCCTGAATTTTTAACTTATCTAACAGTTTCATAGAAACATTTCTGATTAATGTTTCATAAAATGACCTAAGGACATCTATCCCAAAGTGAAAATTCTAAATTTTCACTAGTTCCCTTTAGCTAGTGGTGTTTTAGTACCATGACACACATTGAGGACCACTGAAAAAACAGCAAGCCCAACTCCTGGAAATATGGGCAGGAAGTGGCTTAACCGAACACACCAAAACCTCCGTAGTTCAACAATGGACACGGACACCTCATTTGCAGCAAGAGCAGTAGCCTCAGTGTAACATCACATTGTCCCTTTCATAGCTTTGCCAATAAAGATGGTGCCCTTTCTTGGTAACACCAAAAACAATCTGAGCTTTACACGTCGTGGGGTGAGAATCTTAAACTACACTGTGCTCATGCAAAAAGTAACTGGGGAAGGGTAAAAGTGACTAATGCACTTTGCCTCTTCCCTCAAGCCTGGGGTTTTCTGAGCAAGCACAGAGCAGTCACAGGGGTGCTTTAGCTTGTACCAGTTGGAATATCTGTTGTAGGGCCATTCCATCAGGTCAGGGTTGCCAGAACAGCTTGTGCTCTTTCTCCCATCTCCCACCTTGCCCTTAGCCCACTGTAAACATTACCCTTTATTAAGAACAATTGGGATCTCTCTATCTCTTTCTTTAAATAGTTGCACCCCTACAGCAACACGAAGCCTACCTACCCTAGGTAAATGGATTTGTCATACCATTCGATTCCGAGATAGTTATGTCTTCGGAGATGCCCTCACATAAACACACTCCCTCTTCTGCTGCATTAGTAACCTCACATTACTGACAAGAGCAATCGGGGTCAGAGCTGAATAGAAGTTTTGGAGGCTTTCCAGCTGCATCTTCATTTCTTGGTCCCCATGATGTTATTAACCTTACTCCATGGCAATTAAACTAACCCCTTGGTTTATTTTAAGTCATCAGGCCACAGCTTTTGGAAAAATTAAGAGGGCTGTTAAAGTTATGTTAGAAAATTTCTGTATGCTACTGCTCCCCACAGACTCTTCCACATGAACCTCTCTACCAGATGGTATATCATATGAAAAGGGCAATTCTAACAGGAGTCATAACCACTCTCTGAGAGACAAGAGGACATCACATTTGGCCTGGAACCTTGTTGGAAGTGAGCCGTCTATCACCGATCCTTAAATTTAGATTCCAGAATCCACAGTACTGTTGAAAAGCCCTATTTTTTCCTGCAACTAAATCAAATACTAACTTTGTAGACAATAAAATAAAATAACAAGTTACCTGGTTAATCATGCAAGTTTCCAGTTCTTCCTTTGTGACCCTATTATGACCCCTCTCCTTGTTCTGCAAATATAATGAAAGGGGTTTTGTTAGCTGAAGCAAGTGAAACTTGCATTACTGGTAGCTAAGATCTTAATATGCAAGATCCCATTGGTATGAAGTTACTAAAATTATTAACTAGAATGTAAAACAACAGACCTGTGTAGTTTGTTAAGAACTAAGTATATAGGGGCCAGAGCAACCACAAAACTAGCAGTTGTAATCTCTCCAGAGCAGGTTAACTCCTTTTTACTTATCCTTGTGCCAGGGACAATTGGGCCCAAATCCACATTATAATCTCTATGCACTAATGTGATATATAAATAATAATAAAGACATATGCACTTATTATTTTAAGGGATGCTAATTCAGCTAATTGTTCATACAATACCAACCATCAATCAACATTCCATTAAGTACATATAATTATATCTCATCTGCAGATATATCTGATAAAGGTTTAGTCAGCATTCAGTTGTTTTGCTCTATTAGGAGAGACTGTAAATGAGCAAAGTGATACAGTGCTGCAAAAAGCCACCCTCAGTGTTTTGACTTACCCTGTACCACATGAATGTTACTTTAAAGGCATTTTCATTAGAGCAAGAGCCACAGGCCATGGTGAAAACCTGCTGCAAGCCCTTAGGAGCAACCTGCCAACAAAGAGGAAAAGAGAAAACTGAATGAGTGAGCACAGTTATAGAGCTATGCAAAAGCACTGACTAAGCTTGTTATTCTTTTACATGGGGTAAATTCAATATGGCACCTGTGCACCGCACACCCTCATCTCCTCTCACAGGAGACTCCTCACACCCTCCTCTGTTAAAGCAGGGGTGGGCAATTATTTGGGATTAAGGGCCACTTAAGGAGTTTGGATGAGCTGTTGCAGGTGGGGATGCTGACCCAACCTCGGTTTCCCATCATGACTGTTTACACCATCCAGCATTGGAGGGGTGGGGAGACCAAGGGGCAGAGAAATGCCAAATGATCCTATCTGGCCCAGGCAGGCGCTCACTGCAGAGACATGCAAGAAGCAAATCGGGGCTCTGTCTCAGGCCCCAGCCACATGCTGTTACCACCAGGCAATCCCAACCCTGACTCCATCAACCCATCCTACTCCCTACCCACCCATGACCCCATCCATCTCACCCATGGCTGAGCATGCCCTGCCTGCAGGGGTCCCAGGCTGGTCTCCACAGAGACCTGCCCACCCGCTCCATCTAGCATCCTTAGCAGTGGGTGTGCGGCGGATGCTCCGGGGTGCCTGGGTCCAGTGACAGCAACGGAGATACCAGCAGTGGCAGCTGGAAAGATCCACCACTGTGGGAACTACTGGGAAACCGAGTCTGGCTGACGCACCACTCGGCCCTGAGGACTACAGCTCTGGCATGCCCAAGAGCCACATACGGGTATAAGGTGGGCTGCGCTTCATGTCAGGTGGCACCTCCACACCAAGGGACAGCAGGACTGGCTGCATGTGTCATGGCCTGGACTGCCTTCCATGCATGGGCCAGGCAAGGCCAAGGGACCCTCTACAAGCCAGATGAAGTCACTTGGAGGGCTGAATCCAGCCCATGGGCCATATTTTGCCCAGCCCTGTGTTAAAGCAAACAAAGGTTTGCCTTCAACCCTGAAATTTATCTTGCAAAATTCTCTGCATGAGAGCATCACGCTTCACTTTATGGATCCTATTCTCCATGGAAAGGGAGTCAACAGCCAAAAGAATGTTCCCAATTCAAATTTATTTATTCCCTGTGTAACAGGGGGCCTTCTCGGGGCTGATTTGCCTTTGGCCCACCCACCTGTTTCTGGGCCAACTGCCTGCCTTCTCGCCTGCCATGCCTTGCTGTTATCTAATTAATCATCTTAATTAGGTGGGAGGCTGACTGTTTCTTGCCCCGATGCCACGGGGCGCTCTCTGTGGCTCCGTTCCTCCCCTATACTGCAGCCCAAGCCTTGCAGATGGCATCCATCGTTGTCAACATCACCGGCCTCACTTTGGGTCCCAGAATGCTCCAGTTTGAACCCCACCTGGATCCCTCAACTTAGGTGGCCTGCTCCACCTTCATTCTAGGCTATATAGCTCCCTAAGCTGTTCCCCAGCCAGTAGCAAAATGCTCTGTTTATATAGGTGGCCAAAGATCTAAAATGGCCACCACAGTCAAGCACCTGATGGTTGCTTGGCTCAGGTCTTAAAGTGGTAGGCACCAAGTGTGCCCTACCCCACCCTGGTAAGTCAGTGCCTTGAATATCTTGGAGTAGAGTGTACTTCTTTGCAGGAACCAATTATGATTTTAATAAAAAAGCCAGGACATGCACACATGTTCCTTTATGCGTAACAGAGATATAGTAAGTCCTATGTGGAAAAACCACTCACAGAAAGTAAGTTCAGCACCCAGCTCCACATATTTTGCATACAGAGATGACAAATTATGTACAATTCTGGAAGAGAATAGAATTATCCCATTGGGAAATGAAGAGTTTGAGGCCTCTTCTATACTGTATTATAGCTAGCTAATATGGGAACCAGACAGATGGGATACAAGCTGTTACTTCTGTAGCAATGTAAGTGTGGCAAAACCTCTCCAAATTTAATCCTCATTCACAAGCAAAATTAGAGCGACTCAGCTAATTTTTACTGCTTCAGGATTTAACAATTAGATTAGAACAGCTGCTGTGTTTGCCCTCTTTCTCCCTTTTTTACAGCAGCCAAAATATTTGTCCATACCTTGTAAGCATGCAGTCATTTAACACTGTGATTTAAAGGACTGTTAAGAACCGTTGTCTTGTACTTTCTGAGTTGCATCCTTAATTGCATTTTAAGAAAGTGCATTCAGAGATTGAAAAGGAGGCAGACCACTACCAAAAATAAAAGCTGCCTCTGACGCATTGCTCCTCAAGCTCTACAGCTTAATAACTCTCATTATTCACTCCCTTTATTCATAATATGTATATTTGATAATCCAGAATAATAGCAGTTCCGACCTTTGATTCTCTTTAAGAAAGGAAGAATAGTACCATCAGCTTAGTCTTCTGATGATGTTGCAGAATTCTAGTGTCCTAAACCCTTTCTGAATCCACCTTCAGTTGTGGCTTCAATTTCAAGTTGAACATTGTAATGCTCAAAAATGTGTGTTCTTTCAGGTGTCTGCTTAACTTTAGGGCAAGTGAGTAAGCTCACTGCATGAAACATTTTGCTCTGTGCTATCTCCTGAGCCCCTTCCATGGTGTCAAAACATGAAAGGATTCATCCAGATGGCTGTTTATAATAAATCTGAAAAAGCTCCAACATTAATATGTACGTTAAAAAGTACCATTTACGTGGGCAACAGGAACTTCAGATCCTTCCTTTGTTGGTAGCAAGAGGAAAAAGGGTCAGACCACACATGAATTTTAGAGTCTAAAGATTGAGAATATGGTACATCATTGTTCTTTCTTAAACATACCGAAAGCAAAGACTCCTTTAGTTTTTCTGTGAAGTTCTCTGGAGGTAAAATCCCTAGAGCAGGTCTGTTAATAAAAGTACTCTGCAAATCAAAGAAAAGAGAGCCGTAAGTATTGTAAACATTATAAAAAAGATAACATTTTACTGACACTTAAAATTTATCAAAGATAAATAAATTAAACTAAGCCTGAACTTTACTGACATTACTGGAAAAGCTCAGTATTTCAAATTATGGCACATAAATTTGAAAAGAAACTGGAAATATTCAAGTTTTCATTAAACAATCCCATTTACTGCACAATCCTAAAGTGTTATTCTTGCAGGACACCCACCTTTGAAAAGATACAGTCTAGACTGCAGTGAAATAATTCCCCTTTAGTATGGGTCTTTTATTCCCGAACCCAAATCTCAGTTCATTTCACATACAAGAAATAGATTTTTTAAAGACTTAATTGCTTGGCTTTGGTCAGAATGGCAAAATCTAAATTTAATTAAGATAGCATAACACTTTCTTCCTTATCGGGCTTCAAGGGACACCAGTTTTGAACACTGTGGAAATAAACATCCTTCAGATATTATTAAGGTATTGAATTTGGAGGATGAAAGGAAGTAGACAAAGATATTTTCAAAGGACAGAACCTAAACCTGAGAAACATAATCAACTTCAAGTATCAGAAATACAGTTGGTTCAGTAAAAGTTTCTTTACAGTAAAATTATGTTCATACACTCTCTCCGTTATAAAATCCTGTACATATAAGAGCGGGAAGTAAATTAAGGGCCAAAGATGCTAAGTCAATGTACACAATTTCCTTTATGTTAGGGGTGTGCATTTATTTTGGCCCAAAAAGATTGCCTTTCCTGACTCAATCAATTTTGGGTGAAGATTCTCTTAAATTCTGCTCAGCCTGCCACCTCATGTTTGAAATGTTTCTAATTAAAGATTTGGTGCCCTGGTTGCCTTTATTTGCATTGCCTACTTCCTCAGAGCTTGAAGTATATATTTTAAAAGGACTGTATTTTAGGCAGGTTTTCCTCTGTGCTTTCTGATGGTAAATTTCTCCTTTTACACTGTAATGACATGCTGAGCTGATAAGGATGTTTCTCTACCATTTCATTTATACTGTGGATGACCAGGTTCTCTGGACAACAGCCTCTCCTGACATCATCTCTGAACAATTTGGCTAGTTCCTATAGATAAAAATCCTCTCCTCATTTTTGTCCAGATAATGATTATGAATTTCCTTCAGAGGTAATTTACTAGAGATGTTCTTTCAAGACAAGATCCTATTTCCTAATACACTCTATGAATTTCAGATAAATTTCCTATTGTATGATGGGCCTCATCAGGAAGATTTTTCTTTTTCCGTATAGCCTGATCAAATAATAAAAAAGCCTTTCCAAAACAGCTTGCTGATGATCCATCAGTGAATTATTTTGATACTGGTTCCATTTATCAAGTGCATGATTTTGCTTTGGTCTAATTTTAAAGTTTCTGTACATAAGATAGTTGTTGATATGATTTGCAGATTTTTTGTTTCACTGAAATGCTTAAAAAACTCTTCGGTCATGTCCAGATGAGCGAGCATGTGCCTATTGCAGCATCTCAAAGCAGTTTGAGACACTGCAAGAGGCATGCTGAGAACAAAAAAAATGAGGCGTACATGGAGGCAGGACCTAGCTCATTCGAAGGGTGTGCAGCTCCAGCGTGCAGTGCTGGGATCCACAGGTGACAGTAAAACCTGACCCAGTCCTGCTTGAGGCCATGTGCCAGCTGGCTGGGCCAGTGCTATGTGTAGCCGCTGGGTCTGAGACAGCGCCATGCAGCCAGGGGTCTCAGGCAGGAGCGGGCATGAGCACCCTGATGGTCACTGTTTCTGCAAGGGATCTGTGCACTGGGGGAGGGGGAGGGCAGGGCAGCTGGGGGACCCACCCCTCCCACATAGTCCCCCAACCCCTACACACTCCCCCCACACTCCATCTACAAACCCCACAGCCACAAACCACCCCCACAAAACCTCCACACCCACCCACTCACCCCCACACAAGCTCCATATCGCCCCCACAAACCTCACCCCCACAAATCCTAGACCCACCCCTACAACCACCCACAAAACCCCCACATCTGTTCCCTCACAAACCCTACATCCCACCCACAAATCTCATATCCTGTGTGCCTAGCCTCCAGGTGGAATGGGACCTACTGGCAAGAGCTGTTGCTGCTGCAGGGGCAACTGTCCCAGAAACCACTTGGGAGGTGAGATGGGCTGGGGGTAGCAATGGAAGTGGCAGCAGGAGGGTGTGTGTGAGGGAGAAAGAAATGGGGGTTGGGAACGGGGGAGGACTCCAAGTAGAAGAGGCTACCAGAGCCAGGCTTAGAGCCCTCCCTGGTCCCCTAGAGCAGTGGGAGGTTGGCCTGGAAGGGAAGGGGCTTGAGCAGCCCTGTCCCTGAGCTTCAGTCAAGGGCTTCCCACAACCAGCATAGGGATCACTGGGCCTGGGCACAAGCACAGAGAGCAGAATAGCAAGAGCTGGCACTGCTCAGAGCCACAAAATAGCAGGTGGGACAGCTGCAGCTGGCCCCATGTTCTGGTGCTGGGTTGAAGCTGCTGCTGGGAGGGAGCTAGTGAGCGGGAAGGAGGGGGCAGGCAGGGACTGTGGGTCAGGAGGCGCACTGGCATGGGCAGGGCACTGGCATCCAAGTGCAGCTCCGTGCCGCACACCCTATTGAGTGAAGGGGGCAGAGGTAGCTGATTTTTCTATGATAAAAAAAATAAAGCAAGCGCCGACGTGTATAGGTATTTAGAATTCATTTATTATGACAGAGGCATTGACAGGCTTCCAAATTGCTTTAAAATTGTAAATATAGCAATAAAACACTGCCCAACTGATGTCTCTATATAGTGGCATTTCATTTTAGTTGCAGAAGAATACAGATTTGGGGTATTTTAATGAGAGAATTTGCCGTTTTTTTCATCAGAGAATTTACAATTTTTAAACAGGGAACACTGGGATCCCTGCTGGTGAGGCAAGTGGCGAGACTTAGGCAGAGAAGCCTGCCCAAGGCCAGCACCAGGGACTCAATTCGAGGGCAGACAAGGTAGCTAACCTCATAGCCATTTGGGACCAGGAGGACAAGCTTCGACAGTTTGAAGCAGGCCACCACAAGCACAACTTCAAGATGATATAGCTGCCTAGATGGCAGAGCAGGAACATGAGAAGACATGACAGCAGTGCTGCCCAAAGGCCCAAGCGGCTGTGAGGCCCTGTCCAGGTCTGACAGTACCATGCAGACATGGGGCTGCAGGTCCAAGGGAGCCGATGCTGTTGCAGGTGGCACCAGGTCACAGCCAGGCAGCAGCCTCCACTGCCAGACTGCTATAGGGTGCAGGTGCCACTCTAGGTTACAGCTGCTTCAGCAGTGTAGCTGTCACAAGGGACTAGTGCCTAATTACAAACTCACTGGGCCACTGAAGCTCCTGAAGGTGAGCAGCCCTGAGATGTTTGCCAGAGCAACTTTTTATATAGTTCTAGGTCCCCCTAGCTGAAGATCGGGAGGAGCTGGGCAGGGTCAGTTTGTCTCAAGTGGTACAACTTGCCTCACACCAAAGTGCATGTTCAGGCATGTGTGCTGAGGCAAAAATCCCTGGCACAAATTTGTGCCACTCTTTTATTTGAGCTGCTGCAAGCGCACATGCCTGAATGTGTGGACATGCCCTTCTAGTCTTGCATACAATTCTGGGCTAAAGCAAAATCTATTATATTAAACAACCTGCAGCAGAAGAAATAAACAGAATTAATTGAAGGAAAATAGAGAGGTGAATCTCCCTTTACACATT
>JAGPOW010002067.1:6251363-6270206 GCA_030014935.1 Caiman crocodilus
TGGCTATGGGGGCTGCCTGGCATGATTCCAGGCACATGGGACCAGGAGCACCTCCCCTCACAAGGTTTGCTCCACTTTGGAGTCTCTGGGGTGCCAAACAGAGGAGCTCGAGGCTGCAGTTCAGAGACAGCATGCCAGCAGGGATGGTGAGCAGGAGACAGACTCCTACTGCCTTGCCCTTCACCCCTTGGAGCCCAAGGGTAGACCAAGGTCACCTTCCATGACAAGGGAAGACTTGAGGATCCCCCACAATGTCCAGCCAGGGGGTTGGACCAAGGTGGTCAACGGCCCCAAGGCCTGCTGCACCAGGGTCCCCTCCCTTCTGGAGCTTTGCAACAGGTATGAACCTCTTGCAGCCCCAGTAGAACCTGAAGAGTTGCCAGCTCCTGCAGGCAAGGAAGGATGACTCACAGCTACTGCCCCTGCTCTCCCTAAGGGCACATGCAGAGTGGTCTTTGTGGGAAGCTCCCTCCTGAGCGGGACTGAGGGCATGATCTGCCACCCCGACCCTTGGCCCGGGAGGTCTGCTGCCTCCCAGGAGCCCATTTCTGGGATGTAGCAGAGAGGATCCCAAAGCTCATCCAGTCCACTGACTGCTACCCTATTCTCCTTATCCACGTGGGTGTGAATGACACGGCTCGAAGCAATCCCAGCTGGGTCATGAGAGGCTACAGGGCTTTGGGTTGGGGGTGCAGGTGGTGTTTTCCTTGATCCTCATGGTTTCGGGTTATGGACTGAGGAGGGAGAGGAGGACTGAGGTAGTCAACCAAAGACTGCAGTGCTGGTGTCATCATAAAGGTTTTGGCATCATGATCATAGTCTGCTCTTCTGTGAGAGAGGAAGTGGTCTGCTGAGAAGAGATGGCCTCCACCTCACTTCACTAGGGAGAAAGCTCTTCTCAGCCAGAATGGCTGACCTGCTTGGCCGGGCTTTAAACTAAGTCCGCTGGGAGATGAGGGGACTACCGCCACAGCAAGCCCACTGGGCAACTTGTGCAAAACCAGCAGGCTAAGGCACTCAAGGGAATCTACCCCTACTCCAGCCCTGGAACGATGTTCTCCTAGGAGTGTAGGGAAGACTAGGGCCTCCAACAGGATACTTACATGCCTGTACACCAATGCCAGGAGCTTGGAAAGCACACAGAAGGAACCAATTATTCTGCTAAACAAGAATGACTACGATCTTGCAGGGATAATGGAGACCTGGTGGGACTCTACCTATGACTGGACCACAGGTATAGATGGTTTTACCCTGTACAGGAGAGATCATGCAGATAAAAGGGGTGGGAGGAATAAATCTCTATGTCAAGGAAAGCTATATGTCCCTGCAAGCCAACATGGGAACCCAGGGTGGAAGACTGGAGACCCTCTGGGTTAAAATCTGTGGTGAACATGGCACAGGGGACACAATGGTAGGAATCTACTACAGACCTCCTAATCAGGAACATGAGTTCAACCAGGAATTTGCCAAGGAACTGGCTGAGGCTGCATGTTCCCAGTGCATGGTTGTCATGGGAGACTTTAACTACCCACACATCTCATGGGAAGAGCACTCAGCCAAATCCAAATGGTCGCAAAGCTTTCTCGCATGTGTGGGTGAGCTCTATCTGACTCAAGGAATCTGTGGACTGACAAGAGGCAAAGCATTGCTTGACCTGGTACTGGCAAAGGAGGATGATCTAGTCAGCGACCTAATGATCAAAGGAAAGCTGGGAGACAGCGACCATGATCTGATCACTTTCACTGTCTACCGCAAAGCCGGCAAGTCAGTCAGCAATGCAGAAGTCCTTGACTTCAGGAAAGCTGACTCTGACAAGCTCAGGAGGCTTGTTGGCAAGGCCCTAGGGGATTATGACTTGAAGGGGAGGGAAGTTCAGGATCAGTGGTTGCTCCTCAAGGGAGCAATCCTGAAAGCACAAGCAATGTTTGTCGCAGGGCACTAAGGTGCCTGCACCTCTAAGAGCAGAGGTTGCCTGGGGAGAGAGCCCAAAGAGCCAGACAAGAGCTCAGGTGCAGGTTACCATGACAACTGGCTAATAAGGAAATTAGCCGCACCTGCACCTGGTCAGCTGGCCGGAAGAGGCAGGGCCCTGGGCTCTTATAAACCCCAGGGCTGGGACCAGGCAGTTGAGTTCCCTGCCAGCAGCTGAAGGGGAAGGAGCTTCCAGGGAGGAATAGCCCAGAGACATGGCAGCCGTCACATATGCTGCCCTTTGGGCTAATGGGGCTCCAGGAGCCCAAAAGGTACCCTTGCCTACTGGGCACTTAGCACCAGAGAAGAAGTTTTGCTGTTTTAAAAGGGGCAGAGCATACCTTGAACTTTTGTGTTACATTACAGTCCAGGGGCTCATGTTTGTTTGCTGTTTGATAACACTGGTGGTTTGGGTGAGGCTATTGGGGAAGGAGGAGGCCTCACTGGGGGGCCCACTACAGTGTGGGGACCCCAGCACCAGTGTGGGTGCAATATTTGGGGTGCACAGGCTCTGGCGCCAGAGAGCACCATGACAAAGGGGTGGCTAGACCCCAGTGCCAGAGGTCGCAGTGACAAAGGGGTGGCTAGACCCCAGAGCCAGTGCACGCAGTGACCAAGAGAGCCAGGGCTGCAGAGAGCCCGGCGCTAGTGAAGGGTGCAGAGCCAGGGCTACGGAGAGCCCGGCGCCAGTGAAGGGCGCAGAGCCAGGGCTGCGGAGAGCCCAGTGAGGACAAGGGGGCTGAATTACAGCAAGGTTTAGGCAAGACAACATCAGTAACATCTGTGAGGCTTGAGGCATGGCAAAGGGATGGCTGGAGCCACGCATATAGCCCAGAAGGCTGAGAGAGTCTTTCAGGAGACATTCATCGTGACGCAGGATGCCAAGGGGTCTACAAACCCCAGGCATCAGTAGGATTTAGCAAGACTGTGACCAAGCATAAAAGATCGAGGGCAGCCTCCCTATACTAATAGTACCAGCAAGACATGGCAGGTGAGGTAGAGGGTGACTGTTGGGCAAGATTGGCACAGTTAAGGAGCTCTAAGGGCAACACAGCCATCTCTAGGGAACCCACCCTGTTACAATGTCAATCTCATATCGGAGGAAAGGTAGGAAAAGGGGCACAGCAACCCCCTTGGCTCTGCAGGGAACTTGTGAACCTCCTGAATCTAAAAAGAAAGACCTATAAAGGATGGAAGACTGGAATCGCTTCAAAAGAGGAGTATTCTACACTGGTCCAGACCTGTAGGGAGTGAACCAGGAAAGCCAAGACTGCAGCTGGCTACATGTATCAAGGACAATAGAAACTCCAGCTGGCTACACATATCAAGGACAATAAAAAGACCTTTTTTATATATCTGGGGAGCCAGAAGAAAAGCAAGGGTAACACTGGACCCCTGCTAAACCAAATGGAACAACTGACAACCAACGCCCAGGAAAAAGCCAACTTGCTTAATGGGTATTTTGCATTGGTCTTTCACTAGCCCCAAGGGACCACTCTGCTTAACATGTTACAGGATGGCCAGGGTGAGGGAGAATTGTTATCCTACATCATGGTAGACAATGTAAAGGAACACCTTGAGAGGCTGGACACCTTCAGGTCAGCTGGCCCAGACAGTTTACACCCCAGGGTACTTAAGGAGCTGGCAGGCATCATAGCTCAGCCACTGGCACAGATCTTCGAGAACTCACGGTCATGCTCAGGTGATGTGCCCGAAGATTGGAAGAAGGCCAATGTGGTGCCTATCTTCAAGAAAGGGAGGAATGCAGATCCAGGGAACTACAGGCCTATCAGCCTGACCTCTATTCCCAGGAAGATCTTGGAAAAAATTATCAAAGAGACCATTCTAGACAAACTGGCAGATAGCAACATCCTGAGGGACAGCCAGCACAGGTTTGTTGCAGGTAGGTCTTGCCTGACCAATCTCATCTCCTTCTATGACCGGATGAAATGTTACCTGGACAAGGAAGAAGAGATTTATGTCAAATATCTTGACTTTAAAAAAGCCTTTGATCTGGTGTCCCATGATCTCCTCATGGAAAAATTGGGCAACTGCTGCCTTGGCCACATCACAGTCCAATGGCTGGGGAACTGGCTCTGAGCTCAGACCCAGACAGTGGTAATCAATGGAAGTAAATCATCATGGTGTGCCGTGATCAGTGGGGTCCCCCAAGGCTCCATCCTTGGGCCCATATTCTTTAACATCTTTATTAATGATTTAGACACTGGTGTCAGCAAGTGGACTGGCCAAGTTTGCAGATGACACAAAACTTTGGGGTAAAGCGTCCGTCCACACCTGAGGATAGGCTGGTTGACAAGCTCAGAAAATGGGCAGATGGGAACCTGATGGCATTCAATACTGAAAAATGCAAGGTACTTCACCTAGGGAAAAAACCCTGCAGCACACCTTTAGGCTCAGCAGTACTATGCTTGCTAGCACCACGGCTGAAAGGAACTTGGGTGTCATGACTGACCACAAGATGAATATGAGCCACCAATGCAATGTTGCAGCTGGTAAAGTGAGCAAAACTCTAGCCTGCATCCATAGATGTTTCTAAAGCAAATCCCAGGACGTCATCCTTCCACTGTACTCAGCCTTGGTGAGGCCATAGCTGGAGTACTGCATCCAATTCTGGGCTCCAAAATTTAAAAAGGATGCGGAAAACTTGAGGGAATCCAGAGAAGAACCACATGTATAATCAGAGGGCAGGAGAGCAGGCCCTATGATGAGAGGCTCAGAGCCATGGGACTCTTCAGTCTGGAAAAGTGCAGGCTCAGAGGGGACCTGGTGATACTTATATAAGGGGTGTACATCAGGATCTAGGGGAACGCCTGTTCACCACAGTGCCCCAAGGGATGACAAAGTCCAACAGTCGCAAACTCCTCCAAGACCATTTCAGCTTGGACATAAGGAAGAACTGCTTTACTGTCTGAGCCGCCAAGGCCTGGAATAGACTTCCTCCAGAGGTGGTGCTGGCAGCTACTCTGGACTCTTTTAAGAAACATTTGGGTGTCTATCTTGCTGGAATCCTTTTACCCTAGCTGACTTCCTGCCCCTGGGGCAGGGGGCTGTACTTGATGATCCTCTGAGATCCTTTCCAGCCCTAATGTCTATGAAGCACTCACAGGCCAAAGATGAATTCTGTCACTGATTATTAACCTTTTGGCAGCAAAGGAGTGGAGGCAGCTTGTTCTGGTGGTTCCCCAGCCAGTGGCAGAAGGTAGGGGAGGTGAATTGGAGCACACACCCATGCCCCTACCCCCAAGGTATTGGGCCCTTTTAAAAGCCTTTGCAGCCATGCAGTTCTGTTTGGTCACAGCTGGAGAGTGCTTTCAGACGCCAGATTAGGTGAAAACCGTCACTTCAGTCTGCACCTTAAGTGGCAAGCATGTCCATCCAACAGCTCACCGTGTGACCAGGGGTTAGGCACCTCTATTCCTATCCAACAGTACACAAAGCAGTGCTATGGTTAACATCACATCTGACTGCCCTTGGTTGCTCATTCTGAATGACCAGGTTGCCATTTGGAGCTACATGAAATGGGAGCAGCCTTTGCCCTAAGGCTGGAGCAAGATCTGAACTCGTGTCTGGAGCCATAACAAGATATCTAAAATTCTCTGATCTCTTCAGTGGAGGATTGTTATCAGAAACAGGCACAATGTAGTCTGATGAACACTAAAGACTAAAAAAAACTACATGCATCAGTGTGAAGTAAAACATTTGATTTTAGCAAAATCTTAAAGCTGCTTGACTTTGTTTTTAACTGTTGGCTTCTGTTTTCGCTTCTCCTCTCCAGCATTCAGCTCCAGAAAGATGTTTCCTTTTTCTTTCTTTTTTCTTTTTTTTAAGATTGCAACTGTCAGTTGTAGCCATGTAAAGTTACACTGAAGATCACTAGGCTATTATATGTGCATAAATACAAACTACTCAAGGAACTTCTAGAACAATCAGGGACAAATAACCACGTATAATCCTATGATCCTGTAAACGGACTCATTCAGATAGAAAGTGATGACACTGTCAGTCATTCGTTGTTGTCCAACTACAAGTTCCCTCAATGTTGCCAATTTTAAAACAAAACAATTATTGCTAGTCAATAATAAAATTTTTCATGCTTGCAAACGGAGCATTTTTAGTGGAGGTGCACCAATACATCAGTTCGATATCAGATCAGTACCCATATAAAGAAAATTTGCTGTATTGGATATCGGCCTGATGGGACTGATAATTTGGCCAATAAATGCTCGTGCTGTGCACATCCACAGCGCAGCACTCAGGCAGTGAGGAGCAGAGCCAGAAGTGTGGACAGCTGCCACCAGCTGGTCAGTATGTTGTGGTGGAAGGGGAAAGGGAGGAGAGGGGAAAATCAATGCCCCGCAGTGGTGAGGGAGGGAGCAGGGGCAGGCACTACCCAGGCTGGAAGGGCAGGGAGCCAGCTCCCGCTGCTGCGCACACCCCGGGAGAGCACGGGGGGGGGGGGCATGTGCCCATAGTTCTAACACTTGTCAGCTGTTTTACTTTCCCCACAGCATGTTACTTCTTATATTTATTAAAGGTGAATTAAGTACAAGTCAGTGCTGAGTAGTAACGCATTACACTAGGAGAAAAATTAAACAGTCTATGTTTACTAAAAGTCATCATCAAAATAATGGTCTGAAATATACTGGATTAAATCTATTTGTCTCATGTATGGGTCTACAGAGAAAGACTGCTTTCCTACATATTTTCCAAGGCAAGGCAATCTATTACATGCTATTTGATATCCCTCAGTCTTTCTCCTTGACAGACAAACTGGGACATGCATGGAATGTGATTCAGGGATTGAGAGGTACGAATCATTACATTAACAATGTATAATAAAAGCATCTTACCCAGATACTTGAAAAAAATCACAAAAGACTGAATAGTATGTAGCAGGATGTCATTCATTTCCAAAATAATGTTTATTTCATAGGCTTAAACTTAATAAATAAAAGTACACGTTACTCTCTGATTGCTTAAAAAATGAGGATTAGTTTTGTGCATACTCAAGGTCTTAATTTTCATTATAAAGAAAAATAGTTATGTAAAACTGTATGTAAAATTATTGATAACAGGTTAATAGATTATAGGCCTTTATAGTCATTTGGCAACATTTACTACTAGGTGGATTTTCTTCTTTTGTTGTTATAATGAGATGTAAGCACTGAGAGAAATAGAATGCTGATATCAATCTGTTGTAGTCAGTGAAGATTCCTAGCTGCTTTCATGCTGTGATACTAGATAGCGTTTTTTTAATATATATATATATATATATATATATATATACACATATATGCATGCTTGCCTGCCCTCTTTTAGGGATTCAAATATTCCGATGAAGTAGAACTTGGTTACAGAGTTTGTTCAAGAACACAGTAAAGAAATTCATTAATTTGAAAGGGCTGGTCTTTGAATGAAACATTTATTTCCTGCTACTCCCCCTCAAATTCTCCCTTCTAGAACAAGAACAAAGTCTTTGCAAACATTGCACAGCTTTTATCAAACCAAAGACAAAAAATAAAATAAAAATAAAAATATCCACCCATATTCTAAATGGATTCATTAACAAGCCATTTTATTCAGTTAGCACAAGGCAAACCATTAGCAAAGCAGGACTGGTTTTCATCATTCAGTCTTAAACAAATCACTTACCAAATTCTGTGGCTGCTGTAGAAGTTTTATTAGAGATGGATGGCTGTAACCTAAAACAAAGAAAGAAAATTACTTTCATCTGGTTTCAACAAACCCGTATTAAATTTATTTATATTTAATCAAACAGATACATTTATTTAATGATAAAAAGAATAACTCTATCCAACATGTTTTTTTCTTAACTGTGATCTCTATTTAACTTCTACATATTTTTAATTAACAGCTGGTCCTCCTACAAAGCACAACAAACTCTTTTCTTCCAACAAGGGCCATTAACTTCAGTTGGCCATGAGATGAATAGAATGTCAAGTCCCAAGAGAGCATGCTTTACTACTGGCCACTGTGGCATAGGTGTGAGAACCTAATACCAAATAAGCATCACATTTTTGTGTAAGCAAGGCTCTTTGATGATGAATCTCTAGTCATTATTTTGTAGTGCTCCCATCCACTGAGTAGCGGAAATGTGCTTCCTCTTCACCTTTGGTTTATATCATATTAACACTTTCTGTTGCTCTCCAGTCCTGAGTGTCTCTGTCATTCAGTTTCTCCAGTTGACAGCAGGTACAACTTCCCACTAGGTCAAGGCTAAACATGTTTTTGGCTGTAATTCTTTTGCACATAATTATTTAATGAAGCAACCATCACAGAATTTCTTCAGGCTGAAACAGATTGCAATCTCACTGCTCTTTGTTAGAATTATAATCTTGAATTGTTTGACTTAAATTACCTTCATCAAACACTGAACATCAAGCATCCATTTAATATTGTGTATTCAAACCACAGTCCCCAACAATTTGGCCAAGACAGGGAGGGAGCCGTCTTGATTTCAAAGCAGTGAAACCCCCTCACACCATCTTAAGTGGTGAATTACACACCACTTTTTCTGTCAGGCTGAACATGCTCAACACTGGCTGCATCAGAAAGCCAGCCTCAATAACAGTATTTTCTCCTCCTCAAGGCCATGCCTACTTCTCAAGTTTTTACTACAGAGGGGATGGCTATTCTGCAAGTATCACCTCAACTTGCCTGATGTTTACAAAACCAGGAGGGGGAGAAGCCCAAGTTGCATCGTTCCACTCATCGCTCCTGAACTTGTGAACTCTGCAGCTGAAGGCACATTGACTGGGCTTTTGTGCCCCTAAAGTAGTAAATTCTCCCACAGTGAACATCACATGAACTCAGGCATGGGTTTAGGCTCTTCTTGATGCACAAGCAGCAATACATTATGGCTATTCCAAAGCTGTGTGGGTCCCTGTTGCTTCTGAGTTTTTGCCCACACAGGTGTGACCTGCCATGCCACACCAAAGCAGACCCAGAAGTTCCTTGAGCTTGATCAGGAGTAGGCAAAAAAAGTCTGTGGGGTGGATCCAGCCCACCAAGGTATTCTATTCAGCCCACGGTGGGACCCTCTGCTCCACCCAGCCCAAGTGTGGAGGGGTGGCCCAGACCATGGTGCATGCAGCCAATTCTGTTGATCCTGGGTGCACAGCATGGCAGAGGCAGCACAGAGGCCAGATTCAGCTTCCCAGCAGCCCCGGCTCCTTCTGGCTGTCACTGTCATCGCTGCTGGACCCAGCCCTGCTGCCCAGGCACCCCAGCCCATCTGCCCCACACCCACTGGACAGAGCAGGTGGGTGGGGGCTCCATACATGCAGACCAGCCTAGTGCCCCTGTGGGCAGGGCATGCTCAGCTACGTGGATGGGATGGGGCCGCAGGCACGTGGGGAGCATTGTCCAAGAGCGGGATGGGTGAGTAGGGTTTGGATAGCAGGGTGGTGACAGCATAGAGCCAGGGTACAGGGCAGAGCTCCAACCCAGATGTGTGAGAAGTGGATTGTGGCTCTGCTCTGGGCCATGGACCCACAGTGTCACTTCTCCATGATCCCAGCCCTACCCACACATCCTGCTCCTAGATGCCGCTCCCTGCCCCATCCCATCTGCCTGGCTAAGCGCGCCCGCAGGGATACCAGCTGATCTCCATGGAGACACTGCCCACCCACCTGCTCCATCTGACACCACTGGTGATAGGTGCAGGGTGGACAGGCCTGGACTGGATAGGATCAGTTGCCCTCCCTCCCACCACTACATCAGAAAGGTTCATACGTCTCCCTCCCCAGCTTGCAACAGCTCACCAAAACTCCCTAAGTGCCCCTCCAGTCCAATAATTGCCCAGTCCTGGTCTTGAAGTCTTTTGGCAATGGCTGCTGCTCCCTTTATACACCCACTGCCCAACAACTTGCTGCTCCAGAAAGCCAGGTTCAAAGCCATGCTTTCAGAGTGATTAATTGTCCTCCTCTTGACTTTAATGGAAGGGGGGTAATGCAGTTCCCAGCTTGCAAAAGGAATATTTTAGTTCATTTAATCAATATCAAATGCATCTTTAAAGGATAACTAAGGCCAGTGAAGGTACATTAAAAAATAAAAGGGGGCGGAAGGGAGATAACTATATGTTTACAGTAATTATTACATTAAAAGTGTCTTGGATTTGAAGACTACTCCCCTTATAATTAAATTCTATCCAAGGAAAATTACAAATTTGTTAAAAGTTGTCCATGGATAGAATCTAATTAGTAGGTCTCCTTAAGTTTGCGTACCCCCTGCTGTGGCAGGGAAGTCAGCAGCAGGAGGTGAGGGGTTAGACCTCCTTCCCTTGCTCCCCTTTCCTTTGTCATCTTGTGCCTGATCCTATCCCTGCCATGTCTGCACACCCTGTCCTGCCTACCCTCACTAAATGCCACCTCCCTGCACCTGTCAACCACACCCTGTTCCCCCCAACAGCTAGTCTCCCCACTCCCTGCTCCCACCTGCCTCACCCCTGTTATTTTCTGCTGCAGCTCTGTGATTCCAGGGCAGTCAGCAGCAGTATAGCCCTGGCCCAGATTCAGGCCAGCCTGGCCAAGGAGCAGCAGCCACCCTCCCACCGAGAATGGGTCCAAGCTGGAGGGCCCAGCTGCAAATTCCCCCTGACACTCTGTGATTTCCCTGTGTGCCCCATCCCCTACCAAATGAGCCATTCTGGTCTGGGGTGGGTGATGACTCAGCTTCCACTTCAGTCCTGAGGTTGGGTCAAAGCCAGAGCTAAGCTGCTGCCTGCTCCGGGCCGGTACTCAAATAAAAAATGAGGCTCCCGTCCCACCCCGCTCCCCACTCCCCTGGCCCCTATGGAATCTTCTCTTGAATTCGAGTAAATATGGTACTGCATCCCAACAGAAAACGCAATGGGTGATTGTGAATGTCACTGCGTAATAACATCGCCAATCAGAATTATAGGCATGATTTAAACATAAGGTTTTTGTCCCCAACACAAATGGACAGATATAATTACACAGTGCAGGGTAGATTTAATGGCATATGAGCACTGTATTAGCAAATGCTTTGTATACTTTCTATAAATACAATGAGAACCTGCTGTGGCATACCCAGCAGTGAGAAACACCAGGCATCAAACAGAGTCATGCCAGTGTTCACTAACTCTCACCAGCACATCTGTTATATTTGGATGGGACTCATGACTATGTGCCTTCATTATGCACTCATTTTACACAGGCTCTGCAAGATGCTGCCAGATATTTTTCACAGCATGCATTGTTCCACAGTCTTAACCATGGCTTTGTGAACACATGCGTGCATACACACAGACCAGAATTTTGCAAAGGCAAACCTGGTCTGTGACCTTTACTGATCCTAACACAAAATGCAGGTAAACTTGTGTGCACATGCACTATAGCAGGTGAACAAGTATACTACAAAAGCTATAAATCGATGCCCTTATACTTGGTCATAGTAAACTATAACCACTACAACAATAAATGCAAAGACAGCAGAGCATACAAGTGCTTGTAACACATTAAAATGATATTTCATCTTTGTTGCCCATAAGAGATCCCTAACTGCCAGTTTTATTAGCTGCCAAGACTTTGCAGGAGATAGAAGGAAAGAATGGCAGGGAAGCAGATTTCAAAATATCTGCTGAATGTATACACATCATCATGAAAATCAAACTCACAGTATGCAATGCATCACCCATCATTAGCACTGGATTTATGAGATCTTGGTCATGCTGTATTTCTAAACAAAAGAGGAAAGATATGGCTGATACACAAGGGTGAAGCATGCATCCCCCTGTGTGCCTAGTGAGGCCAAGGACAGTTGGCATTAAGACACAATCTCTCTTGGTAAATGTAATCTTTCAACGCCCTTTCATTCTGTGGCAGCATCCTTGAATGTATGATAGTACCTACCAGATCAAATCTACATTATTCTCACCACTTAGTGATATCCTCTGTAAATTAGAACTATCAACTGCCTATAGAAAAGAAGCACTAAAACAGAGACTATGAGGGGTTAAAAAACAGCCAACTTTACTGTTTAATATCACAAAGCTCCATGCTTTATTACACTGAATTTGTATTAATCAACTCAGATACCCTAAGAAAATATTGACTTAAAATACAAGCCCCTGTCTCTCTGCATTTCTACTGGAAGATCAGATGGTATCTGACAACCAGGGAGTAGGTTCCCTGTATCAGATAATTTAAAGAGGAGCCACAAGCCAGTCAAGCATCTTCTCCTGCTTTGACAGACCTTTAGATATCAGTCTTTTTACCCTGCTACTCCCTACTGTCTATATTTACATCTCACCTACATCTTTTATCCTGGTGGTTTGGATGGGCAGTGCCAGTCTATCTGTGGGTCAGACCCAAGTAGTAGTCCTGATTTGGTGCCTGGAAGGAGGTGGGGGGGGTGGGGACAGGACACAGCAGGGTCCAATCTGGCTGTGTAGAGGGAAGCAGGGGCAGCCCAGTCCCAATCCAGCCATGTGGGGAAGGTAGGGTGGCCTGGCCCTGATCTGGCTGCAGGACTTGGGAAATTGGCAGCAGGGGAGAGGTGGTGGTACTGCCACTGCACCCAGCTGCCACACTTCCCAACCCATGGGGAACGCATGGGCTGGATGCCATGGTTTCACAAGCTGGATTTGGCTTGTAGACTCGAGGTTGAGCACCCCTGTCCTACACAAATCATCCCAATCCTCAGACTTTGGGAAAATATGTCTATGGACAAAAAAAATAAATAGAAGGAACCACAGCTCAGATTCAAGGAGAATGCATTACATCTAACAGCAGCTGCTGCAAGCCCTCTGAGAAGAAAGTTATTCAGCCACCAGCTTGCATGGACTCCAGCCTTAACAAATTTAGATTCATAACCCTGTGACCATGACCTCTAGGATTCTAGCACATTAAATGCTTTGGTATACAATTCACTTCGGTGAAGAAAAGCACAGCATCAAATAGACGAAACAACGTGGATACACATTTCAGCGCATCATCTCTTAAGAGTTGAGGGTGTCAATAAACAGGTGGATCAAGGTGATCCAGCTAACACAGTATACGCTTTTAACTAAATTAGATAGTCATAGGATTACTGGGAATGTCCACTCACGGATTAGTAATTGGCTCAAAAGTAGAAAGCAGAGAGTGCGTATAAATGGTTCGTTTTCAGGATGGAAAGAAGTAAGGAGCAGGGTCCCCCCAGGGGTGTGTTGGGACCAGTGCTGTTTAACATTCATAAATGAACTGGAAAACAGGGTGAGTAGCAAAGTGACCAAATTTGTGGATGACACAAAATTATTCAAAGTTGTAAAGACCAAGGCAGACTGTGAGGAACAGCAAAAGGATCTGGCACTATTGAGAAAATGGGCAACTAAATGGCAGACAAACTTCAACATAGGGAAGTGTAAAGTGATGCACATTGGCAAAAATAACCCAAACTATACTTACACTATAATGGGCTCCACATTAGCTGTTACCACACAGGAAAGAGATCAGGGAGTCATTGTGGACAGTTCACTAAAAACACCAGCTCAGTGCCCAGCAGCCATCAAAAAGGCAAACAAGATGTTAGGGAGTATTAAGAAGTGAATTGTAAAAAAAACCCTGATGCCCTTTTATAAATCCATGACACATCTTGCACACATCTTGAATACTGTGCCCAGTTCTGGTCCCCACAAGTCACAAAGGATATTAAAGAACTAGAGAAGGTACAGTGAAGGGCAACACAAATGATTAGTAGTATGAAGGAGTTTCCATATGAAGAGAGACTAAAGAGGCTAGGCCTGTTCAGTTTAGAAATGGGATGCTTGAGAGGGTGGGGGGGAACATACTAAGGGGTTACAAAATACTAAATGGCAAAGAGAAAAGAAATAGGGATATATTATTTACTCTCTCACACAATATAAGAACTAGGGATCATAAAATGAAATGATTAGGTAGTAAGTTTAAAACTAACAAAAGAAAGTTCTTTTTCACACAGCATGGCATTAAGGTGTGGAACTCATTGCTCCAGGTGTTGTGAAAGTTGATAGTTTAGCCAGATTCAAAAAGAGATTGGATAAATTCTTGGAGGAAAGAGGCATCCGTAGCTATTTAGAATGGGAGTTAGGGATACAGCCTCTGAATCAGAACTGCCTAGACCTTAAATGCTGGAGGCTGCAAGGGAAAGAGAAATGGTGGAAAAACCCCATGCCCAGTTCACCCTCCCTTTCAGCATCCACTCTGCCACTGTGCGACGCAGGATACTGGGCAAGGTGAACCTGTGATCTGACCTAGGAAATGGCAATTCTTATGTTCTTAACATGTGTAGTCTCCAGCAACAATGACATCAACAGACAAAAGGTACCTGAACTGCTATGAGACCTGAAAGAACTGGGAATAGCTGCTCCTGTATATAGCGACTTGTAAAGAAACCTTGACTGTATTTCTTGACAACGCTGCATGAATGCAAGACTGTCAAATATATGGCCCACAGGATGTGTTTACCATATTTTTGAATATCCTTCCCACTCTTTCAATAAGAAATTATGGTGTTCCACTAGGTGATACCTACATGCATCTTTTCAGTCTTGATGACAAATACCAGTTTCACTGGGCTAAATTTTGATCTAACTTGGGTGGTAAATGTAAAATAATTCCCTGCAGCCAACGGACTGGATTTACTTCAGTGTAATGGACATCAGAATCTAACCCTGTATTTCAAGAGAGTTCCTACCAGCGCACTGCATTATAAACACAGCATTTTTTTTAAATTCTTGAACTATTCTGAAACACTGCCTACCTCCTGTTCTCCTCTATGCATGTAACGCCTTTTAAACTAAATTTCTCCTTATCCTTGTTCCATCTATACAGTACAGCATCCTTCACTTGTCACTGATCCCACAGCAAATAATTACCCTTCAAAGAAGAAATATCTGGCACCTGAGAGGTATCAAGTAGAGGGGAAAAGCTACCATTTCTAACTCTCCTTTTCATTTTTAACTTCAAACACTTCATCCTACATTCCTGAACGATTACTTTATTGTTACATTTTTAAAGAATGAAATGAAAGCAAAAGCACATAGCCTTCATGAAAATATCTCCCCAGTTATCTCTAGTGCAAAACTGCATACCCACAAATAGCAATGCTATACCCATGTCAGAGAAGCTACTTTCTGAATCAGACTGGAAAATCCATTTGAGTCCCTGCTCTACTGATGTTTATTTTCAGATGAAGGGCTTGGAACAGCTCTATGAAAAATGAGGGGGAAAGGAGGTGTTCTAAGCTAGAAAAATATTAAAATACGATGATGTATTATTATTTTTATTTCAGTAGCATCCAAAAGCCTCCACATGAGTATTATGCCTATTACTGGTATCTAATTAGAGATCAGATGTTAATCTAAATAGAAAGTACTGACATAATGTCATATATAGAATCATTATATGAAAGGAAAAGATGACACAACAAATCTGTAAATCCAGAAATCAAGCCAGTGACCAGGAGCTGCAAACAGGGTAAGCAGTTTGCAGGCAGTTGCTGGGGGCACGAGGAGGAAGAGGGAGAGAAGCCAGACACTAGGCACCAGCTACCTTTATTAGGACGGCTTTAAGAATGCAGGGATCCTCCCTGATGGCTAGAAAATGGTATTTAGAGGTTTGTTTTTGGGAACTGGCTTATAGATTCATAGATACTAGGGTCGGAAGGGACCTCAACAAGTCATCAAGTCCGACCCCTCCCCCATGGCAGGAAAGAGTACTGGGGTCAGATGACCCCAGGCAGATGTCCATCCAGCCTTCTCTTGAAGACCACCAAGGTAGGGGAGAGCACCACCTCCCTTGGAACCCCATTCCAAATTCTGGCCACCCCTAGAATGAAGAGGTTCCTCCTGATATCTAGACTAAATCTGCTCTGTCAGTTTGTGACCATTGTTCCCTGTTACTCCCAGAGGTGCCCTGGTTCCTTGCCCCAGCCCCCCACAATGAGTTTGTAGGTGGTCACAAGATCATCTCTCAGCCTTCTGTGGCAGAGGCTGAAGAGATCCAGGTCTCTTAGTCTCTCCTCATAGGGCTGAATGAATGAACTTTAGTTAAAGCACCCCTGTGGCCATTTTCATAGAATCATAGAACATACTTTATAGGTAAAGTAGCTATACATTAAAATAATGATCCAGGGCAACAGCAAGGGTTAACTGATTTCTAAAAAGCCTGTCTGAGAGACAGTTTCTCTAAGGCCCGCTGTGTCTGATATAGGCAAGCAGTGAACGGACACACAGGCTGCAAAATTGAAGGCATGTGTCACATTGTTCCATAACATGAGATAAGGTGGCACCAGTCACAGTGCCCAAGTGCAGAGCCCTTGGACCTTCCAGTTTTGGGGAACAGACCTGATTAGGAGGAGAACAAGTACAACCCAAAGTAGGATGTGTGCATGTGACGGGTTTGTGAAACAAAGGATTATGTTGACAGGTCAGAACGTGAACAGTATGACGACCACAGAGGGAACAATCAGCACTGGCCAGAGATAAAGATTCATCAGAAGGGGAAAGGATACAAAAGAAGGGATGTCAGAGCAGTAAAGGGTCCCCAAGAGGGGAACCTGAGGCCACCATGGACAGAGGGCACATCACCAGCCTGTCTCACCCACCCCACTGGTGGAAGGGGTGGGGGGGGGGGAAGGGCTTGGCCTCCAATCTCCAGGCTGCTGACATCTGACATTCAAGAGAGAATCTCAGAGTGAGAGCTCACCTACTGGCCAGATGTACCTTGTCTCTGTGCAACTCTAGGACTGGTAAAAGGGGCTGGATCTTATGATTTGTAAGGTCTCTTCCAACCCCTAACACAGGAGCAGGCAATTATTTCAGGCGGAGGGCCGCTTACTGAGTTTTGGCAAGCCATCGAGGGCCGCATGACAGGCAACCAAGGGCAGATAGATATTAATTTTCTAAATTTTTTAGGGGCCCTGTAGGCCAGATAAAGTGGCCTGGTGGTCCATATTCAGCCCACAGGTCACATTTTGCCCATCCCTGCCCTAACAACTATGACGATATAGAATTGTCTGCATTATTCTTATCTGCTATCACTGCATATTAATAAAATTTTCCTATTATGAAATGGAAAGGCTGTGGTCAATCTGAGGGCTTAGGCCTGCCCAGAACAGGGCACTTGGGTCATAAATCCAGTACCAACACTCCCAACCCCTTCCAAGGCTCAAGTTTCAAGCATCTACCACCTGTGACCTCACCATTTTCCAGCCACATGTGATATTCATCCAAACTTATACTATCTTATTGTAAGAGTATTGCATGGGCATGCAGGAAGAAAACTACAATGGTCAAGGCACAATTGGAGATGCAACTGGCAAGGAACATAAAAGGCAATTAAAAACGATTGTAAAAAGGTGTCAGAAATAAGAGAAAGACTTAGAAGCTACAGGTTTTTTATGGAATAGAGAATACAATCTAGTTACAGAAGATGCAAAGAAAGTTGAAGTGTTTAATGCCTTTTTTACTTAAGTTTTCACGAATAGGGCAGCTACAAGGTGACAAGTGTAGCTGCTAGCAAAGACAGAGAATGAGGCAAACAGCCTAGAATAGTAAAAGACAAGTTTAGGGATTACTTAGGAACCTAGATACTTTCAAGTTGGCAGGGTCAGGTGGGATATACTTGTATTGAAGGAACTGACTGAGGTAATTTCAGAGCCATTAGCTATACTCTTTGAGAACTCTGGAAGTTGAGGTGAAGTCCCAGATGACTGGAGATGGGCAAATATAGCAACCATTTTTAAGAAAGGGAGGAAGGAAGAGCTGGGGAATTAAAGACCAGTAAATCAAGATGACTTCAAGAAGGGTATAGACAGATCGGAAAGACTCCAACGTGGAGTCACAAAAATGAGTACGGACCTGAGAGCAAGACTTAAGTGGAAAAACTGAAAGAACTAGGGTTATTTAGTGTAAAGAGATGACTGAGCGGGGATTTGATAGGTTTTCAAACACCTGTAGTGTGATTAGAGAGAAGATGGAGATGGACTTTCTTTGCAGCCATAGAGGGCAGGACTAAGAGCAATGGCCTCATGCTGCAGCAGAGGAAATTTAGGGTAGAAATTAAGAGGAACTTTCTGACTATGAAGGTGGTCAGTCATTGGAACAGGCCACCCAGAGAACTTGTGGAATCTTGGAAGTTTTCTTCATTCTTGGAAGTTTTCAAGAGTAGGTTGGACAGACACTTGGCTGGGATGGCTTAGTCAGGGATGATCCTGCCTCAAACAGGGGCCTGGAAACAATGACATTGTGAGATCCCTTCCAGCTCTACTTTCTTATGATTCTCTGTTTATTCTCCACTCCAACCTCTGTGGCCCTAGCTGCCTCCTGACACTGTATTCTGCCCTCTCCAGGGATGCACCTTGTTCCTCTCTCTTCACACAAGCCAGACACTCATGGGGCAGAGGCCTTGAAATTTGACTATTCCCCTAACATCAAGAACTGCTTATAGGACTACTGGGTTTGTGGTCCCTCAAGCACTTTTTATTGGGATTTACACCCACAAGACTTACAATTCAATTCCTCACTCTGCAACCCTGTCCTAATAGGACAACAATCGTATCATGTTTATAAACAACAGCAGCATATAACTGTTAGCTGGGTCTGTAGCTTCAGGGCTTCATAGATGCTAGGGTTGGAAGGGACCTCAATAGATCGACTCTGACCCCCTGCATAGGCAGGAAAGAATGCTGGGTTTAGATGACCCCAGCTAGATGCCTATCTAACCTCCTCTTCAAGACCCCCAGAGTAGGGGAGAGCACCACCTCCCTTGGGAGCCCGTTCCAGACCTTGGCCACTCTAACTGTAAAGAAGTTCTTCCTAATGTCTAGTCTAAATCTGCTCTCTGCTAG
>JAGPOW010002067.1:6278050-6290847 GCA_030014935.1 Caiman crocodilus
TCCGGGCCTGCCGACTTAAAGACGTAAGTGGACCAGTAACCAAAAAATAATTACAAAGATGTTAAGCTGTTGAATAAATTCCCTCCATGAGATCTTTATTCTAGCAAATTTAATAATAATGTAAAGTGCCCACTTCACAGCCCTACAGCAAATATTCCAACCACTGATTAGGTCTGGTAGAGGTAGGGATACTTCTTGTTATGCTTGCCTGCCAATAGGCTTCAGCACTGCCTAATATGCACCGTCTTTTTAGTTTACATTTCTACTTAGTCTCTCTGTTAAAAGTGTCACCAAGGAAGACAGTTTGGAATATGTCCTGCAATGTTGACACCTGTTCTGTAGGACCTTGGTCAAAACTATCAAGTGATTATTATGACTTTGATTATTATGACATGGTTTTGAATCACTATTGATCAGGTATGCCTCTGAAAAGAAAAGTCCTCCTCCTGTTACAAATCCAAGCATCATTTTGACCTCCTCTACACAAAACCAGGAAGAAAAGGAGCATCAGGAGACTTTAAGAGCAGAGGAAAAACTGACACTCATATGAATTTTAAGCAATGTATAACCTGATGTAAACAACCTGTTTTTGCTTAGGTTTTACAAGTCAAATTAAGTACAGTGTATCCAGCAAGTTCAGGTAGTAGGATATATCTTAAATACTCCAACCTCACCCTTTTTCATTTACCATGATCTTCACAAACAATGTGCACACTCAAATGGGTTGGCTCTTGTCAGGTAGGAAAACGTCTAGGGAATTCTGCAGGCCTAAGTCAATAGTATGTCACAATATAGTTTACTATCCAAATTCCTAAGAAATCGCAGACAAAGTAAACTCCAGAAGGAATATGCTGAGAATCAACAGAAAGGAGATGGCAATATAAGAATGCTGTAGAATTAATGCATTTGGCCTGCAGTCAGGGAGGCAGCTTGAGTGGGAGGACAGTCTGCCTCAGAAGGGTGCCTATATCTTGAAGGCAACATTCTTGATCAAATGTTGTATTTAAGACATTACATTTAACGAAGAATCAGTTAAAAAGGTTACAGAACCCTCATGATCCAACCTAAGATGAATATTATGGCTCCTTGTAGCTACCATGACACGCTCCACAGGAGCCACATGTACTGAATCTTCCAGCTATACAGAGATGCCATTATGTAATACACAGCACTGAAGCACTATGACTGCAATGAAGCAAACATCGTGTCAGTTGTTTTATTGTTTAATCAATCACCTCCTCTGGCAGAGATTGAGAGAGGAGAAAAAAGCAGCTCAGTTGCAAAACAAAGTTCTGAAGCAATCTGCTGCCTACCTATTGGGATGGATGAAATCTGACAGTAGAGATCCAACATGCGGTTCCCATCTACATCTACAAGGTAGTTTCCTCGGCTCTCCTCGTAATTGCAAAAAAAGTGTACAGCTTCTGCATTCTTAAAAGGAAAAAAAAACAATAATCCAATATATTTAGTATGAGGCAGAACAATCTTATTTTGAAGATGCACACAATATAAGCAGGGGGAGAGATGCAACACTACCTAATACAATACTTACATACAATACCTAAACCCCAAAAGATAAGTATCTTCATTTTATCATGATTAACTTTGCTGTAGCTTATTACAAACATGGACTGTAAAAAGAACTAAGCATTACAGAGAAAGAGGAGAAAAGGGGAATGCAGTATTTTGCACCCATTTTAAGACCCTCTCACTTGAAGCTCTAAAAGCATTTTACCAACCTCAGGGAATTAAATGCATTTAATGGTTTGCCCATGGTCCAACAGCGAGTAAGTGCAGAAGTGAAAATAAAACACAATTCTTGAGTCAGTCTGAGCCTGCAAATCATCCATATGTGCTGTTTGCAATACACATACATAAACACATTCATATGTAAGCCTGACAGACATTTTTCTTGAGGGAACTGCAAATTTAAACAACTATAAGCATGCATTTCTTCCACATAAGACAAGCATGCACACCAAAACATTGTCCTTTGGGGTAAGATAACAAAATGGTTATCCTCTGCTTAATAGCAACATTAAAACACAAGTACCACACATAGTAGGTAAAATAAGGTAAATAAAAAAAGGACAGGCATTTACATCTCACAGAACATTTTAACACTAGGAAAAAGTCAGGCAAAGATTTTGTTCTAGTACATATTAAATTGTAATTTAATTGTAAAGCATTACCCTCAATTTTTTTATGCAGCGTTACCATGTTTACTCAAATAGAAGACAACCACCCTAGTAATTAGATTCTAAACATGGAAAATGTATAAATTCATTTTAATTTTCCAGGTATGGAATCTAATTATTGCAAGTCTGCCTTGAATTTGTCCCCTCCCACTGCTACAGCAGGAGAAATAAATCAAGGGGGCGGGGGGTTGCGGGTTATGTAGCTCTTTGCTCTCCGCTTTCCCCAACTTTTTCCCTTGATAGCCCTTTCCCCCTTCTCCTTACTATCAGACCCTGCTCTCCCTAAGCACAGGAAAGTAAGGAGCAAATCTGAAAACAGGCTTGATATTAAATGTGGCTGTAGCAACTTGCATATAGTACCCATGCACTTCACTTCGTGTATCCCAGAATTGATGCATGATGTCTTTTGAAAAGGTTGCAAGTTTTAGCACCAGTACTTCATTAACACACTTTTGAGCAGCAGTTTGGCACCTAATTATATGCAGTACAAAAAATGTTTTTTTTGCAAAAAAATTACATTTCTTTATAAATATATATCTCCCTACGTCTTTAGAGTTCTTTCTTGTGATTGATCTGGTTCACTTGACAGTTCATGACATGCAACTACAGCTAAACCATCATCATCCCCATTACAAGAGCCACAAACACACTCGTCACCACATCCTTTACCTGTCACAATCACAGAAATGATCACCTTAGTGCCCTCTTTCTTCCCCGCCACCTCCCTCCCAAATCCCTTGCCAGCTTCCCCAGTCCTTTCACTCATTGTCACCACCATCATCAGCACTCTCTCTGGTGATCCCGCCTCCAAACAGTCGGTGCCAGTCTTTTCTCTTCCACTGGTCAAAGTGAGCCGGAGGGGCCCCTTGCTGCTTGGACAGGTGTCCGAAGAGCACCACCTCTATGGTGAGGTTCTCAACCACTGTCACCATCACAAGGAGTATGATTACTCTCCTCCACAGCGCCCTGGCTTATGGGCAGTTCCAGAGGAGGTGGCCAATTGTTTCCTCCTTCCGCTGGCAGGTTTGCCTGGGGCAGTTCAGTGGGCTTCTCTGCCCCTCTCTGTGTCTCAGCACCCACACAGGGAATACCCGGTGGGCGACCTGCCAGTTCAAGTCTTGGAGGAAGGTTGACTCTCACAGCCTGGCAGCTGTCACCAGGTGGCATGTCCATGGCTCAAAGTCTGTCCCTTGCCCTTACTACCTCCTGCATCTGTGGTTATGTGGTACAAATTACACATGACATTAGCCCAAGACCAAAGACTCATGATATAGCTCATAGTTCATCAGGCTGGGCCCCACCGGACTCAACAGCACCTCAAGCCACAGTGACCCCACAGCTCAGCACTGCTCAAAATGCATGTCTCCTCCAGATAGCCCCAGGAAGGAGTCACAAGCTAATTAGCTCCACTCATGACTGGAACCAGGTGTTCTTGTCACAAGTCTTGGAATACTCTAAAAACTTACATGCAGATGAGGCACAGGGCAACTTAGTCTGGCTTCGTCTCATGGAGGGCAGGGCCACACTAAGCATATGTGCCAGGGTGAAAGAGAGGGAGACAGAGGGATTCTGCATGAGTGGTATCAAATGCCATGGCTCACCAAGACTTGAAAAAGAGTCAGCAGTGAGGGGGACTGCGCTTAATGGTCACTACCATATGTGTTACCCAGATGGGCTATATTGACCTATTCTTGTGATTGGGCAAACATTCTGATTGAAACCTATCTGGGTTGTGCCTTTCATAGTCATGATCAGTGTTGGCTGTATTTAATCAGCTTCATAGTAGGTTTCCATTGCTGAGCACCTGCTACTTTTGGCTGCAGCTTAGTGATACACAATATATTTAGTGAAATTTCCTTGTATATAATTATAAGATGAGAGGCTTTTTCTTGTATTTGAGTAAATATGACATCTTTCCTGCCTACTTTGGCAGCCTGAACCTAAAGCTATAACATTTGATTTCAAAAACAGAAATGCTGAGAGATTAACTGAAAGAAAAAAAGAAACTTAAATTACCTGAATTCCATTTAGCTCTTTCATTAATTCCTGTAAGATAAAACAAACAGCCTCATCAATTTAACCACTAAACACAGTGGGTTATTTATTTATTTTTAAATATACACATCAATTGCATGCAGCTTTTCATGACTAATAGGAAAATTCACTTGCCATGTGCAATTTGCAATGTCTATGTTTGGAAGATGCGGAAAATATTTTGTTTTAGATGACCAGCACTGCCTGGTTTCTGGCTTGGGCAATTGCAGGCATGTGGCTGCATTTGCAGAATCAAAAGTGAATGTGTGTTCACTTGCTTATCAGTTCAATCTACACAGCTCAGATTAACCTACAAAGATTAAATCAATCCAGCTTTGGGCTTTCTGGCTGTCTGTAATTAGCCTATGAAACAGAAGCAACAATCCAGCCAGAAAGGGAAAAAACAGCCCAAAAAGAGAGCTGTAAATGCATAAATGAGGGATTCAAATGTAATAGTTATAACAGATAGTGGCCTTTTATTAGCATCTAGGATTGACACTGGTCCCTATACATACCCAGTGAAGTCAGTGGGACGCCTCACAGGTGGAGTCAGCCCCAAATTGGTTACATTTATTTTGAGTGAACTACACTTCATGTAGAGGAGGAGGAGGAAAAGCAGTAATTGCAAAACAAGTCTTTCAACAGAGAACAAAGGAGTTTTGTTAAGACTGTCTGAGCCCCCAGGTACTATTAGCAGATTTTCCTACTACTTAAGCAGAGCTGATTTAATGGATTCTATTAAATATCTGATTCCACCCAGGCAAAAGAATGTCCAGCTCTCTTCAGTGCCAAAACCAAAGCATTAATTTGTAATAAGCACAGCCAATCCTGTGTTTCACTGGAGAATGTGTCCAGGGAATGCTCTTGGTTCACCACTGAAGGAGAGATTTCTATAGATTAACATCCACTTGTTTCTAATTCTTGTTTAATGCAAGCAATAGCTATTAGGAATGCTTGAGATTCAATACAAAGGGAAATCTTTTTGATCAAAATGATGAGGCTGTACAGACACACTACTTTCTTAGTAACACTGTTGTGCATCTGCTGAAGATAAGCAGAAAAACAGGGATAATAGCTTTCCTACTTGTCTAAGAAGAAAAATTCATCTTCAAATGTTCTGATAGACAACCCAAGATATATGCATAACCTTTGCTTTATCAATCATCATAGTTTGGCACAACTGCTTTGCTACTGCTGGGAATTCCACTCAAAAATGCTCATTAGCAGCTTCTTCCTTTGTAGGTTCTCATTGGTAAAAATGAGTTTAGAAAGTTGCAAAATTGCAATTAAAATAATCATTGTCCCTAACCATTATGTCTACTAGGCACCATATTTTCAGTTTGATCACTCAAAACACAGCTACTTTGGACAAAATCAACAAACCATCACACTCTGTGAACTTACTCTGGATCTAGGCCCAGGAACTTCTGTCTTCATTAAAGGTCCATCATAATCAAAATCCAAATCAATTTTAGCTGCAGCTTGACTGATAGACCTGTGTCCTGCAAGAATTAAAGAGAAGAAAAACTGATGATAAACTTTGCTTTTATATCAGAACTATTACACTCCCCTCAAAATAAATATCTAGTTCTCCATCTGGATAAAGATATCTCATAGCAGAAGACAGCTATGTTGCACTTGCTGAAGAGAATTTAAGACCCAATTTTAATCCTGCCCTAGGCTAATGCAGGTCATGAGAGATCTTGGCCTCAGGTCCATGCAAGTGTGACAGGCCACTTGTAGTGATTTAGCCCAGGGGTTTTGAAAGGGTAAAAGATGATTGGAGGGCTTGGAATTCCCTTTCCTCACCAATCAGGCCCCAGAGACTCACCTCTCATGTCCCCTGACTGGCCTCTTGGGTCATCTGGAGGGGGATAAAAGGAGCAGCGCAGTTGACTCAGGGGAGACCAGCGAGGGATCACAAGGAAGGAGTTTCAAAGAGCTGGCTAAGAGCTGGGTGGAAGCAGTTGCCCCAAAAGAGCCTGAAGGAGCGGGACCTACAGGCAGCAGTTGGACCCTCAGCAGCACGGCATGTGGCCTGCAAGAAGACTCCCCACTGGGCTCCAGGATCCCGTACTAGAGGCTGCAGCCAGCAGGAGAGGTTCCCCTGCTCCAGCAAGGATCTCAGCAACGACTTGAGAGGTTCCCAGCCCTACTTCCAGCTCCTCCAGCAAGAGGCCAGGCAGCTTGATATGAAGCAGGGGATTCTGGAAGGCCAAGACCCCTAGCAGCTTACAGCAATAGCAACACTGGTGGCTGTGTGATAGTGTTTCTGCCTCCCATGTGGGAGCTCTGAGTTCAAGCCCCAGCTGGGGTGAGTGGAGTAACAGGAGAAAGTCTTATTACAGTAGAAAGGGGTCATTGTGTCTTCCCTGCACCCCTTCTAGGCACCTAGGCTGTACATTTCTTGTTGTTTTGTATTTTGTGCCTTTTATATTTCACCCACCAGTATTGTCTGTTCTGCAGTTTGTGTTTTATATTTTGTTAACCTCATCTTTTGCCAACTGGATGAATATGTCTAGGAGTCTAAGTGTTTAACCTTTGTTGAATCCTGTCCCCTCAAGGCATTGTAGTGTTCCCTATATTCCCTGGTTTATACCTGTTATGTTCCCACTACTATTTCCTTCATTAAAAGGTATATGGTTAAGTTCCCATTGGTGATCTGACTCTGCTCTATAGGGGAGGAGGGTATCTACACCTCCCACAGTGCTTGTGCACTTGCCCCAAACCCTTCAGTTGGAGATGGGGTACATCTTGGAGTACAAGAGAACAAAGGGAATATCTTACTGCTTAGGAAAAGGAGACTGGGGTTGAGAAATCCTAGATTAGCTCTTCACCTCTACTGCTGACACAATGCATTATCATCTCAAGTAAGTCTTATACCCCAACTTCCCCATTTGCAAAACTGGGATGATTCATTACCTGTAGAACTAAGAGAAACTGAAGACTAGTTTAAAACAACAATAAGAAATAATCTTGGAAAAGAAAATCTATGTATCAGAAAATAAAACAGCTTTGCTTTAAAAAAAAGGGTGGGGGGATGGAGGAGGGTATGAGGGTGGAGAAAGGATTCTGTATGAGCCTCAAGACAAGCTCTGAGATGTGGGTCAGTGATCATTTTTATTCTGACCTAAGATTAGACTGCTGTTGTCTGGCACAAACGCAGTATAGGAAAGAAAACAGGCTGCCAAATGAGGCTGAAAGGCAGTAAACTCACTTTCTTCATCAATAACAGGCTCCACTCACATTTTGTAATGAATTACTGCAAAATGCTGGGTTTATATATGTTTCAAAAGCACAAAAAAACCAGCATTTTGTCTGCTACCTGCCCTAAAACAGAAATATACAATTCTCATGTATAAATGAGCCTAGAAAATAAACTGCAGCTGGTATGTATTAAACAAAATCTGCAGTGTTCATAGCTTGTAAGAAAGAAGAAAATGTGGATTTCTTAAAAGATTTCAATTTTTCCCTGTCTCCCCTCTCTCAGACTTCCACCTGATCCTGAGACCAAATGTAATGTGTTCCACTTTTTAATACAATATTTATACAATATTACAATATTACACAATATTAAATATTACAATTTAATACAATATTACATTTTACATAGAATATTATCTGGGTGGCCTGTCCAGGTCAGCTTGTAAAGGAGAAGGATCTGACCAGGCCACCCAGATAATATTCTGGTGAGGGAAGGAAAACAGGGTGCAGACCAATAGCTATTATTGCTGACCTGCCAGCACACAGCATGCGTCAATGACTGAACAACCACCTTGTATCCTGAGAATATCAACAAAAGATATTTTTTTTACCCAGTTTTTACTATGTTACCTCTTTGTTCCCTTTGCACATTTGTTTTGTGAAATTTTGTGAAGTTGGTATAATCTAGTTAGAAGATAAAGAATAAAATCATAAGTCATATGGTCTGCTGGGGAAGAATCAGCATGGTTTGCATAAATGGAAATCCTGTCTCACTAATCTGCTGGAGTCCTTTGTGGGGGTTAATGAGCACATGATATATTTAGGCTTTAAAAAAGCTTTTGAAAAGGTCCCTCTCCAAAGGCTTTTTAAAAAACTGGAGTTGCCACAGGACTGGAGGGGAAGGCTCTTTCATAGATGGAGAGGCGGTTAAAAGATAAGAAGTGAATGGTAGGACTAAATGGTCACTGTTTCAGGATGGATGAAAGTCAAAAGCAGGGTCCAGCAGAGATCTGTGCTGGGCCCAATTTTGTTCAACAGCTGCTATACCCAGGAGAGACTTAAAAGGCTAGGACTCTTCAGTTCAGAAAGGAGAAAGCTGAGGAGGGATATGACAGGGGTCTGTCTATAAAATAAGGAAGGCTGCAGACTGAGAGAACAGGGAACTGTTATTCACTAAGTCCCAGAATACTAGAAATAGGGAGCACCCACCAAAATTAGTATACAACAGATTTAAAATTAACAACAGAAAATATTTATTTTTTTACAAAAAAGAAAGATAGAAAAAAAGGTGTAGTTAACGTGTGGAATTCACAGCCTCAGGAGGTGGTAGAGGCAGACAGCATAACCAGATTCAAAAAGGGACTAGTCAAATTCATGGATGAAAGATCTATTAGTAGCTGTTGAACAGGACAGTTGAAGATATTTCCTCTGTCATCTCAACGCCAATAATATTAGATGCCAGGGAGGGTAATAAATACAGAATAAATCACCCCCAAGATATCTGGTTCAACGCTCTGCCTCTAAAGCGTTCATCTCTGCTACTGCGGACGACAGGATACCCAAGCTAGATGAACCATTGGTCTGACCCAGTATGGAACTCCTTATATTCTTAAATGTCTGAATATAGCCACCATTGTCACAGTAAATCAGTCTGAAATTTTAATTTAACAACAAAATTAACTTTTATTTTCCAGTAAGGAGGATTGCTGAATTAAAGACTAATTGAATATCTTCTTTCTGGCAAGGGGACTCAACAGTTTTGATAAAGTTTGTCTTGTATAACCAATTTCAAAATACAGGAAACCCTTGCTATTCATGAATCCGCTATTCCCAGATTTGAATATTCACGGTGCGCTGCACCAATGGGGTGGGTCAAGACAAGCACTGCTGTGGCTTCCTCTGCCGCTGCACTGAGCTCCTGCCACTGCGTAAGCCAGGCATGGAGTGCTGCGAGGGGTAGGGGAGAGCAGAAGCGGGCAGAGTGGAGCAGAGAGCAGAGCTGGGTGGCCGAAGGGGGACGGCAGAGTCAGGCAGGCAAAGAGCGAGTGCCGGGGACAGGGAAGGAGGCGCCAGTGGCATCTTCTCCCCTGGTGGCACCTGTGGTCAGTCCCCTGGTGCTGCAGGGGAGCCCTGTGCTTCCAGGTTTTTGTTTGCGGGTGGGAGCAAGGGCCGTCTGTGGGGTCTGACGGGGAGCCCCATCAGTATTAGGGGATATCACCATTCATGGGGATCTCCAGAATGGATCCCCATGAGTAAGAAGGGTCTCCTGTACTTTGTTTGGATTTAAGATCTTTTTTCTCTTGTGGGTCCCAACTAATACATTTCCAAACTTTTGAATGCAATTGTTAATGTCTTTAATCTATACTTAAGCACTTTACAGTCTTTGCAGCAAGGAGCAGTCAAAGTTGCAAACCAAATTTGGTGTTGTACAAGGATGAAAAAAAAAAATCACATGAATATTTTTCAGTCTCTGAGCTCATTTATTTTGTTTAAACTAACACAACAGGGGTCACCAAGCATAAAGGTGTGGCAGTAGTAATCAAAAGGGGAGATTTTAGGGCATGGACAGAGACTTGAGCTCCTAGGATACAAATAATGGAAGTGGCAAACTTTGGAAGACATGGATTACATGTTCAGGGAGAAGGGAGAAAATGAAGATGATCCCTACATCACAGGGTTAAACAACAAGGAGGCTGGTGGTGTGCCCAACTGACAGAACATGGAAAAGGTTGGTAAGCTAAGTACTAACCAAACTAAATATAAGTTTTCAACAGGCACACGTTACCTCCAAAGTAGTATGGGAGTTAGATGAACACAGTAAGAAAAACAGTTCTGAAAACACTGTCAGAGCACCAAGGAAAAAGAGACCAATTTGCCTCTATACTGTACCATGACACTGACTTTATGCTCAATAATTGCAAACTTAAACATTTTATCCAGACTTTCAGCTATGGGGCACTTGCAACCATTTCTCTGGCATAATTTATCTGGTATAAATTAATTTAAAGCCACATAACTGATTCAGAGCTTCAGTAGCACTATCCCTACCTCAAGTTGATATGTGGAAGATGAACTGTGAATGTAGATTTGTTGGAGGAGATCTTGGAATTGTCATTTACCCACATCACGTTGAGTGCCAGGAGCAGTACCGCCAAGTGCCCATGAGACGAAACAACATGACACAACATGTCAGAGCTCCAGGAAGATTTGCATATGAGAAGGCAGGCAAATGCCCAGATTTGTGAAAACCATCCTGTTGCACAGTACAGCATTTTTGGTCAAGCAGTTTCTTGGTTGTCCAGCTTCTAACTTTACTCTAGATTAATTCTACTGAAGAAAAACTCCTATTACTCCAAAGAGCCTCCCCAGAAGATCATGAATACCCACATGTCTTGCAAGAGGTTAAACTCACTTAATCCTACAGAAACAATGGCAAGAGTCTCACAGCTGTGTTTTTCATACACTACTCTATTTCTGTGCCATCCTTGTATAATGGTGGCATAACAAGTGGGCATCAGGGCAGAACTATTCCACCTAAATAGCCTACTGGCTCCAGAACCTCATCCAAAGCTACACAATTCATAGCTACTTTACCCATATTTAATAACAAGGCTATAAAGCCAAATATTGCACTAGAAGACACGATAGAGCAAATTAAACTTTTTAGTCTCATCTCTACCCATACAATGAAAAACACAAGTGATTCCTGTGCCATAAAACTGTGCTCTTCTCCTCCAGCTCTGCACTTTTCAGGGTCAAGCAGCTTGGTTTTTGCTCTGTGACCAAAGACAAAGCTTGTTCCACACACCTATTTGCTATCTTGTATTTTTTCCTGAAGTCTCTCCCGCCCCTACAAAGTCGTACTGACTTCTTCAAAGCTAAGAGCCAATTCCTTTTCTCTCCTCCCCAACCATAACTTAGATCTCTTATCTACCCCAGGCTCAGCATCCCATGCAACCTTTTATAACCTACATCACACACTCAATTTCCTAATGAAGATGCTCTCTGAGCATCTTGTCAACTTCATGTTTTTCCTCTCCGCACCATCTCTCTCTTCTGTGGGTTCTTCACTAAGTCATTACCATCTCTGCATCCAAAACCTTTTTCAATTCTCTTTTCTAATGAGACACACACAGAAACAAGACACCAAAACATTTTCAGTTCATAAAATCTTATTCCAACAACTGTGCACAGGTCTTTAGTGAACGTTCTTGTTGTTTCCAACCAATTCTGCACCATCCCCCATTGTGCTGTTTCTGGTGCTCTTCCATAAACCTCAAATGAAACTAGACAAAGTTCCTAAGGGCAGGGACCATGTCTAGTTTATCTGGAGTACGAGGTGCATAGCGTACCCTTTGAACACCTTAAACAGTAATCACTTTGTGGCTGCTGTCTCAGCTTGCAATTGAAAAATTAAAAGAAAACACATAATGAAATAAACCTACCTGGAAGTAACATAAAGGATATGCTGACACTGCATGGTGCAGTGCCCAACATGTACATGGTGCCGTACTGGAGAGGTACCCAGCCTAGATCTGCATGGTAGCAGTCCAGCTACAACTGTGGAGGCTCCATAGTGGCTAGTTTAGGCTCGTTGGGATGCTTTTGCTACTTCCACTACTCGAATTGGTTTGATTCTGATTTTATTTGTTTAATGAGTATCACTTAATTTGTTTAAACCCAAGCCTTTAATATCCCTGTACACTGAAAGTAAAAAACATACAACAGTGAAACCACTGCTCATTAAAGATCAGCAATATCCTGAGGGATACCCAGCATGGGTTTATTGTGGGTAATCTCATTAACCAATCTCATTTCCTTCTACGACCAGGTGACCTATCACTTGGACAAGGGAGAAGAAATTGATGTCATATATCTTGACTTCAGAAAAGCCTTCGATCTGGTATCCCATGATCACCTCTTGGCGAAACTGGCCAACTGCGGCCTCAGGTCCACCACGATCTACTAGCTGTGGAACTGGCTCTGTGGTCAGACCCAGAGGGTGGTGGTTGATGGAAGTCAATCATCGTTGTGCTCTGTGACCAGTGGGTTCCCCCAAGGCTCTATCCTTGGACCTATATTGTTCAACAACTTTATTAATGATGTAGACACTGGAGTCAGAAGTGAACTGGCCAAGTTCGCCGATGATACCAGACTCTGCAGTAAAGCATCCACACCTGAGGACAGGAGGGCAATCCAGGCTGACCTCTAGAGGCTCAGGAAATGTGCAGATAAGAACCGGATGGTGTTTAACGCCGAAAAATGCAAGGTTCTCCACCTTGGGAGGAAAAACCTTCAGCATGCTTACAGGCTTGGCAGTGCTACACTGGCTAGCACTACAAATGAAAGGGACCTGGGGGG
>JAGPOW010002067.1:6290947-6303138 GCA_030014935.1 Caiman crocodilus
GGGGGGTCATGATTGACCACAAGATGAACATAAGCCTTCAATATGATGCTGCAGCTAGTAAAGTGAGCAAAACGCTGGCTTACATCCATAGATGCGTCTCAAGCAAATCCCGGGATGTCATTATCCCCTTGTACTCAGCCTACGTGAGGCTGCAGCTGGAGTACTGCGTCCAGTTTTGGGCTCCACAATTCAAAAAGAACAAGGAAAGCTTGAGAGAGTCCAAAGGAGAGCCATGCACATGATCAGAGGTCAGGAAAACAGACCTTATGATGACAGGCTGACAGCTGTGGGGCTCTTTAGTCTGAAAAAGCGCAGACTCAGGGGCGATCTGGTGGCCACCTATAAGTTTATCAAGGGTGTCCACCAGGATCTGGGGGAACAATTGTTCACCAGAGCGCCCCAAGGGATGACAAGGGTGAACAGTTATAAACTCCTGCAAGACTGTTTCAGGCTGGACATAAGGAAGAACTTCGCTACTGTCTGAGACCCCAAGGTCTGGAATAGCCTGCCATCGGAGGTGGTTCAAGCATCCACAATGAATGCCTTCAAGAAAAATTTGGGTGCTTATCTTGCTGGGATCCTATGATCTCAGTTGACTTCTTGCCCCTGGGGCAGGGGGCTGGACTCAATGATCTTCCAAGGTCCCTTCCAACCCTAGTGTCTATGAAATCCTGCAGACTTAAAGTATATGGCAAAAATCTAAGACTACTGGTCACATTTTGAATTAAAGAGCAAAATTCCAGCAGGTCCCTCTTCCTGGCCTACTGAAACCAAATTTTCCTATAATGATTTATTGCATTTTGAATCCACTACCAGAAACAATTCAACCATCAGAGGTGCTTGCTTTATAAACCCAAATAAATAAAAAACTAATGAGCTCTAGAAAAGTACCACAGATTTAATCTAAGTACCTATGATTCAATCTAAGCCTTATTTAATCTAAGTCAGTCCTATTAACAGCCACTACAGAGATTTTCATTTCTTTTGTTGTAAAATTGTGAACTAATGTAGTAGAATCTTATGAGAGATTTGCAGTATGCGATCTATAATATGGGGCAGTAACATGGCGGACACTGGGTGAGGAAGGAGGGATGAAGTTTCTCTTTTTAGTAACGTATTCTTGGAATACACTAAATCAGGTGCAAGTGGCAAGACCTTCAACAGATGCCTGACCCCTGCTACACATGCAGGTAAAGGCACAATGGGATCTAATGCACAATCTACACAACTGCACTTTCTGTCATGCCACATGTGCATGGCAAGAGGAGCAACTGTGGGACTGCACATTAGATTCCATTACACCTTATTGCTGGTGCAGGGAAAGCCTGATCCTGGGTGCCACCTGTACTGGCAAAAAGCAAGGTCCCCTCAGCTAAGGGGACTCTCAACTGCAGGGGCTCGGAACTGCAGCCGCCGCAACCTCCTAGTACACCAAGGATGTGTGAAGCCACAGGACAGAGATCACAGCAGCCATAATCTCCCAGCTCTAGAGGGTTTCATGCACCCCCAACACAGCGATATATCACTGCTGCTGTGATCTTCTGGCCCTTGAAGCGTGGAGAGACCCCAAGGCTGGAAGATCGCAACAGCTATAATCTCTCAGCACAGGGAAGTGGTGAGGGAGTGGGGTGGCTTCCACATACTCCAGGGGCTGGGAGATTGCTGAGTCCTGGCACTAGAAGACACATTGCTGGCATCCAGCATCTTCAGCTGCAGGAGACAGTCAGGACCCAAAGTCAGCAGCTGCTGGGGCCGAGTCCCCTTAGTGGCAGCCCTCCCAGCTCTGACTGGGCACAGTGCACCCATGTGTCTGGGAGCCTGGTCAGCTGACAGGGCTCCTAGATTCAGGGGAGTCTACATATGCAAATTGAAGCTCAACAGCAATCAGCTATTAAGTCAGTACATATTTTCAAAGTCTAACTTTATAGCTGATTGGCGCTTTATATGGTGTGATAAGTATTTTGCACATGTAGCTGTTCTCAAGGTAATTATACAATTAATCAGTTAATTGTGCAGTAACTAACAAGCAAAGTAGACTCCAGAGGCATAACTAGCAGGGCTTTACCTGCTCCAAGGACTCAAAGTCTCTATTGCTGTCACAATGTAATCTGTCCCCTCCAGTTGTTGCCACTATAGCAGCAGCCTCCAAGGGCACAGATGTTGGGCTGCTGCTATAGGGTGGGGTGCCATTCTGACACTCCTGCTCAGTTGGCACATGTGGTTTGTGCCCAACCTGCCCATTTCCTCCAGCAAATATTGGTACTGATGGGTGCTTTCACAAAAAGGTAAGGACAATCATGCAATCCTGTTGCTTTATGGCACTGAATTACCACTGATAACACTACCACATGGACACACAGTACTCTGTGACAGAAGCATTAATGAAATTAAAAACCAGCAGTATCCTACACAGATATTTCTTGTAGCTATGTTAACTAAATTCATGTTAGCTTTTAAATTCAGTTGGACAGGTCTAGAAACTACTTTGATTTGAGCATAATAGTAGCTAATTGCTCTGCCTATAGCTACAAAAGAGGTATATGTATATTTTACACACACACTCTTACTCTTCTTTTCTTTGATGGTATTTAAATGTAAAAAAAATGTTGACAGGGGGACCTATTCTCCAATAGGAAGTCACTTAAACTGCCACACAAGTGTTTGTAGTTTACTGTACCTCAATGTAGACTGCTTCTTGCCTTTAAAAATAGGGAGTGGTGTGCATGATTCCTGTTTTTTGTTGTTGTTGTTTCTTTTTTTTATAATAAAAGCCTTTTCTGATCCCTAAAGAACAGGCTTCCAACCAGCACCGACCAACAAATAGTTTTTCTGTCCTGTGAAAATATTCATGACTTCAAAAATTCTTCCCATTCCAAGTTGGGAGGAAACAAACCATTTTGAAATTTTTCATGAAGACAAAGGAAAGCAGGCAAAATAGCCACAGTAAAGCCAAGAACTTGGAGGTCAGCACCCAGGGTGTTGGTACCCCAGGTTCAAATCTCTGCTCTGCCTGATTTGGACAGGGTCTTGAGCTCCAGCTTCCTTATATTTCAGAGCACAAAAACACTGCATTTTACAACAACTGTTTATCAGGTTCTAGGAAGTGATTTTGCTTCAACAAATCTAACACATTGAAGATAGATAAATATGCAATATATATTAAATCACTGCTCACACTAATTACCTCAACAGCACTTTGCAGAAGTAAACACATTCCTGCTTCAAAGTACACAATGAAAAAAAATCTACACACTAAAATAGAATGGAAAGAGCCAGTGAAAGGAATTTACAGAAATATTCCACTATCCAAACATAAGAAATGCAAAAAAGGTAATGGCAATGCTGACCTGTAAATTATCACACATTTCAACAGCAGCCTAACCTCTGACCAGTAGCAGAAGTAGCTGGAGAGACCAGAACAGCCACCCCAAGTGCTAACTTGCAGTGGGGGAGATGGCGGGGAGGGGGGATGACGACAGAATAAAGTGGTTGCTGCCTCCGTCACAAAATCGCACCATTCATATGTAACCAGGCTCACTAACACTTTCTTGGTAACAAAAGCATTGCATGGATGCAAGTCTGAACACTATCCTTCTCTCAAGCCTGAAAGAAGTCTGACTTCCTTGGCCAATGCTTTTTTCCATCTGTAAACTGGGAATATTTTTCCCTGACCCAAACTGAGAGGGAACAGTTGTAAAACATTCTGAAGAGATTTTGAGAGCTCCATTAAGCAGGCAAGCAAACAAACCAGAGTAAGTTTAAATTGTCTACTCTCTACCAGAAAATTCTGCACTAGAAAGTACAGCAACGAGAGCATGAAACACTGTCCGTTTCACCCTCCTTCACAAAAACCCCAGTGGCCAAGCTAATAATTCACTGAGCACCAGGGGAGCTGTCTGGAGCATCCTGCTCTCCTAGCTAGTGGTTTTTTGCAGTACGAGTCAGGAAGAGGTCATTGCTGGATTTATTGAACAGTAAATATGTTGAAGATTTTGTGACGGTTCTCAGAACCAGAAAAATCTGGCCATAGAGTGACAAAAGCTCAAACCCCAACTCAACATGTAACAGATGGGTTCAGACTAAATACCTCTGCCAAGAGCACAACTAAACCATTAACTCATAGCAAACTTGAGCTCACAATCACAGTCCCTGATTTTGTTAAAAATAGAGGACATTACAGGCATTTAAGGAACACCAAAAAAAATAAAAATGCTCAACAGAGCAGCAAGGCTTTTCCTAGTGGGCATCATTTTTTGCTACTGTTTTTAAAGTAAAAACTCCTTTAAATAGATGTTTGAAAAGGGCCAGTAAAGGCACTTAAAAAACAGATAATATTTTTGTGTAGTGCTGCCTGAATTTACATTACCATAGTTCATATGTCTTAATGTGTGAATAAGCAAATTCTGGAGCATTGAAGGAATCAAATGCAATAAAAGCAGGTAAATGTTTCCTAATTTACACAGAAAGCTGTGTGAAGTGCAGGCAATTTTACTGGATTAGAAAATGTTGGTTAATATGTAGAACAGATTTTTTCAGGAGCAGTTCGTCTAAACAACTTAATTTTCAAAAATAATCAGTGACTGAGAACAACCAAGACCCACGTGAGAAGGGAGATAAATGAACATCAGCTTTCCCCATTTCTTTGATATCTACTGCCATGCACAATACTTCAGTTTTCATTAAGAGCAAGTGACTTCTTGCCTGTTTCCCTGGTATAACATACAAATATTTTTATAGTTTTTCCAAACAAGAATCCAACAGATCTACTTAACCAAATACCTGAATTTATGAGAAGCTGCATCCTGGCAGACCTGACTTATTACCATCTACTTTTTCAGAAGGACTCTCGCTCCCCGCTCCTCTTAAGATAATGCTAAAGCTTGAGCTGGATGTTTTAATCCTTTTCCTCGGTGCTCTTTCTTTGACATTGGAAAGCTTTGCCATAGCAAGAGAAGCCTGTTTTGGAAGATTGTGGGATATGAAGATGACTCCTATCTTCTCTTGTTTAGAAATTTTAAAAAAATCTCTTCGGGGGGAAAAAAAAAAAAAGAATAGAATAGGTGACAAAACCTTTGATAGTCAGAAAAGATATTGACTGGAAACCAGAGCAGGGTTACTTCACCAAAACCATGTTAATCTTTTTTTTAATACGCATCCCCTTTAGCCGAGTGCACAGAAGTAAAGACATTAGCAAGCAAGGCCAACAGGAGATTTATTTTGTCAGCCTTCACGTGGGGATCATCTCTCTGTGTAAAGGACAAGTGAATTATATTTTTTTTTTACATTTTCAAAGTAAATTGGGAGTGTGGGCAGACAATTCTTTACAGTAATGTTAAAAGGCTGATCTGCCATAAAGAGCTCTTATCTCCCTGCTCTGACTCATATTTGTATGCTCCAGGTCCAGAATCTATTTGCATATACACAGAACTAAAGAGCTCTCATCATCCATGAGAACCTCAAGAGCTAGAAAATAGATGCAATTATTTCCAGCATGTCCCAAAATAGTACTTCTGCATATGAACCAGGACAAATCTTACTACAATACTTAGGGACAGGTCTCAGCTCTGCTGAAATGACTGTAACAACAACAGCAACATCCAAAAGGTGATGATTCTCCTGCTAAGCTCACAGCCAGCCTGAATTTGCACAAATAAGCAAAGGGAAAAAAGGAAGGCTGCTGCAGCCCTTCAACTATCATGTTAGACTGATGTCCCTTGTCCTGGTCATTGTCCATGCAGAACTTACGATTAGGCCATTTTCAAAAAGAGGTGTGGTAGGGGTCAGGATGCAGTGTTGGGTTCCAATACATTAGACCTGCAAACTCTGCAACTTCCCATATCCACTTTGGCGGCAACATGGGTTTTTCTCTTGGCTTCTGTGACATTTTTCCATGACACAGGTCCTCTTTTATTTCTTCATAGAGCCCGTGGACCAGCGTCCTGTCACATCTCCTATTTAGGCTTAGGCCTGACCTTTCTCAGATTGCCAGCATTGAGGCACACTAGATTTACAGTATACTTCCTAGGGATACAGATCACTGGACAGCAAAATATAGACTCTTCCCCTTTCCTGGAGGCTAACACACAAGAACTCTTTACCTTACTTTTACATAAGAAATAATCAGAGCGAGACAAACACAACTGCATGTCTTTCTATGGCTCATTTTTCTCACCAAGCTTAAACTTCCTTTGAGGTTGGGTCAGAGGCTTCTCTTCCAAAGCAATGATTGCAGAGGGGCAAAATAAATGTCCTTCTTTCTCAACTGATCCCACAGTATGACAGGCACTGCTGCTGTGAAAGCAAGCTACCAGTGGCCCACATCTGGGAATTCTCTTTGCCTGCTTGTTAGCCACTGTGTTTTCAGAGGGCCGTACCAACACCTGGTTTGTCTGTTCTGCCTCTTGGAAATTTGTGTCACATACACCTGCCCCTTGCAGAGGAACCAGAGAAAACTTATTCTTCCTTATATTTCAGCCAACCCATCTAAAGGTGCTTCCATTTGACCCAGAGCCATTCATTCTAACAGCTTGCGAATGGTCTTCTTTCACCACACTTTGGAAATCCAGTCTAGCATGAATGTAAAAGGACAGCAGAGAGGACAGCTACATCCCCAAATTAAAATGTAGTTTTCAATCTGAAAAAGTTTATGGATTTATGATAAACAATCATCACAGTAAGTAATAATCCTTGCCTTGTATGAAAGCAAGCAAACAAACTCAGAGTTTGTGTCCTAACAGGGTCTTTTCTACATCAGGTGCAGAAAAGACCCACATAAACTCTCATTTTGTAGTATAGGAAGGGCAAGGGAAAAACTCTTATTTATTAATTGAAACCTTATTGCCCAATCCCAGCTAGCTTGATTGTGAAAGTGAACAAACTGATTCAATAAACTTGAGGAAATCTGTATTTGTTGGGTCCCTGCCCAGAACACTATGCCAAGTCTTTGCCTTCTGTAACTGACCTTGCTTCCAGGTGAATCAGGACTCTCCGGGTCATTGTCTGTAATGTTTAAACTATTCTGGGTAGAATTTCTATGTGTGTGTACAAGCATGCTTGTGTCTTGAACAGACATGTAATGCAGACCCCAAGCTTTATTTCTCAACAAGTTTTATACTGTAATGTTAATTTATCAGGAAAGCTGAATGCAACAGAAGCCCCAGGGTTGCTCTGAAACCTTGATCACTTCTATTCATATGGCTAAAAATGGATGTTAGTACCTGGTTTTGAAAATTTTAGCTTCTATCCTCAAAATACAAAAGCATTTCCACATTTGAAAAATTCTGAGACATTTACTGTGACTAATCGCTCTACTTCTCTCTTTTTTTCTAGCCTTTATAACAGGGAAAACAGCAAAAAGTGTTTTCTAAAACTAAGACTCAAATATTTAGGCACTTCTTGAGGTATTTAGTTACTGAGGTTGAAAATATCTGAAATGTCACAAGGGTCAGGTAACAGCTTTACTCTTCAGAACTAGAAAATGCTTATTGGCTGAAAATTACCCGAACAGGTCCACATAGTTCATATATGTACATTATTTGCCAGGAGCAGGCTAATGACTTATCTTCATGGGAAACTTTTATCATTTATACCGATGTAGTTATATGGAAATAGTTCTCCAGTCACAGGTCATCTAGTACAACCTCCTGCTCAAACAGGACCATATCATCCCAGCCAAGGTTTTGTCTAACTAGGATCCTAAAAGCCTCCAAAGATGGAGATTCCACAACATCTCCCAATAACCTGTTCCAGTGCTTTTCTACCTTCCTAGACAAAGTTTTTCCTAATATTTAAGTTAAACTGCCCTTGCTGCAACTTGAGACCATTGTTCCTTGTTCTGTCATCTGCCACCACTGAGAACAGTCCAGCCCCATCCTCTTTGGAATCCCCTTCAGGTAGCTGAAGGCTGCTATTAAATCCCCTCTCAGTCTTCCCTTCTCCAGACTAAATAAACCCAGTTTCCTCAGCCTCTCCTCAGAAGTCATGTGCCCTATCCCCCTAACCATTTTCACTGCCCTCCACTGGACTGTCTTCAACTTGTCCACATCCTTTCTGTACTGGGGGCCCCAAAACTGGACACAGTACTTCAGATGTGGTGTCGCTGGTCACATAGAGAGAAATAATCACTTCTCTTGATCTGCCGGCAATGTTCCTACTAATGCAGCCCAGTATGCTGTTAGCCTTCTTCACAACAAAGGCACACTGTTGGCTCATATTCAGCTTATGGTCCACTGTAAGCCCCAGTGTTTTCTGCAGAGCTGCTGCTTAGCTAGTCAGTCCCCAGCCTGTACTGGTGCATGGGATTGTTCTGTCCTAAGTGCAAATCTTGGTACTTGTCCTTATTGAACCTCATGAGATTTCTTTTTGTCCAATTTTCCAATTAGTCAAGGTTTCTCTGAATCCTAGCCCTACCTTCCAGCATGGATGCAGCTTGGTGTCATCCATGAGTGAGAGTGCACTCCACTCTATCTTCCAGGTCATTGATGCAAATAGTGAACAAAACCGGTCCCAGGACCGACCCCTGGAACACTCCACTGAATATTACCTGCCAGCTAGACATGGAATCACTGTTTACTACCCTTTGAGCTTGATAATCCAGCCAGTTTCCTATCCACCGTACAGTCCATTCATCCAACCTGGACTTCCTTAGCTTACTTGCAAGAATGTTGTGGGAGACCATATCAAAAGCCTTGCTAAAGTCAAGGTACATTACATGCACTGCTTTTCCTAAATCCATAGCCGTCATAGAAAGCAATCAAGTTGGTCAGGCATGACTTGCCCTTGTTCCTAATCATCAGAGATATGGGTTTTCTGTTTGCTGCGGAAAAACACAGCGAAACACAAATTTTCTCTATCAAGAAGAAAAAACAGGGAAACCACAGGTTTCCCCTTGCAGGCTGGCATAGTTCCAGCCTGCCAGGTGCTGCTTGGGGGGAATGGAACGCAGAGGGAAGGGGATGCCATGCACACAGGCACGTGGAAGCCAAGCAGTGTGGTGGACAGCAGCTCCACAGCTGCGTCCAGGTAAGTCTACGGGGGTGGGAGGAGGCACAGGTAACACGCAAGGAACACAGGGGATCACAGGCGATGCATTGGGTGGGTGCGGGCACATGCCCACACCCCCCAGATTTCTGTGCCCACAGTGTGGCACAGGACCACAGCCTGGCCAGACCGGCTCCAGGCAACAGCTGCCTTTGCAGGTCAGAGGCCTGGACACTGTGCAGGAGGGAGTGCTGTACAGCCATGGTCATCAAGGTAAGGTGCCCCCTGCCTGCCTGGCAGCACTGGGAGTGCACAACTCCACACTGCCATGCCTCACTTTGGCAGTCATGGTGGTACAGAACTCCTTCTCTGACCGGGTCCTGCTTGCTGGGCCACAGAGAGCTAGTCTAGCCAGGCTGTAGCCCCATGCTCCTCTGTGGATGCAGCAATCTTGGGGAGGAAGCAGGGCATGTACCCTCCCCACCTCCCCAATGTATCACCTCTGGCCCCCCCACTCCCTCATGTACTGCCTATAACTGTACCCCTCCACACCCCTACCCCCTTTTTTGCAAATTGGAGGGCTGGGGCCTGGGGGTAGGGGGCAGCAAGGTAGGAGTCAGAGGCACCAGCAGGGCTGGGGAGATGGGGGAGTTAAGGACACTGACACAGCCAGGGGGCTGTGAGTCAAGTTAGGGGCATCAGCTAGGATGGGGGACAATGGGTCAGGAGTAAAGAGCAGGGCTGTGAGGGAGGGGGGCTGTGGGTTGGGAGTGAAGGACAACAGCATGGGCAGGAGCAGGGCACCGGCATATCAGGGCTGCTCAGCACCACAAAGCAGCAGTGGAAACAGCTGCAGCTGGCCCACATCCTGGTGAATGAAGGGGCAGGGGGAGCTCTGATTTTCTATGATAATAAAAGAAAAATCAAACACCAAAATATATAAGTATTTAGAATGTATGTTATTATAATGATTAAGGCACTGGTAGGCTTCCAAATTGCTTTAACATTGTAAATATATATCAGAGAACTTTAAAAAAAAAAAATCAGCAAATTCTGGATTTTTAAACAGAAACAACCAGGTTCCCTGCTAATCATTGTTCCTCATCAAAATATCAAAGCCAGCTTTTATCTGTTTAACTTGAACCCATTTCACAAGAACATTAACTAAACCAATGAAGCTGCTTGTATACCAGAATATCACAAGTTATATTAGTCTAACAACACATTGATTTAAATTTATACCTTAGCTTGCATTATTATGTAACTTTCATTGTAGATGGAACCTAATTTTAGTCATCTACATTTGAAAATATCAGTAAACAGGTCAAATGAATCCGCTGGCTACTTGTTAAGATCTTAGGGCCCCTCTACACATGCAGATAAAGGCATAATGAGATCTAATATATGGTTCACACAATTGTGCCCCCTGCCATGCCAACTTGTAGGGCAAAAAGTTTTTTATCCTCTGTTATCTTACCATGTCTGTGAAGTCCTCTTTGCCCCTTTAAAGATGCAGCATTGTTAACACCTTTAAAGTCATATTAGCTGATCCTTTTACAGTTTGCAGACATTCTGTCTACAGCAGCAGCTCCTGATCAGGCATTAAGAGGAGTGTTCAATTGTGTTTGGTTAATATGACTGAAGACAATGCCCTTTTCACCTGTCAGGCAGGACTTTGGAAATCTTCAAATGAAATGCACTCCACTGAAGTATTGATTACAAAATACTGCTAACAAATCTAATTATCTGCACACTCAGCTTCCATATAATCTGCAGGGATCTTCTAGTAGAAAAAATAATCTAAAGTTGAAAGAGGGTCACAAATTAAACTCTGCTCCTCCAATTTGTTGCTGACTTTTCAAAGTTCTCCACAACAGGTGTATTTATTTGTTGGCTATTAAATACTTCACAAATTAGCACACTCTCACATTTAATGTGACAAAATGGTGCTATTTGTTAGAGGAGAGGGAAGAGTAGTTTTCTGATCTTGTTTTCCAAGCTACCTCCATCATTCACTAGGGTTCTCACTCAGCAGTTTCTAATAGATAATATTCCACATTGCTATAGCAACTTCCAGGCAAAGATTTCTCATACGTGAATGTGTAGGTGCATCCTTTTAACAACCTAGAATCAGAGAAGTAGAGCTGGAAGGGACCTCCACAGGTCATTTAATGATCTAATACAACCCCCTGCCCAAGGCAGGATCATTCTTAACCAAACCATCCTATACAACCATAATCTAAACTCTACATAAAACTACCCTCAACCCTGACACAACACAGACCTAACACCCTCACATGCCACAGGTCAGGCAGGGGAACTATGGCAGCCAATGTCCTGTTCCTATAAAATGTTGTCAATATATGCTCAAGAGGCCCTAAGTAGAAGGCCACTCCACTACAGAGGAAGGCAAACTCCCATAGTCCATACCAGTTTAACCATGGGGTGAAATTCTTTCCCGACTCCAAACAGGGTGATCAGTCTGACCCTGAGTGAAGGGGCAAGACCTTCTAGCCAGGAATCTCTGGCTTTGCTCCTAGCAGGAGAATCATGAGGTAGTAGTCACAAGCAGCTGAACTGTTAACATGGCTCTGTGGTAAAGAGTAGTGATAGCGGGATCTGTACTCAGAAGTAGAGTGTAAACTGACCACGTTTTTTCCGTGCTTAAGACAGGAATTCCCTGCTGCCCCCCGGCCTCACCAGAGGGGTTAGACTTAAGGTATATTACATCTTTAATATGCTACAAAATGAACAATAATTGAAAACACTGCAATCACAGTTGATCAATGTACAATTACATTTATATAAAAATCTGCTCCCCCGACACAATTTAATCAGGGGCGGGGAGGGGGTGGTGAGAAGGGAAAGAGACATCTTAAGCTCAGGCATGTCTAATACACCAGAAAATACAGTAATCCTACACAGAAAGGAGCCCTCTTTCTTACTAAGAGGACCATTGTAAACACCGTTTCTGATTCTGATCTCACAACACACAATGTAAATCAGAACTTTTGCTAGAAAACGTGGGGTATAACCAGTACGGTCAGAGAGGAGAACCGAGGCTTAGGGAGAAGAGGATGCTGAGTGTGATATAAAACTTTACATGTTGAATCCTTTGAAAAATATAACTAGTTCCACTACCACCATCCTTTCCAGGAACATGTAGACCAAGAGATTCCCTTCCTAATGGAGGCAGACTATCTTTGCCTTGC